>CM053770.1:157965482-158048445 GCA_028658325.1 Potorous gilbertii
CCTGCCGCCAAAAGCCCTGAGACTGGGGAGCAGCATTTGAATCTCAGACCCCAAGCACTCCTGGGCTTATCTGGGCCAGGGGTTGGAGAGGACTCTCATAAGTCAAGTAACTGGCTGGGAAAATGCCCAGAAAAGGGAAAAAAACTAAGACCATAGATGGTTATTTCCTTGAGAAGTTAATTCCGCCATTTGTCTCTGATGACGAGGAGGTCTGCTTACCATCAGGTAAAGACATGGGAGTCGAAGCCTCTGTATCCCAAATATCAGAAAGAGATACCCCATGGGCTCAGGCCATGGAGGAGCTCAAAAAGGATTTTGAAAAAGAAATAATTGAACAAATGGAAAAGGAGATGTAAAAGTTAACTAAAGAAAACAATTAGATAAAAATTAGAATTGGGAAAGTAGAAACTAATGACTCTATGAGACAGCAAGAATCAGTCAAGCAAAATCTACAGAATAAAAAGATAGAAGTAAATGTAAAATATCTAATTGGAAAAAAACTGACCTGGAAAACAGATCCAGGAGGGAAAATTTAAGAATTATTGGCCTGCCAGAAAGCCACGATGAAAAAAAAGAGTCTGGACAATATATTCCAGGAAATCATTGAGGCAAACTGCTCAGAAGTTCTAGATCTGGATGGCAAAATAGTCATGAAAAGAATCCATTGTTCACCTCCTGAAAGGGATCCCAAACTCAAAACCCCAAGAAATATTGTTGCCAAATTCCAGAACTATCAAGTAAAGGAGAAAATACTACAGGCAGCCAGAAAGAAACCATTCAAATATCGAGGAGCTACAGTTAGGATCACACAGGACCTTGCAGCTTCTACATTAAAAGATCTAAGGAATTGGAATCTGACATTCTGTAAGGCAAAGGAGCAAAGACTACAACCAAGGATCAATTACCCAGCAAAGTTCAGCATAACATTTCAGGCAAGGAGATGGTCATTCAATGAAGTAAGGGATTTCCACACCTTCCTGACAAAAAGGCGAGAACTCAATAGAAAATTCGATCTTCAAATGCAGATCTCGAGAGGCATAAAAAGGTAAACAGGGGGAGAAAAAAACAAAAAACTTGTTACTTAATTTGGACAAACTGTTTACCTCCCTATAAGGGAGGATGATAACTGTTAATCTTGAGAATTGTACATCTATTATAAAATATAAAAGGAATATATATAGAGAGAGGTAACATGTACAAAGTAAATGATATGATGATAAAAATATGATTCAAGCATGTGAAGGGATTGTAACAGGAGATGTGAAAAGGAAGAAGCAGAAAATGGTAAATTACATCACAAGAAGAAGTACAAAATTATAGTAGAGGGAAAGAGAGGAGGAAGATGAGCATTGTTTGAAAGGTACTCTCATCTTATTTGGTTCAAGGAGGGAATGATAAAATTAATTAAGTAATAATTCTAACTAGCTCTATGGGCAGTAGGAGGGGAAGGGGTAAGAAAGGGGAAGAGAAATTAAAAGGGAGGGAAGAAACAGTAAGGATGAAGGGGAGTAAAAGGAAGGGGGGCTAAAAGAAGGAATGGAAGGCTGCAGGAGGTAGTGGGTGAAAAGTGAAAACTATTGAAGTGAGGAAGGGAGATGGGAGAACTCAAAGCACAAACGGTAGGAAAGAGAATGGAGGGAAATACACAGACTGTAATCATAACTATGAATGTGAGTGGAATGAACTCTCCCACAAAATGGAGATGGATAGCAGAATGGATTAAAAGCCATAATCCAACAATATGTTATTTACAAGAAACACATTTGAAACGGGGATACACACAGGGTAAAGGTAAAAGGTTGGAGCAGAATATATTGTGCTTCAGCTGATGTAAGAAAAGCAAGGGTAGCAATCTTAATCTCAGACAAAGCAAAAGCAGAAATAGATCTAATCAAAAGAAACTATATCCTGCTAAAAGGCACCATAGACAATGAAGAAATATCATTACTAAACATGTATGCTCCAAGTCATATAGCATCCAAATTTTTAGAGGAGAAGTTGGGGGAGTTGAAGGAAGAAATTGACAGCAAAACTATACTAGTGGGGGACCTCAACCTCCCCCTCTTTGAACTTGGTAAATCTAACCTCAAAATAAACAAGAAAGAGGTTAAGGAGGTAAATAAAACTCTGGATAAGGTAGATATGATAAATCTCTGGAGAAAACTGAATGGGAATAGAAAGGAATATACCTTTTTCTCAGCAGTACATGGCACATGTACAAAAACTGACCATGTACTGGCACATATAAACCTCACAATCCAGTGCAGAAAGGCAGAGATAGTCAATGCATCGTTCTCATATCATAATGCAATAAACATTATACGCAATAAAAGGCCATGGAAAGATAAACCAAAAATCAATTGGAAACTAAATAATATAATCCTAAAGAAGGAGTGGCTTAAACATCAAATCATAGAAACAATCAACAACTTCATTCAAGAAAATGACAATAATGAGATAACCTATCAAATCTTATGAGATACTGCAAAAGCAGTTCTTAGGGGAAGTTTTATATCTTTGAATGTCTACATAAATAGAATAGAGAAAGAGGAGATCAATGATTTGGGTATGTAGCTGAAAAAGCTAGAAAAAGAACAAATTGAAAATCCCCAAGTAAATACCAAATTAGAAATATTGAAAACCAAAGGAGAGATTAATAAAATTGAAATTAAGAAAACTATTGAATTAATAAATAAAACCAGTGGTTGACTTTATGAAAAAACTAATAAAATTGATAAACTTTTGGTCAATTTGATTAAAAAAAAGAAAGAAGAAAATAAAATTACCAACATAAAAAATGAAAGGGGTGAACTCACCTCCAATGAGGAAGAAATTAAAACAATAACTAGAAATTACTTTGCCCAACTTTGTGTCCATAAATTCAACAATCTAAATGAGATGGATGATTATTTTAAAAAATATAAATTGCCCAGATTAACAGAAGAGAAAGTTGAATACTTAAACAACCCCATTTCAGAAAAAGAAATTGAACAAGCTTTCAATGAACTCCCTAGGGAAAAATTTCCAGGGCCAGGTATATTTACAAGTGAATTCTATCAAACATTCAAAGAATAGTTAATTCCAATACTATATAGACTATTTTTAAAAATTGGGGAAGAAGGAGTCCTCCCAAATTCTTTCTATGATACAAATATTGTTTTGATACCCAAACCAGGAAGAGACAAAACAGAGAAAGAAAATTATAGACCAATTTCTCTAATGAATATAGATGCAAGAATTTTAAATAAGATTTTAGCAAAACGAATACAGCATCTTATAACAAGAATAATACAGCATGATCAGGTAGGATTCATACCAGAAATGCAGGGCTGGTTCAATATTAGGAAAACTATTATTATTATCAACCATATCAACAATAAAACTAACAAATCACATGATTATCTCAATAGATGCAGAAAAAGCTTTCGACAAAATACAACATTCATTCCTATTAAAAATGCTGGAGAACATAGGAATAAAGGGAACTTTCCATAAAATAATAAGCAGTATCTACCTAAAATCTTCTGCAAGCATTATATGCAATGGTGATAAGCTAGATGCATTTCCAATAAGATCAGGGGTGAAACAAGGATGTCCATTATCAGCACTACTATTCAATATGGTCCTAGAAAAGTTAGCTGTAGCAATCAGACAAGATAAAGAAAGTGAAGGAATAAGAACAGGCAAAGAAGAAACTAAGTGTGAAGATCATCTTTGCAGATGATATGATGATATACTGAGAGAATCCCAGAGATTCTAGTAAAACACTACTTGAAACAAAAAATAACTTTAGCAAAGTTGCAAGTTACAAAATAAACCCATACAAATCTTCTACATTTCTACATACTAATAACAAAGTCCAACAGCAAGAGCTAGAAAGAGAAATCCCATTTAAAGCTAGGGTAGACACTATAAAATATTTGGGAGTTTACCTGCCAAAACAAATGCAGGGACTATATAAACACAACTACTAGACACTTTTTCCACAAATAAAGTCAGATCTAAGTAAGTGAAAAAACATCAGTTGCTCTTGGGTAGGCTGAGCCAATATAATAAAAATGACAATTCTATCTAAATTAATTTATTTACTTAGTGCCATACCAATTAAACTATCAGATAATTATTTTCTGGAGCTGGATAAAATAACATTAAAATTCATCTGGAAGAACAAAAGGTCCAGAATATCAAAGGAACAAATGAAAACAAATGCTAGGGAAAGTGGCCTGGTGCTACCAGATCTCAAATTTTATTATAAAGCAGCAATTATCAAAACCACTTGGTACTGGCTAAGAAACAGAAGCATAGACAAGTGGAATATTCTAGGTACTCATGACACAGTAGACAATGAATATAGCATTCTCCTGTTTGATAAACCCAAGGACCTCAGTTTCTGGGATAAGAACTCACTGTTTGACAAAAATTGCTGGGAAAAGTGGAAAATAATGTGGCAGAAACTAGGCATAGACCAATGCCTGACACCATACACAAAAATAAAGTCCAAGTGGGTACACGATCTAGGTATAAAGATTGATACCATGGACAAACTGGAGGAGCAAGGAAGAATGTATTTATCAGATTTATGGAGAAGGGAAGAATTTTTGACTAAAGAAAAGATAAAAAGCATTATGAAGTGCAAGACAGATAATTTTGATTATATTAAATTGAAAAGTTTTTGCACAACCAAATCCAATGCAACCAAAATTTGATGGGAAGTAGTATATTGGAAAAGAATTTTTACAGCTAACCTTGGGGATAAAGGCCTCAATTCTAGAATATATAGAGAACTGAGTCAAATTTACAACAATACAAGTCATTCCCCAATTGATAAATGGTCAAAGGATATGAACAGGCTATTTTCAGAGGAAAAAATTAAAGATATCTATAATCATATGGAAAAGTGCTCTAAATCATTTTTGATTAGAGAGATGCAAATCAAAACAACTCTGAGGTACCACATCACACCCACCAGATTGGCAAACATGACAGGACAGGAAGATGATAAATGTTGGAGAGGATTTGGGAGAGGTGAAACACTAATTCATTGTTGGTGGAGCTCTGAGCTCATCCAACCATTCTGGAGGGCAATTTGGAACTATGTCCAAAGGGCTACAAAAATGTGCATACCCTTTGACCCAGCAATATTGTATTGTACCCCCAAGAGATCATAAAAATGGGAAAGGGTCCCACATGTACAAAAATATTTATAGCAGCACTCTTTGTAGTGGCCAAAAACTGGAAATCAAGGGGATGCCCATCAATTGGAGAATGGCTGAATAAATTATGGTATATGAATGCAATGGAATACTACTGTGCCATAAGAAATGATGAACAGGAAGACTTCAGAGAGTCCTGGAAAGACTTATATGATCAGATGCTGAATGAAAGGAGCATAACCAGGAGAACTTTGTGCACAGCAACAACCACAGTGTGCGAGAGCTTTCAGGTAGACTTGGAACTTCATAGCAATGAAAGGACTTAAAAAAAAATTCTCAATGGTCTTCTAAGGCAAAATGCCCTCCACATTCAGAGAAAGAACTATGGAAATCAATTGCAGAAGGTAGCAGATCACTTTTGTGTGTATAATATGTTTTGGTTTGCTATATAATTTCTCCCATTCATTTTAGTTCTTCTATACAGAATGACCATAGTGAAAATGTATTCAATAAGAATGTATGTGTAGATCCTATATACAACTGTATGCCCTCTCAGGGAGGGAGGGAGGAGGTGGGGAATAGGTAGGGGAGAAAATATCTAAGGTTTATGGTAATGATTGTAGAAAACTAAAAATAAACAAAATTAATATAAAAAATTAAAATAAAACCCTCAGGTAGGCATTCAAAGCCCTTTGTAGCCTAAAAAAAAAAGATGAAGAGTATCAGAGATAATTAGAAAATTGAGGAGTACCCATGAGACCCAGGGGATTCAGAGAACTTTTCTGAAGTGTAATCTTAGGATTGGGATTTGGGAATAACTTTCAGTGAATTTGAAAGGAAGGTACACTTGAGAGTTCAAGTGAGGCACATTGTGGAAAAATTTATGTTTAAAAAAAATGAGAGAAAGACCCTTGGCTTAGAAAAACAACTCATCTTCAGTTACTTTCTTATCCTCATCTTCAGAAGTCTTTGCCTCACTCTTTGGTGTCTCCTTAGTTGTAATTTTGGAGGATGTAGAGAAAGTCCAAAAGAAATAGGCTCTTATGTCTGAGAATGGAATAAAATGACTGAAAAGTAATCACTACATATTTAAAAAATTTTCAGAGGAGTCAAATAAGCAGGGCTGATATAATGCATCCTCTGATAGATCCTCTGGACCAACGTCTTCATTCCCTGGCAGTCTATGTCCCCCTACCCTGAAAATACAGAATATTCACTTCCAGAGAATGGAGAGAGAAGAAAATTTCAGTCACATAATTAGGGTATGGATTTTGCTACCCCTCCCTTTCTTCCCTGTCAGGATTTTTATTTGTTGGAGGGAGGAATGAAAAATCTAATGAGGAAAATATTTTCATTGAAATGGGGACTTGTTACTTCAGTTTAGTGCCATGTAGATAATCTTTAGAATCACAGCAGTCTGAGAGTTTAATATATAATATAATTTACATTGAGATTTGATCATATAAAAAAAAAAGCTAATAAAAAGAGTCAAGCTTAGTGGAGATGTCCAATTCCCACAGTAAGTTTCAATTTACCAGAACAAAGGAATGAGTCCCTTGAGTAGAACTACACAGTCATGAAGAATCAAGAAAAGATGTGAAAGCCCTAAGAAAGAATTTCTGCCTTCAGTAGGGGATAGTTAGACAAGAGGAACAAAACAGAGAAGGGTCTAAACATCAGAATTACATTGCAAGAACTTGAGGTAAGAATCTAAGCCAGTGGTGGGGAACCTGAAGCCTTAAGGCTACCTGGGGCCTCCAAAGTCCTTCATTGCTGCCTTTTGATCAGATACACTTTGTTCTACAAAATTTAGATTTCATCAAAAGGACACCCTCAAGCACTTACATGGCCTCATGTGGCATTAATGCTGCAGGTTCACCACCCCTGGTCTAAGACTTTCCTGGAGAATCTTTTCCAAAGTTTAATCTCAGAATTTGGAGGGAATTTTCAACTCTAGTGTCCATGAAAGAAAAGTAATTGAAAGACTCGGTAGACTCAAGAGAGAGAAAAAAATTTATGTTTTTTGAACAAAAGAGGAAACCAGCATTGACTGAGAAAAACAGCAACACACCTTCAGTTGCCTTCCTATCCTTTTCCTCAGAAGTCATTGCCTCACTCTTTGGAGTCTCCTACTTGGTGTCAGTTAAGGAGGGTGCTGAGAAAGACAAAAAGAAAAGATAAGGGATTCACATGCCTGACTTCAGAGTGAAATGGCCAAAAAGTAATCAATAGATTTTGGGCTTTTTTAAAACTTCAGAGAGTCAAAAGAAATAGGAGCTAATCCAAAGTATTTTCCTCATGGGTCCAATGAACCAATTCCCTGGCTGCCTGTGCTCCTAAACAATGGAAGCAATTATTTTCAAGGCAATGCAGATTTCTTGTGTACCCTTAAAATCTGTGTAGAAAATATCAAGGACAAGTGTAGACCCAGAAATCCATTTCTGTTTTAATTTTACTTTATATACAGTCATATACATGGCAGCTAGGAAAAGAGTTGAATAAGACCAGAGCTCAGGCCAATTATAAAATTTCCAAGTCAAGATTCCATTCATTAGAACAATGGAATAAGTCTGTTACTTGGAATTGCATGTATTTTCATTCTTTTCTGTCTCTCTCTGTCTCCCTCTGTCTGTCTGTCTCACAACAATACAAAGTTCTAACATAAGAATGGAGACTGGCATTGATATCTGAAAAATTTAGGACATTCATAAAAGATAAGTCTTGGAAATGTTTGTCTTTACTTAAGAATATCTAAGGAAAAGGAAGAAAAGAGACCAACCTAATAATTGAATTACATAGCACAGACTTGAAAATAAGAATCCAAACCCTTTCCTACCCATTGCTATACACATCAGTCAACAAAATATGTCAATGGAAAAAGGGGCAACTTAACGTAAAACCTTGATCAATCACACCATATTTTACTTTTGGTTGAGAGTTTGCACTGAAAAGAAATCGAAGAAAATGACAAACTTGTGCCTCTCATTGACATTAAAGGCCTCATTACAAACATGGTGGATCTATATTTGAGAATTGAGGGAAGTTATCAGTTTGGGATGGCAAATGCGTCTGTGATAAGATGCAGGGAATGAGAATAACTCTGTAAATGGAGGAGCAACTGTGAGACTCCAGAGAATCATAGAACTTTTCTGAAGTTTAATTAGTCTCAGGATTAGTGTTTGGGAATAAATTGAAATGAAGGGACCCTGTAGAATTTATGGAATCAGGTAAGACATATTAGAGAAAATTTTATGTTTGAAAATAAGTATGAGTGAAAGATCTTTGACTGAGAAAAACAGCAACTCACCTTCAGTCACCATCTTATCCTCAGAAGCTGTAGCCTCACTCATTGGTGTCTCCTTGGTTTCAGTTATGGAGGGTGCTGATAAAGACAGAAAGAAAACAGAAATGATTCCCCTGCCTGAATTTGGCAGGAAATGGCAGAAAATAAACCAATAGATTTCGTGGTTTTTTCAATTTCCATGGAGACAAAAGAAGTAGGGGCTCATCCAATGTCTTTTTCTCATGGGTCCAATGTACCCATGAACTCATTCGTTCCCTGGCTGCCTGTATTCTCAAATATTATGAGTATGGAAGCTGTACTTCTACATAATACAAAGAAGTGAAAAAACTTCAATGACAGTCTCAAGTTACCTCTCTAATCCCTTTCAGTGATGATTTGGGGAGAAGAGAGGAATTGGTTTAGTGTTTCCACTGAAAAGAAATTGAAAACAATGACAAGGTTATTATGCCTCTCATTGATATTTCAAGAGTCGTCATGAGGATGGTGGATCTATAATTGAGGATCAAGAAAAGTTACCAGTTTGGGGATGGAAAATACGTCTGCGATAAGATGTGAAGGATCAGAATAATTCTGAAAATGGAGAAACAACTGTGAGACTCTGGAGAATCACAGAACTTTTCTGAAGTTTAATCTCAGGATTAGTGTTTGGGAATAAATTCCAGTGACTCTGAAAGGAAGGGACCATGGAGAATTTAAGGATTCAAGTAAGGTATATTAAGGAAAATGTCATATTTAAAAATAAGTAAGAGAGAAAGACCCTTGAGTAAGGAAAACAGTAACTCACCTTCAGTCACCATCTTATCCTTATCTTCAGAAGTTGTAGTCTCACTCATTGATGTCTCCTTCTTGGTTTCAGTTATGGAGGGTGCTGGCAAAGACAGAAAGAAAACAGAAGTGATTCCCCTGCCTGAACTTGGCATGAAATGGCAGAAAAGAAATCAATAGTTTTTGGAGTTTTTTTAAATCTCCATGGAGAAAAAAAGAAGCAGGGGTTAATCCAATGTGTTTTTCTCATTCCCTCGTTCCCTGGCTGATTGTGTTCTTAAAACTTATTAATATGGAGGATGCACATCTACATAAAGCAGAGAGGTCCAAAAAGTTTAACAACAGTCTCAGGTTTTGAATTCTATTACCTCTCTATTTGCTTTCAGTGATGATTTTGTGAGGTGGAATGAATTGGGAAGGGAAAATAAAAGAGACAATTCTTTTCAAGACAATGTACATTTACTGTGTCTCATTAAAATCTGGATGCATAATGGTAAGAATCAGTAGAGACTGAAAGATTCATTTCTGCTTTAATTTTGCTTTAGATGTAGTTTTATATATATATATGTATATATATGGAATATAGGAAAAGAGTTGAATATGATCAAACCTACAATTTCCAAGTCAATGTTCCATTTATTAGAACAATGGAGTGAGTCCCTTAGTTGAAATCACCAATGTTTTCCCTCTTTCCCTGTACCTCTGTCTCTCAACAACCCAGAGTTTGAAATTGACAATTGAGACTGGCATTGATATCTGAAAAATTAAGGGCACTCATAGAAGATGTCTTGGAAATGCTTGTCTTTACTTAAGAATATCTAAGGAAAAGGAAAAAAACTGATAAGTGTCAGTTATAATTCGGTTATATAAGCTCATGCGTCCCATTGACACTTCAGGCATCATCATAAGGATAGTGGATCTATATTGGAGAATCAAGAACAGTTACCAGTTTTTGATGGAAAATGGATCTATTATAAAATGTAGAGAATCAGGAAAATTCTGAAAATTGAGGAGCTACTGCCAGAATCCAGGGAATCATAGAACATTTCTGAGGTATAATCTCAGAATTAGTATTTGGGAATAAATTCCAGTCACTCTGACAGGAAGGGACCTTGGAGAATTTATGGAATCAATTGAGATATATTAGCAGAAGCTTTATGTTTGAAAATATGTAAGAGAGGGGTCAGAGCCAAGATTGTGGGAGTAGAAAGATAGACCTGCTGTAGCTCTCACCCCATAACCCATAAAGTACCTATAAAAAATGGCTCTAAACCAATTCTAGAGTGTCAGAAATCACAAAACAACAGACTGAAAAAATCTTCAGTCCAAGACAGTCTGAAAGACCTACAGGAAAGGTCTATCACTCTGGACTCAGAGCAGAGTGCAGCCCAACCTTTGCCACAGGGCCTGGCATGGATAGAACTCTAGCAGGTTTCAGGACCCAAAATCTCAGGTAGCAGCTACAGTTCCCAGACTTTTCAACCCACAAACACCAAAGACAGCTTCAAAGGTCAGTGAGAAAACTCTTTCACCTGGGTGAGAAGGGAACACTGTCTGGCCCCACCCCTGGCCCCAGGGTGGCAGCAGAGTCCATTTTCAGAGCCCTCTGCCTAAAGAATCGGGGGGAATCCAGGGGATATCTGAGTCTTGGTCCTGAGTGGCAGTCCTGTGGTGAGGAGGAGTACTGGCATGGTGTAGCTGGTGGAGCCTCTGGAGAGGGAATCCTACTTGCAGATCCTGGGCAGAAAAGAATGCTTGTGGTTGTTTCCAGAGCAGAGTGCAGGCTAGGAGAGGAGTAAACTCCTCTCCCTTGATTGTGCCAACTTGGAGAAATTGAGAACTTACAGGTCCCTAGAATATACCCTCAGTGTGACAAAGGACTCAAAATTCAAGTAACTGGCTGGGAAAATGCCCAAAAAAGGGAGAAAAAAAGACCTTAGACATAAAAATCAAGGCGTCTACATTCAAAACTTCCCAAAAACATGTGAAATGATCTCAGGCCAGGGAAGAGCTCAAAAGGATTTTGAAAGTCAAGTAAGAGAGGTGGAGGAAAAATTAGGAAGAGAAATGAGAGTGATGCAAGAAAATCATGAAAAGTGAGTCAACAGCTTGCTAAAGGAGACCCCCCCCCCCAAATGCTGAAGGAAATAACACCTTTAAAAATGGACTGACTCAAATGTCAAAAGAGTTCCAAAAACCTAATGAGGAGAAGAATGCTTTAAAAAGCAGAATTAGCCAATGGAAAAGGACGTTCAAAAGCTCAGTGAAGAAAATGATTCTTTAAAAATTAGAATGGAGCAGAAGGAAGCTAATGATTTTATGAGAAACCAAGAAATTATAAAACAAAACCAAAAGAATGGAAAAATAGATGACATTGTGAAATATCTCATTGGAAAAACCACTGACTTGGAAAACAGATCCAGGAGAGATAATTTAAAATTATTGGTCTACCTGAAAACCATGATCAAAAAAAGAGCCTAGACATCATCTTCCAAGAAATTATCAAAGAAAACTGCCCTGATATTCTAGAACCAGGGGGAAAAATAAAAAGAATTCGCCAATCACCTCCTAAAAGAGATCCCCAAAGGAAAACTCCTAGGAATATTGTAGCCAAATTCCAGAGTTCCCAGATCAAGGAAAAAATGTTACAAGCAGCCAGAAACAAATAATTTGAGTATTGTGGAAATACATTCAGGATAACACAGGATTGAGCAGCTTCTACACTAAGGGATCAAAGGACTTGGAATATGTTTTTCCAAAGGTCAAAGGAGATAGGATTAAAACCAAGAATCAGCTACCCTGGAAAACTGAGCATAATACTTCAGTGAAAAAAATGGAATTTCAGTGAAATAGAAGACTTCCAAGCACTCTTGTTGAAAAGGCCAGAGCTGAATACAAAATTTGACTTTCAATACAAGAATCAAGAGAAAAATGAAAAAGTAAACAGGCAAGAGAAGCCTTAAGGGACTCATTGAAGTTGAATCGTTTATAATCTCACATGGAAAGATGTTATTTGTAACTCAGGAGATCTTTTTCAGTATTGAGGTAACTAGAGGAAATATATATATATAGGTATGTATGGTTATGTACATATGTGTATATTATGTATGTGTAGACACGTATATGTACATGTGTGTATGTGTGTATGTATAGATATAGATATGTACATAGACAGAAGGCACAAGGTGAGCTGAATATAAAGAGAGAATAACTAAAAAAAAATTTACTGTTGAATGGAATATACTCAGAGTAAGAGAAAGGGAGAAGTAGAATATAGCAAATCTCACATACAAGAGGGAAGAAAGATCTTCTACAATAGAGGGGAATAGAGGGGAGATGAAAGGAAATAATCGAGCCTTACTCTCATGGAATTTGGCTTAAGGTGGGAATAGCACACATTCAATTGGATATGGAAATCTATTTTACCCTGCAGGAAGGCAAAGGGGAGGGGATAGAAGAGGGAAGATAATAGAAGGAACAGCAAATTGGGGAAAGAGATAATCAGAAGCAAATACTATTGTGGTAGGACAGGTTAAGGGAGAGAATGGAATTAATGAAGGGCAGGATAGGACAGAGGGAAATTTGATTACTCTTTTACAACATAAATATTATGGAAGTGCTTTGTATTGTTACACATGTATGACCTATATTGAATTACCTGTTTTCTCAATGACATTGCGGGGGGAGGGAGAGAATGTGGAGCTCAAAGCTTTAAGAATGAATGTTAAAAATTATTTTAGCATGCAACTGGAAGTTAAGCTATACAGACAATGGAGTATAGAAATCTACTCTGCCCTACAGAAAAATAGAGGGGAAGGGGAATGGAAGAAGGGTGGGTAACAGAAGGGAGGACAAACCGGAGGAAGGAGGGGAAGGGGTGCATGCTGTCTTGAGGGGGTGGAGAGAGATGGGGAGAAATTTTTGAATTCAAATTCTGGTAGAAGTGAATGTTAAGAATTGAAAAACAAATAAATTATATATTAGAATAAAAAAATAAGTAAGAGAGAAGGACCCTTGACTGAGAAAAATAGCAACTTACTTTCAGTCACCATCTTATCCTCAGAAGCTGTAGCCTCAGTCATTGGTGTCTCCTTCTTGGTTTCAGTTGTGGAAGGTGCTGACCAAAACAGAAAGAAAACAGAATTGATTTCCCTGCCTGAGCTTGGCATGAAATGGCAGAAGAGAAATCAACAAATTTTGGAGAATTTATGAAATCAAGTGAGATATAGTAGAGAAAACTTTATGTTTAAAATAAATTAAGAGAGAAGTATCCTTGGCTGAGAATAACAGAAACTCACCTTCAGTCACCATCTTATCCTTATCCTCTGAAGTCTTTGTCTTACTGTTTGGTGTCTCCTCCATGATTTCAGTTATAGAGGGTGCTGAGAAAGACAGGAAAAAAAAAGATAAGGGTATCCCGTGACAGAGTTTGGAATGAAATGGTAGGAAAGAAATCAGTACGTTTGAGGGGTTTTAAAATCTTCACAGAGACAAAAGAAGTAGGGGATAATCTAATGTATTTTTCTCATGGGTGCAAGAAGCCCATGGTCTATTCCTTGGCAGCCTGTGTTCTTAAACCCTATAAATATGGAGAATGCACATCTACATAAAGCAGAGAGGTCACAAAGTTTAATGACAGCCTCAAGTTATAGAGTTTGCTACCTCTCTATTTCCTTTCAGTGATGATTTTGTGTGGCAGGAGGAATTGGAAATATAAAATGTAAAGAGGAAATTATTTTTTTGGAAATGTAGATTTTTTGTGTCCTATTGCAATCTATATAGATAACGCTATGCGATACACTGTGCAACTCATTCCTACTCTAATTTTACTTGAGATACATTCACATATGTGGAGGGCAAGGAAAATAGTTGAAAACGATCAAAGTTCCAAAGTAGTCAAGTAGTCAAATTACTTAGAACTATAAAGTGAATTCCCTTAGTTAGAATTGCACATGCTTTCCCTCTTTCTCTGTCTCTCTCTCTATGTGATACAGAGTCCTAAACTGAGAATGGAGACTGGTATTGGTATTTGATAAATAAAGGACAATTTGTATTAGTCAAAAGGGATCAAGACAAGGCCTGGAAATGCTATGAGAGCATTAATGTCTTTACTTAAATATATCTGGGGAAAGGAAGAAAAGTGTGAAGGGCCTATAAGGGAAGTTAAATTGCACAAAATTGTAAATAAGGATCTAAAGCCTTCCCTGGTCATTGCAACAAACATCCATCAACAAAATATTTGAATGAAAAAAGGCTCATTAGTGTACAACCTGGATAATCACACCACATTTTACTTTTGGTTGAGAGTTTTCACTGAAAAAAATTCAAAAAAATAACAAGCTCGTGCTTCTTATTGACACTTCAGGTGTCATGATGTAGATGGGGGCCCTATATTGGAAATCAAAAGTAGTTACCAGCTTAGAATAGAAAAAATACCAATAATAAGATGCTGAGAATCAGAAAAATTCTGAAAATTGAAGAGCAACTGTGATACGCAGGGTACTCTGAGAACTTTTCTGAGATTTAATCACAGAATTGGGATTTTGGGAATATTTTCTTTCCAGTGACTCTGAAAAGAAGGGACCCTGGAGAGTTTATGGAATCAGGTGAGACATATTAGTGGAAGCATTGTGTTTAAAAAAGTGAGAGAGAAGGACCCTCAGCTGAGAAAAACAGCAACTCACCTTCAGTTACCATCATATCTTTATTCTTAGATGTCTTTGCCTCACTCATTGCTATCTCCATCTTGGTTTCAGTAATGGATGGTTCTGAGAAAGACAGAAAGAAAAGATGAGTTATTGCCATGCCTGAGCGTGGAACAAAATGACCAAAAAATCAACAGTATTGGGTTTTTTAAGATCTTCAGAGACACAAAGAAGTAGAAATTAATCCAATTAGTTTTTTCTCATGTGGTCCATGAACCTGTGGCCTCCTTACTTGGCTTCCTATGTTATTAAACACTGTAAATATGAAGGGTGTACATCTACATGAAGCAGAGAGGTCCAGAAAGTTCAATGTCAGTCTCATGCTATGGATTTTGTTACCTGTCTCCTTTCAGTGATGATTGGTGGGGAGGGGGGGTGGGGTGAAAGGAGTTGGAAATAGAAAAATCAACAGAGCAATTATTTTCATGGCAATGTACATTTTTTCTATCCCCTTAAAATCTATCTAGATAACACAAAGAACCATTGTAACTCAGAGATCCATTTCTGCTTTAATATTATTTGATATATAATCATATATATCACAGCTAGAGAAAGAATTGAATAAGACCACAATTCAGTCCTGTCTCTCAACACCCAAGTCAAGGTTCCATTTATAAGAACAATGGAATAAATCTGTTAGTTGGAATCAGACACACTTTTCCTCTTTCTCTATCTCCCAGTCTCTCTGTCACTCAACAATACAGAGTTCTAAATACGAAGAGTTACAAGAGTTGGATGGATAATGTATCTATAACAAAATGTGGAGAATCAGAAAAATTCTGAAAATAAAGGAGTAACTGAGATTCCGGGATATTCAGAGAACTTTTCTGAAGTGTAATTTCAGGATTGGTGTTTGGGAATAAATTCCAGTGACTCTGAAAGGAAGGGACGAAAGAGAGCTTATGGAATCAAGTGAGACGTAATAGGGAAAACTTTATTTTTGAAAATAAATAATAGAGAAGGAACCTTGACTGAGAAAAACAGCAACTCACCTTCAGTCACCAGATTATCTTTATACTCAGAAGTCTTTGCCTCACTCATTGGTGTCTCCTTTTTATTTTCAGTTGTGGAAGGTGCTGAGAAAGACAGAAAGAAAACATAAGTGATTCTCCTGCCTGAGTTTGATATGAAATGACAGAAAAGAAATGAGTAGATTTTTTTTAATCTTTAGGGAGACAAAAAAAAAATTAGGGATCAATCCAATGTATTTTTCTCATGGATCCATTGAATCCATTCCCTGACTCATTCCCTGGCTGGCTGTGCTCTTAAACATTATAAATATGGAGGATGCACATCTACATAAAGCATAGAGGTCTAAAAATTTCAATGACCATTTCAAGTTAAGGATGGTGTTATCTCTGTAATTCCTTTCAGTGATGATTTGGTGGGAAGGGAAGAATTGGGAATAGAAAATTAAAAGAGTCAGTTATTTTCATTGGGATATATGTTTCAACTGTCCCATTAAAACCCATGTGGATAACTCTAAAATCCATTGTAGAGGGAAAGATTCTTTTCTGCTTTAATTTCACTTGAGATGTAAACATATATATGGCAGCCAGGAAAACAGTTGGATAAGATCAAAGCTCACTCCACACACACACATTTTCCACATCCAGGTTCCGTTCATTAGAACTACAAAGTGAACTCTTTTAGTTGGAATTGCACGTGCTTTCCCTCTTTCTCTGTCTCTCTATCTTTTGCAACTCACCTTCAGTTACCATATTATCCTTATCCTCAGAAGTCTTTGCCTCACTCATTGGTGTCTCCTTCTTGGTTGCAGTTGTGGAAGGTCCTGAGAAAGAGACAGAAGTAAAGCATAAGTGATTCCCTGCCTGAACTTGGCATGAAATGACAAAAAGGAAATCAGTAGATTTTGGGATTTTTTTTTTAGTCTTCAGGGAGACAAAAGAAGTAGGGTTTAATCCAATGTGTTTTTCTCATGGGTCCTATGAGACCATAGTCTCGTTCCCTGTAAAGCCTGTCATTATGGAGGGTGAACATCTACATAAAACAGAGAAGTCCAGAGAGTTCAAAGACAGTCTCAGATTATGAATTCTATTACTTCTCAATTTACTTTCACTGTTAATTTTCTAGGGCTGGAAGAATTGGGTATAAAAAATAAAAGAGACCATTATTTTCATGGAAATGTACATTTCTTGTGTCCTATTTGAATCTATATAGATGATGCTAAGAACTACTATAGACTGAGAAATTCATTTATCACCGTATGTGATTGAGACCTTCCACTGAAAAGAAATTCAAAACATTAACAAACTCATGCTTCTCATTGACACTTTTGGTCTCATGATGAGGATGAGTGCCCTGTATTGGAGAATCAAAAAGAGTTACTAGCTTAGAACAGAAAATTCAACTAAGATAAAATGTAGAGAGTCAGATAGGGATTTTGGAATATATCTCAGTGATTCTGAAAAGAAGGGACCCTGGAGAGTTTATGGAGTCAAGTGAGACATATTAGTGGAAACTTTATGTTTAAAAAAATGAGAGAGAAGGACTCTCATCTAAGAAAAAAAGCAATTCACCTTCAGTTACCATCATATCCTTATCCTCAGAAGTCTTTTCCTCACTCTTTAGTGTCTCCATCTTGGTTTCAGTAATGGAGGGTGCTGAGAAAGACAGAAAGAAAAGATGAGTTATTTCCATGCCTGAGCTTGTGATGAAAAGGAAAAAAAATCAATAAGATTGGGCTTGTTTAGATCTACAGAGACACAAAAATGGTACAATGAAATGTGTTTTTCTCATGGAGCCTGTGAGCCTATGGCCTCATTCCCTGGCTGCCAGTATTCTTAAACACTCTGAGTATGGAGGGTGCACATTGACGCAAAGTGGAGAGGCCCAGAAAGTTCAATTTCAGCTTCATGGATTTTCTTAACTCTCCATATCTTTCAATAGTGATTTTGGAGGGAGGAAGGTGTTGGGAATAGAAAATCAACAGACGTAATTATTTTAGTGGCAATGTACATTTCTTGTGTCTCCTTAAAATCTGCATAGGTAACACAAAGAACTGGCTGTAGATTCAGAGATCCATTTCTGCTTTTTAATATTATTTGATATATAATCATATTTATGGCAGTTAGGAAAAGAGTTGAATAAGACCAAAGCTCAGTCCTGACACATAATTTTCAAGTCAAAGTTCCATTTATTAGTTGGAATCTCACATGCTTTCCCTCTTTCTCTATTTCTCTGTCCTTCTGTCACTCAACAATACAGAGTTCTAAACCAATAATTGAGACTGGCGTTCATATTTGAAAAATTAAGGACATTCAAAGAAGATAAGGCTTGTGAATGCTTGTCATTACTTGAGTACCTAGCAAAAGGAACACAAGTGAGAATGGTCTAACAATTGGGATTATATAGCACAGACTTGGAAGTAAGAATACAAAGCCTTCCCTGGCCATTGCAACAGACATACATAGACAAAATATTTGAATGAAAACAGGATCAACTTAATGCATACTCCTAATCAATCATACAATGTTTTACTTTTGGTTGAGGTTCCTCTGAAAAGAAATTCAAAACAGTAACAATATTTTGCCTCTCTTTGACCCTTCAGGTCTCATGGTGAGGATAGGGGACCTATATTGGAGAAAGAGGAAGAGTTTACAGTTTATGATGGAAAACATATATATCACAAGATGTGGAGAATTGGGAAAATTCTGAAAATTAACAGCAATTGTGAGATTTGAGGGGACTCAGAGCACTTTTCTGAGGTTTAATTTCAGGATTGATTTTTGGGAATAAATTCTAGGGACTGTGCATAGGAAGGGAGCCAGTAGAGTTCATGGAATCAAGTGAGACACATTAGGGAAAACTTTATGTTTAAAAAAAATTAAAAAGAAGGACCCTTGACTGAGAAAAATGGGAACTCACCTTCAGTAACCATCTTATCCTTGTCCTCAGAAGGGTTTGCCTCACTCATTGGTGTTTCCTTCTTGGTTTCAGTTATGGAAGGTGCTGAGAAAGAGAAAGCAAAGATGAGCTATTCTAGTGTCTGAACTAGGAATGAAATGGCTGAAAAGAAATCAGTAGATTTGGGTTTACTTTTTTAAGTCTTCAGGAAGAAAAAAGAAGTAGGGGCTAATCAAGTGTATTTTTTTTCTCATGGGTCCAATGAATTCATGGCCTCATTGGCTGGCAGCCTATGTTCTAAAACATTATGAATATGGAAGCTGCACATCTACATAAAACAGAGAGGGCTGGAATGTTCAATAACAGTCTCAGGTTATGGATTGTGTTACTTCTCCAATTCTTTTCAGTGACTACTTTGGGGGAAGGGAGGAATAGGAATAGAAAATTAAAAGAGGCAATTATTTTCGTGAGAATGTATATTTCTTTTGTCCCATTAAACCTGTATGGATAACTCTAGGATCCATTGTAGAGTGAGAGATTCATTTCTGCTTTAATTTCTCTTGAGATATAATCATATATATGGCAGCCAGGAAAAGAGATGAAATATGATAAAAATTCAGGTATTCCACACATGCCACTTACATTTACAAGGTTATACATTGTTTCCCATTTGTTAGAACTATAAAATTAATTCCCTAAGTTGGAATACACATGCTTTCCCACCTTCTCTCTCTATCTCTGTGTTTCTCTTTGTCTTTTGTCTCTCAATAATATAGAGTGCTAAATTGAGAGTGAAGACTGGCATTGATCTTTGAAAAGTAAGGAATATCAATATAAGTCAGAAGGGGTCAAGACACAGCCTGGAAATGTTATGAAGTCATTAATGTCTTTACTTAAAAATATCTAGGGAAAAGAAAGAGAAGTGAATAGGGCCTAAAAATGTGAGTTATATTGCACATACTTGGAAATAGGGGTCTAAAGCCTTTTCTAACCATTGCTACAAACATCCATTGGCAAAATATTTCAATGAAAACAGTCCTCTTAATTTAATGTATCACCTTGATCAATCTTATATTGGTTGGGAGTTTCCACTAAAAAGAAATTAAAAAACATAAAAAAACTCATGTTTCTCACTGATGTTTCAGACCTCATGAGGAGGAATAGGGTCCTACTTTTGAGAATCAAAAAGAGTTATCAGTTTTTAATGGAAAATGTATCCACAATAGGATGCGGAGAATTCAAAAAATCTTAAACTATGAGACTCAGAATGCTTGGAGAATTTTTCTGAGGTTGAATCCCACAATTGGGATGTGGGAATATATTCCAGTGACTCTGAAAAGAAAGGACCCTGCAGAGTTTGCAGAATGAAGTAAAATATATTAGGGAAAACTTTATGTTTGAAAAAAATAAGACAAAAAGATTCTTGGCTGAGAAAAATAGTAACTCACCTTCAGTTACCATCTTGTGCTTATCCTCAGAAGTCTTTGCCTCCCTCTTTGGTGTCTCCATCTTGGTTTCAGTAATGGAGGGTGCTGAGAAAGACAGAAAGAAAAGATGAGTTATTCCCATGCCTGAGCATGGAATGAAATGACCAAAAAATTGATGGGATTGGGTTTTTTTAAGATGTTCAAAGGCACAAAAGAAGTACAGGCTAAGTCAATGTGTTTTGCTAATGTATTCTATGAACCTGTGGCCTCATTCCATGGTTATCTGTATTCTTAAGTACAGTCAATAAAGAGGGTGCATATGTACATACAGCAGAGAGATAGAGAAAGTACAATGTCAGTCTCATGCTGTGGATTTTGTTACCTCTCTATTTCCTTTGAGTGATGATTTTGGGGGAGAAGAAAGCATGGGAATTGAAAATCAATAGAGGCAATTATTTTCACAACAATGTACATTTCTTGTATCTCCTTAAAATCTATGTAGATAACACTAAGAACCAAGCATAGATTCAGAGAGCCATTTCTGCTTTAATACTATTTGATATATGATATGTGTGGCATCTAGGAAAAGTGTTGAATAAGACCAAAGCTCAGTCCTGACACAAAATTTCCAAGTCAAGGTTCCATTTATTAGAGCAATGGAATAAGTCTGTTGGTTGGAATCATGCATGCTTTCCCTCTTTCTGTTTTTCCCTGTCTCCCTGTCACTCCACAATACAGAGTTCTAAATTGAGAATGGAGACTTGCACTAATATTTGAAAAATTAAGGACATTCACAGAAGATAAGTCTTGTAAGTGCTTGTCTTTACTTAAAAATGTCTAGTGAAAAGCAAGAAAAATGAGAGGGGCCTAATAATTGGGGTTGTATAGCACAGACTTGGAAATAATAAGCCAAAAGCCTTCCCTGGCCGTTGCTACAGACATCCATTGACAAAATATTTCAATTAAAAAAGAGTTAACTTGACGTACAACAATGATCAGTCATGCCATATTTTACTTTTGGTGAAAAGTTTCCACTGAAAAGAAGTTCTAAACAATAATAATATTGTCTTTCATTGACCCAGACCTCACGATGAGGATGGGGGACCTGTATTGGAGAATCAAAAGATTTAACAGTTTTGGATTGAAAATGTATCTATGATAAGATGTGAAGAATCAGAAAAATTCTGACAATTGGGAGCAACTATGAGATTTATGGGAGTCAGTGAACTTTTCTGAAGTTTAATCTCAGTATTGGTGTTTGAGAATAAATTTCAGTGACTCTGAAAGAAAGGGACTCAGGAGAGTTTATGGATTCAGAGGAGATGTGTTAGGGAAAACTTTATGTTTAACACAAAATAAGAGAGAAAGACCCTTGACTGAGAAAAATAGAAACTCACCTTCAGTCACCATCTTGTCTTCATCCTCAGAAGTCTTTGCCACAATCATGGGGGCCACCTTCTTGTTTTCAGTATAGGATAGTGCTGAGAGAGACAGAAGGAAATAGAAGTAATTCCCCTGCCTGAGCTTGTCATGAAATGGCAGAAAATAAATCAGTAGATTTGGGGGTTTTTTTTATAAATCTTCAGGGAGAGCAAAGGTGTAGGGGCTAATCCAATGTGTTTTTCCCATGGGTCCATTGAACCCATGGCCTCGTTTCATGGCTGCCTGTGTGTTCTTAAGCACTACATATATATGGAGGATGCACATCTGCACAAGCAGAGAGATCCCAAAAAAATCAAAGAGAGTCTCTGGTTATAGATTTTGTTGCCTCTCTATATCATTTCAGTGATGATTTGGGAGGAAGTGAAAAACTGGGAAAGAAAATCTAAAGAAGAAATTATTTTCATGGAAATTGAGATTTCTTATTCCCCATTAGAATCTATATACATAGCGCTAAGAACCACTGTAGACTCTGATTCATTTCTCCATTAATTTTACTTAAGATATAATCATATATAAAGCATCTAGGAAAAAAGTGGAAAAAGATCAAAGTTCAATCAAGACACACAATTTCCTAGCCAAGTTTCCATTTATTAGAACTCTAAAGTGAATTCTCTTAGTTGGAATTACACATGCTCTTCCTCTTTTTCTGTCTTTCTGTCTCTGTGTCTCTGTCTTCTGCAGCTCACCTTCAGTTATCATCTTGTGCTTATCCTCAGAAGTCTTTGCCTCACTCATTGGTGTCTCCTTCTTGGTTTCAGTAATGAAGGGTGCTGAAAAAGACAGAAAAAAGATGAGTTATTCCAATGCCTAAGCTTGGGATGAAATGGCCAAAAAGAATCAGTAGATTTTGGGAATTTTGGGATCTTCACAGACACAAAAGAAGTGGTAGCTAATCCACTGTGCTTTTCTCAGAGTCCTATGAGCCCATGGCATTATTCTCTTGCTGCCTATGTTCTTAAACCCTGTCAATAAGAGGGTGCACAGCTATATAAAACAGAGAGATCCAGAAAGTTCAGTGACTTTCAGGTTATGGATTTTATTACCTCTCTATTTGCTTTCTGTGATGATTCTATGGAGTTGGAAGAATTGGGAATAGAAAATAAACAAGGCAATTATTTTCACGGGAATGTATATTTCTTGTGTCCCATTAGAATCTGTAGAGATAACCTTAAGACCCACCACAGACTGAGAGATTCATTCTGCTTTAATTTCACTTGAGATGTAATCATATATATGGAAGTGAGGAAAAGAGTTGAATAAGAGCAAAGCTCAGTGCAGACCCACAATTTCCAAGTCAACATTATACTCATTAGAACAATGGAGTGAGTCCCTTTGTTGGAATCACACATGTTTTCTCTCTTTTCCTGGATCTCAGTCACTCAGAAATATGGAGTTCAAGTTGAGAATGTACACTTGCATTGATATTCTAAAAATAAATGACATTCATAGTAGATAAGGCTTGGGAAAGCATGTCTTAAGACTATCTAAGGAAAAGGAAAAAAACTGGACAAGATCTAAAAATTGAAATTATATTGCACAGATTTGAAAAAAAGTATCTAAAGCCTCATAAAAATGGTAAAATGTCCTACATGTACAAAAATATTCATAGAAGCTCTTTTTTTGCTGTCCAAGAACTGGAAATCGAGGTGATGCCCATGGGGAATGACTGAATAAATTGTGGTATTTGAATGTAATGGAATACTATTGCACGATAAGAAATGATGAACAGGAGGACTCAGAGAGTCCTAGAAGGATTCCCATGAACTGATGCTGAGTGAAACAAGCAGAATAAGGAGAACATTGTACACAGTAAGAGTCATACTGTACACAGGCTGATTCTGGTAGATCTAGCCATTCACAGAAACTCAACAACCTAAAACATTCCCAAAGAACTCTTAAGGCAAAAAGGCCATCTACATCCAGAGAAAGAATTGTGGAATCAGAACACAGAATGAAGCAGAACATTTCCTCTTGTGTTATGTTTTGTTTTGGTTTGTTTTTTCTCATGGGTTCTCCCATCTATTTTAATTCTTAAATACAACATAGCTAATGTGAAAATGTGGTTGATAAGAATGCATGTGTAGAACCCATATAAGATTTCATGCCATCTCTGGGGACTGGGGGTTATAGAGGGGGAGAAAACCTAAGAGTTATGGAAGTGATTGTAGAAAACTGCAAAAATATGAATTAATTTTAAAAATAAGAGAGAAGACCCTTGGCTGAGAAAAACAGCAACTCACCTTCAGTTACCATCTTATCCTTATCCTCAGAAGTCTTTGTCTCACTCGTTGTTTCCTTCTTGGTTTCAGTTGTGGAGGGTGCTAAGAGAGACAGAAAGAAAACATGAGTGATTCCTCAGCCTGAGATTGGCATGAAATGACAGAAAATAAATCAGTAGATTTGTTTTTTTCTTTAAAACATCAGAGAGCCAAAAGAAGTGTGGGCTAATCCAACATAGTTTTCTCATGGGTCCATTGAAACCATGGCCTCATTCCCTGTGCTCTTAATCACTATATATATGGAGGATGCACATCTGCATAAAGCAGAGAGATCCAAAAATTTCAATGACTGTCTCAGGCTATAAGTTTTGTTAGCTTTCTGACTCCTTTCCGTGATGATTTGGGGGGAAGAGAGGAATTGAGCATAGAAAATTAAAAGTCAGTTATTTAGGTGGGAATGTATATTTCTTTTGTCCCATTAAAACCTGTATAGATAACACTAAAATCCATTGCAGAAGGAGAGATTTTGCTCTGCTTTAATTTCACTTGAGATGCATGGCAGGCAGGGAAAAAAGTAGAATGAGATCAAAGCCCAGTCTACACACATAATCAAATCAAATTTACATATGTTAGAACTATAAAGTGAATTCTCTGAGTTGTTATTGCACATTCTTTTCCTCTTTCTCTGTCTATATCTATGTCTCTCTCTGTCTTTTGCCTCTTCACAATACAGAATTCTAAACTGAGAATGGAGACTGGTATTGATAATTGAAAAATAAAATACATTTGCATAATTAAGAAGGAATCAAGACAAGACCAGGAAATGCAATGAAGGTATTAATGTCTTTACATAAAGATCTCTAAGGAAAGGAAAGAAAAGTGAGCAGGACCTAAAAATGTGAATTATATTGCACATATTTGTAAATAAGGGTCTAAATTCTTCCCTGGCTGTTACTACAAACACTCATTGACAAAATATTTGAATAAAAAAAGGAGCAACTTCAAACAAACCCTGTAGAGTTTATGGAATCAAGCACAACACATTAGGGAAAACTTTATGTTTAAACAAAAACATAAGGGAGAAGGACCCTTGGATGAGACAAACATCAACTCACCTTCAGTCACCACCTTATCCTTGTCCTGAAAAGTGTTTGCCTCACTCACTGGTGTCTGCTTCTTGGTTTCAGCTATGGAGGGTGCTGAGAAAGACAGAAAGAAAAGATGAATCATTCCCATGTCTGAGCTAGGAATTTAATGACTGAAAAGAAATCAGTAGATTTGGGGTTTTTTAAATCTTAAGGGAGAAAAACAAGTATACCTAATCAAATGTATTTTTCTCATGGGTCCAATGAATTCATGGCCTCATTCCTGGCAGCCTGTGTTCTTAAATATCATATATATGGAAGCTGCAAATCTACATGAAGCAGAGTGGTCCAAAACATTCAATGACAGTTCCACAATAGATTGTGTTACCTCTTCATTTCCTTTCAGTGATGATTTTTGGGGAAAGGAAGAATCGGGAATAGAAAACTAAAGAGGCAGTTATTTCCATGAGAATGTACATTTCTTTTGTCCCATTAAATTCTATCTAGATAACACTAAGATTCATTGTAGAGTGAGATTCATTTCTGCTTTAATTTCACTTGAGACATAATCATATATATGGCAGTCAGGAAAGGAGAAGAATATAATCAAAGCTCAGTCAGCCCACAAACACAATTTCCAAGTCAAGGTTCCATTTCTTAGAAGTATGTATTCCCTTTCTTAGAATTACATGTTTTCCCACTTTCTCTGACTCTCTATCTGTGTGTCTCTCTTGGTTTTTTGTCTCTCAACAACATAGAATTTGAAATTGAGAATGGAGACTGGCAAACAGAGCATTCGTGTGAGTCAAAGGGGTGAAGACAAGGCCTGGAAAGGCTTTGAAGGCATTGATATCTTTACTTAAAGATACCTAGGGAAAAGGAAGAAAAGTGAGCAGCACCTAAAAATGGGAGTTACATTGGAGATATTTGGAAATAAGAGTTGAAAGCCTTCCCTGGCCACTGTAACAAACATCCACTGACAAAATATTTGAAGGAAAAAACGGGCAACTTAATTTATAGCCTTAAGCAAACACACCATATTTTACTTTTGGTTGGTAGTTCCCACTGAAAAGAAATTCAAAAAAATAACAAACTCATGCTGTTCATTGACCCTTCAGGCCTCAATTTGAGGATAGGGGACCTATATTGGAGAATCAAAAAGAGTTACCAGTTTGGGATGGAAAAATATGTCTACAATAAGATGTGCAGAATCAGAAAAATTTTGAAAATTGAGGAGCAACTTGTGAGACTCAGAATGTTCAGAGAAGTGGCCTGACGTTGAGTCACACAATTCACATTTGGGAATATATTCCAATGACTCTGAAAAGAAGGGAGTCTGGAGAGTTCATGAAATTGAGTAAAATGTATTAAGGAAAACTTTATGTTAAAAAAAATAAGAGAGAAGGACTATTGGCTATAAAAAACAACTCACCTTCAGTTACTTTCTTATCCTCAGAAATCTTTGCCTCATTCATTGTGGTCTCCTTCTTGATTTCAGTAATAGAGGGTGCTGAGAAAGACAGAAAGAAAGGATGGGTTATTCCCATGCCTGAGCTTGTGATGAAATGGTCAAAATGAAATCAGTAGATTTGGGGGATTTTTAGATCTTCAGAGACACAAAAGAAATAAGGGTTAATCCAATGTGTTTTTCTCATGGGTCTTAGGAGCCCATGGATTCATGCCCTGACTGCCTGGGTTCTTAAACGCTATCAATATGGAGGGTTCATATCTACATAAAGCAGAGGAGTTCAGAAAGTTCAACGACAGTCTCAGGTCATGGATTTTATTACCCTTCTATTTGCCTTCAGTGGTAATTTTGTGGGGTGAGAGAATTGGGGAATAGAAAATAAATGAGGCAATAATTTTCATTGGAATATACATTTCTTGTGTCCCATTAGAATCTGTATAGATAGTGCTAAGAAACACCATACATGAGAGATTCATTTTAGCTTTAATTTCACTTGAGATGTGAATGGAACTTAGGAAAAGAGTTGAAAAGATCCAAGTTCAGTCCAGACCCACAATTTCCAAGTTAATGTTCTATTTATTAGAACAATGGAATGAATCCCTTAGTTGGAATCGCTCATGTCTTACCTCTTTCCCTGGATCTCTGTCTCTCAACAATAGAGTTCAAAATTTAGGATGGAGACTGGTATTGCTATTTGAAAAATTAAGGACATTCATAGAAGATAAGGCTTGGAAAGGCATGTCATTACTTAAGAATACCTAGGGGAAAGGAAGAAACCTGAGCAGGGCCTAAAATTTGAAATTATATTGCACAGGCTTACAGCCATTGCTACCTACATCAGTCAACAAAATATTTGAATAAAAAAGACTCAAGGTAATGTACAACCTTTCTCTATCACACCATATTTTTCTTTTGTTTTAGGGTTTCCACTGAAAAAATAATTGAAAAAAATAACAAACTTATGCCTTTCATTGACACTTCAGGCCTTGTGATGAGGATGGGGTCTTATATTGGAGAACCAAGAATAGTTACCAGTTCAGGATGGGAAATATTTCTATGATTAAGATGTGGAGAATCAGAAAAATTCTTAAAATTGAGGAGTAACTGTAAGACTCAGGATGCTCAGAGAACTTTTATGAGGTTTAATCACACGATTGGGATTTGAGAATATATTCCAGTGACTTCAAAAAGACGTTTATGAAATCAAGTAAAACATATTAGTGAAAACTCTATGTTTAAAAAAAATAAGAGAGAAGGACCCTTGGCTGAAAAAACAACAACTCACCTTTGGTCACCATTTTATCTTTATCTTCTGAAGTCAATACCTCACTAGTTGATGCCTCCCTGGTTTCAGTTATGGAGGGTGCTGAGAAAGTCAGAAAGCAAACAGAAGTCATTCCCTGCCTGAACTTGGCATTTAATGGCAGAAAAGAAATCAGTAGATTTGGGCTTTCTTTTAAATCTTCAGGGAGACTAAAGAAGTAGGGGCTAATTCCATGTGTTTTTCTCATGGTTCCATTGAACCAGTGGCCTCATTCCTTGGCTGCCTGTGTTCTTAAATATTATGAATATGGAGACTGAACATCTACATAAAGCAGAGAGGTCCACAAAGTTCAATTACAGTCTCAGGTTATGGATTTTTTAGCTCTCTCCTTTCAGTGATAATTTTGTGGTGAGGGAGGAATTTAGAATAGTAAATTAAAGGAGAAACTTATTTTCATGGGAATGTGGACTTCTGATGCCCCATTAGAATTATGTATAGATAACTTTAAGAACCACTGTAGACTGATTCATTTCTTCTTTAACTTCAGTTGAGATATAATTATATATATACATATATAAAGATATATATATAACATACACATATTATGTATATATATATATATATATATATATGCATATATTTATCAGCTAGGAAAAGAGTTGAATAAGATCAAAGCTCAGTTCAGACACACAATTTCCAAGTCATGGTTCCATTTCTTTGAACAATAAAGTGAGTTCCTTAAATGGAATGGCGAATGTTTTCCTTCTTTCCCTCTTTCTCTGTCTCTCTATATCTATGTCTCTCTCTGTCTCTCAACAATACAGAGTTCTAAATTGAGAATGGAGGCTGGCATTGATCTTTGAAAAACAAAGAACACTTGTAGAAGATTTGGCTAGGAAATACTATGGAAGCATCACTGTCTTAAAGATATCTAGGTTAAAGAAAAAAAAATGAGGCGGGGTCTAACAATTGGAGTTATATTGCACAGACTTGGAAATAAGAATCTACAGCCTTCTCTAGTCCTTGCTGCATACATCAGTCAACAAAATATTTGAATGAAAAAATGGTCAAGTTAATGTACAACCTTAATCAGTCATACCATATTTTGCTTTTGGTTGAAGCTTTCCACTGAAAAGAAATTCAAAACAATAAGAAACTCAGACCTCTCATTGAGCCTTCAAGCTTCATTATGAAGATGGAAAAGTTATATTGGAGAATCAAGAAGAGTCACCAGTTTTGGATGGAAAATATATCTATGAAAAGATGTAGAGAATCAGAGAAAATCTGAAAATTGAAGAGCACCTTGGAGACTCAGGGAACTCAGAGAACTTTTCTGAAATGTAATCACAGAATTGGTGCTTGGGAATGAATTCCAGTGACTCTGAAAGGAAGGGAGCCTGGAGAGATTATGGAATCGAGACATATTAGTGAAAACTTTTTGTTAAAAAAAAATAAGAGAGAAGGACCCTTGACTGAGTGAGAAAAACAACTACTCACCTTCAGTCACCATCTTATCCTTGTATTCAGAAATCTTTGCCTCACTCATTGGTGTCTTCTTCTTGTCTTCAGTTATGGATGGTGCTGAGAAAGACAGAAAAAAAGAGACAAGTGATTGCCATACCTAAGCACAGGATGAAATGAACCAAAAGAAATCACTAGGCATTTTTTTGTTCTTCAGAGTAATGAATAAAATCTGGCCCATAATATTCTCTCCTGGATCCTCTTGCCTAGCAGCTCTATGCCCTGGGAGTCTGTTTCCCTACCCTGCATATATGGAGTATCCATGTCCAGAAAATATAGGAAATTTTCAGTTATATTCTCAAGATATCGATTTTATCACCTCTGTTTTTCTACTCATTCAATATTTTTATTTGTGAGATATCGAAATAGAAAATCTAAAAGATGAAAATACTTTCATTGAAACGTGAACTTGCTTCTCGTAGAGTCAGGATAAAGAACCCTTAGAGCAACTGTAGTCTGAGAGTTTCACATGTGGTTTAATTTTAATTGAGAATTGATCATATACGAGGCAGTCAAAAATATTGATAGAAGATTCAAACTCTCTGTGTGTCTCTGTCTCTGTGTGTATTTCCTCTCTTTCTCTCTCTCTCTCTAATAGAAGTATTGTGTTATTAATTTATGAGAGACTTTAAGAGATATTTGAAAAAATAATCATAATTATAGAAGTTTAAAAGCATCAAGAGAATCCCTGGAAATACTACTGAAGTATTTAAGTTTTTACTAGGGGACAGCTCAGAAAGAGGAAAAAGAGTCGAGCAGCAGTAAAAATTCAGGTTAAGTTGCAAGGACTGTAAAATATGGATAAAGGACTCTATAACTTAAAATCATAATCAATCACATAATGTTTCCTCCATGACTGGCAATTTCCACTCAAAAGAAATTCAAAAAGTATACTAACTGAGGTGGATAGAACACTGGACCTGGAGTCAGGAAGACCTGAGTTCAAATGTGGCCTTAGACACTGATTAGCTGTGTGACCCTGGGCAAGTCTTTTAACCCTTTTGCCTCAGTTTCCTCAACTGTAAAATGATCTGGGAAAGAAAATGGCAAACCACTCCAGTATCTTTGCCAAGAAAATCCCAAGTGGGGGTCACCAAGAGTCAGACATGACTGAAATGATTGAACAACAACAAAATAGAAATTCATTTTGGTCATTGACCCTTCTGATCTCATGGTGAGAATAGGGCACTCTACTGAAGTAGTCAGGAGTACTACTGATCTGACGTGCCAAATGGCACTTCATTTTGGAATGTGAAGTGGCACTGACATTCTGGTAAATGAATACCAGTTAGAGGACTTGGGAGACCTTGGGAACCTTTCTGAGGACTAATCTCTTATTAGAACTGGCAGTTAAACTACAGTGACCATGAAAGTGATATAGATGGGTGAGAATGTACACTCAAAGGCAGTGGCAAAAGAGAAAAGTTTTTTTAAAAAAAGAAATAAAAGGAAAGGACTTTGACTAAGGAAAATTAGAAACTCACCTTCAGTTGCATTCTTAACGTCAGCAATAGAAGCTTGTTTCTTCTCAGCCACTGTTATAGTATTTGAGGTGCCTAGAAAAGCAAAAATAATAGAAAAATTAACTTATGGCTGAACAGAGAATGAAATTACCTGAAAGAAAGGCTGGTCTCTCTTTTAGTCTTCATAGGAGTGAATGAGGAAAGTGGGTGCTTTGGGGCAGGGTTGTCTTATTGGGAGTCTGTGTCCCAACCTTGCAAATATGGAGTGTCCATAACCAGAGACTACAGGGAGGGCAAAAAAAAACCCCACAAAAACTCAGCCGTTCTCACATGGTGATTTTTACAATCCTATATTTCTTCTTATTTAACTATTATTCATTTGGAAAAAGTGGAAATAGAACATTTAAAAGAGGGCAATTTTTTCACTGAAATGTGGATTTACTGCTTTTCTTTAAAGTCAGAACAGGTAACGTATGGTCCCACTCCAACCTCAGAGTTTCATATACATACACACACACACACACAAATATACCATTTGAAATTACCAGAGTTAATTAGTAGAGTAAAACATTACTTACCAAACAAAAACAAAGATAAACATTATTAACACTATAAATGTAATGCCCCAGCTTCATACTGGAGAAAAGGAAAGAGAATAGATTTCACAGGTGAGGGACTATTTGCTTGGAATATTTTTTATTTTGTCAAAGATAATATGGAGGCATTTTTGCTTAATTGCTTTTTTCTTTCCTTATTTTAGATTTTGTTATAAAGGATGACTTCCTCAGTACCAGAGAAAAGAAATAATATATTCAGAAAGGAAGGTAAATGTACATACAAGAGATCAATCTTGGTTTTGCCATACTAGATATAGAAAATGAATATGTATTAACATTTCAGGAATTCGCTCATGTCACTCACTCCACACACTCCTAAATAAAGATCCTCTGTCTACCTTTTGCTAATAGCATTGGTGAGTTCTACTAGGGTCTATGACCTAGGTATCATTCTTGCATTCAGTGACAGGAGCAGTGGATCAAGAGCCAAAAGGTCTTGGCTCTTGTTCTGGTTCAAGCCATTCAACCTTGAACAAGTCATTGAAACTCTATGGGCCCCAGTTCTTTCATCTATAAAGTGAGAGACATGGAATAAGATGATGTCTAAGGTCCCTTCTAGGTCTAACTTGCTATGAGTCTACTTTTTAAAAACCTAACTCCTGCCTCTTGTTCTCTTTCTCACGCAAAGCTTTCTTATTTTTCAACATCAAATTTGAAATTTTGCCTCCCCTAATTATATAAATGACACCTGGGATTCCAGACTCATGTTAGCATGGCATTCCCCTAGTAGAATAAGGCAGCTCAGAGTCTCTCAGTTGCAACATCAAAAAGGTTTAGGTTGTTAAATTAAAATGTGACTAGCATCTATCATATTTTTGCTACTTTCTCAGAATGGTTCTGCAGAACCATTATAAAGGGCACAGGCAATTCAGACTCTTGGTGCCTGAAAGGACTATAATTGTCATAAGCATGGTCTCCTTCCTCCTCTACCCCCTCCCTGCCAGTCCCCAGATCTCACCCTAGAGAGCAAAGTTAGGTTGGTGATAAATAGCACAAGAGCAGAGAAAGAGAGAAGAGCAATAAAGGGGGAAAACTGAGCAATGTTTATGCTAAATGAAAGACAATGAACTCTACTGAATGAACTTTGAGTAATAGCATTTCTGTAGTCATTGAGAAATGGAACAAATGAAAACAAGGGGAATATCCTGAGAAAGAGAAAAGCTGTTCTTCACTAAGGGTAGGACCTTGGAAAAATCACACAGATTTATATGGAAGAGGTTCTCCTATCCTGTTACCTTCCTAAAGGCAATCCACTATTATAAACACGAACCCTTTAGCCTTGGCTAATGCCAGTAGGCGGGAAAGCACATGTGAGTGTCTTTTCCTCTCCCCAACTCCCACCACTTCTCCCCCCACACACAAACTCACAAGATGTTGCATCAGCAATTAGATTCCCATAGGATTCAGATTGTAAGGGACACTAGAGATTATTAGTTTCATTTTCTCCTTTTACAAATGAGGAAATTTAGGCCCACTAAAGTTGAATGACTTTCTAAAGATTATGCAGAAAGTGAAGTAGTAGGATGAAGATTTTTGACCCATGTCATTTGCCTCTAAATATTATTCCCTTTCCCTTAGAGTGAAAAAAACACAACAGTTTGATTTCACAAACAGAAAAGAATTGGGAGGGATGGCAGCATGGCCCGTGAAATGAGGGTATTAACTGAACTCAGAATCATAAGCTTACCTGGTTTTGATGTCGGAGCAGACATCGCCAGAGCGAGTAGGGTGGTGACAAGGAGCACCTGCTTCAGCATGATACTCAGTGGTATAGGTAGAACACTCAGAGAAGAAAAGTGGTTTCTACATGTCTATATATAGTTCCCAGTCCCTTAGCCTTGGTCAGATCCAGCTCCAGCCCCAGCTATCACCTCTCCCTAAGGCAGTATTCCAAAATTTAGAGGGGGAAAGAATGCCCCTGGAGGAAGGAAGCACACAAGGGTAAGTAAAAAATTGAGGGGGAGGGATTAGAAGATGAAGAGATGAGGAGCTAGTACTGTGGGAGGGAGGTAGGGATAGAAGAAAGATCTGATGATCAGTGTATTTGCAAAAAGGTCAACTGCCCTGTAGATATAACTTTTTCAGAGGTAGAAGGGAAATTCCTTCTTCCATTAGATGACCCAGGTCATTATCATGTCAGGCTTTACACTGGTTTTGTTGAGGTTTATGTCCCTCCAAGGTCCTTTACATCCTCTGTGGTCCCAGAATCAGAAGGTGAATTATGATTCCAGGTGTTAGGATCATCAGGAGTTGCTCATTGGGAAGCACCTTAACATGTCACTGGTACTGATTGGGAAGTCATTATTCCATATGAATTTGGAATTAGGAGCAAGAACCTAAGAGAAGGATGACCTACACACACTATGCACGCTTACATTCAAGAGGTCTAAATCAAAGTGGTATGTCTGGTCCAAAAGGGAATTAATTGACTTAGAGGATCAGGAACAGCTTTGTGAAAAGTCAAATTTAAGTTGGAATTCAAGGGACAATAGTGAATTAAGGGAGTGGGTATTTCAGTTTGAGAGAACAGTATACACCAAGGCAAGAAGGCTGAAATTGCTTCTTGAACTTAATTGAATTATTTTCTGAACATAGATTTATCCCCAAGAGAGATCAATTTTGCAAAAAGTGTTTTTCCAGAGGTTAAACATCCCAAGACAATATGCCAGAGAGTAAAGAGATTAAAAGAGACTAACCAAGGATGATTCCAGAAGAATCTGAAATGATTGATGAAAAGTTGTGAGAAGAACCAAGAGAACGTTGCACATAGTAGCAACAATCAGTGAAGAACCGCAAATGACCTAGTTTTTTTCAGCAATACAATGATCCAAGATAATCCCAAAGGACTCATAATGAAGCTCCACCTCCAGAGAAAGAACTGATAAAATCTGAATACAAATGGAAGCATACTATTTTCTCTTTCTTTCTTTCTTTTTTTGTTGTCTTCTTGTACAAAATGACTAATACAGAAATGTTTTACATGATTGAACATTTATAACCAACACTACATTACTTACCATCTCAAGAAGGAAAGGAAGGGTGAGAAGGACAGAATGTAGAACTGAAAAATTTTTTATAAATGTTAAAAATTGTTTAAGATGTAATTGAGAGAAAAATAAAACAATATTAAAAAAATAAAGTATAACTCAAGTTTTTAAAAAAAGACTATTATCCTGGATGGTTCAATCTCATCAGATATTAGCACCCCATCCTCTTGTAGTCCTGTAATGGTCAAAAATGGTTCTTCTGAGGGTAGGACTTGGTAGAAGTAGGGGAGAGCACTCGATATTCATTTTTGCCTTCATTCATTAAATATTTGTTTAGTGCTAAGTATTGATCTATTGAATGATCAATGTGCCTTGTTAGGAAATGTACAAAGTTTAGATGAGACAGTGGCTTTTGCCTGTCTTCCTTTAAAAAGAATTGCTGCTTACCATCTATGTGACTCTGGGAAAATCACTTCATTTCTATTTCTTCATCCTTAAGGTGAGATGAAAAATATCTATACCACACAGCTTCCTTGGTACTGGGAACATGGGTTTTGATGACAGAATTGCAAGCTTTTGCCCCTCCATTACCAGAGCAGCAGATCCCCCTTCAAGTGCCTACTCTACTAAAAGACCTCACACAAACCATAAACCAAATAGCAACACTGTGTCATCAGGAGGGATTCAGGTCTCAGTGAAAGTCAGTACATGGAATAGGTGAATAAGAAAAATATTTAAATGAAAATAAGTTTCTTAACTATGGAGCAGACATTGCAGAGATCAGTGTCGTGGCTATCTTGAATGGGACCCTGAGAGGGTAGGATTGAGGGAATGGGAATAAAGCAGTGGGGCAATATGGTAAACAGGGTTTGTACAATGAAAGCCAGGGGCTCAAAATCATTGCTTGGAGGAGAGTATGACAGGGTGAAAGTGTGCTAACCATTGAAGAATTATTTCAGGCTGATTTTCAATGAGTGGAATGAAGTCCATTGAGGGATGGCTTAGACTTTTCAGGGATTTCCCTTGATGACCAATTTAGGGGAAAATTATGATAATGAGACATATGAGGGCCATGAATCCTGATTTCCATTAGGCAAAAAAGCAGGCAAAATGACAGTCTTGGAATCTGGGAGAGGAAGAAGGAGCTGTAATTTGAGCTGTCTAATCTGGGAATGGTTTCTAGATTACTAGAGAAGACCCTAATATTAAGCCAGAGGCCAATGAACTGAGGTCTATAACCAGGAGTGAAGCAAGTCTCCTTAGGAAGACTCAAGATACAACTAAGGTGGACACAAGAGGGGAAATTGAATCGAAGGAGATGCAGCACTCACTGGGATATCCTAGGTGACATACAGAGGCCACTAGATGACTGGATGATGGAGGTCTCTTGTGCAATATGCTTCCTTTCTAGACTGATGGAAACCTAAGGTGTTGTCTCCCCTTAGAATGTACCTCAAGTGTCCTGGGGTATTGCCAGGATGTCAGCTTCTAGGGATATACATGTATTCAACATTCTTCACTTTATATATGCCTTGTTTCCATAGATGAGTTTTATATGAAAAGAAAGACCAGAAGGTTCATTAGGACCTTTTCTCTGACAACCAGACAGGCAACTATTACAGATGCACCAAATATAATATTTGAAAGGAACCCCAGAGATCATCTTGGTTCTTTCATCTGAGAAGGAATCTCCCATATAACATCCCTAAATTTCCTTTCTTTCTGGCCTATTTCCTATTGTTATTATAGGGATGAGATCTTCATTTGTGAAAAGTACCTTTAAAAAGCAGTTTATGTAGACATGGTGTAGCAACTCAAAATCAGTTTTAAAAAAGTATCACAAATGATTATGGTTATGTCAAAGATGAAAAAAACAAATCATAATGTTTTAGAACTGTAATATTTTAGTTTTAATATGTGATTGACAGAACACTTTCCTCATGTATTCATCTTAAGGTATTGAAGTTTAATTCGACAAAGCATTTTATAACCACCATATCTACATAAGCTTATGAAAGAAAGTACTTCCAGGTAGAGTCAAGATGGCAGAGTAAAAAGAAGAACTTGCTTGGGCTCTCCACCCAAAGCCCCCCAAATACCTGTAAAAATGACTCTAAACAAATTCTAGAGGTACAGAATCCACAGAATGAGGGAGTGAAGCAAATCTCCAACACAAAACAACCTGGAAGGTCAATAGAAGAGTCTATCACACTAGATTGGGAGCAGAGTGTGTAGTCCAGTGAGGGCAGCTCCAGTACTGATGGGACCTGAGTAGGCCTCAGGGAACTGAATCGCTGGCAGTTGTGGAAGTTTCCAGTATCTTGACTCCAAAATGCCAAGGTCAGCTTGAGAGATCAGTGGAAAAAACTTGTTGGTCCTGCATGACAGAGTAGCATAGTCCAGCCCCAGTCACCGAGTGGCTGAAGGGGCAGAGGAGCCTGTGGCAGCTGCAACAGGAATAGTGGCAGAAGGAATAGCTGTTTCTGGAGATCTCAGCCCACAGAATGTGGGGAGATCAAGTAGTTGACAATACATCCTCCCCCACTCCTACTGGAAGCAAAGAACTACCTTGACAAGACCTCAAAAGTCAAGTAATTGACTGGGGAAATCAGCAAAAACCGGAAAAAAACAAAACTACAGAATCTTACTTTGATGAGAAGGAAGATCAAAACATGCAACCAGAAAAAGACAACAAAGTCAAAGTCTCAGGCCATGGAAGAGCTCAAAAGGGACTTTGAAAATCAAGTAAAAGAAGTAGAACAAAAATTTGGAAGAGAAATGAGAGTGATGCAAGAAAATTATGAAAAATAGGTCAATTGCTTGCTAAAAGGGACCCAAAAATGCTGAAGAAAATAACATCTTTAAAAACAGACAAACTCAAAAGGCAAAAGAGATCCAAAAAGTCAATGAAGAGAAGAATGTCTTAAAAAGCAGAATGGGACAAATAGAAAAGGAGGTTCAAAAAGTCACTGAAGAAAATAATTCCTTAAAATTTAAATAAAATAAATTAATAAATATGTTTAATAAATACTAAATAAATCAACTAAATATATAAATTAAATAAATCAATTAAACATTAAACATAATTATGTTAATAGATAAATATTAATAAAAAATTAATAAAAGTAGAGCAAATGGAAACCAATGACTTTATGAAAGATCAAGAAATTCTGAAACAAAATCAAAAGAATGAAAAAATAGAAGACAATGTGAAATATTTTATTGGAAAAACAATAGGCCTGGAAAATAGAATCCGGAAAGACAATTTTAAAATTATTGGACTATCTGAAAGTCATGTTCAAAAAAAAAGAGCCTAGACATCATCTTTCAAGAAATTATCAAGGAAAACTGTCCTGATATTCTAGAACCAGAAGGGAAAATAGATATTGAAAGAATCCACCAATCACCTCCTGAAAGAGATCCCAAAAGGAAAACTCCTAGGAATATTGCAGCCAAATTACAGAGTTTCTAACTCAAGGAGAAAATATTGAAAGCATTCAGAAACAATTCAAGTATTGTGGAAACACAATCAGAATAACACAACATCTAGTAGCTCTATACTAAGGGACCAAAGGACTTGGAATATGATACTCCAGAGGTCAAAAGAGCTAGAATTAAAACCAAGAATCACCTACCCAGCAAAACGGAGGTAAAACTTCAGGACAAAAAAGGTCATTCAATGAAATAGAGGAGTTTCAAGCACTCTTGATGAAAAAACCAGAGCTGAATAGAAAATTGACTTTTAAACACAAGGAGGTGTGTGTGTGTGTGTGTGTGTGTGTGTGTGTGTGTGTGTGTGCATGTGCACAGGATGAGTTGAATAGGAAGGGATGATATTTTTTAAAAATAAAATTAAGGAGTGAGAGAGGAATATATTGAGAGAAGGAGAAAAGGAGACATAGAATGGGGTAAATTATTTCTCACATAAAAGAGATAAGAAAAGCCTTTTACAATGGAGGAAAAGAGGGAAGAGATGAGAGGGAAAGCATGAACCTTACTCTCATCAGATTTGACTTAAGGAGGGAATAAATAACATGCACACTCAATTGGGTATGAAAATCTAAATTACCCCCAGGAAAGTAGGAAGGAAGTGGATAAGCAAGGGGGAAGGGATGAGAGAAGGAAGGACCAGTGGGAGAAAGGATTAATTAGAAGTAAACACTTTTGAGGAGGGATAGGGTCGAAAGAGAGAATAGAATTAATGGAGGACAGGACAGGATGGAGAGAAAACATGGTGAAGTCTTTCACAATATGACTGTTATGGAAATGTGTCACATGAATACACATGTATAATCTATATTGAATTGCATGGTTTCTGCATGAGGGTGAGTTTGGAGGGAGGACGGGAGAGAATTTGAAATTTAAAGTTTTAAAAATGAGTGTTAAAAATTATTTTTACATGTAACTGGGAAATAAATCATACAGGCAATGGAGTATAGGAATCTATCTTGCCCTACAAGAAAATAGAGAAGAAGGGGATGAGAGAAGGGATAGGTGTGTGATTCAAGGGAGGACAGATTGGGGGAAGGTGTAATAAGAATGCATGCTGTCTTGGAGTGGGTGGAGGGGAGAGATGGGGAGAAAATTTGGAACTCAAAATCTTATGGAAGTGAATGTTGCCAACTAAATATTAATTTAATTCAAATGAACCACAATCAAAACAGATTCTTCTTAAAAATAAATTTATTTTCCTATTTAATTTTTAAAGAGTATCAGTTTGTTCTAGCTTTTCTGTTCTTTAGAAACAATATTGGTCAAGTATTAACTGCCCTTCTTTCTCATTTTTGTGCCCTGAACTTATACACTTCCCTAGTAAGAGACAGATGTGCGAAGAAAAAACTCTTCCTAATCACAGGAAGTAATTTTTTTTTTGAGGCACTCGAGTTTAAATCAGCTAATAAGTTGCACAGCTAATAAGTTGCACAGCTAATAAGTCTCTGAGTCCACATTTGAACTCAGCTTCTCCAGACTTCAGGACCAGTGCTCTGTCTATCTACTGCACCAACTAGATGCCTGGGATTTTTTTTTTTACAACAGCTTTTTAAGGAAGCCTTTTGAATTTTAGGTCATTATGCTTTCCTGAAAACTTCCCACCCTGCTATCAATACTTTCCCTTGTAACAAAGAAAAATAATTAGACCAAATTGACTGAAAAAAAAACACTATCTAATTGTGTATATGACATTTTACTCTACTGAAACAAGGGCTGTTTCTTTCAATATCTGTCCTTCAGAACCAAGAGTTGTCATTGCAGTTAATCTGAGTTCAACTCACTTGGGTTTTTTGGTCGTGGGACAGTGGATAGAGCTCAGAACTTGTTAGTCAAGAAAGCTTGAGTTTGAATCTGGTCTCAGACACTTAATTGTTTTGTGATTCTGGATAAGATACTTAAAACTGTTTGCCTCAGTTTCTTCCTCTGTAAAATAAGATAGAGAAGGAAATGGCAAACCACTCCAACATCTTTGCCAAGAAAACCCCAAATGAGGTCATGGAGATTGAGCACAACTGAACAAAAACAACAGTATTATAATATCTATAATTTCATGTATTATTATATATATATATATATATATATATATATATATATATATATATATATATATATATATATCAGTGGGGATAACCTAGCATACCTCACCAGGGAGAAAAAAGAGAACTCACTCTTTTCACAATTAGACTGTTCACTCAATGGGACTTACCTCCCTCTAAGTGAGTACCTGAAAAGCCAATCCTAAAAAGGCCAAAGTGTCCCATTGCATCCTGGGCTGTCTCCAGTGATCCTGATGAATATCTGGTCACTGGACCCAGATGGCTCAGGAAGAGAAGTGAGGTTGGTGACCTTACACAGTCCTCCCTCACTCAAAACAAAGTCAAGTGCAAGTCAAGTCATCATTTCTCTGATGTCATGGTCTTCTTCGAAAATGAAAGACAAACACAAGCAGAATTAATTAGGGAAAAAATAAAGAACCAAATGACTCATACTAAAGAAAGAATGAATGAATGAAAGAAGGAAAAATAGAAAGAAAAAAGAAAGGAAAAAAGGAAGGAAGGAAGAAATTCCAAATATTTCTAATGAAAATATCAGAGCCAAGTACAAAATTTGACATACAAACAGGAATCAAGAGAAGCGTTAAAAGACAAACTTGAACAAGCAATAATATGGGACTAAACCAGATTAAACTGTTTATGTGTGGTCACTCAGAAATCTATTGTCATCAGGGATCATAGAAAGAGTCAATTGGAGAGTGATTCTCCTGTTTTGGTAATCTCAAAAGAAGAATGGAAAGGATACGGAAGAAAAGGACACTGGGAGAGGGAAGAAGTCAGAGAAAAGATGGGGGAAATTACTTCATATGAATGAAGTTAGCAAAGAAGAGTTTATACAGCAGAGAAGACAGTGAAAAGGACTTAATGGCACTTGAACCTCACATCTGATTTGGTTAATCAAGGAAAATCAGGGGAAAGTATGCATTCAAACATAGTTGAGTACAGAAATACATCTTATCTAATAGGGCGAGCAAATGCAGTTAAGGGAAAGGGGGAAATAAGGAGCAATGAATCAGAAGCAAAACAGACAGCTAAAGGGCATAAGAGAACAAGGTAGAAGGAAATATATAGAAATTATAATTGTGAATGTGAGCAGGAGGAAAGAGGAGAGTAGAATGAATTAGAAACCAGAATCCAACAATATATTGTTTACAATGAGCACACAAAAGAGAACAGTGAAGATAAGGTTAGCCATCATAATCTCAGACAAAGCAAAAGCAAAACTAGACAGTGACACTATGGACAGAACCTCATGATACCCTACCCACAAGGAAACCAATGTTTAAATATATGTTTGTGTGACAGACACACATATACATACATACATATATATATATATATATATATATATATATACACACACACATATGCATATATGTATGCATATATATATATATATTTATGGGACTACATTCCAACATGGGAGAGTACATGACGTTGGGGAGGGAGGCAGGGGAATAGAAAAGGACATGTGATGAATTAGGGTTATACCAATGACTGTCAATGAAGGGGAAGTGACTCCTGTGGTCTCAAAAAGAAAAGAAGCTATAGGGGAGTGGATGAGGAAGAAGGGGGGAGGATTGAAGGGGAAGGTAGGAGACCTTTCCTTGGTGGTGAGAGAGGGTTCCATTGATGAATGTTTCTACAGTCTGTGAAGGGAGATGGGGACCCTATGCTCAGTATGACCTGGGGAATTTGGTGATTCAAAAGTCTACTCATCCTATTTTTGGAGGGAGTGGAGTTGGAACCCCTAGAGACAGCTGGTACCTGAGGTAATGGGAGAATATAGACCCAGGGAGGAGATTTGAGATAAGTATGGGGGAAAAGGCATGGATGAGTACTGGGCTGTATAACCAGGGATATGGTGGGGAATGGGCTCTACCATGAGACAGTGTCCTCTCTGACTCTTGTAATAATTGACATTATTCTGTTAGTAAGGTACAATGGAAAAGAGGAATCCATGGGACATGCTTTACAAGACAATGGCAGAAAACACATAGAGAGGAGAGCCTAGAGTGGATACGTTGGAAGCCTTGATAGAATGAAGAATTCAGAGTAAAGAGAAGGACCAGATAATTATAGACCTCATCAGTCAGCGAATGAGGATCTGGAGTAGACAGAAAGAAAAGATAGATAATAAAGAGAATGAGAGAAATACTTTTTGGAAAGGAATACAAAGCAATTTTTTAAAAAATTAAACTAATGAACAAGATCAGTTAAAGATAAGAAGAGAATGGGGGATCTATTCAATAACAGAATAAAAATTGAGGTGGGAGGAAAACTATATAGCAAAATAAAAATAGGAGAAAAATGAAAACTCCAAAACAAAAGAGGTAACAAATGAGAGCAGGGGATAAGGGGAACAGAGCTACCTTAAAAAAAGATTAAGGGAAAGTAACAGAAGGAACATAATACTGGGGCTAAGTGTAGGAAAGGGGAAAAAAATCATAACTTGAAAAAAAAACAATATTAGAGAGTTAAAGAGGACCATATAAACCTAATTCCCAAACTTTAAATGTGAACAGATTAAAGCAGTTCAATAAAATAAGAAAGTGGTGGATTGGATAAGAAAACTCTCCTTTTCTTTTTTTTTACAAATAACATGTTTTTAAAAATAAAGGCACACACAAAATAAAACTGAAGGGATGGGAAAAAAATTTATTACACATCAAGTGAATCCAAAAAAGCAAAAGTTACAATGATGCTATCTGAAAAGCAAAAACAAACATTCTAAAACAAGATGGCTAAACAAGAAAAGCATGTTATGCTGAAGGGAACCATAGACAGCACACCAATATTAGTAATAAAGTTCTATGTTTCAAATGCCTTAGCATCCAAATTCATAAAAAAAAATGATCTGAGCTTCAAGAAGACATAGATAGTAGCACAAGATGTAGGACAGTGCCAGGAAACTTCAATCTGTGTGTGTGTGTGTGTGTGTGTGTGTGTGTGTGTGTGTATGTTTTAGATAAATAACAGAATATATATTTCTGTGTGTGTGTTGGTTGAATAGGTAACAGAAAGACAAAAATAACATAGAAAATATATAACTGAACAAATTGCTGGAGAAAACTGAATTTAAAGATTTATGACATCTTTTTAATGGGACAGCAAAATAATATAAATATTTATTAGTACTACATGGGACTTTTTAAAAAAATTGACCACATACTAAGGTGCAAAAATACTGCAAATATTGCAAAAAAGGCAAAAATAGTTAATACTTTCTTTATAGACCATAACACATGCACAGATACACACACATACACAAGATAGAAGTTGGTTCAGAGACCCCTAACAAAAAAATAGAGACCCAAATGGAGACTTACTAATGAAATCCTACATAATAAGTGAATCAAAGAGCAAATAATGAAACAACATACCAACATTTCTGAGATACAGCTAAAGTAGCCCTCAGTGAGAAAATATGGAAACATTTTAACAAAATAGAATAAGAATATGAACTAAATATGATTTTTTAAAATTATAAAACCCACAATTAAATAAACCTAAAATAAGCACAAAAGAGAAGTATTGAAAATTAGAGGGGAAATAGATGAATTGGAAACAAAAAAAAACCCCATAGAAGTGATAAATAAAGCCAAAAGTTTATTCTAATAAAATTGATAGGGAGGAAAATAAAATTAATAAAACGTCAAATACACAAGATGATGGGTTCACAGGAGAAATCTATCAAACTCTTAAAGAACAATTAGTACCTATGCTTCACAAATTATTCTCAAAAACTGAAAAAGAAAGCAATGGATTGGATCCCTTTCTTTCTCATCCTTGGTGCATTAATTTTGTCTATACAGAAGCTTTTCAGTTTCAAGGAATCAAAGTTAACTTTTTGATCTTTTATAATTGCTTCTATCTCTTATTTACTTAAGAGGACATACCTTACCACAACCAGGAGAAATACACGATCTGTTCCTTTTCTCATTTTTTAATAGTATGATTTTTAATGTTAAGATTATATGCTCATTTAGAATGTATTATAACATATGATTAGGTGCTGTCTAAGACAAATTTCTGCCACACTACTTTCCAGTTTTCTCAGCAGTTGTTATCAAATATGAGTTTTTTTCCTCTGGGTAATTGTATTTTCCATTTTATCAACAGAGTGAGTTTTTTTGTCTGAATCTCTCTTGTCTAGTCTTTTCCATCAATCAATCTCTCTATTCTGTAATTCATACCAGATGGTTTTGATGATTGTTTCTTTATAATATAATTTGAATTTTCAAAAACTGAGAAAGACAGAGATCACTCTTTGTCACTACTTCTTTTCTTCATTTCCCTTTATATTATAGATTTTTTGTTTTGCCAGATGAATTTTGCTATTATTTTGTTAAGTTCTGTTAGGGTATCACATTGGTAATATGATTGGTATAGTATTACAAGTGTAAATTAGTTTGGGTAATAATGTAATTTTTATTATGTTGGTATGACCTAGGCATAAACACTGAATATTCCTCCAGCTATTTAAGTTGCTTTTTGTTTCTTGCTTTCTTTAAGGAATATTGTAATTGAATCTACACGTCTTTTGTGTTTTTTAGTAGATCAATCCCCTCAAAACGTTGTGCATTTTATAGTTAGGAATGGCATTTCCCTTTCTATTATTGCTTTTTGTGTTTTCTTATTATTACATAGAAATGCTATTGCTTTTAGATATTTATTTTATAACTTGAAACTTTGGTAAAACTATTCTTTTTCTCAGTTGACATCTTTGCTGATTCCTTTGGATTTTCCCTGTAAACAATTATATCAGCAAACAGGGATGGTTTTGTCTTTCCTTTATTTATCTTTATTCCTTTAATTTCTTTCCCTTGTCTTGCTAGCATTTCCAAAACTATAACAAACAATAATGGAGAGAATAAGCGTCCTTGCTTTACTCCCATACTTACTGGAAAAGGTTCTGATGTATCTCTATTGCATATGATGTTTGCTTCTGGTTTTAGATAGATGTTTCCTATGACATTAAAAAAACAAGTTCCTCTGTGCCTACACTTTGTAGGGCTTTAATGCATAAAAGAATGTTTTGCTTTCTCAAAGATTTTTTTGCATCTCTTGAGATGATCATATGACTTTGGAGATTTTGGTGTTTGATGTGATGATGTTGACTGTTTTCCAAATGTTGAATGATCCTTGAAGTCCTGACATAAATCTCACTTGGCCTTAATCAATGATTTCTTGGATAAATTACTGTAGTCTGATAAGGAATCTCCATTAGTCCCCCTCAACTAATGGAACATTAAGACTGCCATCACTACTTCTGTATTTTAATCGTCAGCAAATAGTGTAATTATTTGACTGAAATAGAACCTCAGCAATTTTTCAGATAAATTATTTTACTCTTCCTCTTCACTATTGGGAAATTTTCTATCTCCCCCATAGCATATACTTTGAGTCTCCAGGAGATGAAGAAATACAAGTTGGAAATCGAATATGGTGAGTTTTGCAGGTCCAAATACAGGTGGTGATAGAAAATGGTGTATTGGAGGTGTACATGAAAAATAATTCAAAACAGTTCAATTTAGCCAAGGTGGTGAAATCATGATCTTTGACCTACCAATGTCACTATTAGATCTATAATTCAATGAAGAAGAACAAACATAGAAGAAATAGATACATATGTATAAAAATATGCATTGCAGGGGAAGGGGTAATCAGAATGCACTCTGACTTGGGGTGGGAGAGAGGAGATATGGGGAGAAAATTTGGAACTCAAAATCTAGTGGAAGTGAAAGTTGAAAGCTAAAAATAAATCAACTAATAAAAATATGTGTTACAAATATTTTTGTAGTAGCAAAGGACAGGAAATAAAGAGGGAATGTCCATCATTTGGAGAGTGCTAAAAAAAATTGTAGTATATAAAGACAATGAAATATAGTTGTGCTTGACAAAAGAGACAGTTTCACAGAAAACAGGGAAGCCCTATTACAGAATGAAATGAGTTAGAACCAACAGAATTATTTATACAGTAATAACATTGTGAAGAAAAGCAACTTTCAAAGAAATAAGAACTCTGAACAATACAATACAATGATAAATCACCATCTCAATCACCAGTCATAAAACATGGTATCTACCTCCTGACAGAAAAATGATAAACTCAATGATAGACTCATTTTTTTTCATATGGTAAATGTAAGGATTTGTTTAGTTCAACCATGTTTATTGTTTTTACATGGACTCTGTTTTTCTTTTTTATTTACGGAGGAGGCAAATGTGAGGAGACAGTAAAAGGAATTAGAGATAATATTACCCTCCCCACTCCAAAGGAAGAAAAGACAGGCAGAAAAGAGGATCAGTGAAGCATTTTTTAAATGTACAGAAGATAGAGAAGACTACAGGAAATCACAGGAAATAACAGCAGTAAAGTAACTAGCTGAATTTATTGTGCATATACATTTTTATCAGCAGTCTTTACATCATAGAGATTTATAGCATATATGAATATTACTCTATATTTTGTGAATGTTCAGTTCAGAAGAATATATAAATAGGTAGATAGATGTAGATATTTTAAATATGATATATTATTTAATATCATATTTATAATTTAATATAAAAAAGGGAGAGCAAAAAATTCTAGAGCATCTTCCCTGGACTGCTACCCATTCCTTTTTGGGTCTCTGCATGGGCACACAGTGTAGCACATATTCAGAAGTGACTTATCACCATTTCCACTCACAGGCGTGGGAGAGGTTGTAAGAATGAGGAAAGACCAAGCAATGCTAACGTCATAAATCCCAAGGCAAAGAGAGAGGGGAAAGTTATATTTATAATAGCATTTCCTGTGTTTACAAAGAATTGGAAGGATTGAGGACTTTCTGAATAAATGGTGATACATGAATGTCATGGAATATTATTGTTCTATGAGACGCAACAAATATAGAGGATTCAGAAAAACTAGGGAATCCTTGTATGAACTGAAACAAAAGGAAATAAGCAAAAGCGAAAAACCGATTTATACAAATATTATAGTAATGTCAAGGAAGTCAATATTCAGGAACCAAGCTTGACTTCATATACAGTAGTCTGTACATCAGTTTACATTCTTCTCTAAGGCATAGGTGTCGGCTCCTTTACTACAACTGATACCATCTTCGTGCTCTAAAAGATAACAGAGTAAAAGGTGCCCACCTTGGAGACTGACAACAGCCTCCAGCTCCCACTGAATATCACTTCTATCAAAGCATCTTATAATTATCTCAGTGAGACTCCATCTCTTTGATCTCTAGGAATGCTATAGGTACTTACATCTGTAAAATGATCCTGGAAAAAAATTACATCTTCATTTTCACTTACAACTAACTGAAATTTAGTATTTACTTTCATTATGAATTTTTTTTAAAAAAATTCTGAACAAGGATCTATAGACTTCACTAGAATGCCAAAGGAGTTCATGACATAAAAAAGGTTAAGACCTTTTGCTTTAAGATTTGTAAGGCTTGCGCTTGTGAACACAATGGTAATGACACTAGGAGGAAAAAGATCATGTGAAAACCATAGAGCAGTGGTACTAAACTCAAATAAAAATGGGGCCATTAAACCATGCAGAAGAATCCCTGCAGCAGCATATTGACTTAGGAAAGCACATAGTAACATGATACATGTTCTATTGTATTTTTATTCATTTTGTTAAATGATTCCCAATTACATTGTCTTCTCATTCTGCTATCATCCTGGAATGTGGCCTGTGCACTGTGTGCTTGATACCTATACAAGAGAGCAGAGCCTTGAACAAAGGGGCCAAAATATCTGACCCCAAACATAGGCTTGAATCCTATGTCAAACAATACCTCCCAGAGTTGTGGCTACAAGCATGTCAAATCACCTCTGAGTGGTTAAATCCTTCAGAGACTCAGTTTCCTCATCCGTAAGAGGGAATGATAATCTTTGCACTAACTTAAAATATTATAAAGATTTGAATGACTTGGTTTTTTCTTCATTATAAAGATGGAAAACACTAGCCCAGAGAGCTCTAAGTGACTTGCCCAGATTCACACAGATAATTATGAGGTTCAGGACTGTGCTCCCATTTTCAGAGAAAGTTTAGATTAGATTAGAATCTTTCCTGTCCAACTAAATAGTAGGAACAGGTACTAGAAGCTTATACCCCAAAGTCTAATAAGCCTAGAGCTTTAAGATGATACCAGTTGCTGCCCTGGGGAGATGACATTTGTTAAGCATCTCAACAGAATTCCAGTCCCTGTGCAAGAGGAGTTACATAGAAATTCTTGGTGACTGATTTTCTAAGGTCCTTTAGACAAAGATGGGGCATGGCAAAAGTCAAAGAATTCAGAAAGGAAAACTGTGAGCAAGGTTGTGTCTAAAGAAGCAGCCACCCAAGAAAATGAAACCATCTTACAGGTCCCACCCACCATGCCATTGGCCGTTGCCATCTCAGGGCTGGAATCTTCTAGAATCACAAGCATGAGAATCAATGGCTGCTCCCTCTGTCCCTGGTTAGAGGAAGAATCTAATTCACTTTTCTAATTTCTCTTTCCCTTCAATATGTTCATTGTCATTGTCTTGCTAATACTGTTACTCCTTTAATAAAAATATCATGTGTTGTACTTAGGCTCTATACAGGGCAGATTGGAGTGGGGAGGGCGTGAAATCTTGTATTTATATTTAATGTTTTCAGTTCCTAGGGCATTTCTCATTTTATCTCATTTCTTGGTCTCATTTTCTCCTCATTTATGATAAATTTCTCATTTTATCTCATTTATCTCATTTCTTGGTCTAAAAGGAGATAAATGAGGGCTTTTCTAACACTCTAACAACCATCCTATTTCATGAAGGACGATCATGATAAAAAATGAAATCCCTGGGCAGTTGGGCGGTGCAGTGGATAGAGTGTCAGGCCTAAAGTCAGTATGACTCATTGTCCTGAGTTCAAATCTATCCTCAGACAGTTACTATTTGTGTGACCCTGGGCAAGTCACCTCATCCTGTTTGGTTCAGTTTCCTCATTTGTAAAATGAGCTGGAGAAGAAAATGACAAACCACTCCAGTATCTTTGCCGAGAAAGCCTCAAATGGGATCATGAAGAGTTGGACACAACTGAAAAAAGACTGCCAACAACAAAATAGTCCTTAAAAGGGAAAACTGAGGCAAAAAAGGTAGAGTAGAGCTTTGGTTCACATACCTGGCTTCTGCTCTAAGAGACATGGTAGAGAAGGAGGGTCAGGAAAAGACAGACATGATTCAAATTATCTTAACTCCCAGGGCCCTATTTCTCATCACTTCCCTCCTTTCCTCAAAGCCTTGGTCTTGGAGACTAATATTTCCATAACAAATTAATTATATAATTCTATAATATATATATATATATATATATATATATATATATATATATATATAATATGATAATTCTATAACAAATTAATGTCTGTAAAGTACTTTCCTCACCAAAAACAAAAGCCTATATGGAATAAGCAATGAAATTTTTTTATCCTCTCTTTTGCATTCTTTCAGAGAAATTTGGGACTTGACCATGGTTGAAATCAAGATGCTTCCTCCTCATCATAATGTCCTATCTTCCCATCAAGAGGAGAAATTGAGCTGGTGAACTTGCACAGCCCTCCCTCACTCAAGACAAAATCAAGTGCAATTCAAATTATCGTTTCTAATTTCTCTGATCTCATGGTCCTCTTTGAAAAGAAAAGACCAACACAACCTATGAGCAGACCAAGCTGCCTGAATAGGGGACCCAGCTAGCTGGGTAACTCAGCTCATCCTCTCTCTCAACCTCTCCCTCTCCTCTTCCTTCTTCTCTCCCAAAGAAGGTAAATTCTGATGGCCAGAGGCTGCCCAATGAACTGAGGTTTACTGGATAAATTTCTTTCTCTCTTTCTCTCTTTCTCTCTCTCTCTCTCTCTCTCTCTCTCTCTCTCTCTCTCTCTCTCTCTCTTTCTTTCTCTCTCTCTCTCCCTTCCTTCCTTTCTCTCTTTTTTCTCTTCCTTCTTTCCTTCCTTCCTTTCTTTTCTGTCTTCCTTTCCTCCTTTTTTCCTTCCTTCCTTCATATCTACCTTTCTTCCTTCCATCTTCCCTAAAACCTTAGACACAGTGCACTCTGAACTACATAGATTGAACCACAATGGGTCCCGGCCCAAGCTGTTTTCAGACCTCCTGAATTAGAGTGAATGTCAATAGCAACTGTTTCTGGTCTAAACAACAACCCTCAGGCTTCTGCCCCTCCCAGCTTGATTTATTTATTTATTTGTCTGCTTGTTTAGTTATTTTCTATTTAAAGGAACCATCCCCTGACTACTTTTTAAAAGAGGTCTATTCACTGAATGGGCATTACCTCACTTTAAGTGACTATCAGAAAAGGTCTTAGCCTAAAAGGCCAAGGTCTCCCATTGCATCCTGGGCCACCTCCAGTCATCCTGATGAATATCTAGCCACTGGATACAGATGGCTCAAGAAGAGAAAATGAGGCTGATGACCCTCCCTCACTCAAAACAAGTGCAAATCATGTCATCATTTCTCTGATGTCATGGTCCTCTTCAAAAACGAAGGATGAACACAGTCCTATCTTCCCTGTTTTCCTCTAAGTCTCAGCTTCTGCAATAAGCATCTCCTCATCTTCCTTAAGCTTAATACCTTCCCTCTGAGATTGTTCCCAATGGATGTTTTTATATATCCTGTTTGTGTATAGTTATTTGTCTTCCCTATTAGACTGTGAACTCTTTGAAAGGAGGGATTGTCTTTTGCCTTTATGTCCCCAGAGCTCAGCACAGTGCCTGGTAAATAATAAGTGCTTGGTTTTATGATTGTTTGTCCTTTATTTTTAGAAAAGGACCAATTACATCACTGAATGGGGGTGGAGAAGGGAATAATGTTCATTCTTTCATGAAGAGGATTTAAGTGAGGCAGAATTGCACAAAGTCATTGACTTCACTCTCTTCTACAATCATCAAAATTCAGCGGCAGTCAAGATGTCTGGTGGTGGCTCAGGATGCAGTAGATGACCTAGGTGTCTTGGATGTCTGACCAAGCCCTCAGTACTCCACAGTGCCTGCTGTGGCACCGTGAAGTAGAACTTGAAACTGAACAAATGGTTATCATCTGCCCATTCCATCACCAGAGGTCTTCTTATGCTTTACATCCCCCTAATTCATCGATGGCATTGAGGCTTGAAAGTTACCCTCAACCTGATTCAGGTGTGACCACACTGCATACTCCACTGCACATTGCTTCTTGAAGTGAGAGCTGAGGTCCAGGGAGACAGCAAAGGTAAATGATCAGCTCTGAAAAGGATTCAGTAACCCTTTTCCAGTCCTCCTTGAACACCCACCCATACCTGATGCAACCCAAATTATCTGAGTCCAAGTTCAGTGTTCTGTCCACTTTAACACACTGTGTGTGCATATATATAGAAATATAGATATATATTTATATATAGATAATACATATATATGTACGTATATATATATATATATATATATATATATATATTCACACACCCTTTTTCACATTCATTAATTCATTTAGTGATAGCTAAAATCATTATAGGCTTTAAGATCACTTATTTATGTTCCTGTTTGAGTCTCACAAGAGAACTCAGAGGTGAGTCCTGCAGAGTCGTGAGGGAACTGAGCCTTAAGGGAAGCGATCAATTTCTTACTTATACTTACAATAGAAATGGACACAATGTAAAAGGCTAAAAGGAAATTTCTAACAAAGATAAGTAAGAAGATGTTAAGAGAACATTTAGCTCTCCTTGATGAATTCAAGTCTTCCAACCTCAAAAATCCCTGCATCCTAGCATACTGCCAGAGCTGGCTGTATAAGAAGATTCTTAAGCTAGTGTCACTGATCTTTGAAAGATCTTAGAGAACTGGGGAAGGCTATGAATTTAGGAGCTTTCACTAGAGCTGGGAGCTTTCTATCTGACTTCCTACGTTTCATGCTGAAGGTCTCTCCAAATGAGATATTGTAGGACAAGGGAAAGGAATGCACAAGTTTCATTCCAAAATAAGATTACATTGTAGCCCACTGAGGCTTCAGGAAGCCTGGAGTGGATTTGCCACCACCCTATTTCAGAAGTGGATTTGGAGAACTGCAAAATCTCATTCTGCAAATCTGATTCTGAACTGGGATGTTTGGGTGGCAACTCCAGAAATGGTTACTAACTTTCCTTTTTTGTATCAAAGATAGTATCTCCTTTTCAGGGGTTCCAGCAAGATAGTTGATGGGGAGAAGGGTGTTATCAAATACTTCCACTTCCAGGTCCACGTTTTGAAATCTTGGGAAGCTATAATTAGTTGAGAGTTTGTGTGGTTTTTGTCCTTCGTTGTCAGAGAGGACCATGACATCAGGGAGATGATAACATGACTTACAATTGACTCTGATTTGAGTGAGGGAGGGCTGTGCATAGATACCAGCCTCACTTTCTCCCACAGAGCCATCTGGGTCCAGTGGCCAGATACCAATCTGGATGATGTTCTAGGGTGCAGTGGGAGACTTTTTATACTCCTCTGAATCTCATGGATTGGACAACCACAGGTCCCTGCCCAAGCACCACTCAATGATTACTTGTTTGAGCCCTCCTGGCTCAGAATGAATGTAAATAGTAAGTGCTTCTCTTTTGATCAGCAACTCTGAGGATCTTCTCCAACTACTTTGACTTTTTTCTTTTTCTCTTTCTTTCTTTCTTTCCTTCTGTATTAATGGGGCTATACCTTGACTCACTTTTTTTTGTAATAAGTCACAAGTTTTATTGCAATGTGGCCAGTTTTGTGGGGGTAGGGCATTTGTTCTCAAAAACAATGTTCCATTTAAGGCTCTTTTCATACAGAAAATATGTGTGTCTACATATATATGTATGTGTATATATGTGCATATATACATATATGTGTATACATAAATATGTGTATACATGTATGTTTATATTTATGCGCTGCATGTCACAATAAGCATGTCAAAGGCAGTGTAGGTATACGAAGCACAAGAACTACAGGAACTACAGTAAAATGCAATTCTAAGTAATATTGAACGAAGTTTAGCATCTGACCAGTAGATCATACTTTCAAGGAATTCAATTGATTTAACCCTTTGCAGTTTTCTAAGCTATTCATATTGACAATCATATTCATCTTAGTTCTGCAAGGGATGCATATAATGCCATTTGTTTTGGCTAGAATGTTATATGAAGACATTCCTCAAGTTCTACATTTAACTATCAGGGTGAAACAGTCTTATGTCAATCACTGATAGGCTGCTTAGGTTTATGTTTTCTTTATGTTATCAGGGAAGGTGTGGTAAGGGACAAAAATCTAACACTATTCCAACTGATGAAGCTATAGAAATGGAAACTACTTCTGAATGGCACTTCACTGTCATTTTATAAAAATCTTCCTTCAAGTGAAACTACTACATTCTCTCCAAGTGGTGAATGATCCTTAATATCATTCCAAACATTTACTTGCCACTCATGTTTAATACCTATAAATTTTTTTTTAATGCCATCTTTAGAACTAACCCAAATCATCTTGATTTTTAAAGGTGAACTTTCAGGAGCTCAGAATATAAAAACTAAGTCTTTCTTAGACACTTATGTCTCATATATGGTATGATACAAAGCATATTGGCAACCATTCAGGGGTAGCAACTCCACAAAAGATGTGTTGGAGGTAAGGATTCTGGGACGATAACAGAGTAGATCAGAAAATCAAGATTCCCCCCGCACCATCCCACAAAAGGGTTAAAATAGCACCTTAAGGTGAAGGAAGAGGAGATAAATAAGAATAAGGACACAGCTGAAGTCTTCCTGGGACAATTTGAGAACATCAGAAGAAAAATCCCAGGTCGAGGTTTGATCCCTGTGAAGAGTAAACGCTTTCAGGTTAGGGTGTGTTCTAACAAGAAATGGTGAGCCACTAAGCCTCAAGTCCTGGGGTTAGTTGGTTTGAGAGGTTTGAGAGACTTCTTGCCACAGGAACATTTACTTCTGCCCCCATAGTGAGGAGAGCTGGGCATTTGAGCTCATGAAGATGGAGGGAACCTCTGCTGATAAGGAGCACCAGACCCAACTGTTCTGTGAAGAGTGTTGGGGGAGAAGAACCAGCACATGCCCAGAGAGTGTAGAAGCAGTGGGGCTGAATGTCCCTGGCTGTGGGCACTTACAGGAGGTTGGAGGTTTGACTTTGGTTCGAGGAAGGAGGGGAGGACTGAAGATCTGGGGCAAGAGGCACCATCTCCCATATCCTAGGGCTAGAGGTGATTACAAAAATTAAGCTATTACCACAAAAAATTCACAGGCAAAGCAGAAAGAATCCAACCATAGAAAGCCATTATGGGAATAGAGATGACCAGAGTTCATCTTCAAAGGAGGCTATTGAAATCAAGAAACCACAATGAGTAACATCAAATGGTCAGCTGCCCAAAAAGAATTCTTAGGAGACCTTAAAAAAAGAGTTTAAAAACCAAACAACAGAGATGGAGAAAAAACCAAAGGAAAAAAAAGAATAACCCAAGAAAAATAAGAAGGTTACGAAAAGAAAGTCAACCAATTAGAAAAGCAGATCCAGAATCTTAAGGAAGAAAGTGACACCTTGAAAATTAGAATTGGGCAAAGTGAAACCAGCAAAAATAAGAGATCAAGAAAGAATTAGACAAAATATGAATAATGAAAAAATAGAAGAGAAAAAAACATAAGAAAAACAACAGATTTGGAAAATAGATCAAAAAAGAAAATATAAAAATAATCAGACTAACTGAAAATTATGATCAAAAAAAGAATCTTAATACAAAAATACAAGAAATAATTAAAGAAAATTGTCCAGAAGAACAAGAGGGGAAGTAGAAATAGAAATAAAATAGAATACCAAGTAGAAATAGAAAATAGAAAAAAAAATCCATCAATCACCACTTAAAAGAGATTCTATGAGGAAAACTGATAAGAATATCATAGCAAAATTCTGAAACCCCCAGCTCAAGGATAAAATATTAAAAGTATCAAGATTAAAACAATGTAAATACAATAGTGCCACAATTAGACTCACACAAGACCTGGGAGCAGAGACATTAAAGGACCTCAGATCTTGGAACACAATATGTCAAAGAACAAAAGAACTAGGGCTCCAACAGAAAATATACCCTACAAAGTTAAGTATTATCCTGAATGAAAAAAATGGACATCTGATAAACTCTCAGACTTTCAAGACTTTGCTTTAAAACATTCCTGAACTCAACAGAAGATTCAACATATCAGAACCAAGAGAAATATAAGATACATACCAAAGACTGATTATAAAGGATTCATAAGGACAGACTATTTTTATATATGTAAAATGTGTGTCTTAGATTCTTATTAATAATTGGGTAGCTCATAAGACGGGGTAAACCTGAGTATGATATGAATTTTAAAAGTAAAACCATTTAGGAACAGCTAAAAAGAGTAATTATTTTATACAAATGAGGTGCAAGAGGAAGAGTCAATACACAGGAATTAGATGGAGGAAAGCTGGAAGTTCTAGTAACAACCTACTTTCATTGGGAATGGGTTTAAGAGGGAACAATACATATATATTTAGAAGAGTATAAAAGTCTTCTATATTCAGAAAAAATAAAATGGTAGGGGCATAGGGAGGGGGTGATGTATTGATGATGCATTTTTGCTTCTTAATGGGAAGATTTCCCTATCCAGTAATAGGCCCATGTGACCTGCTTAAGTCCCATGGAAGCCTGAGTCACATGAGTCAAGTCATGCAACACTAAGGGGTGGAGCAGGAAGGGTGGACCAGGAAGAGGCAGAACTGGAACAGAGCTGAGAGGAAGTTGGTCAGAGAGCAGTCAGAGTTGAAAAAGGCAGCAATTAACATGGGTAACATTGTTTGTGATTTTGTTTAAGGGAAATGGTTTGTGGGAAGCCTAACAGAGAGAAGGCTTGGGGACAGTAGTGTCCCCTGCGTTGTTATTGTGTATGGATTTCTTTGTTACTATGATGGATTTGGCTTTCTGGTGTTTGAATAAATGTTTTGGTTCTATCTTCCATATGGAGAGTCTGTTGTATTTCACAATTCAGAATTATGCCAGCATGTTCATGGCTGCCATGGGCACTGTGAATATCGTGTTGGTGCTACAGGGGGAGAGGACAAGGGAGGGATCATTAGAGGGGAGAATAGGTAAAAGGGGGGCATAGATGGGTGTTTAGATTTATGGGAATGGGAGAATAGGAGAGAGATCCTTAGAAGGGAGTAGGCAAATAATAGGAGGACAAGGTAGTGGGTAAAAGTAAAGTAGAGGAAGCAGGAGGGATAGGAAACAAGTGATATGAACAAAAATAAAAGCAAAAATCAGGAGTAGAATATGTTTGGGAAAGTATATGTTTATGTATGTATGTATATGTGTGTATGTCTATGTATAAGTCTGTCACTATAGAGAAACATATCTAAACTTTACTGTACTCTTCTAGATGGTGGGGGGAAGGGAAAAAGAACAAAGTAGTAAAGCTCATAGCAGAGAACAAAAGAAAACTCACAAGGAAGCACAGAAAAGATGGACAATTCTCACTACAATGTGCATTATTTATCATACAGGCTCTCTTGAAACAAAAATTTATTGTTACATATTTTGAATCCTCTCATGTTCCATTATGCACCTGAAATGCCTTTTTTCTTACTTTGCATTTAAGTTTCTATATTTGATTTTATGATATGTTTTTGTTTCTTTTCTCTATTCTGTATTCTGACTCAAGCCTAAAATAAAAATTTTTTCTAAAAAGATGTGTAGGGGTTCTCTACAGTATCACCAATGTCACCTACCAGGATCTGTTTTGCTTCCTCTACAATTATTTTTTTTTTGTCATCACTTAAACGGAAGAGAACTGCTTTCCTTTTTTTTTTTTTTTGATCTCCTCTTGTCTAGAAGATTTCCTTACTTTCATGTCGTTAAAAACTTTAATAACTTCATCATTCAAAATTACTCCAGAAGCCATGGTTCCAGGGGCAGCAAAGGCTATAAAGAGGCCTATTCACTGAATGGGTGTTGTCTCACTCAAAGTGAAAATTTGAAAAGACCTTAGCTTAAAAGAGTCAAGGTTTCCCATTGTATCCTGGGACATCTCGAGTCATCCTGATGAATATCTGGCCACTGGACCCAAATGGCTCAGGAGAAGAAAGTGAGGCTGGTGACCTTGCACAGCCCTCCCTCACTCAAATCAAAGTCAACTGTAAGTCATATAATCATCTCCTTGATATCATGGTCCTCTTTGAGAGTGAAGGACAAACCACAACCTCTGTCTGAGTGGTCCAAGCCGCCTGAATGGGGACCCAACCAGTCAGTTGCAGTTGGACAATTCAGCTTGTCCTCTCCTCTTCTCTCCTTCCCTCTCTTCCCCTTATCTGAGAGTCTTCTGCCCAAACAAAGGTAAATTTTGCTGGTCAAAAACTAGTTAACTTGAGGTTTCCGGGGTACATTTCTTTCTAAAAGACCAAGTCTTAAACTCAATTAATTCTGGATCTCATAAATTGGACTAAAATAAGTCCCTGCCCAAGTTTCACTTAATGGTTACTTTGGGGGCCCACCTGGCTCAGAGTGAATGTAAAGCAAGCCTAAGGGTGTTCTCTTCCAGTTTGATTTTTTTTTTGTTCTTTTTTCTCTTGTGAATTAAAAGGGCCATCCATTGACTCACTTCTTAGAAGCCTATTCACTAAATCAGCATTACCTCACTCAAAGTGAATTGAGGGGAATGAGAGTACGAAAGTAGAGTGTTGTCTGATTTACTCAAAGTCAGCTAATAAGGTATTTGGAGGGAGCTACCATGCCAGGTGTTATGGGACTATCTGGGCACAGGTAGACATCTTACCTAAAATTTTACCCACAGTGTTCCTCTACAAAGTTACATTATTACTTCTAATGTTTTGGGAGGAAAGAGGATGGAACTTTGGCTGGTTTTAGGGATAAAGGCATAAAAGGAGGGGACAATTCTTGCTTACAGGTTACATTCTGGTTGATGTATATATAAATCATCCAAGGGAGTGCTAGTTCCCAAATTATCAGGCAAATGCCAGAAGACCGGCCTAGGGTCATTTTCTCAAGTGACATATCAAAAACTTTACAACAGTGTTCATTCATACTGTTGTTGCTGATGCTGCTGTTGTTTTCTCTTTGTATTCTACATGTGAAATATTAAATAAACTCCCAATATGCAAAGGTTACAATGGGAGAATGAAGGTCTTATCTACAAATATAGTCATACACAAATGTGTGTTTACATTCTATAGCTAGCAATATCTTTGCCATGAAACTCTAAATGGGGTCCCAGAGAGTCAGACGCAACTCAACAACAACAAAACCATTCTTTAGATTTTGTTTCTTTAACTACCTCTTCTACAACTTCTTTGCCAACTCATTTTACCGGCATAGGACTCATTCCACTCCCTCCATCTCTGGAACCATTAACTGTAATCATATTAGACTATTTTTTCCTGGATGGAGTGTGTCAGTCTCTTTCCTTATAGCCCCTCTCACCATCTGATCCAAAATGCCCTCCCTGACCACCACTTCCTTATGAGTATTGTTTTTCCCATTAAAATGTGAATTTATGGAGGACAAAGACTATCTTTGCTTCAACACATCAAACAATACTTGGCACATAGTACACATCTTTAAAAATGCCTTTTATTTATCTTGAATGTCACAAAATAACCCTTTGAATTTATAAGCTACTTGCTTAAGACACTTCAGAGACTAAGCTTGAAATCAACGTTTGATTTAGTTTATACCTACTTCATTTTTTAAAATAAATCATTTTATAAGAATTTATATATTTTCTTCTTACTACCCCCGCTACTGAACAGTAATATAAGAAGAAAAAGAAACATAATAAGTCTACATGATTCATCAAAACAAATTCCCACTTTAGTGAGTTCTTGTCTTTCAAAGTTGTTTTTCTCTACAGTATTGCCATCATTATATAAATTCCCCTAGTTCTTCTAGTTTTGCTCATAGTACTTGGCATTTGTTTATAGAGGTCTTCCTAATTTCTGAAACTATTGATTTTGTAATTTCTTGAAGCACACAATAATATTCCATTATTTTCATATACCATAATTATTTTGGTCATTTCCCAATAGGTAGGTATCCTCTTAGTTTCCGATTTTGTCCTGCTACGAAAAGGAGCTGCAATCAATATCAATTACATCAATAACACCAATAGAAAGATTACTAAGGTCCTTTTTTCTTATCAATTTGGGAATGACTAACCAAAGTATGGTGTGCTATTATAATGGAATATTATTAGGCTGCAAGAAATGACAAAAAGGACAATTTCAGAGACACTTGGGAAGCCTTGTGGTAGAAGGAGATGAGCAGAGTGAGGAGGACATTTTATTGTTCGAAGATAACTTTGAAAGGCTTCCACTCTGCTCGTTGCAATGACCGACCAACCTTGCAGAAGACCATTGATGAAACATGGCACACATCTTCTGACAGAGAAATGGCGGCCCCACAGGAGAGAATGAGACACATTTTTTCCACATGGCAAACACAGGGATCAGTTTTGCTTGACTATGCTTATTTGTTACAAGGATTGCGTTTTTCTCTTTTTATTTGGGGAGAGGGGTATTTAAAAGGAAGGTGAAGGGAACTAGAAATCATGTTGTCCTCTCCCCAAAAGAAAAAAAGACAGATGCAAAATAGGGTCATTGATGCATTTTCTAAATGCACAGAAAAGATGCAGGTTTATAAGGAATCACAGAAATTCAGGACCCCTTGGAAAAAACTTATCCATGTTATTATTCACAGGCCTAGGAGAGAGAGGTTGGAAGAATGGGAGAAAGATCAAGAAATACTAATGAAATTCAAAGAGAGAGGGAAAAGGTGCATTTATAATAACATTTCCTGTGTTTACAAAGAACTTGAAGTGGGATTAAGGACTGTCTAAATAATGTGGTACATGAAGGTCATGGAATATTATTGCTCTGAGCCACAACAAATATGGTGGACTCGGAGAAACTGGGGAAGCCCTGCAGAGCTGAAGCAAAAGGAAGTAAGCAGAACCAGAAGCCAATTTATGCAAATAGTTATAATATTGTCAAGGAAGTCAACATGGAAAGGCATTGGAAGACTGATAGTGCAGGAACCAAGCTTGACTGCAGAAGCCTGTCTATGAAGCATAACTCCCTCCTCCCAGCAAAGATGTATAGAATGAGTCATGTTCTGCAAGATGGGACCAACACATCGCTTTGTTTGGCTTAACTATACTTCTTTGTTACATGGGAGGGTTCTGTGAGGGGTGACTGTGTGTATCAGGGTGATGGCTTGTGTTCACAACAATATTTTCAAAAGGCATTATCAAATTATTTTAAAATTAAATTACATTTTTAAAAATAATTTGAGGGAAGAACAGGAACACAACAGAATTCAGATGCCTCCTCTTTTGTGGTGGCGGGGAGGGGAATTATAATCTTCCTCTTTTTGTATCAAGATAGAGGAGGGAATGCAGGAATCAGGAGTAGCCAGACAGCAGTCTGTTTTCTGGGAAGTTTGCCTAGCCTAGTTGGTGAATAAGTTATTTAACCCAGGTCCTGTGGAAGAGCTCTGAGAATGCTGGAGGCACCTTGTCTCCTAATGTGCAGGAACCTGACTGTTTAAGACACATATCCCAGGCAATCCTCCATCCACTACAGACGAAGCTGGTTGCGTGCCTTTCTAGTGTCACCCACATAGAGAACAAAATTAAAAAGCCAATCCCTCCTACCCCAGAACCGCAAATCAAAACTGTGTAATAATAACTGCCCGGTTTCTTCTGGTGCCAGAAAAGATGCCTGTTGATCAGTTTACATTCTTCTCTAAGGAACAGGTGTTGGCTCCTTTGTCACCACTGATCCCATCGTGGTGCTCTGAAAGATAATAGAGAATCCAAGGTGTCCACCCTGTAGGCTGGCAGCAGCAGTCACTCTTCCCTCCTGCTCCCATCCCATATCACTTCTCAAGATCCTGAAATCAAAGCATCTTATAATTGTCTCAGTGAGATTCCATCTTAAAAATCTCTTTGGTCTCTAGGAATGTTGTAGGTACTTACATCTAAGTGAAAAGATCATGCACCTTCCTCTCTTTCTCGCAGAAATAGAAACTACCTGGAACATTACATGCACTGTGGACTTCAGTTACTGGATTGGTTAGCTTTGTTTAAATGCTTTCTTACTTCTCTTTGATACAAGGGGTAGTTCTGACTCACTTTAGGTATAGGAGGGAGGATGAACATATTGAAAACTGAAGGTAATATAAAAACAAATATAAAAATTTTAATAAAAATAATAGTTCATCCAACACCTTAAATTCTTAATTAGATTTTTAATTCGGTGTCCAAAGACACTTAAGAGGTCCATGGATAGATTTCAGGAGATGCATAAAATTTTACTAGTAAATATTACATCTTTATTTCCACTAACAACTAAAATTTAGCACAACCTTCCATTACATTTTTTTTTTATCATTCTAAGCAGGAATTCGTAGTGTTCACCAAATTACCAAAAGAGTTCATGACGTAAAAAAAGTTAAGAACCCTTGCTCTAACGTTTATAAGGAATGTTCTCGTAAATAAACTCACAACAATCCAAAGAGGTAGCTAGTAATAAGCACTTGGTGTAGAGAACAGAGCCCTCAACTAAAAGTCAAGACACCTGGCTTTGAATTCTACATCAGATCCCAGATTGATGTCCATAAGCAAAGGAAGCTACCTTTGAGCAGTTAAATTCCACAGAGACTCAGTTACCTCCTCTGTGAAAAGGGGATAAGAAGCCTTACACTACCTTAAAGTGCTGTAGAGGTATGAATTGCTATCATTATCCTCATTGGATATGGATGGATGGAAATACTTAAACCCAGAGAGGTTTGAATGACTTGCCCCGATTCACAAGACAATTAAGTATCAGAGCCAGGACTATGCTCCCATTTTCAGGGAATGTATCTAAGAATGTATCTAATCTTTCCCAAATAACTGCAGAATAGGAACAGGTTCTGGAATTAGGACAACCATGCTTCAGGAAGCTCATATCCTGATGTCTAATAAGCCTAGAGCTTCAAGATGATACCAGTTGCTGCCCTGGGGAGATGTCATTTGTTAAGCATGTCATCAGAATTCCAGATCCTGTGCAAGGAAAGACATGTGGAAATTCCCAGTGACTGACTTTCTAAGGTCCTTTAGACAAAAAACATGGGATCTGGTATGGGTCAGAGAGTTCAGAAAGTGAAAAGTGCAAGTAAAGTTATATCTAAAAGAATCCGCAACCCCCACCCCACCAAAAAATGAAATCAACTTACAGATCTCACTGTTGTGTTGACCATTGTCATCCCAAGGATGGAATCATCTAGAATAGTAAACACAAAAAGAGTCAATAGCTGTTCCCTCTGTCTCTGGTTATGGAAAGGAAAGATCTTATATTCCTATTGGGCACCAATGGTGTCTTATTCCCCACTGTATCCCCCACAGTTCATAGCATAGGTTTGTTATATAGAGTGGAGGCCCAACAATTATTTGTCAAATGCTTCCTAGATATGTTAAAATCTCCTTAAGCTGACATTTGAGGTCCTAGGCAATCTAGCTCCAACTTTCTAATTTTATTGCAACCCTTTTCATTTACCCTATGTTCCAAACAAGCTGAATCAAATCTTTTCTTATACTTAATCCTGCCCTTTCCCCGCTTGCGTACTATTCTCCAGTATCACCAGTATCGCCAGAGCGATCTCCTTGCACTACATACCTACTGAAATTCTGTTCTTCTGTCTAGACCCAGCCCAGGTGCCATTTCTTCCAGGAAGCCTCTCCCTATTTCCATCAGCTAATAGAGATCTCTCTTAACTCTCTCAGAACAGATGGCTTCTATGTACATACATATGTACATATGCACACATATACACATGTATATGCACATGATATTTTATTATACACATATGTGTATTTGTCTTAACCACTGCCCCTTGAAAGTAGAGACTGAGTCATTTGAGCTTTGTATCCCAAGCCTTATACAATACATTGAACATAGTAGGTGCTTAGTCAATACTTGTTGAATTAAATTACTTTTTTACGTGAACCAGTGAATGAATGAACAAATGGATGCAGAATGAATATCTCATTTACAAAGGGCAAATTATAGTCAGTCCTCTACCTTGAGTTGGAAGGAGTCCATATTCAATGCAATGATAACAGGAGCTAAACTGATTTCTCATGCAATATATTTCTTTGTATAGCTGAAGCCCAAACTATTTTTTATTTAATTCTTAAGTTATCTAAAAATTTGTTTATAATACACATCTGTTGCTATTAATCACTGAACAAGACTGGAATCCATTCTTTTTTCTTGTTCAATCCAACAATTATTTTAAAGTGCCTTCCCTGGGCAGAGCACTATCCTATGCACTTATAGAAGAAAGATCAAATTTACATGACTCCTGGCAAAGTTCACAATGTTTATCCTCATGGAACTTGCAATCAAGAGAGGGGATGAGACAAGAATAAGTAAGTAATATGCAATAATACTTTTAAATTCATTGGTGCAGATCTATGATTTTATTGATATAAGAAACCACTGCAAGGAAGCACCCTCTAGTAATGCAAATCAGCTTTCTATATAGGGCATAATCTTAGAGATGTGATATGGGAGTTTCAAGCTGGTAATCAAGGTAGGAAAGGGTTCATGAAGGAGTCAGCATTTAAAATATAATCAAATTAGTAAGTCAATCAGTCATTTTCTAATATTCAGTAATAGTAAAGTCTCATACTCTGATTTTCTAGATGAAGTATATGGAAATCAAGTGACAATTTGGGTCTTCATCACTGTTAATGTTTCTAGAGGATCTAAAACTGGTGCAACTGGTTGCATTCTCCATCCTGGTTTCAGGATGGCCCTTCAACCATCACTACAAATGGAAAAGAACCAAACAGGACAAGGGGCCATTTTGCATTTTTCTTTGCTGTGAACAAAGGACTCATCAGGAAGAAGAGAGGGAAGGAAAAAAGCATTGATGTGAACCACTCACTGTGCTAAGCACTTTACAAATATTGTCTTATATGATCCTCACAACAACTCTGCGACATAGGTGCTATCAGTATCCCCATTTTACAGCTGAGGAAATGGAAACAAACAGGGATTAAGTGACTTGCTCAGGGTCACACAGCTAACAAGTGTCTAAATTCATCTTTGAACTCAGGTCTTCCTGACTTCAGGCCCAGTAGTCTATCTACTTTACCAGCTAGCTGCCAATACTACCTGAGGACCAGCCTCCAAATAATTAAAAATAGTAATAGCTAACATCTATAGAGTACATACTATGTTTCAGGCCTTGTGCTCAGCACTTGATAATTACTATTTCCTTTGATCCACATAACAACCCTGGGAAGTAGCTGCTATTATTGTTCCCATTTTACAGATGAAGAAACTGAGGCAGACAGGTTAAGTGACTTGCCCAGTGTCATCCAGATAGGCCTTCCTATCTCTAGGCCTCGTGCTCTGAGCCACCTAGCTGTTTTGTGAGAAACAAATATAGTTTGTCTCTGGAAGCATGTTGATAACTATTTTAATATGCCAGAACTTTACAGAGCTTCCTTTCAGGCAGCATGGCCTTCAAAAACCCAAGATCATCTCCATACCACAGTAAGACATTAGAACAGGACTTCTAAGGAGGTTCCTAGGTCTAACTGCTATTAAGTGACAAAGGTGGAACTCAAAGCCCTGTCTCTTGGTTCCAAGTCCAAAGCATTTTCCACTTTACTGCACTTTTTCTCTAAGTGAGAGCTGAAAAGATCAGGTGGGAAATCAAAAGCTCAAGAAGACACAGGGAATAGTTTAAGCAAAGGCAGAGAAACCAGAGTTTGTTGGGGAGTGGGAGTGTGAGGCAAAAGATATTTCAATTTGGCACCAGCTTGTGACAGCTTCTAATGCTAGGAAAACGTGTTTGAAGTTCATCCAGCAGGCAACAGGGAGTCAGTAAGGCTTGTTGTTGTTTTAAACAAATGAGTGATATAACCTAATCTATGCATAAAGATTAGTTTGGCAGCAATATTGGAAGGAATGACAAATGAGAGAAAAGGGAGAAATGAAATCAGGAAGACCTTGGCCGAAGGTTATCATAAACCTAACCCAGATAGTGGGGGTGGGAATAGAGAAGAGGACTTGATAACTGGATAACCACAGGCCTTGATAACTAATTCATTCTAATATGAACTCCTCAATCAGAAATCAGAACTCTGGATTGTTCTTGCCTAGCAACTGAACTTTTCTCCATTAACTCTGAGCTGAATAAACTGGAAAAATTATACTCCACTATCTACAGACACAGAGTCTAACTGCTTAGGGAGAACCTAAATAAAGGCAAAACTGGAGTTCTGGCAAATAAAGTTCAAGGGGTACAGGAGATCTCAAATCTCAGTCCTGACACAAAGCTATGGGGGTTGGGGAAGAGTGACTTGCGGCATTAGTAGAGAATAGAAAATAAGGAAAGTAGAGAATGTGGACTATTTCTCCTGGAGACCTGCCCTCAAGGAAAGGAATTAGAAAGTTTTTTTCTCTAGAAATTTTTGTGTGTGTTCCCATGAAACAGCTGACAATGTAGGGGGAAGTAGAAGTAGGAAACAGGGGGCATTGTAGGGGGAAAGGGAGAAGTATTGGGAGAAGGACACCATGAGGATGGGACCCAATACAGGTTGGGGTTGGGTAGGGCACCGGAACTACATAGGATCAGAGAAGAACAATGAAGAAAGCCCAGAGATCTGCAAGGAGGAATCCTGCCACCCCCTTGTGGGTGCCCTAGAACAAAGTCCCCAGGCACAACACTCTAAATTTCTAAAAGAGAAAAGTACTTACTGGTCGCCTCCTTATTGAATTCTTCATTTGACTGTCCACTGGATTCCCAGATAATATCTTCATTGTATTCCCAGTTGTAATCCATACTATTCCCCCAGATTGCATCCTCTCTAGATTTCCACTGCAGTTCTCCATCGAGTTTTGGGGCTGTATTTTCTGTGTTTTCCTTACTGGCATTCCCAATGGAGTCTCCTTCAAAGGGTTCTTCACTTGATTCCTCGACAAATTCCGGGTTAAAATCCAAAACCAAATTTGAATTGAATTCTTTACTGATTTCCTCTTGTCTGGGGATATCATTCTCTGTTGGAGAAACTACACAAAAAAAAATAGTAGGGAAAAAACACAAACAGAAAATGCTGAAGGTTGTTTCTCCACAATGCATTGCCCACAGTCAAATCTCTTCTATAACTTCTCACATCCAGATAGGAAAGATGATGGCCCAGACTTTGATTCCTCATTTCTTTACATATGGTCCTCTTTGATCTGCTTATGTGACATGAATGAAAAAGAGGAGAGAAGATAACTGTGCCTGATGGTTACTTCAATGTCTTTCCTTTTCTTTCCCTTTCTGTACCAGTTACTAGCAAATTGAGAAGTCAAGAACTATAAAACTCCTGGTATAAGCATACCTTGTTACTCTCGGGACTCACACCATCATCATCTACATAGAACTTTAAGTTTGTGATCCTCACAAGAGCCCTGGGAGGAACTATTATTATATGGGGAAACAGAGGTTAAGTGACTTGCCCAGGATCACACAGCTAGTAAGTGTCTGAAGCCAGATTCGAATTCAGATCTTCCTGATTCCATTCATAGCTCAATCCACTGTGCCACCATTACAGCCTGTCTTCCTGTTTCTATTGACTCCAGAAAAAAAACTCATCATCATCAACTTTACCACGAATCTTGGCATCAGAAGATAAAGTCCTGCCCCAGCTCTAACCCTAACTAGCGCAGTGACTATAGAGTATAGACAAGTAACTTAATACCCCTGAACCTCAGCTTTATCATCTCTAAAATAGGGCTAACAGGACTTACATTACATATCTCATAAGGCTGTTGTTTCATCAAACCAGTCTTGCTGTTCGCAAGTGTTCTAGAAAAGCAAATCATGATACACTATATAAATTTGAAACCATTATATTTGCATGTCCTGAAGGAACTTACATTCTTAAGGGTAATGACAATAGGCAAAAAATTGTGTGCCTAAAAAACACACACACATATATATATATATATATATGTATATGAATACACACACATATATATACAAAGTATGTGTATATATATTGACAATATGTATATATACATATATTTACACATACACATAAGTTTCCTGAACTGCAAAATGAAGATCACAATACCTCCCAGGACTGTGGTAAGGACCAAATGAGGTAATATTTGTAAAATTCTTAGCACAGTGTCTAGCACATAATAAGTACCATATAAGTTCTTATTCTTCTCCTTATAAGATGGAAATTAATAAACTAGATAGCATGGTTTGTGGTCCTATCAAGCTAAGGAAGGATGTGTGTTCAGAGTCCTTTATTTTGTGAAATCATCTCTTTATGGGTTAGTTACAGAAATCTAAGCTATTCACTTTAAAAAAGAAAAAAGAATTGTTGCTTCTTCTGGCTTAATCTTTCTAATCTACCCATAGGACGGTCAAAAAGGACTTTCCCAGGATCTTTCACTTTCATCTCTATGAGATTACCTCCCATTTACATCGTGTGTGTATAAACTTATGTGTATGTGTAAATATATGTATATATACATATATGCATATTGTAAATACATACACATACTTTGTATATATATGTGTGTGTGTATTCATATATATATGTATATATATATATGTTTTTTAGGTACACAATTTTTAGCATATTGTCATTATCCTTAAGAATGTACATTCCTTCAGGACATATATGGTTTTTGGCTTCCTTTGTAAATCCAGCACTTAACACAGTACCAGCACTTGGTAAGTGCTTAAAAAATGCTTTATTGTCTGACTGGTTATCTCAAAAAACTGGAATAGGAAGGACTTACTGCAAATATACATTCTGGCTTTCTTTAGGCAAAATGTGTGTCATAGTTAAAAGACCACAAGTTTTTCTACAAACAAGCTATCTATAGTTAGCATGGGCTGTCTTTTCTAACAAACTCTTCTCAGATTTCCAAATTAATGCTGAATTAGATGTTTCATCTAACGAATTTTACCCTTCTCCTCCCAGAGAAGAGAGGTCACTGGGGCCCCTAGCAAATGCAGTCAGGATGTTTCCTTCTGTCAGTCCAAAAACAGAACGAGAATTAGACCACTGGAATGCCTTCTGATCCCTTTGGGTCTCCATTTTAATGCCTGATCAATAATTGTAACTAATATGTGCATACTATACTGCAGCTTCCAAAGCATTTTTGTTTCTCTTATCTCATTTGTTTTGTTCTCACAACAAACTTTAGGGAATAGGTAGGACATTTATCCCAGAAATCACAGTGCTGGAGTTGTAAGAACTTCCGTGGCCATTGACAACTCAATTAATAAGCATTTAATAAATTTCTGCAAGGTGTCAGACACCATGAAATACAAATAGGAAGAATAAAGCAATCTCATTCTCAAGAAGCATGCACAATCTCAGAGGAGAGATATTTATATATATGAGTATTTCTCAAATAAATACAAAAAGGAAGGTACTTGCAATTGTGGGGACTGGGAAAAGATTTATGTAGAAGGTGGCATTTTATTTGTGTGTTGGAGGATTCTATGAGACTGAGAAGAAAAGGGAATAAATTCTTGGCATGAAGGTAACCAGTGCAAAGGCATGAAGCTGGAATGAGGTATGAAGAGGGAGGAATAGAGAGAAGGGATTGTGCAAAGGGGAGTAATGTATAACGAAATTGCAAAGATAGGTTAGGATTTGGTTGTGAAGGGCTTTGAAAGCCAAACAGAGTTCATATTGGACCCTAATGGCAATAGGGAGCCACTAGAGTTTATCGAGAAGGATTGACTTGGTCAATATGTGCTTAAGGAAGATCCATTTGGCTACTATGTGAAGAAACATAGTCAGAGGCTTGAGACAGGGAGATCAATTTGGAAGTCACTGCAATTATCGAAGCAAACAGTGAAAAGAGCTTGAACTAAGGTGATAACTGTTTGAGTAGAGAAAATGAGTGAGAGATGTTGTGAACATAGAAAAGGGAAAGGTGCAGGAGCTGATAGAACACGCTGAATAGTCATGATTATGAACCTAGAAGACTGGAAGAATGTGTGTACCTTTGACAGGAATAGGGAACGTTAGAAAAGGCTTTTGGAGAAAGATAATGCTTTCTATTTTGGACATGTTGGCTGGAGGTATCTCTAGGACATCCAGTTTGGAATATCCAACTAGCCATCGGTGATAGGAGACTGGTGCTCAGAAGAGAGATGGGGCAGGATGGAGAGATCTGTGAGTCATCCTCATATAGATAATAATTAAATTTGTTTGAACTGATGAGGTCACTGAGAGAGTATAAAGAAAAAAAGAGAAGAGGATCCAGGACAAAACTTTTTGAAATATACACAATTAAGGGATAAAATATAAAAACAGCTAATAAAAGAATCTGAGGAGTGATCAGAGAAATAAACCAAAAAAAAAAAAATGGGAGAGACAGTAGTGTTAAGAAAACCAGAAAAAAATATTATCCTGGAGGAGAGGTTGGTCCATGGTGTCAAATGCAGTAGAGAGACTAAGGAGGAGAACTGATAAAAGACCAATATGTTTGGCAGTTAAGAGATGGCTGTTAAACAAATATGGTTTGAAAGCATGAAAGCACTTACATGAATTGATAAAGAGTGAACTACGTCAAGAAAACAATATATATGATGATTACAATATTGTAAATAAAAAGAACAACTACCCCCAATCAAACATGAAAGGGGCAAAATTACAAAGAACAAGTATTACCCCCAAGAAAAGATATGAGAATTCTCTCCCCCTCCCTCTCTCTCTCTCTCTCTCCTCTTCTCTCTCCCTCTCTCTCCTTCTCTCTCTCTCCTTCTCTCTCTCTCCTCTCTCTCGTTCACTCTCTCTCTCTCCCTCCCTCCCTCCCTCCTTCTCTCCCTTCTTCCCTTCTTCTTCTTCTTCTTCTTCTTCTTCTTCTTCTTCTTCTTCTTCTTCTTCTTCTTCTTCTTCTTCTCCTCCTTCTTCTTCTCTCTCTCTCTCTCTCTCTCTCTCTCTCTCTCTCTCTCTCTCTCTCTCTCTCCTTTGCAGAGGCCTATGGATGGGAAACATTCTACATATTTTCACATTTTTTTCTGATATAGTGATTCTGGTGATTCTCTTCTTCCTCTTTTTCTTTTTTCTTTTAAAAATATTCTTTATCATATAGGATGGCTTTTGAGGAGGGAAGGAAATGAAGGGGAAGACTTACATCATATAAAAGCAAAATACATCAATAAATATGTTTTCAAAGAGATCATTGGTAACTTTGGAGAAGCTTGCAAAGGGTTGAGATTGGGGATGAAAAACAGTAAAGTCAAAGTAGGAGAAGGAGAAAGTACTGAGGAGTAGGAGTAGGTCTACACTCATCAGAGTGAAGAATATGTTTAAAAGAGGGTGAAATATAGAGTGACGGGTATGATCAGTTATACTCAGATAAAGGAAAATCAGAATCCTTGTCCATGATCAAACAATTCCTGTGTATGGCTGAGATACAGTGAAGGAAAGGGGTCAGGTATTTAAGCAGTCTGAGAAACATGGAGGTCAGGATGTTCAAAGGAGCATCAACATGCATACAGAAGTCCCTTAGCATAAAGACAAGGTTGGAGAAGAAGAGGATAGTAAGCCAGATGCTGAACTCATAGAGAAAGAAGAAAGGGTAACCTGGGGCTATTAGAAAACAGCCATTGTGACCCTGTTCATTTTCACTGATTGTTCCCTATGTCTGAAGTACTTTTCTTCCTCATCTTTACCTCAATTTCCATGGCTTCTTTCAAAGTCCCACCTACAAATCCAACTTCTATGAGAAACCTTTTCTGATTCTCTTTTAATGCTAGCGTCTTCCCTCTGCCAATTATCTCCAATGTATTATCTATCTATATGTACATGTACACATATATGTATAATTTGTACATAGTTGTTTGCATGTTGTCTCCCTCATTAGACTGTGAGTTCTAAAGCAGGGACTCTGTTTTGCCTTTCTTTATATCTCTAGCACAGTGCCTAGCACACAGAAGGCACTTGATACTGATGATTGAATCTAGAGGGGGAAAATTTTTGAATGAATGAACTTCAAAAGAGGAAAGGTACTGAGTGAACACTGTAGCAAAGGAAAAGTTGAAATGGTAGTAAGGAGCAGAGAGTATTCTAATTTCCCTTCCATGAACAACAAGGGAGGTAGGTGAAGGAGTCAGTGCTAGAAAACATAGTGAGGAATGTAGTGTCTTCTGGGCCATAAAGTCTTAATAAAAGATGGATATATGAGAGAAAGAGATTAAGATTAAAGGGAAGTTTGGTCATTACAGAACAAAAATTCCAGGAGACATAAGTGGAAGGGATGGGCAGAGTTGGAATGGGATCTGGGGGAATGGAGATGAAAGAAGGGGGTTGGCGTTAGGTATAATATATTCCTAGGAAGTTGGTGATTAATATAGAGAAAGAGAACAGTAGCAGGAGGGAGTTTGCCAGCCATAGATGCAATAGTGGGAGGGAGAGACATACTGTACACTGTCCAGACATTGTCCCTGAAGCAAGGTAGGTCTTGATTGCAGGGCCAGAAGAGAATACTGTCCAGTCTACAGCTGCACAAGACTTTCCCCTACAATATTCTGAACAATCGGCTACCTAACCTTTGGTGCAAGACCTTCAGGGAGAGAAGAACCCACTACCCCCGAGGTAAATAATCTGTTTAGATAAATCTGGTCATTTACCTTGCAATTTCAAACCATTGTGCCTAGTTCTGCCCAGGGAGGAATCAATTCCAGCAATTTCATCAATTACACTCCATCCCCCTTCCCTGGACCTTCGTACAGACCATCCCCACCATGCCTAAAAGCTAATGATAATACACATAATGCCTGATGCCTACCATCGATAGTGTCTTCACCCCAAAAAAGTTGCCTTGCATTTATTTTAAATACATTTACATATGTACAAGTTGGTATATGTTTTGTCCCTTCCCCCGCTCCCCCCTCCTCCCCATCTTGGAACTTAAGATCCTTGAGAGTAGTGTTTCATTTCTGTTTTTTTTTATCTTTAGCACACAACATAGCCCCTGACACATAGGAGGCACTCAATAAAGGCTTATTAGTTGCTTCTGTTTTTGACATTTGCCTTTAAATACTTAAAGACATCCCTCCCCTGCCCTTTCCCACAAGACTTGTCTTCAAGCTAAACATTCTCAATTTCTTCAATCTGTCTTATGGCATGAATTCAAAGTTGTCCATTCTGCTTGCCCTCCTCGAGAGGCTTGCCAGCCTCTAGAGTACATACTTTCAAATATAATTTGAATTATATTGAGAGAATTCAGAATTAAACATGAGGAATCTAAGCGTTGTGTGACCATGACAGAATACACCTCCCTAGTTCTAGACATTAAGACTATCTTTTTTTAATGCAGCCTAAAGTTGTCTTGATTAACACCAGCTTTCAGACCACTAAGCCATAAAGATAATTTTTTCATGTTGAAAACTTGGGAAGTTGGCTTTGTTAAATCCAAGTACACTTCCTATTTAAACTTAATACATTTCATCTTGGGCTAATATGGAAATGATTTGCATGACTGCATTGGATAATCTATATCAAATTGCTTGCCTTCTCAAGGAGGAAAAGAATTTGGAACTCAAATGTTTAAAAAATGAATGTTAAAAATTTTTGTTTACATGTAAAATGATTTTTTTAAATATTTAAAATTTCATGTTGAAAGGCAATATGAAATAGTAAATAAAAAAGCTGGGCTCAGTGCCAGGAAGAACTTGGGTTCAAACTCTCCCTTCTGATATACACTGGCTGTGTGATGAGAAGTCACATAACTTCACTGCCCGGTAGAAACTAGAAATTACCAAAGAGTAACCAGTCTGCACTGGTAAAGGAAATTTCTACAGTGGAAATGATAACAAGATTTAAGCCAAAAATTCAGAGGGAAAAAAATCATCTTATTACATTTGTAAAATATGCTAATAGGTCAAAATCTTTTTTAATCTGAGGTTTAGTGGGTTAAATGAACTGCATAAGGTTGCAGCTAATGCGTATACTGATCAGGCCTTAAGGCTTGGATCTTCTGACTTTACACATTCCCATTCCACCTAGAACATTGACCTACAAAACTGCTGAAAAGAATAGTCATTAATTTCTGCATATGCTTTCCAAATACCCAATATGATTTAAATGCTCACTGTACTCTAGAGCACATTTCTGGGTGTAAGCGGAAGCTATGCCATGAAATGCAAGAGTTTTCTATTGACTATGAGTGTCAGGTTTACCTTGGGTGGTGGTTGCATCCCCTTGAAGCAGAGGCAACAGGGCTAGGAGAGTCAAGATTCCCCACTGCATAGCTCTCCTCTCCTGGCAGGTAGTGAGGAGCCTAGAGGAATGAAGCACTAGGGGTAATCAAAGGCCTTGGCTTCCGTCTCCCTTCAATATTCCTGAAACAAGAGAAAATCAGGTGAACTGCAGAGATCTGGAGGCATGGAGGAGCGGAAAAACATTGTAAAAGTAAGGAGGGGTTCAAAGAGGTAAGCTAATCACTGCCAGGAACTTGGAATAACATCAAAAACCATCTCCATTTAAATTAAAATATTGAGAATAATTATTGTTTGGGAGGGTTTAAGGAGTACATAGAAAGATCTGAAAAGAAAAGAACTTGAGAACATTTAGGGTCATTCCATACCAGTGGTTCAAACTTGAGATAACTTGAATTAACAAACGATTAAGGTTCTTTGTTTTGGCTTGAGAGCACAATAAACAAACCCACAAGGTGTTAGTCATTTGAAAAGAACAATCCATGTGTGAGGAAATTCAGGACAGAGCACCTGGATTTTGGTCAAAGGTACCCCTCTTGCCTCATGGCTATGGGCCAGCATGTGCTGAGACTTAAAAATGTACTCCTCATAGATGATAATGACAAGGTGATTCTTATCTCAAATCTCTTTTACTTTTCCATTTTAAAACCTATGCATTCCTTAAGGTCCTTTTCAAAGGCTGTAGAAAAGTTCCTACAACCCTCAGGACCTGCATCCATGAAAGTGTTCAGACTGGAAGCTAGTGGCTCCACCTCTCCCATTTCATTTTTTCTTATCCTGACAATGCAGGTTCAACGAAATTCTCTTAGTTTGGGGTGGGAAGGGAATCTCAGAAGCTATCGAGTCCAACCCCAATCCAAATCATGACTCTACTGGTGAACCCAGGATTCCAGATATATCTCTGCAGCATCTCTGGCCAAGTATGGTGACCTATACCTTAACAACACATATCGGAATTCACACTCCTCACCTCTTAGGCAGCCTTGAGGGTCCAGTTTACAGAATTCGAGTTATAGAAGCACCGAGGATTATAGATTTAATATTGAAAGGGAACTTGGAGGTCTTCAACGTCATTTTATAAATAGGAAAATAAAGTTCAGAGAGGTTAAATAACTTGGTCAGAGTCACACAACTATCAATCTAGTCAATCTGACAATCAGTCTTATGATTTGAGGCAGGATTCGCATCTGAATTTCCTTTATTCTAAATCCAATATTCAGTCCCCTGTATTAGAAATGTCAAACACCCAGCTTCTAGATCACATTGTGGCTGCTTCCCAGTGCAGTCAGAACCAGACTAAAATGTCATTGGAAAATAATGAACAAATAAGTAAAAAGATGATAGAACATAGATTATATGAGTGTGTGATTTTCTAACTCAATGAGTGGCCCCGTTTTAGTTTTTAAGTCCCCTCTTCCTATTTGGGTTTAATAACACTGCAGCATACCATGCTGCCTGTATAAAAAGGGGGAGGGAGGGGAAAAAAACAAGCTAGAAATCAAATAAGAATTTGTTCTTCCAAGAACATACTCCCTCCTCATCTCTGCATTTTACAAGAACTCTTCATTCTGGTACCAGCTCCTGAGGAAGACCTTTCCTAGTGGCCCTCACCCCTTAGTGTTTTTCCTCTTTTCTAATATAGTTGGGGCACTTTGTCTAATCTCTGCGTCCCCCCACTCACTCTCTGCTTATCTGTCTTGCTTGTTGAATTCCATTTGTGGACGTACCTCCAGGGCAAGGACTATTTCATTTTTTTGTATTTGTATCTCCATAAACTAGGCCATTGTCTTATACATAAGAGGTGCATTGCTGCATTGAAAGCATTTCCTGAAGCAGCGATTAAAAAAAAGTGAATTTTATCTGAGAGCAAAGGAAGACTCAAGGACCCCAACTGGAATCACTGTAATGTAACAGAAAGTGTGTTGGGTTTGGAATGAGAGACCCTGAATCACCGACTCTCTGTGGGACCTGGGCCAAACTGCTTCATCTCTCTAGGTCTGTTTCTCAGGTGCAAACGAAGGAGTTGAACTATACGACTTCTAAGTTGCACTGAAACTCTTCTTCTATGTATGACCTCATGATGATGATTCGATGACTCCAGATTTAATTAGCAACAGTGGCATACATTGATTTGTTTGTTCAGTCATGTCCTACTCTTCGTGACCCCATTTGGGGTTTTCTTGGCAAAGATACTGGAATGGTTTGCTATTTCCTTTTTCAGCTCATTTTACAGATGAAGAAACTGAGGCAAGCAGGGTTAAATAGCTCACTGAGGGTCACACAGCAAGTAAGTATCTGAAGCCAGATTGGAACTCAGGTCTTCCTGACTCCAAGACCAGCATTCCATCCATTTCACTACCCTACAAAGTTATGGGAGTTTGGAAGAGGGTTGAGTCATCCAAATGCCCTATGACTCATTTGTGAAGCAAGATCAGAACAGACTCAGAAATTAAGCCAGCAAGTTGCCTACAGTAGCATAGTAAGCAGAGAGTCATTGGGAAGGAAGCAAAAGGCCCAAAAGAGACAAGATCATACGCTGTCTTGTGATCCTTCCTAACCCTTTAGGCATCCTGAGCAGAGAATTATGCAACCGTGATGATTTCTCTTGTCCATGACAACGTCACATCCAGCCTCTCCCCAGATAGTCCTTCTGTTTCTGAGGACATTAAGGGAAGAGGCAGAAGAGGGTCACCTCTGCTGGAATCTTCTGTAAGAAAAAAGAATCAAGATATTTTCTAACAAAATTCCACTTTAGCTGCCCCACCTGAATACCTCCGAGTACTATGGATATCACAGAGCATTCACACTGATTCCAACTTCGTAATCCCAACCACTAAATTTCCAAGAATCTCCAGATTGAAAATTGAGCCCCTGTTACCTGCCTGGTGACCATGAGCCAAGTCTATCTTCATCATCATCATCATGGTCATCCGAGTCCACATTTATCTAACACTTATTACATGGGAGGTGCTGGGCTAAGCACTTCACTATTATTCTCAATTGATCCTCACAAAATCCTGGGCGTTAGCATTACACTCATTTTACAAATGAGGAAACTGAGGCAAACAAAGGTTAAGTGACTGGCTCAGAGTCACCTAGCTAGTAAGTGTCTGAGGATGAATATGAACTCAGGCGATCTTCTCTCCGTGGTGCTACCTAGCTGCCTTCATGGCCCATGGTCTGCTAAACTTTTGTTTCCAAAGTGCCCCTGCTTGAAATGCTATCCTCTCTACTTACATAAATTATTCCAGTTCTTCAACATTCAATCCAAATTTCACCTCCTGCAAGAAACCTTCCCAAACTACCCAGTCATAATGAGGGTTTTCCATTACCACAAATACGAATCTGTGCCACTCAAGTGGTACCGAAAGACAATTGTTGCTAATCTTTTTTGATGTGTACATTATCATGTTACCTCTTCCCTGATCCATTTGCCCCCGAATTAGTGAATCACTTTCCAAATTATTACTGTGTACTTACTTTGTACATACTTATATGTATTCATGCTCTCTCCTCCCTGAGAGACACAGCTCTTTGAGAGAAGGGACAATTTCACTTTTCTTCATATCTCCTACATCTAGCAGAATGCACATAATAGGTGCTTAATAAATGTTTGTAGATTTATTGCCTATAAGTTTTTTGAGGGAAGAAAACTACGTGTGCCTCTCTGTGTACAAACTTCACCTAGTACCATGCTCTATATGGAATAATCTTTTCAATAAATGCTGGGGAAACTGAATTGAATTAAATTGAATTGAAATGAGAAGGAAGCCTGCTCCAGATTACTGATTACCTCTCCTTGTCCCACCTTTCCTTACATTTCTGACTCCACTTAGCTGTATTCTCTCTGTTACACATTTCAGATCTGGAGAACCAGGGTTCCAGGATTCAGAAGTAGAACGGATCTTAGAGAGTCCAGCCCCCTCATTTTACAAATGAGGTAGTAAGAAGATGAGCCAGAATCTAAGTCTGATCCTAGAACTCCAGGTCTAGAACCCTTTCCACTATCACCCACTCAAAACTCCCCAAACTCCCACCTGAAACACCCTCCTGCCTCTTTGTTGATTTGAATCATTCCCATTTCCCAAGGCCTAGATCAAATCCCACCCCCACCCCCCAGGAATCCTAGCTAGTCCTGCCCACAATAACCTGACCTTCTTCCAAATTTCTGTAACATTGCACCTTTCATGTGGCACTTAGGATTTATTATGCTGCATTCATTGCTCATTAAATTTCATGTGTGCATATCTTACAAATTATGTTTTCCAGCTCCCCTTGTGGTTGGTAGTGGAGGCACATCATTCATATCTAAATGGTTTGGTGGTTATATAGGTCCCAAGAGTCCATGTTAAACTTTCAACATGAGCATTTGTACCCCAGAAATCAGCAAGTGATACATATCAAGATTTTATTTATTGTTATATTGGTTTTATGCTCTTAAGAAAGTCTTGGAGAAAGAGTTAATAATGCAGATCAAGCTCAATAGTACATCCTGCATACATCCCCTACCCACCCAGAGCTGGTTGTTGAATGTTTTACTAGCCTACATCCCCCACCCACTCAAAGTTGGTAGTTTTACTAACATACAGATCCCCATCTAGCCAGAGCTTGCTGTTAAATGTTTACCAATATACCTCTACAAGTTTCTTGTCCCTTGAAGAGATTGTTCTTTATTGGAGCTAGCTAGGTGGATTCTGTTTGAGTTAGATTAAAATGAACTTGCTTTTCCAGAGCTCTGGTGGGATAAAGGAAACTAGGGGTGAGATGACAGATCTCAAATTTATTCGAGGAAATGGATGGAAAACAACCTCCTGATGAACATGTACTTTGTAGGATAGAAAATTTTGCTATGAAATCCTTCATAAATGAAATTCTTCCTATAGATTGTCTCATTCTTCTTTTAAATCCAGGAATAAAGGACTCGTCAGCCCTGCTCCTTCCTCTGTACCCCAGCTCCTGTCCTCACATCAAGCTGCAAGAGCAGGAATTCATCCTTGTTCTGCTGGTATACAGCTCTGCTTAGGAGGTTTTCTGACAATGTTCTTCTGAACTCTTAAGTCAGGTTCTTATTGAAATCTTGAAGAACATTGACAACGTTTTTATACTTGACCATCTTCATCCTTACCTTTCTTATCACAGGCAGTGTGGTATAGTGGGAAGGGATATGAATTCAAATACAAGAATTGTAACTAGCTCTGTAACATCTGGAACATCTGGGCCTCAGTTTCCTCACCTGGAAAATAAAGGACTTAGATTAGAAGTTTTTTTAGCTCTATTTACACGTGAATATTGATCTATGATCAAATGAGATAATATATTTGTAAACAACTTTGAAAATCATTGGGCAGCTAGGTGGCACAGTGGATAGAGCACTGGACATGGAATCAGGAAGATTTATGTTCATGAGTTCAAATCTGGCTTCAGATATTTACTAGCTGTGTGACCCTGAGCAAGTCACTTAACCCTGTCTACTTAAATTTTCTCATCCATAAAATGAACTGGAGAAGGAAATGACAGACCACTCCACTGTCTTACTTTGGTGACAAGGAAGACCAAGATATACAAACAAAAGAAGACAACAAGATCAAAGCTCCTACATCCAAAACCTCCAAGAAAAATAGGAATTAGTCTCAGGTCATGGAAGAGCTCAAAAAGGATTTTGAAAATCAAGTAAGAGAAGTAAAGAAAAAATTAAGGAGAAATGGCAGTGATTCAAGAAAATCATGAAAAACAAGTCAACTGCTTGCTAAAGGGGAGCCAAAAAATGCTGAAGAAAATATTATTTTAAAAAATTAACTAACCCAAATGGCAAAAGAGATCCAAAAAGCCAGTGAAGAGAAGGATGCCTTAAAAAGGAGAATTGGTCATAATGCAAAAGGAGATTCAAAAGCTCACTGAAGAAAATAATTCATGAAAGATTAGAATAGGGCAGATGGAAGCTAATGACTTTATGAGAAATCAAGAAATTATAAAACAAAACCAAGTTTCTTGAATTGCTAATGAAATCAAGTTCTTCCCAAAGGCATCAGCTAAGGTTTGATGGACTAGCCAATTCATTCTAATTAATACAAGGAAAAGTTATGCTTGTGTTGGAGTAGCTTAATACAAAAAGTCTACTTCCTTAGATTAATGAGAAGTTACTTTGATTAGTGAGTAGAGATCCAACTCTAATATAGTTGCCATCTAGAGATGTATGCAGAAATTACATACTCCATAACATGGCTGGAACTGAAAGAGTCTGTGTGTTTGTGTATGTGTGTGTATGTGTGTGTGTAATGAGAAAGTCATAGAGTAATTCAGGTAAAATTGCACAAAAGTCTTGGGTTCTATTCCCTGTTTTGTCACTTAGTAGCATTAAATAAATCACTTCCCTTTTCTGAGACTAAGTTCCTTATCTATGAAATGACATGGTTGAATCACATAATTTCTAAGGTCCCTCCAAGCCCTAACACTCTAGGATTCTAAATGAGAGGATAGAGTCATCTCCAGAAATTTTGATCTATTAGTCCAGTAGCTTTCAGATGAAGGTTTGGGACACTGCTGCCTTACCTTCAACTTGCCTCTTCCATCTCTAATAACAATCTAAACATAATGTTGTCATTTAGTTTAGTTTAGGTTTTACCCACCATGAACAGTCTAACCCTATGTGTGGTTCATCAGTGTTCCTACAATCCTATAAGAACATACTAACTGTCTTAGTTGCCTTTAATAAAGATTTGGTGAATGGCCATTGTTTTGGATGTTGACTCCAATGTCAGATTTAATCAATTCCATAGAATTTAGACTTAGAAGGAACTTCATTGTTTGCTGTTTAGTCATTTCGGTCGTGTCCCCATGACTTTGTGGCCCCATTTGGGGTTTTCTTGGCAAAGGTAATGGAATGGTTGCCATGTCCTTCTCCAGCTCATTTTACAGATGAAGAAACTGAGGCAGAGTTAAGTGGTGTTCAATCCACTGAACCACCTAGATGGCCTTTCAAAGTAACTTTAAAGATCATCTAGTTCAAACCTCTAATTTTATAGTGAAATGTGTCCAAGATCATTTAGAATGCATGAAGACTCACCACTAATTTTGAATGTTTTCCAGGAGTCTGTCCTGGGCCTTTTTTCTCTTTCCTTCTATATTTCATAATCTTATTCATTCCCATAGTTTCAAGTTATTATCTCTCTGCAAATGATTTCCAGATCTATCTATCCATCCCTAGTCTCTCTCCTGAGCTCCAATCTCACATCATTGGCTTTTGGATGTCTCAAATTAGATGTCCTGTAGACTTCTCAAATTCAACATGTCATTATCTTTCCACCCAAACTTTCCACTCATCCCAATTTTTTATTGCTATCAAAGGCACCACCATCCTCCCAGTGATTCAGGCTCCAAACCTCAAGAGCATCCACTCACACTCAACCACATATGTCTAATCTTTTGTCAAGTCTTATTGCTTCTTCCTTCAAACATCCTTCTCACACACACAGTCACCACTGTGATACAGGCCCTTTCACCTGACACCTGCACTATTACAATAGACTTCTGGTTGGTCTACCTACTTTAAGTATCTCTTCATTCTAATCTAATGCACACTTTACTCAGCGGCCAAATTGATTTTCTTAAAGGGCAAGAAATTCCAGTCCTCCCTATTGGTCAAATATAAAATCCTCTTTTAGGCTTTTAAAGTCCTTCACAACCTACCCCTTCCCATCTTTCCAGTCTTACACTTTATTCCCCTCTACATACTTTGTGGGCAGCTAGGTGGTACAGTAGATACAGCACTGGGCTTAGAATCAGGAAAACTCATCTTCATGAGTTCAAATCTAGCCTCAGACACTTCCTAGCTGGGTGATCCTGGACAAGTCACTTAACCCTGTCTGCTTCAGTGCCTCATCTGTAAAATTAGAAGGAAGTGACAAACCACTCTAGTGTCTTTGCCAAGAAAATGTCAAAGGGGGTCATGAGGATAACAGAACAACAGTACCCCTTATTCTATTACCCCTACCTTCTTCTCTTGAATTCACTGGTTTCCCTCAGCACTTCAAATTCTATTTCATGCAGAAGGCCTTTCCTCCCAGCTTCTCCAACATCATCATGGCTAGTGTCTTCCCTCTAAGATTATCTCCCATTTACATATACGCCCTTATATGTATACATCATTGTTGACTCCTATATTGGAATGTGAGCTTCTGAGGGCAGGGATGATGGACAAAAAATAAAACTGAGAGCTGATGAGCATCTAAATTAGAATCCTTGTGGTATAAATGGACAGAAAGAAAAAAGATAAAAGTGATGTAGAAGTGGAATCAATAAGACTTAGCAACTGATTGGATATGGGGTGGGGGGGGACAATTAGTGAGATAGGAGTTACGAGTAACTCCTAAGTTAGAAACCTGGGGGACTGGGTAGGTAGCAGTACCCTCAACAGAAAAAGAAAAGTTAGGAGAAAGGTTGTGTTTAGATGAAAATTTAATGAACTCCTTTCTTATATCTGTTATACTTGGAATGCCTATGAAAAATCTAAATGAAACTCAGTCAACCAAATTAAAAAGCATTTATTAAGTGTCTTCATAAGAAACAGTGTCAGCCTTTGTTTAGTTCCTTGCTAAATCTCGAGCTCCATCAATAAAGCTCCCAATGGCTGCCAAAAAAAAAAAAGAAAAAGAAAAAGAAACAGTGTCAAATCTCACCTCTACCACATACTGGCTTTGTAACTCTGGTCAAGTCACTTGACTTCTGAACTCTCTACAACTAAAGTACAGAGAAGGTACTGATTTGTATCAGTAGAGGGAGGTCACTTATGCAGGGATGAAATAACTTCAATAAATCACAAGTCCAGTTTCCATTCCTATTATATCTCAGTAACTGTTAGTGTCCTTCCTAACTGCCTTTTTATTTCTTTTGCATTTATTCTGCAGGTATTTATATATGTTCATTGTGTCCTGGGTACTGGGTAGAGTACACATAGTTATTAATAAATGCTTGTGGATATTTGTCAAGCATTGTGCTTGATACAATTTGTTAATATTTGACAAAACATTTGTCAGGCACTGTTCTGGGAAAGCAAATATCAAGGATGAACAAACGCTAAGCTCAAGGAGCTTATGTTGTATTGGTAGATCAGACACAGACAGACAGACAGAGAGATAGATAGACAGATAAAATAAATACAAGTTATTTCAAAGAGGGGCACCAGCTCTTGGGAGAGAGGATAGGAAAAGACTTAATGAAACAGCTGATACTTAGCTTTCCCTTGAATGAAGAATGAGATTCTATGAAGCTGAGATGAAAAGGGAGTACATTTCAGGCATGAAGGCTGGCAGATGTCATGTAGGACGAACAGAAAAGAGCAATTTGGCTCTTTTGGTTCTTAGTAATTAAAGTGTGGCAAGGGGAGTCAAATATAATGAGACTAGAAAAACAGGCTGGGGACAGGGCATGAAGGGTTTTAAAAGTCAAACAGATGTTTACACCTGATTCCAAAGGCAATAGGTTGTCACTGACATTTAACACAGGGGAGTGATATGGTTAGATCTCAACTTAAGGAAAATCAGGTTGGCAACTGTGTGGAGAATGGATTAAAGTGGGCAGAGACTTGAGAGTGGTAGAGCAAGGAGGAGGTATTGCAATTAAACATGCAAAAGGTGTGAGCAGCTGAACCTGATTGAATCAGAGTTAGTCACTCTGTGAGGGAGAGGGGGGAAAGAGACAGGAGAAAGAGAGAGAGGAGAAACAGAGACACAGAGATGAGAGGGAGAGAGAGAGAAAGAGAGAGAGAATGAAGAGTAAAGCAGGAATGTTTTTGTTTTGTTTTTCTTTTTTAAGTCAG
>CM053770.1:158048945-158231234 GCA_028658325.1 Potorous gilbertii
CTTCTTGCATAAGCAACAAAACTTGCACATCTCTCCCCTTCTTGGTCATGCTGTATCTCAAACTCCTGCCAGTGTTTCCCTTACAAAGATCTTTGTTCTCAACCTTTTCCTGGATGGGGAGAGTGACCCTTCCTCTCTATGCTTCATAGAGAACTGCCTCAGTTTTACCAAGATGTCTACCTTTTTAAGGATCCATGCAAGGTAAGGGCAAAGACTGGATTGGTGGCTGTGGTTGCTCTATTATCTTTGTATAGGGTGGTAAGTCTACATAGGAAAAAATTTTGCTGGTACAGACTTGACGAATAATTTTGTTAACCAAATGAAGTTTACCACCAGAATTATTATTCAAAAAAATCATGCAATGCCAATGAACTTCACTGATTGCCTTATTTGTGATGCTCTCTAGCACCCAGACCTACCCATTTTTCAGGGAGATTGGAGACCTTGAACTTCCTAGGATAGTATTAGCTTTTTAAAAAAAAAACATTTTATTTTTAATTTATGAAATAAAATAAGCATTTCCATAATAATATAATAAAACAATGATTGCATATGAAACTGCAATTCTACTATACAGAATTTGCTATTCCTTTCAAATATACAACAAAATTATGATGTAGATTTCTTTTTGTTTCTTCCCATTTCGACCACCCTAGAAATGGTTACAGCAAACATCCAAGCATATACAGGAGGGCCTGCTGTACAGGTTCTTAGATTTGCTTTTGTAAAATGAAAGCAACTTTTAAGGGATCAACAATCTGCTTTCATTACATTTACATTCACCAACAGAGAAAATGCAAGCAGAGAAATAAAGATCAACAGACAGGGCTTCCAACTGTCTTACCATAAACAATACAACCATCACAGATCAACAGACAGATCCAGCTTTGACCGTTACATACATACATAGTTACCAGAGAGAAAAGCACCAATTTCTGGGTTTTCAAAGAGGGAAAGGGGTGTCCAGCTATTCAGTCTCACCTGGCACACAAAACTTCCAATCTCCCAAAGCAAAACCTCTCCTCAGAGTATATGAGTATATATACACTTTTCAGAGCCAGAGGGCAGGAACTTCTGACCCACTGCCTCATTAGCAATTAACAAAAAGTGTGGGCCTTCCTGCAAAACAAGCCTCCCCTAATCTGAGGCCCATTAATGAGTGGGAAGATCTTTCATAAACATAAATCTCATTAACATTATACTACATATACTATATATGTGTGTATGTATATATATATATATATATATATATATATATGCACACACATGCATACATATATACATATATATGTAAAATTATTCTATACATACTTCTATTTATCAGCTCTTTCTCTGGATACAGATAGTCTTTTTTCATACATCTTTTATTAGTTAATTTAGGTATTTGTAACAGTCAAAATAACTTATTCACTCAAAAGTTCTTAAAGTGATAATGCTGTTACTGTATACAATGTTCTTTTGGCTCTGTTCATTTTGCTCATTATTTTATGTAAGTCTTTCCATGTTTTTCTAAAGTCATTGAGCTCATCATTTCTTTTTTTCTTTAAAAATAACTTTTATTACTATATCAAAACAGGTCAGGAAAAATAGATGCATTTCCTACAAGTAATGAAATATTCAAATGATTTGAAAGTCTCCAAAGAACATATTGAGATTAAAAAGAATTCTTTCAAGAAGAAAACTTTTATTTAGTATATAACAACTGTCATTTTGAAATACACTATACATTATAGGGAATGATTATTTACTGTGCTTTCATGTGATTTGTAGTTAAATATAACCATTATACTATATGTTTCTATTTTAAAAGAACACTGACAAGAAAGAAAGCAATCATCATATAACACCTTACACAAGGTTGTTGTTGATTTTTTCTTTTTGGAGTCAGGTTAGTAATCACTGTGGTTGACCAGACAACGGACAGCATCCTCCCTTTCTGAGTCTTTGGAGTCAACACCATCTTATTTCCTTGTAATTTCAGAGTTTGGAATTTCTTATAGCACAGTAGTATTCCATCACAAACATATACCACAACTTGTGCCATTCCCCAATTGGTGGGCATCCCTAAAATTTCCAGTTTTTTTGCTGCCACAAAGAGAGCAAATATAAACATTTTAAACCATACACATTATTTTCCTTTTTCCCTAATCATCTTTGGAAATAGACCAAGCAGTTATGTTGCTGAATGAAAGGGTGTAGGTATTTTAATAACTCTTTGGGCATAGATTCCAGATTGCTCTCTAAAATGGTTGGATCAATTCACTAACAACAAATTAATATCACACAAAATAGCTCATTTTTAAGGGGCAGCACCCATGTTTCCAACCAGTCTGAAATGGCAATCATCAGAGGTTGCAGAGCTTTGAGACTAAGTTCTAGATGGTATTTGGCTACCCACATACACAGGATGCTGCAACTTCAGTGCTAAATGCAAAGCAGATGTGTGATGACAGGAGTGAATTTCAGTGGTTGAACACTATTTGAGCACAGGAGGTAATTCTAGAGTCCTGGGGAAAATCCTTAAATATTTGAGGAAGGATATCCAGTAAGACTAAAGGAGTGGAATGGGGGAGGGGTTATATGTGCATTGAAGCAGGAGGGCTGACATTTTTCTAGTACTTTAAGGTCTGATAAGCACTTTTCCTAAATGATTTCATTTGATTTTTTCAGGTAAGCTCTGCGTATGCAAGACTGTCAGAAGCAGAATTCAAACCTCAGGCAAAGAGACACTCCAACCAGGCCTCATGTTAACACCACAAATAGAGTCAGAAGGAATGGGATATCAGGCAAAAACCTAGTTCCCACCTGGGTTCAACCCTTAATACCAGGCCTGGAGTCAAAATGTCTTTGCCACAGGCAAAGTCCTTGAAGCACCCTCCTGATCTCCAAAAGCACCGGGGCTTTGGGACCAAGTCTAACACCAAGGCAATGCATATTCTATGTGTGTTATATCTTCTGGGTGTACTTTAATCCCTACCATCTTAGAATGTACATACTGAGCTGATGGCATTCACAAACTATTCTAGTTTCTAGGAAATGGGGACTCCCAACTTACACTCCTTACCACACTATTCTCAGCTCCCCAGTACTTGGAGAGTTAACATATACCATATGCTTTAATATGATAAGACCCTGGAAAGTGGAGGTGCCAACCAACTAGATACTATGGCTAACAAAGGTATACCTCCTGCTCCCCTAACCCCAGTTACTCAAAATTACCAAAAGCACCAGCCTCTTCCCTTGCTACCTCTATAGCCTTATACTGTGGAATCCAACCACTCCCCAATTCCTTCCTGCTTTTCTTCTTTTTTGTGCCCCATAGAATCACTGCTCAACTGTTAAGAAACTTCCCTTCATCCACAGTCTCTTGTTTTCACATTCTTTTCATTTTCTTGTGCTTACAGAAGCTTGGCTTTCTCCAAAAGATACGCATCCCTAGTTAGGCTGTGAGTGCTGATTGCTACTCTCATGGCCTCAGGCACATTGGTGAGAGAAGTCATTATTTCATTATTTTAATCTATTAATTATATTATTTAATTTGTATTATAATAACTTAATTTATATCATAATTATTTATTAATTCATCTAAATGAATTAATAAAACCAATTATTGAATCAGAACCAAGATTTCCCCATCTTCTATTTCCTCATTCAGAAATCAACCAGTGTGGGGAATCTTTCTCAAAGATTTACCCAGGCTAAAGGGCAGCTAGGTGGTGTAGTGGATAGAGCACCAGTGCAGGAGTCAGGAGGGCCTGAGTTCAAATGCCACCTCAGACACTTAACATTCACTAGCTGTGTGACCTTGGGCAAATCATTTAATCCCAGTTGCCTCTTCCTGGGTCATCTCCAGTCATCCTGATGAATATCTGGTCACTGGATTCAGATGGCTCTGGAGGAGAAGTGAGGCTGGTGACCTGCACAGCCTACCCTCACTCAAAACAAAGTCAAGTGCAAGTCGTGTTATTATTTCTCTGATGGCATGGTCTTCCTCGACAACGAAGGTCAAACACACACACACACACACACACACACACACACACACACACACACCCAGACTAAGATCTAATCAGACAGTAAAAGAAATTCTAAGTTTAAGCCTAATTACCCCCTGACTGAGACTGATGATAAGGTGAGACATCCTGTGAAGTAATGCATAGATCTGATCTATCAAATTAATTTCCTTTAGTCTTGAAAACCCCCATTGGGAATCAGCTGCAATGGGAAACAAGGTACTGATGGCTCCCCATCTTAGCCACCTAAAAATGGAAGAATGTGATCTCTTATCTGAGACATCTAACTATTTAACTGACTTTAAAAAACTAAGTCTTCTGAGAACTCTCCCAGTTGATGGAATTCTCTATAGCAAAAAAGGTCCCCACACTGTCTGCATTAGAACATTCCCTTATTATGCATTGCTGCTCTAATGAATTATCAGGTTGCAGTTTAAACTTTCATTTCTTATTAAGGTAATCAAACTTAATCTCATGTTATCAGTTATATTAAATTGACAGACATTCCTATTGTCTTACTGAGGCATTAAAACTTATTCTTTTACAATCTCACATTTTATAGCACTGAGATGCAGCCCATTTTCCTGTGAAACCTTTGGGTCAAAGTCTATATTTTGCTCCTTTGCTCTTCCTAGTCCTGTCTGAGGCCTGTTAGACCTGGTCCCAGCAGCATTTTCCCATTCATTTATGATATTCCCGGCTCCTGAAGCTGCCTCCTCTGCTTTCATTGGATTTCCTCAAGAATTGAGAGCTCTGCTTTGAGCTACTTAACATGTTTTGTCAGTTTACATACAACTTTTTCTTTTATGTTGGCGATTCAGATGATAGTTAACAATAACCAGGGAATGGTAGAACGAGGCCTCTTTGGGTTTTAATCTGCCTGTAAGCCTTCTCTAGCCCAGCAGTCACTGAGCTAATTACTCCACATCAGTAAAGAGAACAAATGAAAATGTAAAGGTGATATTATATGTAGAGCAAAGGAAATGAAAAAGTTCATAAATTGTGGTTTAGGTTTTCTTAGTAAAGCAAGGCCATCTTCTGAAAGGGGTGAGTATGGGGGAAGTAGAAGAAAGAGGAAAAAATTTGAAACCATGAGGAATGAGGCAATTAATTGATAAGAATAAAAAGTTTACAGCATTTTGGAAAAGTTGAAAAAAAGGGAATAGTCAATATTAGAGGGGCTTCAGAAAGACAAGCACATTAACATCCTGCTGATGGAGCTATGAATTTGAGTCATTTATTCTGGAAAAAAATTTGGAATTCTGGTAATAAAGTACATAAAATAGCTACACCTTTTGATCCAAAGATCCCATGACTAAACATATATGATGTAGATTAAAGATAGAGACATCCCACATACACCAAAATATTAATAGTAAGAACTTTTAGTAGAAGTAAGTTACTGGGGGGAAAAGTAATTTTCACAGTTTAGGGAATGACTAAACATATGAATATGATCATGTACATGACTATAATGGAATAATAGAATGATACTACACCATTTATAACAAATTATAATGAATACAGAGAAGCACAGAAAGATATGAATAGAGATAAAGTAGAAACAGGAAGACAATATATACTTTTTTTCTCTTAATTTTTTTTTATGAAAAGGGATAACTCTTTCAACTGAATAGGGGACAATTATTTAGAAATGAAGATGATATAAAAAGCTTCAGTGAGGGTCATATTAAAATGAGATAATATGAATTTTGTTATCGATATGGTTGCACAGTTGCATAACTTCCTTCATTTTGTAGCTCAAGAGAAGGTGTTGGCAGAGAAGACTGTTTGAGGAGGGCAATTCGGGGTTGAGTACTTATGGTGTATTATCAGTAGAACAAGAGACAAGAGATTCAAGGGTAGAGAATACTGTGTAGTTGAATTTGGAACCCCATCAAAGGGAGGCTACTAAATTTTGACCCCATCTACAGAGGAGTTACCCATTTTTCTGTGGATTTTGGATAAAGACTTCCATTCTCCTTTAGCCAGGGATTCTAAACTATCTATCAACCAAATTAGCTTTTTTTAAAATTATTTTTTACAATTATCAAGCATTTTTCCCCTTCCACCTTTCCTATCTTATTGAACAAAGAAAAAGAAAACCTTTACAACAGATAAGCACAGTCAAGCAAAATAAATTCCCGTACTGGTCATTTTCAAAAATACATGACTCATTCTCCATATTTCCTTTATCACTATGTCAAGAGGTAGATAGGATTCTTTATTGTGAGAGTTCTTAAAACTTTCAAAATTGTTCATTTTTCAATATCAATGTAATGGTACAAATTATTCTTCTGGTTTTACTGACTTTACTCTGTATCAGTTCATACAAGTCTTCCCAGGTTTCTCTGAAATCCTTCCCCTTCCTTCCATCCTGTCTCTTCCCTCTCCTTTCCTCCTTCTCCATTTCTTCTGCTTCCTGCTTCTCTCCCCTCTGCCCTGCCCCCACCATCTGCTTCACCTCCACTCATAGGCCCAAACCCTTTGTTGATTAGCACAAAAGTTTGACCTGCTCCTTTTTTTCAACATGGGCTTAGACAGCCTCAGTCCTGGGGACTCACAATATTAGTGCTAGACAGTGTGGACATTTGATTGTCTTTAGGCCTGCAGCTCAGAACTCTCAACTCAAGCAATCCATAATCCTCAGATTCTTAAATATCCAGGATTTTGGCATGTGCCACTACCTGTGGCTCTTTTTTTTTTTTTTTCCATTTCTTATAGCACAACAGTATTTTATTACACTGTTCAGTGATTCTCCAAATTATGAGTGCTCCCTTAGTTTTTAGTTCTTTGATGCTACAAAAAGAACTGCTATAAATGTTTTTACACATGTGGAACATTTTCTTCTTTCTTGGATCTCTTTGGGGCACAGACCTAGTAATATTACTGTTGGGCAAAAGGGGATGCGTAGTAAAGTGACTTCTTAGATATAATACCAAAAGACTTTCCAGAATAATTGCAACAATTTGTAGCTCCAACAATAGTTCATCAATGTACTTGTTTTTCCCAAGTCTACTCTGACAGTTGGCATTTTCCTTTTTGTCAACTTTGCCAAAATAATGGATCACAGGTAATTTCTTTGTATTTCTTTAATTATTAGTGTTTGGAAACAGTTTTTCTCCCATGTGACCATGGATATTTTGGGTTTCTTCCCTTGAGAATTTCCTATTTCTATCGTATATTAGACCTCTGTTACTCATTGTCCCTTTTTACTTGTATAAAAAAATCAATTGTGTACAAATTCATTTATCTTTTACCTACTTTCAAGGATCAGAAGGTCATTTACTTTTTTTTTAGTTGTTTATATAATATGATCTCCATCCAAACTGGGTGAGGGTGGGGCGTTCATGTGCTTCATTCTACCCTAAGAACATCATTTCAGATTGATGTGGAAAGTGCAGAAGGAAGTTTGCATGACTGTATGAGGGGTGGAATTCATACAAAACTTTAGAAGATGAGAAACATTCTTCATTTCTACTTTGAGAAGGAACACATACTTCTAAATTCTCTTAGGGACTTAACCAAGACATAGAGTGACATAAATAGACTTTATTAGGCAGATATGTAGATGAAGCTAGCTCTTCAACATGTCCCTGATTTCTACTTTGCCTCCCTAAAGAATTAAGGCAATTTCCTTTGCATGAGATTGAATCTTTCTCTGATGGGAACTCAGACCAAATCTTGCTCTGAACTAAATAATTCATTTCCTTTAAATTATGGGACTACCTGAAATCCATGATCAAGAAAAAGAGCCTAGCCATTATCTTTCATGAAATTATCAAGGAAAACAGCCCTGATATTCTAAAACCAGAAGGCAAAATAAACATTGAAAGAATCCACCGATCACCTCCTATACTGTAGCCAAATTCCAGAGCAACCAGGTCAAGAAGAAAATATTGCAAGCAGCTAGAAAGAAAAAATACAATCAGGATAACACAGGATCTGGCAGCTTCTTCATTAAGGGATCTAAGGACTTGGAATATGATATTCCAGAAGTCAAAGGAACTGAGATTAAAACCAAGAATCTGCTATCCAGCAAAACTGAGTATAATACTTAAAGGGAAAAAATGGTCATTCAATGATATAGAGGACTTTCAAGCATTCATGATGAAAAGACCAGAACTGAATAGAAAATTGGACTTTCAAACACAAGAATCAAGAGAAGCATTAAAAAGTAAACAGGAAAGAGAAATCATAAAGGACTTCTAAAGCTGAACTGTTTACATTCCTACATGGAAAGATAATGTTTGTAACTCTTGACACTTTTCTCAGTATTTGGGTAGGAGGAGAGATTATACACACCCACCCTCCCACATACACACACACACACACACACACACACACACACACAGAGTACAGGTTGAGTTGAATCAGAAGAGATGATATCCATAAAAAAATTAAATTAAATTAAGGGGTGAGAGAAGAAAATATTAAGAGGAGAAAGGAAGAAATAGAATGGGACAGACTATCACTCGTAAGAGAGGTAAGAAAAATCTTTTTCAATGGAGGAGAAAAGGGAGGAGATGACAGGAGAAAAATGAAGCTTAATCTCTTCACATATGACTTAAGGAGGGAATAACATGCTCACTAAATTTGGTATAAAAATCTATCTTACACTACAGGAAAATAAGGGAGAAGGGGATAAGTGGGGTGGGGTGATGATAGGGGGAGGGCAAATGGGAAGAGGGAGCAATTAGAAGTAAATGCTTTTGGGGAGGGAAAAGGTCAAAAGAGAGAATAGAATGAATGGGGGGCAAGATAGGATGGAGGGAAATGTAGTTAGTCTTTCACAACATAACTATTATTGAAGTCATTTGCGAAACTACACATATATAGCCTATATTGAATTGCTTGTCTTCTCAGTGGCAATGGGTAGAGAGGGAGAGAAATTGGAACTCAAAGTTTTAGGAATGAATATTGAGAATTGTTTTTGCATACAACTGGGAAATAAGAAATACAGGTAATGGGATATAGAAATTTATCTTGCCCTACAAGACAAGAGAGAAGATAGGGATAAAGGAAGGGAGGGGTGTGATAGAAGGGAGGGCAAACTGGGGGAAGGGGTAATCAGAATGTTCGGCAGTTTGGAATGGGGCAAGAAGAGAGATGGGGAGAAAATTAGGAACTCAAAATTTTGTGGACATGAATGTTGAAAACTGAAAATAAATAAACATAAAAAAGAAAAAAAGGATGAACAACAAGAAAAGGTATAGTAAAAGATTATCTATAATTTGGGTATTATGATAGTGGAGTTTATTTCTAATTTCTTAAACTGCCATATCATTTCCTAGTTTCTTTATGTCAGTCAATATGACATTTTATTTATTCTTTTCTTTCATGTACTAGCTACCATTCGGACTACTATCTACTTTGACATATCTTTAGGTGTATGTCCTTTCTCACTGAGTACTCGGCTCAAATCCCACTTCCTTGGATATAATTATTTTATTTTTCTTTCCCAAAATTTAAGTCTAAACCTTGCTGATCCTTCTGTCCTATAGTGCCAAACATAAGTATAATACTTCTTCCACAGGACAAATCTTTAAATACTGGAAAGAAGTTACAATGACCTCCTTTACCCCTAAGTTTTCTTTAGTCTAAATAACAGATTATCATATGGCATAAAATCAAAACTGCTTGTGATACTTGTCCTTTGGATGTTTTTTGACTTGTCAATGTAAGCTCTTAAAATATATAACCTATAGGGCAGTAGTACTATTAGCTCCCTAGTACTAGACACTTAACTTCTCTTAATTAAATCTAATATATTAATTTTTGGGGACTGCTATAGCATAATGTTTACTTATGTTAAGCTTATCTGGGTTTTAGCCAGATGTACTTTTTTTTTTCACTTCTCCCCCATCTGGACTTATAAAGTTCATCTTTGCTAATATCATTAGTATGAAGTTACTGTTCAGAATTATTTCAATTTGTATTTCACTGATTATTAATGACTGAATAAAATGGTTGTGAATGAAACATGAGTCATTTGTCAATGCTACCTTGTTTCTTCTTTTCGTTTTGTGGTCCTTTTATTAGACATCTGCTCTTGTGATTGGCAAACCACAGATAACTGAGGCAAAGGTTTAATGACACAAAGTTTACATAAACTGCTATTTGTTGAAAGGTTCAAATTTTCAGCTATATTGTTATTGGATTGCAGCCCAGCTGTCTGGATGCTAAGCCATCCCCAGTTGTCCTAACCTATTCTTGCCAGTGGACTCTGATGGCTCTAGAGGAGAAAGTGGGGCTGATAACTGTACATCTCTGTCTCACTCATATCCAATTCACTTGCAAGTCAAAAAATCACCTTCCTGGTATCATTGGCCCTCCTTGAGAATGAAAGATGAACAACCACAACAGTAATCTGCCTGGATGGTCACACATAGTCTTTCCTTCTTCCTTAGGTATCACTGTAGCTTTGGCATCACATAGTTGTTAGGACAGATCATCTACATTCACATTAGTTTTCCCTAGATGTCAGTTTATGTTGAATTTACAGGTAATTAGTGTTGCCACCCATCTTAGCAAACAGCATATAACTCGTTACTGGTCAAGATATGTCATTAAAGTTGTGATCAGTCTCATCTGAAATTTAACTTCATACATATAGTCTCTAAACTTTTTAGTGACACCCTATTTCAAAGCTAAGAAGTCTAATTTGTGTCTGGGTCAGAAAGTACCATTGTCACTAAGTCTTCTACAATCAGTTTCTGGTGACTATTGTTCTCTTGGAATAATGCTGCTCCCAAACTCTCAAGCTTGTGTACAGGACAAAAAGGCTTGCTTCAATCTACAAAGGACAGCATTGGTGTAAATGCAAGAAAGTTGACTAAGCCTTGAAAGCTTTTGTTCACATTTGAAAGTCTTTCTAATGATCTCCAAAGGGAATCATACAGTTCAAAGCAATTTGGCCTATCTTGCTTTTCTGCTTCCACTTCTCTTTAATTATGAGTAGTGATTTAAAACAGCAGTATAGTTCTATAGAGATTTGAGATAATCTTCAAATCCTCAAATCTTAGCTTTTAACAAGTTCTTTGAATTAGGCACATGTTTATTCTCTTAATTTACCTTTCTTGACATACTGCAATAGCTAGTATTTCTAGTACTATGTAAAAAGTAGTGGAATGATGGGTAACATTGATGACCTTATTAGAAAGACCTTTCTTCATATAACGTTTGCTCATAGTATTAAGTAGATACTATTTGCTGTATTAAGGAGAGATCTATTTATTCCTATATTTTCTAATTTTTTAAAAATAGAAATAGGTATTGATTCTGGCAAAAGACTTTTCAGCATCTGTTGATATAATTATGTATTATTATTGTTAATTTTATCTATGATATTTATATTTTATGTCACAATAACCCTGCATTCCTGGAATAGATCAAGTCTGATCTTGGTATATAACCCATGAAGTGATGTGATTAAAAGCCTAATTTACAAATCTTCTGGTGGCATATAGGATAAATTGGAAGGGAAAGAGACAAGGCAGGATAAATGTTTTGTTGGCTATCACAATAGAAAGGAAGTATATAAATGTTTCTTAAGCACCTACTATGAACCAAGCACTGTGTGCTAAGTGCTTTACAAATATATTATTTCATCTTCATAATATTCTTGGGAGGCAGGTCCTATTACATTATTTCCATGAGGGAACTGAGGCAGACAGAGGTTAAGTGATTTCCCCAGGATCATGTAGCTAGTAAGTATCTGAGGCCAGATTTGAACTCAGGTTTTTCTGACTCTGGTCACAGAGCTTTATCCACTATGTTACCTAGCTGCTTCTAGTCAAGAAAATAGGCATATCTTCAGGAGAAGGGAGATAATAGTCCCACATTATTCTTTTTTATCAGAATTTACAGTATGGTATTAAGTTCTAGAAACTACAGTTTAAGAAAGACATTGAAAAGCTAGAGGTTATCAAGAGGAAGACAATGAGGAGAGCAAAAGTCCTTGAATCCAAGTCATAAGAAGATTGATTGAAGGAGGCAAGCACTTGTTGGCCATATCATACCGGAGTTTCCTTCATGGATGGATGGGATTAGATGGCACTGAGGGTGCTTCCAACTTTCCAGTTCTGTAACTCTGTGAAATAAAGGGTTGAACAAGATTAATAACATTCAAAATGGTAAAGAAGATATAGATATGACAGATCTTGGGGAGAGTCAATAAGATTTTGTGAATGTTTGGCTACTGGCACCAAGAGAGACAAAGGACAATGGGGAATCAAAAATACCTCTGAATTTGTGCATCTGAACACAGGTCCCATGGCTGGTCTTATATCTAATATAAATACCATCAACTCCTTCAACCAATTCTAATATGGCATGGAATACCTTTCATTATCCTAGGCTTTTTCCTCCAGGTTATCAATAAACTATGGTGCCTAGAACTGAACCCACTACTCTAGTTGTTGTCTGACAAAGGTAAGAGCACAGAGGCAATAAAAATTCCTTATTCCCAGAAGTCAGACTTCTCAATTTGGGGGGGGGGGGTACTGTATTGTACTACTGACTCATACTGAGCTTATACTCACTAAAATCCCAAATCCTTTTCAAATAAGCTGCTTTCTAAACATCCTTTCCATATTTTGTATTTGAGAAATTGATTTTTTTCTATCAAGGATCTTTATCTTTGTTTTATTTCTCCTTATTAGATTCAGCCCAATGCTCTGAGAGCCAGTAAAGATTATTGCGGATTCTGACTGTCCTCCAATTTGCTAGTTTTTCATTTTTTAGTCCTCTTGCAGCTAGAAGAGCATGTCACCCATGCCTTTAGCCAAGTCATTGATTTTTTTTTAATGTTAAGTAGCATATACACAATAGATCCCTAAACTATGCCTCTGGAGATCTCTGTCCAAATTCACAGTACCTCCAGTTCTAACCTTAACCCTAAATAATTGCTCGTTGAGTTCAGTCATTCAACCAGTTCTGAATCCATTTAACTCTATATCATTAGTTTGTAACTTTCCATCTTTTTCACAGGAATATATATAAAATTATATATAGTTTTACATAGATCTTAGCAATCTGTTAAAAAAAGGTATGCATGTCAATGTATATGTGTGTGGATGTGTGTGTGTTTGTCTATTTCCAAAAAATAAATAAGGTTAGTTTGGGATAGGCTGCCCTTAATATTTATAAATCTCTTGTCTTTACATAGCCTTTGTTACCAAATATATTCCCTTGACAGAGAACACTTCTCTTTTTTTCCTTCAATTTTCTTTTAAGTTAAGATTCTCTCCAATAGTCATACAAACAAATTTCTGCTTTAGTTATGTTCTAGAAAAAACAGATGAAGATGAAAGAAAAATATGTTTCAATCTCCTCTCTGAGCCCATCAGCTCTGCATTCAGAGGTGGACAGCATTTTTCTTCATTTTAATTTTAGAACTTTGGTGTATCATTCTGTTGATCAGAGATACTAAGTCTTTCACAATTGCTTATCTTTATATAAATTGTCTTCCTAATTCTGATCACTTCACTTTGCATCAGTTCATATAAGTTTTTTCAGATTTTTCTGAAACTATACTTTTCATCATTTCTTACAGTACAGTATTATTCCATCATAATAATGAAAACTCCCTATCCATGTCCCTTGACCATTTGTTAATTGGGGAGTGTGTCTTATTTTTATAAATTTGACTCAGTGCCTATATATTTCAGAAGTGAGACATTTAGCAGAGAAACATGCTGCAAAGATAACTTTTTCTTTAGTTGCATTGTTTTTGTTGGTGCAAAAACTTCTTAATTTTGTGTAAACAAAATTACCTATTTTATTTCCTGTGAACTTATTTATCTCTTGTTTGGTCATGAGTTCTTCCCCCTATCAACAGATTTTTCCATGCTCCACTAATTTGCTTATGATATTACCCATTATAACTAAATGATGTTCCCATTTTGATACGTGATATATGGTATTTGAGGTGAGATGTTGGTCTATGCTTAATTTCTGCCAGACTACTTTCTAGTTTTCTCAACAACTTTTATCAAACAGTGAGTTATTGCCCCAATAGCTAGGATCTTTGGGTCTATCACACACTAGATTAATGTGCTTATTTGGTTCTGTATATTTTGCACTTAGTATGTTCCATTGATCAACCTCTGTATTTCTTAATACTATAGCCATTCTTTATAGCAAAGAATAACAAAGTAAAGAAAAAAGGATTAAGGTTAATCAGTGCAACAAAACTAAGTGTGTAAATGAAGCCTGACAGAACAATGTTTTATACCTGTAATCCCCACCTTTGCATAAAAAGGGAGGCAGGTAACTTTTTTTCCCATTTTTTTCAGGGACAAGCTTACTCATTATAATTACACCATTAAGTTTCTGATTTTGAATTTCTGTTTAAGGTCATTATAAATATTGTTTTCTTGGTTATAGTTACTTCATTTTGCATCCAGTCATATACATTCCCATGATTCTCTGTATTCATCATATTGTTTCTTACAATGCCATAATATTCCATTACATGCATATATTTAGGTTATTCTCTTCTTCCTCCTCTCAAAAGATCCCAAACTCTGGGTCCAGGAATCTGGGCTCTTCTGGTGAGTTTTCACTTTATTGGGTTCCCTTCCCCCTGAACCAAGCCTTCATGTTACTTTCTAGCCATTCCCAAACCATGTCACTGGGCATGAATTTCCCCTCACTTCCCCTACATCCTTTCTAGCTTCTTTTTATGTGTTATCTCTCTCATAATGAAAATTTCTTGAGAACACGTGCTATCCTTAGCATTTTTGCACATAGTAAATGTTTAATAAATGCTTTTTTCTTTTATTCATTCATTCATTCCTGTACTCCAACTTATTTAACCATTCCATAGTCTTTTTAGTTCTTTGCTACTATACAAAATGCTGCTACTATACGTTCTGCTACCAATAGAATCTCTGGGTCAAAAGGTATGGGCAAATTACTTATTTGCTTAGTGTGACTTTACAAAATTGCTAGACTAATTCATAGCTCCACCAACAGTGTACTAGCAGTTTGTCTTTCCATGATCCCTTCAATGTTGACTTTTTCTCTGTTTTGTCATTGTTGTTAATTTTCTGAGTGTGAAGTGAAAACCCAGAGTAGTTTTGATTTGAATTTTCTCATTATTCATCATCTGGAGTAATCTTTTGTGTAATTCTTAATAGTTTCTGATTTTTTTTGGAAAACTATCTCTTTATACCTTTTGATTATTTATCCATTGGAGAATGACTAGTCACTACTTCCCTATAATGTCTTTGATAGCACACAGAAGGTGTTTAATAAATGCTTCTTGGATTTTCTGACCCTTTTCAAAGATATATTATGCAATGATGTTTCCCTAGTCAACAGTTTTCCTACTTACTCTAGTTGAATTCCTTTAAATATATAAAAATGTTTCACTTTATGTCATCTAAAGGATCTGTTTCTTTCTTTCAGGACCCTTCCATCATTTCTCTGTTTAAGAGATCCTGATTTGGTTCACTGCTAATATTTTTGTCAGACCATATCCATTTTGAACGTGTTGAGGTATGTAGCATGAGATACTGGTTTAAACCTAATTTGTCATCACTTATTCTTTTTTTTAATATGTTTCTCCTGATATCATTTACTTTTCACATTATCATGGTTTTCCCCATTGTTCCTCTCCCTGACACGCCTAGAATCATATAACAAATAGTATTTTTAAAAAAGAAAAAAATTCAGCACAACTGATTAATACATTGAAAAAGTCAGAAAATATGTGTACTGTAAATATACAATAGGGAGTGGTAGGTACTGGGAAACTCCATAATTTCTGGCAACATTCACCCCAGTGTAAGACCAGGGAAATGACTTGGCAAAACAAACAGAAGCCAAATGTGAAGTAAATCAGTTCTTCCTTCTTTCTATTCTCAACTATTGTCTCATTCATTCTAAGCAGCACTCCTACTCTTTCCTGATCCTCTTTATCTCCCGAAGATAGCTAAATAGAACTCTTTTTATTATTGTTAACTCTCCTCACCAGTCTGAGTTCATTCTAATCTTTAGTGCTCTTGACTCTATAGGACCTAATCAGCATTCATATTCATCTTTCATGAACTGTCCTTCTGTATACGCTGAAGATTCTTGGTTAGTTCACCGTGTATACCCATCCCTCTCTTTTAGGCAGACAGATAATATCTATATGTACTCCAAGTAGAACTATATGTTGAAAGAGAATGATCTGTTGTACTGAAAGGAATAGAGAAAAAAATATGAATAAGGATTTAATATTTTGATAACTATTTCGGTGTAATTGGTTTCCTCTGCATTCTTTTGCGTTTTATTTCATGCATTTAAAAGCATTCTTTTGAGAAGTCCAAATGTTTCAGTAAACCATTAAAAGGGTCCAGAATACACATAAGATCAAAAACCCTTGTTTCAAGTTGACACAGGCTATTTTCTAAGATGATAGGTTTAGGGTGAGAAGCAATGATCTCACGTTGCACAGAAGTCAGAATTTTCTCTTTGGGTCTGATCATGGCTTTTATCTGCATCTGCTCATATCTTTAGCCACCACCTCTAGGCATTCTACATTACAAATTGAGGAATACATTTTTCCTGAACATGGAGAAGAAGACTTTGAGAATTTTCAAAATTAGGGTTAGGAGACCATGATGATCACCACTAAAATAAAAAATCTTCATGGAGAATATTCAAGTAGTGTTGTCTTTCCAGTGTCTTAATTCCATGTGTTCTAGAAATAAAAATTAGACTGAATTACCTTCTGCATACATATGTAGCCATTTGTACTTGAACACTTCTCTATGTAGCCTTTGAAGCTGGAACCATACACGGCACAGTTTCCTTTTTGCACTGGAATCAAGGAAAGTCTAGACAGAAAGAGAGAAGGGATAAGGAGAAGAGGAAGGAAGATAGAGAGATAGAGGGAGGAAGAGAGAGAGAGAGAGAGAGAGAGAGAGAGAGAGAGAGAGAGAGAGAGAGATAATTCATTATACTTAAGCTGGAGAGGGTAAACAATAGTGGTGACAATTAGACATGGGTCTTGGGAATTTAATTATTTGGATGAGATGGTAATAAGTATAAAGGTCAGAAAACCAGTGTAGGATAACTTTACTATTGAAATGGGAAATGCAAACCAACTTTAAATAAACCAGAAAAGGAAATTTTGAAAGCATTCCCTGGCTGAAGAGAAAGTCCATATTATTTATATTAGAAGAGAGAAGCATAGAATAGATGGAGATTGTAAATCACTGTAAATTTGTTATTGCTCCTTGAGTTTAAAGAACAATGAACTGATTAGGTCAGTTTCTCCAGTCATATCTTCCTAACACTGTCATGACTAGTACATGGTCTCTAGCTGTCAGCAGCGTGTAGGCAAGGATCCCTGCTATCTACAGAATGACCTATTGAGTGAAAAGAAATACAAAAGACTCAAACAATTTACATAAACTTTAAGATGAGGATATTCTTTAAGTTCCAAGGGTTATGGTGGAAGCTACTTGGCACAGGGGGTAAGTAAGTAATACTTGAGGTTACAGTAGACCGGAGTCTAACATAGCCTAACTAAGTAACTGACTAACTAACTAACATAGCCACTTAGCTATCTGGCCTTGGACAAGACACTTATCTTCCTTCAGTCTCAATTTCTTCATCTGTTAAAATAAGGCTAATGATAAAATGAGGTATAATAATACCTCACAAGGTTGTCGAGGATTAAATGAGGTAGCACGTACAGTTTGCAAATCTTAAAGTTCTCTGTAAATGCTGTCCATGAGGATGATGATGACTGCTCTGAAGTTTTTCCCTTCCCCCTTTTTCCTTTGGCTTCAAGACTCCTCTTTTTTTTTTCTAGTTCCATCAGCATTCCAGTGTGAGGAAAAAAAGACAAAAATGACAAGGATGCTGACAGTACTAACTTCAAAAAACACACAAACCCATAGAGTTGAAAAAAGACAGTAATATCTAACTTTATAGACAACATGGGTTCTAGGACTTTTTTGTGTCATGGATGCCTTTGGCAATCTGATAGACTTCTCAGAATCATGTTTTTGAGTGTATAAAATAAGATGCAAAGGATTACAAATGAAGCCAATTATATTTGAAAGCAGCAAACAAAATATTTTTAAAAACAAGTTCATAAACCCCAGGTTAAGAATTCCTGAGTAAAGCTTTAAAGATAGCAAAATGCCTTAGCTACATTCTCATTTGATTCTCACAGCAACCCTAGGGATAGGTACTATTATTTACAGTCTTCATTTTACAGATGAGGAAACTGAGGCTGAGACAGGATAAGTGACTTGCTTTGGGTCACACTTCCTGACTCCAAGTCCAGAGCCTTAGCTACTACTTAGATGTCTCCTTAATATGCTTCCATATGTTTGAGTATTAGTAGGGACTTACACGTCAGAAGAGAGAGGTGAGCCATCTTCCCACATCCAGGACCCAGTGGATGTAGATTGTGTTAGTCCCATCCAATGGTATGTTTTTACCAGTGAAAGGAAATCCTGTTTAAAACAAGCCAGAAAACCTCTGCATTTTTGTACAACATGATTATCACAAACAAACCCATAGTTAATTCTTTTCTGCCATTACTAGTGGTTATGCAATCTGATACCCATTTTGTTTAAAGCACTACCCAATTATATTAAATCTCTCTCTCTCTCTCTCTCTCTCTCTCTCTCTCTCTCTCTCTCTCTCTCTCTCTATGTTTACACAAAGTAATAATTACATGTAATTGAAAAGCAAGTGTACAAACAAAATTAATCCAACTAGGATAAAGAAAGCTGACAAATGGGGAAGAAACTCTTGCATCAAATGTTTCCTATAAAAGTCTGATATACAAACATTTAGAGAAATAATCCAAATGTGTAAGAACAAGATACCCTTGATAATGTAAAAGTGATCAAAGGATAGGAGCAGTTTTCAAATTATTAATGGTAAAGATTGCTCCAAGTTATTACTAAGATAAATGCAAAGCAAAACAACTCTGAATGTTTTTTCTCATGCCTACAAAATTGGCAAAGGTAACCAAATATTGATATAGTCAATATTAAAAGTCATAGAAAGACAGGCATACTAATCAACACTAATAATGGAGCAATAAATTGATCCAACTATTGTGGAAAACAATTTAGAATCATGCTTATAAATTGACTTTAATGTCTATACTCTTTCACTTCAAGATCATAAATCTAGGCATATCCTCCCAGGAGGACAAAGATAGAAAGAAATGACCCATATACACTAAAATATTTATAGCAGCACTTTTTTTCTGGTAATGAAGAACTTGAAAGAAGTAGATGCCCATCATTCAAAGAGCAGGGAAACCAACTGTGTTATATAAAGGTAATGGAAAATTACTAAGCCATAAGAAATAAATAAGAAGAATTAAGAGAAAAACAGGAAGAGTTTTGTGGTGTTACAGAGTACAATAGTAGAAACAGGAAAACAATGTACACAATAACAATGTAATGCAACAATAATAATGTAAGTGGAAAGAAAAAGAATACTTATATATAAAATTATACTGAGCAATATATAATTATATATTATAATTAAAATATAACAGAATTAAAATACAATTATATAAAAATATAATTATAATGAGCAAGCTGGACCCAAAGAAGAGAAGAGAAAATATCTCTCCTGCCCCTCTTTGTAGAATTGGATAACTCTGTGTGGAATACTTTGTATGCTTTCAGGAGGGGAAATTTAAGAAAATATCTAACCTGGTCCTCTTTGCTATATATCTTAAGGAGACTGGAATTGTGAGATAGGCAGGAAGCTTGACTCTGATTCCAATTTTTGCTTTCATTAGAAAAGTGATAGCAGATATTTTTGTGACAAACCCAATTCTTAGGACAGGGACCACAGTAAAATCCTAGAAAGAGAGGGTATTTTGTCAATTCTAGAAAATCCCATAGCTTTTACATGACATTTTCAATTGAATATCTTTCTCTATGAAGAATTCTAAAATTCCACGCAAAAAACACCATGTCTATTCCAGCATCCCCATACATCTACACAAGTACTTTTACCCAGACATGCTAGAAATGATCCGGGTTGACCTGATATTTTCCCCTTTTTGATCTAACAACAGTTAAAAGATATAACTAATACCTAGGAGAAAGCTGAAAATATGACTTAGAATTAAACCTTCTGCTTCTCTACTTAGCCCCATAGCATGTCTACATTCTCAACTTTTCTAAATTATTGACTCATGAAACCACAAATAGTTTCCACTTACCATTTGTGTTGCTTGGAGCCTTTGGGTTGGAAACTGTTACAGAAAGAACCATGATTATTAGGAATCTTACTATGTCATCAACCATCACCATAATCATCTTTTAAATTATCTTACTCATCTGAATAACCAAACTCACACCACCCATCTTCTTATTTTATGTTTTTAGAATATTTCAATTTACTGTTAAGCTACACTTCTTATGATTACTGTTCATCTATTACATGTAATTATTCCAGAGCATAAATAATATGTGATGTTTTGATAACAAAAACAAAAATGTACCAATTGAGCTACAGGTACCAATAACTGTGCTTATGATTTATAAACCAGAAGGACACAAAACATTATTAGGTTACTTTGCCTAAGATTGTGTTTCACTTTATTTGTATTATTTCTAAGATATATGGTATGACAATATAAGATCCCAATGACCTGCTCAAATAAAAGTATATCAAAATAAGTTAATTACACAGCTAGAAGAAGCAAAAGGTATTTTCTTCTCTTTCCCTCTGCCCTGCAACCATCATGAAAAATTAGTGAGTAAAAAGAGCAAACCTTGGAGGTTTGTGCCAGTTGTTAGTTTTTTTAAATGTCACATCTTTAAATGTCAGCATTCTTTAACGTAATAATAATACATGTCTTCTGGATAGTAATTCAAAGGGCATTAGATTCAGTAAAGACATAATAAAACCTTAAGCATATAAAGAAAAGATGTAAAACTGTAAATCTCACAAAACCTCTTTGAAGCAGGTGCTACTCAAGTCAAGTCAACAAGCATTTTCAAAGCACTTACTATGTGTCAAATGAAATAGTCTTTGCCCTCAATTAGCTTACATTATAATGGAAAAAATAACATGTAAGCAACTATATACAAACAAGATTATACAGAGTAAGTTAGAGATGATCTCAAAGAGAAAGCATTAACATTAAGAGTGATGATCATCAGGAAAGGCTTCTTGCAGAAGGTGAGATTTTAGCTGATTCTTGAAGGAGGTTGTGTCTGTGTGGCTTGTCCTTCATTCTCGAAGAGGGTGACATGACTTGCAATTGACTTTCATGTGAGTGAGGAAGGTCTGTGCAAAGTCACCAGACTCACTTTCTCCTCCAGAGCCATCTGGGTCCAGTGGCCAGATATTCATCAGGATGACTGAAGATGGCCCAGGATGCAGTGGCCTTTTTAAGCTAAGGTCTTTTCAAGTGCTCATTTGAGTGAGGCAACACCCATTCAGCAAATAGGCCTCTTTAAGAAGTGAGTTAAGGGATGACACCTTTAAAAAATATATATATCAAACTGGGAGGAGAAGACCCTCAGGGATGCTGACCAAAAGAGAAATATTAACTATTTTCATTCACTTTGAGCCAAGAATCCAAGAAGCAAAGATGAGGATGGAAAGGATTCCAGGCATAGGGGACAGATATCCAATGAATATGCACAAAGAGGAAATGGACGGTCTTATATGAGGAACAATGCAAAGAGGCCACTGTCACTGGATCTCTGAGTATGTAAGGATTATGGGGGAGAGGAAAGTAAGGCATAAGAAAACAAGAAATGTAGAGAGGGCAAATTATGGAGGGATTTAAAGCCAAGCATAAGATTTCATATTTGATCCTCGAAGTAATAGGGAGTCACTGGAGGTTTGGGGTTTTTTTTTAATAAGGGAGTGAACTGGTCAGACCAGAGAAATCACTTTGCTAGTTGAGTGGAAGAGGGATTGGAGTGCAGAGTGACTTAAGACAGGGAGACCAACCAGAAGGCTTTAGCAATATTCCAGGCATGAAGTATTGTGAGCCTGTATCAGAATGGGAATTCTGTGTCAGAGGAGAGAAGGGGGAATATACAAGAGATGTTGCAAAGGTAGAATTGATAAAACTTGGCAACAGGTGGCATCTCAGGTATTATTATTCCTATTTTACAGATGGTGAAAATACTGAGGTTCTGATAACTTATATGACTTGCTTACTGTCACATAGCTAATAAATTTCAGAGATGGGATTTGAACTCAGATCCTCTTAAATTTCAATCCAACATCTTTTCTACTATGCCACACTGAATTTTCATTGTTTAACCGGTTGAAATGATCATTTACTACATCTTAGTAACTATATTTGTTTTAACTTTTAATCATATTTATGCTACCCATCTTCTTAGTTTATGTTGTTGGAATATTTAGTAACATTAATTAAGTGCTTTAAGCAAGTGTAATATTATAGCATCAACCTACTTCTTATCAAGATTATTTGAATCACTCTCAGAGCCTTTTAGCATAAAAAAATCTCTGTTGATGCACAAATCATCCTATCTATATTAAAATGATAGACACAATTTTTAAAAAAATTAGCTCTACTTCATTTTTTTTCTTTCACCTCAATCACAAAGCCTATCTAATGGATCAACTTTGGGTCTACTGTCTAAATATGTCACTATTCTACTTGTCTCTATGAGTGTACATGTATTAAAAGCTTGTTTTAAGTGTTGTCCAATAACAAAAATTTATAATTATCAGCAATGTATTTGAAAATCATGTATTCACTTATTTGTCATTGAATGATATAAAGAGAAATGAATGCCTAGTGCATAACATTAGCATGGCTAATCTTTCTCTGCCATTACTTACAGTAAATAAATATGCTGACTAACATGGCGAGCATCACGAAGAACCTTATTCCCATAGCCACTGGAATGAACTGACGGAAAAAAAGTGAAGAGTCTACGGAAAGAAAAATGAGACACTGAGCAAAAAGAAAGGCTAAAGGGAATAAGAAGCCTTGGGATTAGGGGCATTAATCTAGGACCTATACATTTGAATCCATTGAACATGAGAAACCATTGACTTACTTTTTTCTTTATGAGTTCTGATTAGTTCTGATGTTATTTCTATGCCACCTGCCTCAATTAAAAATTCCATTTCATTCTAATGACATAAAAAGCCTCTCTAATTTTCCCAGTTGCTTGTCCTAATAATGTTCTGTTTCCTACCATTTTGTCAGAACTTATTTCATGCTTAAGGACAACAGAGAGGCAATTGACAAAAACTTACTTATAAATCTAGTGTTATAATAATATGGTTGGTTAGAAAGAAGCATTTATCTCAGTATGTAGGTCTACTGAGAGAACACGCAAAGTCCAGAACTTACCACTTGCTGTGTATTTTCTCCTCATTCGTGTGAGGCCTCCTTTTTTTCTTTTTGTAAAAGGATAATGGGAGGCTTCTACAGATTTGGAATCCTCCTGCTCACTTGTTTCTGGAAATAATTTGAGGACATTGCAAGCATAAGTCTCTTCTGCCCTAACATAAGTTAGTTATTTAATTCAACTTGTCAACATCCTTAGATCTCCTTTGATATTAGTCATACATCTTAAAATGTCATACCTCTTAAAATTTCTTTTTTAGGAAGACTTTTAAGTACAAATATTCATATTTCATGTCATAAAAATCATCAAAAGTTCACCTCAAATTCCCACTATACTGTCTTATAACTTTGGCTATTTCAATGTGTTCTTCACCTGGTGAAGTGACAAGGCTAGTACTTATATAGCTGATGGGAAAGGTGGTTTATTAAGCCTGACCTGTGGTAGAGCCTTCTGAACTTGTCCTCGTCTGATCAGCCATCATTGGACACACTGTACCTTGATCCCAACATAGTGATATACTTTTGATCTTCTTTGAGAAAGAAGGACAAGTGTGGGGCTCAAAATGCCCAAACTACAATAAGAGAAACTGAGGCAGAGCTCTGAACCAACAACACTTTATTAAAGGGACCTGGCTCCCTCTAAGGAAGTAGACCTCAGACCTTCCTCATGATCTGATATGCCCCCTGGTCCCCAAGGTCTTATTTTTATTGAGTCTACTACCTAGATACTCAGAAGTGGCAAAGTAAAATATTAAATCTCATTGGTTGATAGGCCTTGCTCTTGAGAGTCAAAAATGGTGCTTCAGCAGGAGGGTCATGGGTTGGGCAAAGCACAGACCTTCTCTACTGACTGAGTGATAGATGGGTTCTTCCTCATGTTGATCAAGAAGAGATGGTACAGAGGGAGATACAATAACAAATCCGAGAACTTCGCTATCATGCCAAAGTTTCCCACCCATGTTGGCCTTCTTGGCCAAATGGGAATGTATATACCTTTGTAGATACATTTGTATTCTTATGTGCAAGTGAGTTTCATAACTGATAAACAAGTGGTGATTAGTGTATTTAAAGTTTGAGGCTCATTATAAAAGCCTAATATAAGAACCTATCTGATCTAATTATTCCTATGTGATTTATATAAAATATGTATTAGATATATATTTGTTCTCTTAAAAGTACTGGATGACTGGCTAAATGTATATTACTAGATGAATAATTGCTAATTATCATTACCCCTTATGGAATCACTCTGAACTCATTAATACTCATTGGAATGGAGTAGAAGTCCAAATGAATCATTTCTCACAACATCAAACCAACCAACCAACTTTGAACACACACTCTAGCTATTCATCAATTGAGCCATGCCTATGAGTAAAAGATTAGTATAACAATAACAGAAATGTCTATTTGGGATAAACCTAACTAAGTTTTATTGGTGGTAAACCATCTCATTTATTTTATAGGAATTACAAGGTAGCAAGAATAATTTGGTTGATAATTTCATTCATTAGATGTTTATGTATAATAATGACATCGTTATCCACATCTGAATGTTTTCATAAAATAAACTATTATTAATGAGAGAAGCTGTTATAGTAACAATAACTCACACCTGCCAATCTGTTTTATTAATTTTCACTACCTAATATTTTATTCTGTTACATCTTATATTCTTAGAACATCATATATTTAAGTACTAACTAGTTCTTCCAAGTAGACCACACACACCTGAAAAGAAATCCATTTCATTGAATGGCTCCATACAATACATAAGTAAGCATGCCTTTTTGTAGGTTATTTGAGAATGCCCTTTACACTTGAAGCCTCCACTTCCTCTTCTCTCATTTGCTTCTAAACCCTCTGAAATATGGCTCCTGATCTTATCATACAGCTGAAACAACTGTCTTCAAAGTCATCAACAATCTCTTGACTAGAAAGTACCAAATCAAATCTAATGGCCTTTTCTCAATCCCCTTACTTCTTGACCTCTCTATAGCATTTGATACTATTCATTACTCTCCTCCTAAATAATCCCTTTTCTCTAGGTTTCCATGTCTCTATTCTCTCCTAATTCTCCTATCTGAACCTTCCTAAACAAAAATTCCTGGATCTTCAAGCATGCCAAACCTATTATCCATGGGTGTCACCTAAAAGTCTGCCATGGGCCCTTTTCTCTTTCGCCTCTCTACTTCTCCCATTAGTGATTTCATCAGATCCCATGGATTCAATTATCTATGCAGATGATTCCCAGATCTTTATATTCAGCCCTATTCTCTCTTCTGAGCTCAGTTTCCAAACTGCTATCTCTAACACATGTCCCCCAAAGAGATCTTTATTTTCCCCCAATCCTGCCTTCCTCCCAGTTTTTCCATTATTATTCAGTACAACACCCCTCTTCTAGGCACCCAGGCTCACAACCTCAGTGTCATCCTGTACTCCTTCTTTACACTCCACCCCAACATATTCAGATATGCCAAATATTGTCACTTTCACTTTGAAAATATCTCCTGTATGTGCCTCCTTTATAACACCTCTTACACTCTCCACTCAGAGAGTCACCATTCTTGTATAGTTTCTGTCCTTGGTCCTCTTCTTTTCTCTCTTTATATTTTCTCATTTGGCAAACCTATCAGCTTACTAGGGAGCTACTACTCTATTCTCATATCATCTCAGTGCAGGTGATACTCGGATCTATAACAGATCTATTCTCTCTCCTGAGCTCTAGTCCCATATCACTAACTACCTATTAGACATCTCAGATTTGATGTAGACAACCTCAAACTCAGCATATCAAAAACAGTTATCACTATCCACAATCCCCACCTCCTATTACCATCCAGGACATTCTTCCAGGCACCCAAATTTGCCACTCTGCCATACTTGACTCCTCACTATCACTCACACTACATATCCAATCAACTGTCAAATCTGGTCAATTCGACCTTCACAGTATCTCTTGTGTCCTTCCTTCCATTTACACATTTACACATCCTACTACAGATATCTATCATCTCTCACCTCAATTACTGCAATAGCCTTTTAATTTGCTTCTGTGCCTCATGTCTTTCCCCTCTCCAATCTACCTTCTACTCAGTTAGTAAAAGGTCTTCCTTAAATTCGATTCTATCCATGTCATTTCCTACCCTCAACTCACCCACATGTCATCCACATTTTAGTAAGCCAGAATCATGCCTTTACATTTAAAATATTTACCAAAGTTGAAATGACACCGTCGATCACGGTTGAGCCCCATCATCCATTTATATCACAGATCCCAAATTCAAGAAGAAAACATCCTCACTCCAAAAGGAGCTGCTGACAAAATCAAATAAAGATACACTTCATTTCTTTGATTGCTTTCAAGTAGTAGTATTAAAGCTAGAATCCAAAACAATGAGACACTTGGGATATTGTCACAAGGGAACTCCGTGGAAGGGAAGGAAAGAGTAGACTACACAGAAGATGAGGCAAAATTCATGTCATAATGCACAAAATCTAATGAACTCCCAAGCTTGGTTTAGCAACACCACAAAATGTCTCTTATACCTACCTCATGGAGGATCTTGAAAACAAATTTAATGATTCTTTTGAATTAAATAGGGTTTGTTTATAAAGAAAATATTGGTAAACAAAACTAAGTCCAACCTTCCTTTTTGGTTAAATTTTGTCATATCAATTTTATGTTGTCATTCAGTCATTTCAATCATGTCCATTTCTTTGTGGCCCCATTTGGGGTTTTCTTGGAAAAGATACTGCCATTTCCTTCTCCAGCTCATTTTGCAGGTAAAGCAAACAGGGTTGAGTGACTTCCCCAGAGTCACACAGTCAGTAAGTGTCTGAAGTTGAATTTGAACTCAGGTCTTCCTGTCTCCAGGTCTGACACTCTTATACACTGCATCATCTATCTGACCATCAATCTTCTTAGTGTGCCATTATACTCCTGTGTTTCTTTTTCTCAGAAAACTTCAAGGGCTCCAAAATGACTACCAAAGAAATGTAAACTGCTGATGCTGGCCTTCCAGACCTTTCACAACTTGGTTCCAGTCTCTTAACACTTATCTTTATGCATTTTGTCTTCCAGACAAAGTAGGTTAATATTTGTAACCCCATGCTTATATTTCTGTTTGCTTCCATGTTCCCCCATGCTTTGAATGTAGTTTCCCTCTACATCCCACTGACTCTCTTATCTACTGCATTTTTTCCAGGCCCTATCTAGATGTCACTTTTTCCATGAAGCTGTTTCCTTGATTCTTTTTCCCTGATGAATGGGAGCTTCCCCATCTCAAATTTCTGATAGCACTTTTCCTCTACATCTCCTTTCCACTCATCTCATTTTCCCCTGTATCAAAGCTATTTTATGTTCTTGTCCCTCAATCTATCACAGAAAGAAAAGCATAGTTTTCAATATAGGAAACAAAACAGTAAAAAGACTTTATTTTTTTCCATAGATTAGGCAGGCAGGTGGTACAATAGCTAGAACATGGGACTTGGAGTCAAAAAAGACCTGAATTCAAATCCTGCCCCACGCACTGAATAGCTATATTCACTTAGACAAGTTACCCAACCTCTCAGACTCAGTTTCCTCACCTATAAAGTGGGGTTAATAACAGCACCCGCCTCCATAGAGTTGTGAGAATCACATAAATGAACACATTTAAAGAGGTTTGCAAACTTAATAGCATATTAATGTTATTATTGTTTATAAACTAAGATAGGAAGAAGCATCAGTTGGTTCATAAAAAGAGGTCATCTGTAGTGTGGCAAGTAGGCTTTTGAATATAAGCCACTTTCCCACAGCTATTTCTAATATACAGAAATCCCATAGGCTCATAAAATCATGGTTAGGCATGCTGGGATTAAAACAATAATCTGTCATTACTCCAGGGAGCAGTTCTGAGGTCAGTGGGGAGAGAGACTTCTAATGTGTTACTCTGTCCCTGGCTTCAGGGATCCCAGACAGGGAGGATCTTATCTTTTGGGTGTCCCTGCCCGAAATTTGAGATAAAGGAAAGTAAAATTGAAGAGTTAGATACCACTTTCCCCTGGGTTGTTACTTAAATGGGAGCTTTTTCTAAAATTGCAACATTTCTGTCAAGAAAGGGAAAAAATGGCACCCACTCCCACTCCCCCATCATAATGTTCAGCAGGGTTGTAAGCTGATAGAGAGCAGGGCCTGTGTTGTGTCTATCAATAGGTGCATGCGTGCGTGTGTGTGTGTGTTCATATAGAATTAAATTACTTTTCTAGGAGTGTAGATTTAGAGTAGGACTCTAACTCCAATCCCTTTCCCTTAATTTACTAGTAAACTGAAACCCAGGGAAGTTTGAATGATTTGCTTTAGGTCATATAAATAAGTCTGTTTCCCTACAGAACTCTTGTGAAGGACCCGATGAGGTCATGTATGTACAGCATGTGCCTTACATGCAAAGTATAAGCCTGAAGACCCCCCACAAAAGTCAGTTTTCACTATTATCATAAGTATCATAGTTACTGAATGCTCACTACATATTTCAAGACACTGAGAAAGATGCAGAATAATTCTCTGACCTTAGAAATCTGATCAAACAATGATAAAGCTATTTTAGCAACTTCAGAAAGATGGGAAATGACATTTCTGGTAATATTTACATAAAATTTATCTAGTTAGAAGTATCCTGTTTGGTTTTCTGATTTAAACTGGAAAGCAATCAACATCTTGGATACATACCTGCTCTCAAAAGGAAGGTCCTGAGATTTGTGGGGAAGTCTTTGGTCTGGATGGAAGAGATAAGATGCTGTGCGTAACTGAAGCTAAGCCGCCCAGAAGACTTCAGTCACCCGGAAAAGATTATGACCCTTTTATCATCATGCTGTGAGAAGAGCCTGGGCTCTTCTCGAGGTTTGCCAGTTTCACACAGGAAGTTTCTGAAAATTAAGGTAAGTTCTGATGAGTGCTATGGAAACTCGAAGGCAGGATTAGTACACATGATGAAATACCGGCTGGGTATTTTCTCTGACTTCCCCATGCCTGGAACATTCCACCTGCTTTTATCTACCTACGGCCTTCCCTGGCTTCTTTCAAGTCCCAAATAAAATCCAGTCTTCCAAAGGAAGATTTTGTCAACCCCTCAATTCAAGTGCCTTTCCTCTCTTAATTATTTCCTGTATATTCCGTATATAGTTTGTACATATTAGTGTTGTGTTACAGTTTGTCCTTTGTTCTTAAAGAGATCTATTTATTTGCATGTTGAGGGTAGGGTCTGCCTTTTGTCTTTTTATGTATCCCTACTGCTTAGCACCAGGCCTGGCACATAGCAGGCACTTAGTAAATGTCAATTGATTGATCGTTTGATTTATGGGGGCTCTTGCCCTGTCATAGGGACCCAAGAAGTCATGTAGTTCTAGCCCCTTATTTTACAGATAAGGAAATTGAAACTCAGAGACTCCTCCTTCTCCTTCTCCTCCTCCTTCTCCTTTTCCTTCTCCTTTTCCTCCTTCTTCTCCTTTTCCTCCTTCTTTTTCTTCTCCTTTCTTCCTTCTCCTTTTCCTCCTCTTTCTCCTTCTTCATCTTATTTCTCCTCCTCTTTTTCTTTTACTACTAATACTATTACTTCTATTACTTCTGTTGCTCCTCCTACTGCTGCTACTACTGCCACTGAAATCATTTGTATAGACCTATGATCTCACTGGTGTAGGGAATACAAAGTGGGGGAACTCATTGATCAGATCAGATGCACACTTGTAATTTGTCTAACATACAGTCTTGAAGTTGCTTGGAACCTTTGGATATTAGCTAATATGTGTCAGAGGCAGTACTTGAACCCAGATCTTATTGACTCAAAGACTGCCTCTCTTTTTGATCTTGAACTGTACCTCTATTAGAGCATAGGAAAACATTGTAAATATTAATATGCTTTGATGCCACATAGGCACTGGACAAAAGTTTCTCTGCCACAACCAAAGATGGTCATATCCTTGATCTCGCTGTAAATGCACCCCTTTCACATTCAAGAATTCAGAAGTCCCCTTATCTGACCATTATCTATTGGTTTTTCACCTCTTCCTCTTTCTTCCCTTATTTTTTCCTGTTAACACTAATCTCTAATCACCTGAGAAAGATGAAATAGCAAGTCAGAGACAAAGTGCCAGTAACCAGGTAGGCATTTAATTAATTAGTTTCATTATGAAGAACAGATTTGTCAACTGGGAATTCTCCTGATCAGAATTCCACCTTGTTGAAGTGAAGGCAGGAATTTTATACATAAATCTCAAGTGGGAAGGAAGTGGGGAGGGTGGATCACAAATAATTGTTTCCCAAGGCCAGAGTGGTTTCCCAAGTGGAAGGCAAATAAAACACAGCACACTTGAGGGCTGCTAGCACAGGTTCACTCTTGATTTGGTCAGATGGGAAAGATACTAAAAAGGGGTTAATAATCCTACTTTATTCTGGTCTAGTTCTCTCAGAAGAGGTTGCTGATTATGGGAGCACAACTCCTGCACCATTCCCTAATCCCCCTTCTCACAGGGGCGAGTGAGAAGGGGGTGTAACTACCCCACATCTCAATGGGGTCAATCCAGACAGGCACAGTCTGTGCTTCCCCTAAATCCCCAAGCCTCGATGGGGGCCAAGTGAAGCAAACAGACTCCCCCCAAGCCTTGATAGGAGCTGATCAAGGCACATACATTCAAGCCAAAGGTTCCCCCCAAGCCTCTGTGGGGGCCAGTTAAGGCACACACAGCATTTGTGCATTCAACCCTAAGGGTTCCCCATTCACTGTCTAGTGACCACCTGTCTCATAGACCAACAGACAAAGAAGGCATGTTGCCAGCAATAGCCTCACAAGTTTACATCACCACTTCCCTGTATCTGACTGAGCAGCCACAGTGGATGTTTATATTATTTATATTATTATTTATATAATATAATTAATATCATATATTATATAACTGTGCAAGCATGACGGAAATGTTTTGAGCCATAACTGTGGGAACTCATATCTAGTACCAGGGAAGTGAAGATTTTTATTGCTATGGATTCTGGGAAACTGAACTCTGAGAAATAATAACAAAAATTCACTTTACACACCATACTTACACCACTTCACTTACACTAAAATTTACTTTACATACACCAAGACAAGCCCACAAGTAGAAGACAATACAACAGTTCTGGAGTCTTGCAGGAGCAATACTGTACAAGTCTTTCAGGAGTTATTCCTTGGTGGGTCTAGAGAACCAGAGTTTTGTGATGGGAGCAGGTTCTACAGTCTTGGATTCACTTCACTCTGTGTGTGTGTGTGTGTGTGTGTGTGTGTGTGTGAGAGAGAGAGAGAGAGAGAGAGAGAGAGATTTCCCCTTTTTAAAAATTTAGTATTTTATTTTTCCCAGTTACATATAAAAACAATTTTTAAAATTCATTTTTAAAACTTTAAATTGAAAATTCTTTCCCTTCCTTCCCCCCATCCTACCCCCCTCATTGAGAAGGCAAGCAATTCAATACAAATTATATATGTGTAATCATGCAGTACATACTGTGTGTATAAAACCTGTAATAGTGTATGAGGTAAATAATCTTACATACATAATAACATATAACATAATCCTGTGTGTGTATGTGTTTGTCCTTCATTGCCAAAGAAGATCATGCCATCAGAGAAATAAAGATATGACTTGCACTTGACTTTGTTTTTGAGTGATGGAAGGCTGTGCAGGTCATCAGCCTCACTTCTCCAGAGCCAGCTGAATCCAGTGACTAGATATTCATCAGGATGACTGGAGATGACCCAGGATGAGGCAATTGGGGTTAAGTGACTTGCCCAAGGTCACGTAGCTAATGAGTGTCAAATGTCTGAGGTGAGATTTGAACTCAGGTCCTCCTGACTCCTGCACTGGTGGTCTATCCACTACACTACCTAACTGCCCCCATAACACATAATAGTTTTGTTGTGAAAGAAAACATAGACCAAAAAATTTTTTAAAACCTTAAGAACGATAAAGTAAAAAAAAGTATGCCTCATTCTGTATTCTGACACCATCAGTTCTTTCTCTGGGGATGAAAAGTATTTTTCATCCTAAATCCTTAAAAGTTGTCTTGGATCGTTGTATTGCCGACAACAGCTATCATTCACAGATGATCATCTTACAATATCACTATTACTTTGTACAGTTAATTTCACTTTGCATCAGTCCATGAAAGTCTTTCCAGGCTTTTCTGAGAGCATCCTGCTCACCATTTCTTATAGCAAAAGAGTATTCCATCACAATAACACACCACAACATATTCAGCCATTGCCCAATTGATGGACATCTTCTCCATTTCTAATTCTTTGCCCCCAGAAGAGAGCTGCAACCAATATTTTTGTACATACACGTACTTTTCCTTTCTATTTTTAAAAAATCTCTTTTGGGATACAGACCTGGTAGTGCTACTGCTAGGTCAAAAGATATGTGTGATTTTATAGCCCTTTGGGCATAGTTCCAAATTGTTGTAAAGAATGGTTGAATCAGTTCACAACTCTACCAGTAGTATATTTCCCACATCTCCTCCAACATTTGTCATTTACCTTTTCTGTACTATTAGCCAGTCTAATAAGTGTGAGGTAGTACCTTGGAATTGTTTTAATTTGCATTTCTCTATTCAATAGTGAGAGTATTTTCTCATAAGATTATAGAGTGCTTTGATTACGTAGTCTGAAAGCTGATCATATCTTTTAAGCATTTATCAATTGAGGAATGGCTCCCATTTTTACAAATTTGACTCAGTTCTCTATATGTTTGAGAAATGATACTTTTATCAGAGAAACTTACTTTAAAATTTATTTTTCAGTTACTATTGTTAACTGTATTTTCCTGCATCCTCCTCCCTGCCCTGTTAATTCTATTCTCTCTCCTTTCACCCTGTCCTTCCTCAAAAGTGTCTTGCTTCTGACTACTCCTTCCCCAATCTGTCCTCCCTCCTATAGCCTTCCCCCTTCCTTCCCTTTTCCCCTTCCTCTCCTACTTTTCCTGTTGGGTAAGATAGATTACTATAACCACCTGAGTGTGTATGTTATTCTCTCTTTGAGCCAATTCTGATGAGAGTAAGATTCACTCACTCCCCCTCACCTAAGCTTTTTCTTGCCTTTTTTATGTAAGATAATTTACCCCAGTCTACCTCTCCCTTTCTCTTTCTCCCAGTAAATTCCTCTCTTACCTCTAAATTTATTTTTTTAGATATCATCCTTCATATTCAACTTACACCTGTGTCCTCTGCTTGTCTATACTTCTTCTAACTACCTAAATGATAAGAAAGATCTTAAGAGGTATAAATATCATCTTCCCATGTAGGAATATAAAGAATTTAACCATATTAAATCCCTTATGATTTCCTTTTCCTATTTACCTTTTTACACTTCTCTTGAGTCTTATAATTTGATTCATTTCACTTAAGGTACACAGGCACAAGAATGCAGTGTTTGTGAACATTGTCAAGGTTTGAGTGATCATCTCAAGCTATATTGTAAGTCTAATTTAAGTTAGAAGAGGCAATTCCAAGAACCAGATATATTAGCATATTCATTATACATATCATATAAATTAATATGAAATTCACAATTCCCTTCACACTCCATACCATGACTTCCAATCCTTTGACCCCTCAATTCTCTCTTCACCTTTGGCCCATTATCTCAGCTGCACTAACCACTCTTTCTTTTTTCCCTATCTTGACCCTTGGGTGAACTAAGTCAAATCTACACCATCTTCCTTTCATCTATCCCTAGCCTCCTTATCATTTCTCTGATTCTGTCTAACCAGTCTTGGATCACTCCTGCCATTTTCCACCTTCAGTCCTCTATCCATGCTACTGAATAAATACAGAAAGAAATCATGCAACTGTTCTGATTTAGTTAACTACAGATTTATTCTACACAACTTCAATTGGACCTTCACTGCTGTTAGGCCATCCTACTATATTCCCTTATCAGCTTGCTATCCCAGTCTCCCCAGCAGCTCTTCATCCTTCCTCACATTTCCCCTTTCCCCCACCCTCTCAACTGAGAACTGTGAGAAATGATTCATTTGAAACCCCAACTCTATTCCAATAAGTATTAATCGGTTTGATATGATTCCAAAGGGCTAGTGATTATATGTTCTGTATGTTAGGCCCCAGAGCTGTAAACTTCGGGTTGTAAGTTCACTTGCTTAATCATAGGAAGCTAATTAGAGGCCTCCACTTTTGTTTTTCCTTTTTATGGTGACCAAGTTCAGCATGGCTGACTTAATTACCATGGGACATTCCCCCAACTTATTTTTATACCTCTGGACCACTCTTATTCAACATGAGCAAGTGAACATCTTACGACCACTTAGCCAGTGGAGATGCCCCATGCTTTGCTAAACCTGAGACAGTCCTGTTGACATACCATTTCTAGCTGATGCATCAGTTTTGGCCCATGAAGCAAAGTCTGTCAACCAATGGGATTCTGTATTTTGTGTAGGCCCTTGTGTAGGCCTGAACACTCTAGTGTTCAAGTACCAAATCTGGTATCAAACGTTATAAAAATAAGACTGTGGAAGAAGGAGGCGTCTCAGATGGTGAGGAAGATCTGAGGTCCACTTCATTAGAGTGCACCAGGGACCCTTCAATAAAGTACTATTGATTCAAGGCTCTGCCTCTGCCTCAGTCTCTTGTGTTGTAAGTTGGACAATTTTAATCCTCACAGAACCTTGCCTCATATTTTTAAGAAAAACAATTGAGGACATTCACCATGAGCTCCCTCTTATCACCTTTCTCATCTCTTAACACACAGATGCCTTCTACCACTATCTTCTCCTTCATCCCTATCTTATGTGGCCTTCCTCCTGACCAAAGTTAATCTCTCTACTTATTCAAGAGATCCTGTTCCATCTTGTGTCTTCCAACAGATTGCCTTCTATCTCATCAACACCCTTATTTTGAACATATCTGTCTACTGGCTCATTCTCTAATATTTACAAACATACTCATGTTTATCCCATCCTAAAAAAACCAAAAACCTCTTTTGCTCCTCCCACACCTGCCAACTATCATCTTTTATCTCTTCTGCCCTTTGTAGCCAAATTCCTCAAAAAGTCTATCTAAAGTAGCTGCCTCCACTTTCTCATCTTTTACTCTCTTCTTAATCCTTTACAATCTGGCTTCTGACTGTATCATTCCACCAAAACTGATCTCTCCAAAGTTGTTAATGATCTCTTAATTACCAGATCTAATGGCTTGTTTTACAATCCTCATTCTCCTTAATCTCTCTGCAACCTTTGACATTGTTGATCACACTCTCCTCCTTGGTACTCTTTTCTCTCTCAGTTTTCAGAACACCATTTTTTCCTGGTTCTCCTCCTTCCTCTCTTCCTTCTCCTTCTCTTTTTCCTTTACTGCTCTTCCAGATCATGCCCTTTAACCACAAGGGTCCCTAAGGGTCCTGTCCTGGACCCTTTTCTCTTCTCCCTTTATTCTGCTTCCCTTAGTGATCTCGTCAGTTACCTTGGATTTAATCACTATCTCCATGCTGATGATTCCCAAGCTTTATGCTTGTTACACAAAACAACTTACCTAGTAATGCTGTGAGATGTCTAACCCCTCTAACCTGCAACCTACCCATTCCCTCTGCCTTAGTGCTTTATAATAATTCTGTTCCTAGCCCCATCCTGGGGTACCTCAGCACTTTTTGTGTGGCACCCTGAACTGCAACTCACTTGCCTCTGATTAAAGACTTCCATTTTGTTGTACTGACTGTTTTCATTTAAAATTCACATTGACATAGAGAAATGTATCTCATGAAAAGATCAACAGGGTGTTTCTATGTCAGTGAAGATATTAAGATCTATGCTTTCTAATAATCAGTAATGACATGCTCTGGTCAATATTCATCTTATTTAGGTCAGTATAATCACAGATGAAGTCTACATTCATCTTCTCAGTGTCAACTTCTAGACTACAACAGAGAGAGACAGAAAGAGGAGGAAAGTGGAGACAACTTGTAGGATGAGATGGTAGAAGGCTTGGCCTTGGCAAGTAGAAGGGGTAAACTCTCCACTATCATTTACACTTTGATCCCTTTCTTGGCCTGTCACTGTTTTTGCCTTGCTAAACCCCAGCTCTGAATTGCAGCATTATGTAAAGGATAGAGCATTGCACTTGGAGTCAAGAAATCATAGTTTTAGATCCCACCTCTGACATGTATTAGCTCTGTGATCCTGGGCAAGTCACTTAATTTCTCTAGGTCACAGTGGAAGAAGGACTTTTAGAACAGCCACCTCAGTGTCTGGAGCCTTACTCCCTTGAGCCACTTATATATTGAAGACAGTTTTAATGGTTTTTTTAAGGGGAAAATCCCCCACTAATTTGTATGTGTGGTGGGTGAGGTTCTAAGAGGGTAGGTAACATTAGGATGTTGCCCCCAACACAGAAAGGTATGACCTTCTCTAAATGTAGTTCAATGAAAGTACACATAGTGTAATTGGGAGACTGATGAACTTGGAAGCAAAGATTTTCAGTTATCAACTTGTAAATTGAAGTATAAGAAGAACTAGGATAGAGAGGAAGACTGAGTCAGATACTGAACTCCCCAAGAAAGGAGAGAGAATGACATGAGGTCCAGTAAATAGAAAACACCTGGATCTGAAAATCATGATACTGTGTCTAAATGATGTCAGCCTCTCAGTAGGAAAGGCTACTGAATGACAAGGCCGGGGAAAAAAATGAACATATTTATTCTTCTTGGCTCAGTCTGTACCTGGAAGCATTGAAAGAAGTATTGAAGGGCGTTAGCTAGGGACAATGTGACACCTGGTGGTAACTACATTTCTATGATTGCAAGAAAATGAAAGAAGCTTGAGAGAAGAGTTCTAAGAGTAAAGTTCATTTTGATACATTTTTATTGATATCTTTTGTTAAATTTGTTTCCCCCTATATCCTTTCCCATTTCTTTTCCTGACAGCCATCTCTTTCACAAAGAGAGGAAGAGAAAAAAGAAGGAGAAAGGGAGGGAGGGGGAGAGAAGAAAGAGTTTGTGTGAGAGAGAAAGAGAAGAGAGAGAGAGAGAAATGAAAAACAATCTTACAATATATACAGTGTTCCATATTCATGGACAATCCACCTCTGGAAAAGGAAAGGTAGAGTGTCTTCTCATATCTCATCTTTGGGATTTCAACATTCTGTTTTACTTTGTTTTATAGTTGACCTTTTCATTTACATTTTTAGTTTTTCTTTATATTATTTTCTTGGCTATGCTTATGAGGGGTCACTTGTTAAGGACAGAATGGAGATTTTAGAAGATAGATTAGAATTGGAATAAGGGAGAAATAGGACTGATATGGATAGGTGTGCGGAAGTAGGGAGTAATAGTAGCAGAGAGGTAAGCTTTTGTCCAGGGAGTCGACAACTGGGAATTACTGGGATTCTGAGAGAAATCATTGGAAATGATTCCCATCCCACAATAGGTAGGTTGACTAACTCTTGTTAACTGTTGTTAGTTACTACTAGTTAACTATTAATAAAAATTTATTTTTATTCCCTAAATTAGAGCTGGAAAGTGGTAGAGGGTAGTGGAAGAAAGAAGGTGAAGGATGTGGCAGGACAAATAATAAGACTCCTGGCCTGGGTAGACGCTGGCCCTGGATAAGGCTCCTGTCTGGGACCTCACTGATTATAGAGAGTTGAATTATAATTGGTTTATTCATGTTCTAATTGGTAGCTAGAACAGCTGTGTTCCAAGGCCATCTCCAAGACTGAATTAACTAACTTCCCTGGGATAGAGGTCGGGGAAGAATTTCTGAAGAGTGTCTGACCCTGCTGATGAGTAGAATGAAAGAGTAGAGTATTTGGAAAAATATCCACCATGTCTAGGACCCATTGCTAATCATGTGCTAGAGGCTAAATGGTTCTTGAATCTCTGCTGAATAAATTGAGACTATTCATCATGCTGCCTCTTCTCCCAGTTTTTTCACATCTCAAATTCCCTTCATAGCATCTCTAGCATCAGCTCTCCTCTCCTCCAGTCTCAGATAAAGAGGTTGCCTTTCTGTATGACACTTCTAGCCCACCCTGTGCCCCCAGGTACTCACCTTCCCCATGAAGATTAACTTCCATCTACTTTGTACATATCTTGCATATTTATCCAGTATATACATGTTGTCTTCCCAATTAGAATGTGAGCTCCTTGAGGACAGGCATTGTTTTTGCCTTTCCTTGTATTCCTAGGGATTATTATTTTATATGGCACATAATATGCACTTAACAAATGCTTATGGACCAGCATGTTAGGGCTTCTTTCTCTCCCTACCTGTTTCTCAGAATAATGCCTTATAGAGCCAACTTCAAAATATTGACTCTTCATCTGGTTGTCTTAGCAACTAAGAGGATCCCACAGAAAGAAATTAGTTCTGTTTCAAATTACATGGGATGTGGTTAAAGTGCCAAAACCAAGTTGAAAAGTACCTTAGAAATAAGAAAGGTACGACTCCTTTTCATGCATAACTTCTCAGAACATAAATAATGCCTCAATAAAAAAATCATTAATTTATGTTATATTTAGTGTACTCTGTTACACTATGAACTACATGAAAGCAGGGACTGCCTTTTTTTATCCACTACCTACCATAGTAGGCACTTTATAACTGCTAACTGATTGACTATACTACATAGTCCCCATTTTAAACATTTAGTGGTGTTGCATAATACCTAACTAGTTCTAAGCACTTAGTAGATGTTCGATCGATATTTGTTCAGCAATTAAAATTAAACAATTTACCTTCTTATTCTGCTTCCTTTTACTTCTGTTCTTTAATATCACAGACTCATAAAATTTTAAAAGCTAGAAGAGATCTGAGAGATTACTTAGCTCAAATGTTTCACTGTATAGAAAAAGGTTTTAAGGCCCATAGGGGAAATGATTTGTCCATTACCCCATATCTATTTTGTGGCCGAGGTGATATTTGAATCTGGGTCCCTTATCTGCAGTCCAGAACACATTCTATCACACCATGCTGGGTCTTTTTTGTCTGAATCTCTAATTCTCATCTCATTTCCCTCTGTCAATCTTCCTTTCTTCTAATCTTTCCCAGTCTTTTTGCTACTTTGAAGAAGTTTCTCATCAAGCTTCATTTGCAGCTTTCTTGCTGCACTACGGAACTGTGGTGCTTGGTCAATTTACAGATTTTTGTAGATATGTCAGGCTTGGAACCATTTGCATTGCACCATTTAATGTCATTCATAGGCTAGTGGTCAGCAAACATTGCTGCTTGCTACCATTAACAGTATCAGAGCTAGGGCTGAGAAGCTCACACATGTTTCTTTTTTTAATTAATCTATTTTCAGTTTTCAACATTTGCTTTTATATGATTTTGAATTCTAAAATTTCCCCCCTTCTGCTACTCTCCTCTCCCCAAGATGGCATATAGTCTAATTTAGGTTATATGCATATCATATTAAGCATATTTCTGCATTAGTGATTAATAAAAGAAAAATCAGAACACAAGGGATAAATCATGAGAAAGAAAAAAATAACCAACAACAAAAAAGAGAAAACAATCTGCTTCAATCTGCATTCAGACTCTACAGTTCTTTGTCTGGATTTGAATAGCATTTTGGAGTTGTCTTAGATCCTAGCACTGTTGAGAAGAGCTAAGTCTAACAAGGTCAGTTATCACACATAGGAATGGGTATTGTATTTTGTCAAAAAAAAATTTCTGCGTCTATTGAGATAATCATATGATTTCTGTTACTTTTGTTATTGCTCTGGTCAACTATGCTGATAGTTTTCCTAATATTGAACTATCTGCATTCCTGGTATAAATCTCACGTGGTCATAATGTATTATCCTCAAAAGTTGTTGTAACCTCTTTGCTAATATTTTATTTAAGATTTTTGCTTCTACATTCATTAGGGAAATTGATCTATAGATTTCTTTATCTGTTTTGACTCCTTTCCTAGCTTAGGTATCAGCACCATATTGTATCATAAAAAAAATTTGGTAGGACTCCTTCACCTATATTTCCAAATAATTTATATAGTATTGGAATTAATTGTTCTTTAAATGTTGGGTAGAATTCACTTGTAAATCCATCTAACCCTGGAGAATTTTTTCTTAGGGAATTCATTGATGGCTTGTTAATTTCTTTTTCTGAAATGGAGTTATTTAAGTACTTTATTTCCTCTTCTGTTAATCTAGGCAGTTTATAGTTTTGTAAATATTCATCCATTTCACTTAGATTGTCAGATTTATTGGCATACAGTTTAGTAAAATAGTTCCTACTTATTGTTTTAATTTCCTCTTCATTAATGGTAAGTTCATGCTGCTCATTTTTGATACTGGCAATTTGGTTTTCTTCTTTTTTAAATTAAATTAATCAAAGGTTTATTTATTTTAGTTTTTCATAAAACCAGCTCTTAGTTTTTTTAATTATTAGTTCAATAGTTTTCTTAATTTTAATTTTGTTAATCTCTCTTTGATTTTCAGAATTTCTAATTTGGTATTTAATTGGGGATTTTAAATGTGTTCTTTTTGTAGTGTTTTTACTTGCATGCCCAATTCATTGATCTCTTTTTTCTCTATTTTATTCATGTAAGCATTTAGAGATATAAAATTTCCCCTAAGAACCACTTCAGCTGAATCCTATGTTTTGATATGTTCTCTCATTATTGTCATTCTCTTGAATGAAGTTATTGGCTGTTTCTATGATTTGTTGTTTGATCAACCCATCCTTTAGGATTAGATTGTTTATTTTCCAATGAATTTTTAGTTATCTTTCCATGTCATTTTATTATATGTAATTTTTATTGCATCATGATCTGAAAAAGAGGCATTAATATTTCTGCCTTTCTGCATTGGATTGTGAGGTTTTTATGCCCTAGGAAATGGTCAATTTTTGTATATGTGCCATGTACCATAGAGAAAAAGGTATATTCCTTTCTATCCCTATTCAATTTTCTCCAGCAGTCTACTATATCTAACTTTTCTAAAATTCTATTCATCTCCTTACCTTCCTTCTTGTTTATTTTGTGATTAGATTTATCTAGTTCCAAGAGGGGGACATTGAGGTCCCTCACTGGTATAGTTTTGCTGTCTATTTCTTTCTGTATGACATTTGACTTCTCCTCTAAGAATTTGGATGCTATACTACTTGATATATCTATGTTTATCCTTCATTGTCTGTGATACCTTTTAGCAAGATATAGTTTCCTTCTTTATCTCTTTTAATTCAATCTATTTTTGCTTTTACTTTGTTTGAGAACAGGATTGCTACCCTTGATTGTTTTACTTCAGTTGATACAAAATATATTCTGCTCCAGCCTTTTACCTTTACTCTCTGTATATCTCTCTGCTTCAAATCAGTTTTTTGTAAACAATACATTGTAGAATTTTGGTTTTAAATCCACTCTGCTATCTACCTCCATTTTATGAGAAAGTTCAACCCATGCACATTCACAGTTATGATTACTGTGTCTTTCTCTCCATCCTATTTTCTCCTCTTTATATTTTTATCTCCCTTTCACCCTTTTGCCACTTCACCTTACTTCTGATACCACTTCCCTTAATATCCCCTCCCTTCTATCAGCCCCATTATATTTTCTTTTGCCTTTTCCCCTATTTCTTTCCTTCCTGCTTCCCTGCCTTGCATCCACGCCCTCCTTTTTCTTTCCACTTTCCCTTCCTACTTCTCTATAAAATGTGATAGGTTTTTATAACCAACTGAACGTGTATGTTATTCCCTCTTTGATCCAAATCCAAGGAAAGTAAAGTTCAAACTGTGCTCACCTACTTCCCTTCTTTCCCTCTGCTGTAATAGATCTTTGAACCTCTTACTATGATGTAATTTACCTTATTCTATTAATTATTTTATCACCACATCAAATTAACCTTATTTCCAAACTCTCTTTGTATATCCCTTCTAAATGCCAGTATAAAGATACAGTTTTCAAGAGTACAAGTATCATCTTCCTGGGCAGGTATGTAAACAGTTTAGCCTTATTGGATAACATCTATGTTTTTCTTTCTTGCTTATCTTTTTATATTTCTCTTAAGTCTCATATTTGAAAATCAAATTTTCTGTTCAGTTCTGGTTTTGTTTTTTTAATCAGGAATGATTGGAAGTATCCTATATCATTGAATCGCTTCCCCTGAAATACTATACTCAGTTTTGCTGCACAATTGATTCTTAATTGTAAACCAAGCTTCTTTTTCTTCTGGAATGTCATATTCCAGGCCCTGTGATCCTTTAATACAGAATCTGTAAGTCCTGCACAATCCTGACTGTGGTTCCATGGTATTTAAATTGTCTCTTTTTTGTCTGCTTTCAGTATTTTCTCTTTGACTTGACATTTCTGGAATTGGGCTATGATATTCCTTGATGTTTCCATTTTAAGGTCTTTTTCAGGAGATGATCAATGGATTCTTTCAATGACTATTTTACCCTCTGGTTCTAGGATGTCAGGGAAGTTTTTCCTGATAATTTCTTGAAAGATGCTGTCCAGTCTATTGTTTTTATCATGGCTTTCTGGCAGACCAATAATTCTTAAATTATCTCTCCTGGATCTATTTTCCAGATCAGTTGTTTTTCCAGTGATGTATTTTACATTTTCTTCTATTCTTCTCATTATTCTGATTTTGTTTGACGGATTCTTAATGTCTCATAGAGTCATTAGCATCCACTTTCTGAATTCTAATTTTTAACAAATTGCTTTTTTTTCAGTTAGCTTTTGTAGCTCCTTTTCCATTTGGCCAATTCTACTTTTAGAGGAATTGTTTTCTTCAGCAGATTTTCTCACCCATTTGACCAATTGTATTTTTTAAGGAATTGTTTTCTACATTCAATTTTTGTCCTTCCTTTTCCAAGCTGTAGACTCTCTCTTGCATATCTTTTATTTCTTTTCCCAATTGTTCTATTACTTCTCTTATTAGACTTTTAAAATCCCTTCTTGAGATTTTCCAAGAAGGTTTTCTGGCTAGAAACCAGTTCATATTCCTCTTTGAGATTTCAGATTTGGATACATTGACAATGTTATCTTCTTCTGAGTTTGTGCTTTGATCTTTCCTGTCACCATAGAAGCATTCTATGTGCTCATTTTTGCTTTTTACTCATTTTGGTTGACTATTTTGTGACTTTTCAAATTGAGCTCTCCCAGGAGCTGGAGTACAGAGGTCATTGTCTCAAACTCAAGCTTCTTTTCCTGATGTTCAGGTTCCTGGTCACTAGCTTTGTCCCCTGAGGTCTCAGATGCTGACTGCTGGAGACTATAGGTGTCTGGCAGCTTCTCTGGTTCTAGGCTCCTAATGGTGGTGTCTGCCATGTGCTGAAGCCAGGTGGGATTTTTCAGCATTTCCTTGGTGTGTTGCTGAAGCACAGGGAGGTTTACTATTGGAGGATGCCTGCCTGCCCATGGCTGTTCCAGTGCACACGGTGGTTCTCTTAGCTAGAGTCTGCCAGTTCCCCTGACTGTGCTAAGAGACAAAGGGGGTCCTGGTGTGACCTTTGCCTGCTCTACTGCTCTAGGGCTCAGGTTCTTTCTCTGATTTGTTGAGGTAGAGCCTGCCATCAGCTTATTGGGATATTTCCTGTCCTGGACTGTGCTCCCCTTTTACCTAGGTGATATGGATATTATTTGCCAACCCTCTAAGTCTCTGGGGTCAAAAGACTGCTCCACTCCATCTTTCCACTGGCTCTGTTATTCCAAGATCTGTTCCAGGGTGCTGTTCTATGGGTGTTTGGGGATGAGCTGTTGTCATGTTTCTGGTATCTTTGAAAGTTCCGTTGTATTGCATCCAATTGTTTTATGTTGCTGGTTACTCAATGAAGAACATGAAAAGCCCTGAAAAGGAGACCCAAATGACTTGCCCTGACCACAATCAGGAACTGCTTCATGTCTTCTCTGGTTCCAGAGACTGATAAATGGGAAATGACACTTGAATTATCGCTTGTGCAAACACCTCATCTTTCTAACTGCAGAGAAAAGCTACAAGCAATAGCAATGGAATCTATAGGGGAAAGAATACATGAAATTTGGGTCCTTTAAAAATGTAATCCTTCTTATTTTCATGTCTGATATCTACAAAAATCAAAATTTCTCAGTTCATCTGAATTTTCTTCTCCACTTATAAAGTCCCTCATTTCTGGAGACAATCTTGACCATGAAAACCAGTTTTTTAAAGTTATCTCTACATAGCGAACAAAGATGATGAGCATATTTGCTTGGGAGTCATTTGTCACAGACCTGGCCTTATGAGACCAACTCATGTAGTTTGGGGAAAGGTCAGGTCATGGAACATCTGAATTAGATGCTACAAAATGAATGGAAAAGAGACAAAGCTATATAGAATACCACGTGTAACAAAAGATTAGCTGATAGAGGACCAATCCCTCAAGCATGTGCAATCTACTCTGCCTAGTGCAACTCATATGGATACTTGAGGAACTAATTTCCAGAAATGCAGACTTGTCCTCCATGTGAGAGCATATACAGGTTTCTATAACTGCTTTTGGTCAACATACCAACAGAAAGCTTTCCAGGTAGTTGCTGAGCTAAAACTGAATGCAGATACAAAAGATATGACAGGCAAGTAGGTAAAGCACTGGATAGAATACTGGGCCTGGAATCAGGAAGAAGTTCAAATCTGATCTCAGACACTTAGTAACTTTGAGACCCTGAGCAAGTCACTTAGCCTATTTGCCTCAATTTCCTCTTTGGCAAAATGAGCTGGAGAAGGAAATAGCAAACCACTCCAATATCTCTGCCAAGAAATTCCCAAGTGGGGTCACAAGCAGTCAGACACAACTGAAATGACTGAAGAACAACTCAAAAGGTACAAACAGGTCAAATCTCTCTCTTTCTTGGTGGCAATTGAGAGGGAAAAATGAATAAAGAAAGAAAACATTCAGCATGGTGAATGGACCTCCTCTAACAAACTTAGAATGACACATGGATTAGATAGAGATGCACAAGATGATCAAACATGCATGGGTTGGAATCAGGATCCAAACGAATGAGACCATGGAAATTATTCTGAAGAAACAAAGAGAGAAGTCATTCCAGAAAATTCCTTTTAAGAGACAACTATGACCTTAATACTAAAATCTGCTAAAGAAAGTAGAGAAAGAGAAAAAGGACCACTCTAACTAATGAATATTTATGCAAAAAAAATCAGCATTAACAAGTCAGATTGATACTGGGGCTGTAAGGATGAATCATATTGGATCAATATTCAGAAAACAATCTGCCCAATTAATCATTTAAGCAAAAAAAGATGACAGAATTCATATAATAATTTCAATACATGAAGAAAAAATCATTGATAAAGTAAATCACTTGATTATATTAAAATTCATAAATAACAGATTTGCAAGCACCTTTAAAAAAGATGTCAAAAACATATTATCAACTAAAAGCTATCACTGTTTGCAATGGATAAAAGCTACAGTTGGCATAGTTCCACAAATACTATGTATAGAAATAAGAGACACCAAAAAATTAAAGTTATCAACATCAGCAAGGAGATAATGTTATTCCTAAAGATAGTATAATTGACTATTTGGAAACCTCCAGAGACTACTAATAGCTCATCAAAGCAGACTACAAAATATGTCCACAAAATTATAAGCATTTTTATCCAGTTCTAAGAAAAATCAGGAAGCAATTATAAGAAGACAGAATTTATTCAGAATAAATAAAAATTCAAAAAATTAATTAACTAGCACAATCCATCAAGAATTATGCAAATATAGCTACAAAAATCTCTTTGAGGAGAGCCAAATAATTACAAAGTTTTCCAACTTTGATACATGATTAAACCTCATTAAAAAAATAAAACTGTAAATTTTACCTAAATTAATTCATAGCTTTAACAATGCAATGACAATGAAATTTTGAAGGGGATATTTTATGAAACTAGATAAAATAATAACAAAATAAATTTGGAAGAAAAAAGTCTAGATTCTCAGAGAAAATAAAAAAAGGTGCAAAAGAGTCAGACTAGAAACTACATTGTAAAACAAGTCATCAAAATTATTTGATACTAATTTTTATAAGATCAGAGTAGGCCGGTGAAACATACTATATGGATAAGAACCCAAAGCAATTATAAGTGGCAACAGTGTTTGGTAAGCCACCGCATATACATTGCTAGGAGAAAGATTCCCTTTTTAATAATGCTGGGAATGTTAGAAAGCAATATGACAGAAACTAAGTTTAGACCAAAATCTTAGATGACATACCACAATAAACTACAAATGTGTGTGATATGAATGTTAAAAAAAAAAGTAGGAAAAAATGAAATTAGTTACCTTTAACAACTATGGCCAGAGGGAGAATTTTTAACTAAATAAAGGGGGAGGGAGATTACAAAAAATAAAATAAAAAAACCATTTTGACTACATTTTAAAAATTGCATGAATAAAGTCATGAAAATTAGAAGAGAAATGGAAATATAGGGGGAAATGGAATCAATATAACCAATAAAATCAGATATCCAAAATATATAGGGAATAAACAAACATATAATACTAATACGTAATTGTCAAAGAACATCAACAAAAAGCATGTGAAAACATGTCACCAACTAATAGAAACAGAAATGTTTGTTAAAGGATGGCGATATTACCTCTGTACTTCAGACTGGCACTAGACATTTGTCCAAGAGAACTGGGGCAAAAATTCAGAATTTGGGGTTACACTAGACCTGAAGAAAAGGGGATAGGAATCCATCTGGGTTCAGTCCTGTCCACCAAGAAGCTACTTGGGGCAGAGAGCGAAGCTAATAAAAATTGAATGGCACGACATGAAAAAAAAATTTGATTTAGCTTTGAGGTTTATCCTCAGTGGTAAATCCACCACTAAAAAGGAAGGAATCAGAAAGTTGAGTCACAGAGGAATACAAGAAAAAAGATTAAAACCAACAAAGATTTCAAGAAGAAATTTTATTTACAAATCTGCGTAAGCAGAAAAAATCAAAAGGAATATACAAAAATTAAAAAGGAAGATGAGTGCCAAGATATCTAAAAGTTTGATAATGTCTCTAAATAAATATTACAAGACAAATGAAATTGAACCCATCTATAGAGAATTTTTTTTTAACTAGAAAGAAAAAGTCATCTATTGGGTTAAAGAAATGGCAGCAGCTGGGGGAGAGTTGGAACACTAATTTATTGTTGATGGAGCTGTGAGCTGATCCAACCATTCTAGAGAGAAATTTGGAATTATGCCCAAAGGGCTACAAAAATGTGCATACCCTTTGACCCAGCAATATTACTTTTAGGACCATATCCCAAAGAGATCATAAAAATGGGAAAGGATCCCACATGCACAAAAATATTTATAGCAGTTCTCTTTGTGGTGGCCAAAAACTGGAAATCAAAGGGATGCCCATCAATTGAGGAATGGCTGAACAAGCTGTGGTATATGAATGTAATGGAATACTATTGTGCTATAAGAAATGACGAACAGGAAGACTTCAGAGAAGCCTGGAAGGACTTATATGAATTGATGCTGAGTGAAAGGAACAGAACCAGGAGAACTCTGTACACAGCAACAACCATAGTGTGTGAGGAATTTTTCTGGTAGACTTCGTCCCTCCCAACAATGCAAGGACCTAAAAAATTCCCAATGGACTCTTCAGGCAAAATGCCTTCCACATCCAGAGAAAGAACCATGGAATTGGATCACAGGATTAAGCAGACCATTTTCTCTTGCGTTATGTTGTGTTTCGTTTTATGGTTTCTCTCATTCATTTTATTTCTTCTATGCATCATGACTAAGGTGAAAATGTATTTATTAAGAGTGTATGTGTAGAACCTATGTAAAATTGCATGTCATCTCAGGGAGAGAGTGAGGTGGGAGTGGGGTGGGGAAGGAGGATAGAGGGGAAAAAATCTAAGATACATGGAAGTGATTGTAGAAAACTTAAACAAAATAATTTTTTAAAAAAAAGAAATAGCAGCAAGAGAATCATCAAAATATTTCTTTCTAAAAGTTTGCAAAGGGACAAAATGAAAACAGATTTTCTAAAAAATAAGAGAAGAGATGATGGAAGAGCAGTCCTGGAATACCACTGATTAGACCCTACAACCCTACTGGTGATTCAGTGTCTTTTATGAGATTAAATTGGAGAATGGAAGGGCATACAAAGTGGAGGAGTAGAAGTAAAGGATAAAGGGGATTATGTGAAGTACCTTAGTCAAATATGTAGATAAAGAACAGGAGGAAGATAATTCCCATAGTCTCTCATCAAGAAAAGTTGCTCCATTAAAACCGATATCAAAGACTGAGAATGAAACACTTGAAAAGAAAGGGAAAGATCTTAATTTAATGGGGCAGGAGGCTCCACTGATGAATATTTCCATGAGGGAAGAGATACATTCTGTGGGAGATGGGAACTTTACAAATCTATAAGGATTCGGTGCATAGAGACACCATCTCTTCTGAGAAGGTGTTACGCCTCCATGTGCTTTGAATACAAACAGTGCCCTAAGAGTTCAAAATAATATTAAGGGTTACTTTTCCAATACTTTGTAAAGCCCTGTAGCTTATTTTGTAACTTGAAGGGGTCCTAAAGTCCTTTCCCCCTTATCTTGAACCTGTACCAAAAGAATTGCTTTTGTGTTCCGTATTCTGAGTTCCCTGGGCCCTTTAATTTGTAATCTGTATCCTCCTGCCTTGTCCTTAAATCCTTAAGCCATAAAAAATACTCTTTGTCTCCCCCATCCTATATTATAAAATCCTTTCTTGTCCTGTCTTTAATCTTTAACCCCCACAAAAACCTCTAACACCACATCATCAATCTGAAACCTCTGTATAAGCATAACACCCTCAAATATCAAGGTCTCACCTTGCTTGCTTGCTAAGGAGTCTTGTGTTTGCTTACGTGATAAGTAAAGTTCCCACTGGCTATAAAGAAGGTGTAAGTGAATTCTTTCACACTTGAACTGCTCTGAACCTCAACACATGGACAACATCTTGCTTCAGGAAAATGGAAGTCAAAACTCCTAGGCATAGTTCGAATCCACTTGGTTGGGAAGGTCCAGAGAGGAAATTGCTTGTCAAATAGGAAACAAAATGATGGTAGGGAAGGCAGTAAGGTTGAATTGGGCTGAGTAATTTGGGACACGGAGAAATTTCTACTGTGGAGTAATTCTTCTATCCTCATTGCCTCCCAGGTATCTCTAAGAGTGAGACAGTAAAAGAAATCAAACAGTAAAAGAAATGCATGAGAAGGAAAGGGGAGAGAAAGTCTGAAGATAACTTATTATTTTCTTTTAAAAATTCAACCAGAATAAACTAAGAAACATAAAATGATCATAACTTTTACAAATCATAAAAGGAATTTAAACCACCTATTACCATATTCAGTTGATTCTGCCATAGGGGAATGTGATCCTTTGGTTAACTGAATAAATTCTCTCCTTCACTGAAACATTTATTCATTAACAATTAAATGAAAGATGCTGTAAACAGGAAAGAGAAATCATAAGGGACTTGCTAAAGTTGAACTGTTTACATTCCTACATGGAAAGATAATGTTTGTAACTCTTGAAACTTTTGTCAGTATTTGGGTAGTTAGAGGAATTATACATACACATGCACACGCACACATATGGACAGAGAGCACAGGGTGAGTTGAATAGGAAGGGAAAAAATTAAATTAAGGGGTGAGAGGAATATATTGGGAGGAGAAAAGGAGAAATGGAATGGGGCAAATAATCTCTCATAAAAGAGGCAAGAAAAAGCTTTTTTCAATGGAGGAGAAAAGAGGGGACATGAGAGGGGAAAATTGAAGCTTACTCTCATCACATTTGGCTTAAGGAGGGAATAACATGCACACTCAACTTGGTATGAAAACCTATCTTACACTACAGGAAAGTAGGGGAGAAGTGGATAAGGGAGTTGGGGGGATGATAGAAGATGGGGAAAATGGGAGGAGGGAGTAATTAGAAGTAAACACTTTTGGGGAGGGACAAGATCAAAAGAGAGAATAGAATAAATGGAGGGCAGGATAAGATGGAGGGAAATATGGTTAGTCTTACACAACATGACTATTATGGAAGTCTTTTGCAAAACTACACATATATAGCCTATATTGAATTGCTTGCCTTCTCAGTAGTGATGGGTGGGGAGGGAGGAAGGGAGAAAAGTTGAAACTCAAAATCTTAGGAACAAATGTTGAGAACTGTTTTTGCATGCAACTGAGAAATAAGAAATACAGATAATTGGGTATAGAAATCTATCTTGCCCTACTGGAAAAGAAAGAAGATGGCGATAAGGGAAGGGAAGGGTGTGATAGAAGGGAGGGTAGATTGGGGGAAGGGGTAATCAGAATGCACAGTGTTTTGGGGTGGGGGAAGGGGAGAGATGGGGCGAAAGTTTGGAACTCAAAATTTTGTGGAAATGAATCTTGAAAACTAAAAATAAATAAATAAGCATTAAAACATTTTTAAAAAATAAATGAAAGTATTTTTGGAGCTAAGGATACAAAGTCAAAATGTACAATACATTTAAAGAGCTTACATTACAGTGAGAGCTAGACTCTAATAGACACAGAGACAAGATCATTTATAGATGGGGGAATTCTAGAAACTGAGATGAAGAACCAGTCCTTTGTTTGATTCCTTCCTTTTCTTAAATTTTCCACCAAATAATATTTATAAATTGACTTTAATTACTATTCTATGCTGACAAGAACTGAAAAAACAGAGAGTACTTAGCATGTATGTCTAGACAGGTAATATCTTAGAAGGGGCTCCTAACAATCCAGGAGTTTGAGAAAGGGGAGACTCTTTAGGAGAACTGGATTTTTACAAATAAATTGAATAGTCACTTCTAAGAATAATACTAAATGGGTGTGGGTTGTAAATCAGAAATTGACTAAAGTTAAAAGTGACTTTTTAGTCCTTAATCAAATATTTGAGATACAGACATTATTCATGGGAAATAAGAGGTAGCAAGGTTTAGAAAGATATTAAATGCTTATAATCTCTACTAATATGACAAGTACTGTATTTTTGAAAAGCTTGATACTTAGAAACATGCTCTGCTTCCAGAGAGGAAAAACCACCCATGACTAAGACTCTTGAGAACTATATATTTCTTTTGCTTTGGGAGGAAAAAAAAGCTGAAGAGTTTTCCTTTTCTGATACTGAATGTATGAAGGACCTTAGTCATTAGAACAGCTTACTAAAGACACAGGGATGTAAGCTAAAAGAGAGATGGAAGAACCTATTCTTCCTCTTATGTGAAAGAGGTAGTACCCAGGTAAAGTCAGAAGCCAGAAGTAGAGAAAACAAGCACATGCTTAGCTAACAATTCCTATCAAAAATACAAGAACACTGCAGAACCACAATGCAGAGAACATACACCACCCAGTCCAGTAGGAGTGGGCGCAGTGTAAAAACTTTACTAGAAGGCATCAGCAGTGATCTGTTCCTCCATGCATATGACTTGACCACATGGGCTCCCATCTCTCTATGTTTCTTGGGCATCACTACTTTCCCATTCATTTTTGTGTTGGGGAGTTTTTTGTGTGACATCACATTTGTGAATTAACGTATCCCATGTTTATGGAAGAGATGTTTAATTGTTACTTTTTGTCTTCTGCTGTTTCATTAAATAACTTTGTCTTGAACCAATTGAATCCTCTGGCTGATTCACTAAAGTAAATGTATTTGCAAAGGTTCCAAAGTTATGTTGCTGCTTTGTTTTTGTTTTTTTAGTGGATACAGACCAACAGAGTACCTTGAATCAGGAGCTGATTCCCCCCTCCCCCACACACACCAGGGGCCACCTGAAGGAATAAGTTGACTTAGTGGCTACACTTCTGACTAATTCCATGATTCTATATAAAGATTTCCATGTAATGGCTTTCCTCTTTCTGGAAGTAATCTAAGATTTGGAAGGATAACCACTGATTAGAGGTATTGTAAAGGAGATTATCAATCAAATTTTTGCTGAACTACACCTACAACTGTGAAGTGTCGTGATTCTGTGAAGTGTCATTTCATCATTAATATCATTCTATTATACCTGTGCTGAAAAACAATGGGTGGAAAACCATAATTTGTAAATCTGTCTCCCCTCCAAAAGAGAGAAAAGAATGCAAAGAAAGAAATCATTTATTATAATGCTTTTATTAAGCCAGTTATATGTATCCCTATCCAAAAAAAAATGATTCCATCAGTCACTATATCTAAAATAATTCTCTTATTGGTTATTGGCATTCTAAAACTGCAGAATATGATGGCTGGAGTTCTCTTAAGAAACCAGAATATTTCTCTTTCCATCACCAGAATATGAAACAAAATATTTTTAAAAATTATATATAGTGGTATATCAAAAAATGACAAGAAATCACAAAAGCAAGAAAAACAAACAGGTCAAGGTGATGGCCCAGAATTATGACACTATTGGGACATTTTAGGAATTGCATCATCTTAATTCTCAGGACTGAGAGCCTTTTTCTCACATATACAAGGCAAGGTTTTATTACAGTCATATAAATTCATAGTATGTAACTTTATATACACACATAAGTCCTGGAAATTCCATTCTGGCTTTGGTGTTGCTCTGTAAGAATAAAAAGAGAGAGAGATTATCTTCTGAGTCTGCTGCAAGTTGGAACCACAGCTTTTGCTATGTGGGATTTTCCACAGTCACTGGAGAAGCACAGATGAAATAGATTTTACACTTATGAAAACTGCTGTCGTCAGTTGTGAAGGATAGAAAGTAATTCTAATGATTGCCAGAATTGGAATATTGTAGAAAGGAGAAACATATGACTCTATACCCCTTCTCTGTCCTTCACTGGAGATCAAGCATTCAGCCAAATGCCAAAATATAAACCTGTCAAGTCTGTTCATAACCCCCTACCTTGTTCCAGTTTTGATCCTAACTCAAGGTTATGAGTCAAGATTTTAGAGTTCATTCTAGATCAAATTGGTCTTTGAGGTCACACTGTTGGTCCAAAGGCTCCAGGAGGATGTCAGGTCTAGAGTCAATCAAAGTGTCTAGTATATTCTGGGGCAAGTTAAAAAACTTCTTTTCTCTGTGCTCTCTGGACTTAGCAGATTCTGGACTTGGCTTTCTTAGTTTTGAACAAAACAAACTGATTCCTTAAAGTAAGGCAGAGGAATTCTGGCCCTGACATTCTTTTTCTGTATGCATGGTAATTCAAGACCTGTTTCTGGTACATATAACCTTGGCAAGTCAACTAAACTTTCTTTACTTTAAATATCTCTCTAACATGGTGAATGGGAGTTGCTCAAATGCATTGGTGAAAGTTTTCACACTAGGAATTCCACCAAAGAAATCATATATCTAGACCCTCAAAATTTATTTATCTATTTACTCTGATGGGTTTCTGAGGAGTTAAAATTTATATTGAGCTTTGGAGCAGGGTTATTTATTTTTTTCCTTGGAGAGAGATCTTCCTTTCCTCCCCACTCTGCCTTCTTCCTTATTCAATCAATTCATCTTAAAGTGTAATGAGCCAGAGATTGTGTTGAACCTCCCCTCATTCTCAAGGTCTACCTTCTAAATGCAAGCTCCTGGAGTCTTTTTCCTATTTCTCTAAAGCCTATGTGCTTTAAAAGTGAAGATGGTTTTTAGGAATTGAAATCTGTTCTAGAGACTTACTCAAAAGGAAAAGAAGAGTCATCTATCCACTTCAACTCATTTCTGTCTTTTTCATAAGAGATGCCAATCCAGGTATCATTTAATATAAATATTTTCATGAAATCCTGTGAGGAACAAGAATGCACAACTCACAATGGTTTCTTGGCACAGATAAAGGCACAAAACATCAATAAAAACAGCAATACCCATCTATATAAAACCTGTAAGTTATTTTTAAGTTCTTTCCTTGCAACAACCCTAGGAGGTAGGTATTTCAAATTTTGTTACTATATTTTGTAGGTTAGACAACTGAAGAGTGGTCTCTGTGCTTCCAACCGGGGTGAGCCAGGGAGACCCAGCCCATCGAAATAAGTAAGATTATGTTTCATGTATGTTCCTCTTTAAAATGAATTGTAAAAAAAAAAAAAAAAAAAAGGTTTTCAGAGTTGTTTCTATTGAATTTCAAGAAGGTGGATGAAATCAAGCCTATTACAAACAAGTAATTCAGAGAGGCATCTGACAGGATGTCTAACATCATCTGGATTCCTGTGGGTGCATAAGTCACAATAAGAGCTCCATCCGTATCATCTCCTCCCCAGCAAATGCTCCTTTATTTTCCTATCCACTTTCCTTGCTCATTTTTCTATCTCTTCTCTCTCTATAAATCAATCATTTTCTTGAATATTGCCTTTTGCAGTTAAACCTCACTTCTCAAAATGAAAAAGTATCCTCCTTACCATTAGTATATCATCTCCTGATAGTAAAAATGTAGAGTTCATAGAGACACAAAGATTAGAACAGTTAAACCAAGTCGCAGGCTTGAGAGTCCAGTAGTAGCAATTATCTTTGTACTGTTTCCAGTGCTTCAGACAAAGTTCAGGATGGTTTTCTGGAGAAAAAAAGATGGGCTAAATCAGAGATTTATAGAATTAATGCATTAATTAATGGTCAGGAGGTCAAGGTCTCTTACTCTTAAAGAAACCTCATCCCCAGGAGTCTTTCCAGTGAAATGGCATTATTTTCTTTTATATATAGGATGGGACTGTGATTTCAGTCATCAAGCATAAATATTTTTCATCCCAATTTACCTTGGTTCTTCTTCTGCAATTTCTGAATGTCAAAGAGCTTTCCAGTCTGGATTTTAGAATTTCCTAAAATGTTTACAAGGGACATATCAAAAATTTTTTAAATCAAATAAAAATACAAATTTCACTTGTCCTCTGTACTATACCTAAGCAACATCTTAAAGGAAAGAAATTATCAAACCGTGAGATGGTTAAATCAGTTTGTTTTACCTGTCTCAAAAAAAGCAAAATGGATTTATCATTGTAATGAACAATTTATTAAAAATATCAGAAATTAAGACTTTGACATGATTGTCTTACATATACATTTAAGTAATAAGTATTTGGACAAACATTTAATTTAAATACCACCTAGCCTCAGACTCAAGAAAAATTGAATTGCCACCTACAGATTCTGGACAAGGCTCTCAATTTCTTTAGTGCCTAAGGCAAGTGTCTAAGACTATGAATTGCAGAACAAATGCAGGTATGAACTAGTAGAGGGAATTTCCTCTTTAGGAACCTCACACCTAACAAAGGTCTAGAATCCCCTTTTCCTTCCTCCCCCTACTGAGACTAGTAATTGATTCTATATAATTCAACAAACATAGATGAAGTAACTACTGTGTGTAATGAGCTACACTGCTGGGGGAAAAATAGAAAAGACATGATGTCCATCCTCATAGAATTCATGGTCTAATATAGGGAGACGCACAACTCACATGCTAAGTGCATTATCAGACCAATATCTCACACCATATACAAAGCTTAGCTCCAAATGGATATATGTCCTAGATATAAAGGGTCATATCATAAATAACTTAGAGGAACAAGGAGGTAATTATCTTTCAGATCTAAAGACAGGGTAACAGTTCATAACCAAATAAAGAAGAGAATCACAGAACCTAAAATGATTTTATACAAAATACAGTATGAAAGTTTTATACAAAATACAGTATGAAAGTTAAAAGTTATATATACAGTGCTTTTGCACAAATACATTCATTTTTTAGCTAAGATTAGAAGGGAAACAACTAGCTAGGGAAAATACTTGCCGAAAATTTTTCTGATGAAAGTCTCATTTCCAAACTATGTAAGTAATCGATTAAAATTTGTCAGAATGAAGGCTATTCTCCAACTGATAGTCAAAGAATATGAATAGGCAACTTTCAAAGGAAGACATCTAAGTAATGCATAACTATATGAAAAAGCTCCAAATGAATTATAATCAGAAAAATGTCCATGAAAACAATTCTGAGATTTTATCCCATATCCATCAAATAGGTAAAATTGACAAAAAAAAAGGCAAATAGCCAATGTTGGAAGGACTGCAGGAAACAGTCATGTTGATGCACTGCTGCTGAATTGTTTAATTTGTCTAGCCATTCTTGAAAGGAATTTGGAACTAATCCCAAAAAGTTACTAAACTGTGCAAACCCTTTGACCCGATCGTATCTGTGCCCCCAAAGAGATCAAAGAAAGAGGAAAACTTCTTATATGCACAAAAAATTTTTCAGGTAGCTTTTCTTTTTTACAGAGATGGCTTTAGAAATATAGATGTTAGTTTTATGTAGATAGCTTTTTAAAATAGAAACTGAAAGGATTACCCGTCAATTGGGTAATGGCTAAACACATTATTTTATACTACTGTAATGAAACACAGTAATGCTATAAGATATGATGAAGGGAACATTTCAAAAAAACTTGGAAAGATTTATTATCTGATGCAGAGTAAAGCAAGAAGAATTTATACTATAGCAATAATATGAAAATGAATAGTTTTGACTTAACAACCTGTATCAACATAAATATCAACCAGAATTCTAGAGGGCCAATATGAAACATGCTACCTAGCTCCTGGTAAGGTAATGGACTAAATATGTAGAACAAGACGCATTTTTTAGAGATACATATTTCCAGTTAATATTCAAATTTTTCTTGACTATGCATATTTATCACAATAGCTTTTCCCCTATGGGGGAAAGAGGGTAAGTGAGCTGGGAAAAATGCATGATAATTGAAAATATATATAATTCCATTTTATTTTATTTTCAGTTTCAAATTCTCTCTCTGCTACCCTACCCTCATCCATCAAGAAGGCAAGAAATATAAAACTCATTACAAGTTTGAAGTCATGCAAAACAAATTTCCAGAATTACCATGTTTGGGGAGGGATGGGGCAGAGAGGGAGGAAGAAAGAGGAAAAGAAAGGAAGAAGAAAAAATATGCCTTAATCTGCACACTTGAGTCCATCAGTTCTCTAGCTGGAGGTGGATGGCATTTTTTGTCATGAGTCTTTTGGAATTGTGTTGGGTCATTTTCTTGATCAAAGTAACTAAGTCTTTCACATTTGATTGTTTTTACATTATTGCTGTTACTGTAAATTGTTTTCTTGGTTCTTCTCACTTCACTTTGCAATAGTTCACAAAAGTCTGCCCGGGTTTTTGTGAAATATCCCTTTGATCATTTCTCATAGTACAATAGTATTCCACATTCATGTATCATAACTTGTTCAGCCATTTCCTAATTGAAAGACATTTTCTCAGTTAATAATTCTATGCCACCCTCAAAAGAGCTACTACACACATTTTTTTTTTACATGAGTCCTTTTCTTTTTTCTTTGATTTCTTTGGGGGTATAGACCTAGTGGCAGTATAACTGTGTCAAAGGGTATGCACAATCTAACAGTTTTGGGGACAGAGTTCCAAATTGCTTTCCAGAATGGCTAGACCAGTTCACAGTTCCATCAGCGATCTATTTATGTACCTATTTTCCTGTATTCTTTCCAGCATTTGTCATTGTTCCTTTCCTATTTCTGTCGTCTTAGCCATTCTCATGGTATAAGGTAGTATCTCAGAGTTATTTTAATTTAAATTTTTTTTTAACTACTAGTGATTTAGAACCCTTTTCAAATGATTATGGCTTTGATTTCTTTCTCTGGAAGGGAACAACTCTTAGTCTTATAAATCTATCTTAGTTCCCTATACATTTGAGAAATGAGATCTTAATCCAGGGGTGGGGACCTGTGTCTATTCAGAGAAATTTGAAGCAAAATTTTCCCCCCATGTCCTGCTTATATTGATAATGATATCTATATTGATTTCATTTGTGCAAGAACTTTATTTGAAAATATTTTTTAAAGTGAATATCAGGGGTATAAACAAATTTCTTTATTCGGCCTGAAAGAGGAAAGGACATCACTATCTGGAGATATAAAAAAAAAATCACAGAAGAGATCCCATTTGCATTTGATTTTAAAGGATCGTGAAGAATTCAATAAGCAATAGACAAAGAATTAATGAGGGAACTCTAAAGCTCTGAGGAAAGACAAAATTACAACCCCCAAATTACCCTCTTGCATTTTCTTCATTATTCCAGTCAAGTTTTCTATTTTGCTATGGAAAGACTCCAGTTCTTCAGTGAGAACATCCATGTTGGCAGCTGATTGGTGGATATGTTGAAAATCTAAAAACCAATATAAAATCCATACGTGGAATTGATTATTTACAGTACAAGTTCTTGATTTACAATACAGAGGTACATAGTGAGAGTAAGACGGTCACAACACATCACTAACAAAGAATTATATGAAAGAGATCACAAAAGATATCATGAGAGAGATATGGGATAGGAAATTTAAAGTTATAGGTACATTACTTGGAATTACCCATTTCTTCTACACCCAATATAGCAAGTATTCTAGTTAAGTAATCTGGTGAATATATCAGTTTGTTATATATAATATTGTACTATTATGCTAGAAATATATCACTATAATATAATAAAATGTATTTATTATATATTATATGATTATGTTTATTAAGTATTTTCTCTTTTTTCTTCTCTTCCTCTTCTCTCTTTTTCACTGTCATCATCATCATCATGTGCAGAAGGGTAAATTCTATAATATCCCTTGTTAAACAATCTCAGTTGGTTAAACAATCTCAGTATTAAAAAAGAAAAAAAAACCTCAGTATTAAAAAAGAAAAAAAAGAGAAACCTCAGTCTGGCCTTTTAAAAAAAGTTAACTATAACACTAGTGATTTCTATTTCATATATTTTTTTTACTGATTTTGTCAAATTATCCTCGGTAAACAAATGGTCTCTATTGCTTAAAAATAAAAATAAGTTTTAAGCTTTTCAAAAATTGAACAAAATGAGACTTTTGTGCCTGTTTATGGACAATTTCCATTCTTTATTTTGCTCTGAAACACTTACATTGGTAACCTAAGAATCCAGATGTTAACGTTAATAGTAGGCTAAGGATCCCCAGAATCATTGCAATGGCTGCCCATGGAGAACAGGTAGCAGGAGCATCTAATACAGACAAGTGAAGAAATGTTAGAGATAGTGTGAATTCTTGCCTTGTGAATGGATAAAATAATTCTCTCTTTTTAAAATTAGATATAGCCTATTTTAAATTGTCGAAAGTTTGAAAGTGACTTACTGAGCAAATGGAAGAAAAAAGAGAAAGGCTTGTGAGTTGTTTGTTATTTTTGTGTAGGGGTTTTTTTTTGTTGTTGTTGTTGAGGGCAGAGCAGAGATAGGGGCTTCATTTATTATACATTTTGACTTAATAACAGGATAAAATTTTATGGATCAAAGAAACCTTAGAGATCCCTAATGATCTCTTGCAGCACAATAAAAGGGGAAGTACATCAATTTGGTATCAGAAAACTTGCATTCAAATCCTTCTCAGGATACGTATCATCTTCATAACCCTGAACATGCCACTTAACGTCTGTGGACCTCAGTTTCCTCATCTGTAAAAATGAGGGATGCAGTGGCACACTCCTGCAATCTCTTCTATAAGGGAGTCTGAGCCTGGTGGAGTTTTTGAGTTCAAAGAGTTCTAAGCTGCAGGTGGCTAAGCCAATCTGTTGTCATTATAAAGTCCAGTGCCAATTTGGTGAGCCCCCCAGGAACTACTTAAGGAGGAATGAACTGGCCCACAGTGGAAATGGAACAAGTCTTCATTCCAGGGCCAGTAAATAGTGGGTCCAAGCCTGTGAATGGCCGCTGCACTACTAGCTTAGGAGAGCTAGAGACTCAGTTTAAAAAAAAAATAGGGAGTGGGACTAGATAGTCTCTTTCAGAGCTAAATCTATGATCTTAAAAATCATAGAATTTCAGAGTTGGAAAGGTCTTCAGAACTTCCTAGTCTGAACCACACACACCCCATATCTAGTACCATGATGTCCTCCCAAGGTGGTACACTAAACTGAATATAGTAGTACTCCAGATATTGTCTGAATGGGGCAGAGTACAGTGGAAACCCTCTCATTTTTAAGATAAAGAAACCAAAGCCTGGAGAGAGTAAACCCAAGTTTTACAAAGCTTAGCAAAGTTGAAGCTGGAACCCAGGTTTTCTCAGTCCTGGTACAATTCTTTTTCCAATATATCTTGTGCCTATTTACTGCCAGGAAAATTATCTACAGAAAGGTTAACATTTTTATTCACTTAACTATTGACATTTCCCAGTTGAGTGGGGACATATATGTGTATATGGTATATGTGATGTCTTTTGATTATGCATAAATTGGATTTAAGTGAGGCAGAGATGCATGAAGTTGTCAGTGTCACTCTCCTCCAGATTCATCACAGACAAAAGAAAAAAATGTGTGTATATGTAGATCATATATATACATATACACGTTTGTTGATGTAGCTTAGGAGAAAGAGTACAAATATTCATACACAAATATTTATCTTGACTTCTTGTGACTCAAAGTATTTTACCTTGGTTACAGTTTTTTTAGTCACCCACTAACACATTCATGAACTAATTCAGTGCTAACAAAAAAGTCTATTACTTCCAAAAATTCCATAGATATTTTTTCACAATATGCAATGCCTGTATGCACAAATAGACATGTTTATTTTCTCTAACATACTTGTAAATATTAATTCCATAATCATATAAAAAATGATAGTATAAGCAACCATGAAGAGAAATCTGGTCATAAAATGTGATGACAATGACATAAAAAAAGTACTCTCGAACATTTATTAACACGCTGTTTTATCAATACCTGCAGGCTTGAAAGTTCTTTCCTTGAAATGAGAGTCAAGTTTGATCACAATGTGTTTCATTTTGGTTAACATGGATAGAATTCAACCCAACTCACCAAACTTGTTTTTAAGTGCCTACTTTCTGTAAAGCACTGTTCTATTGTCATGTGTATTATTTTCCAAAAATTGTAGAATTTTAGATCTTGAAATAATCTTAAGAGATCATCTAATTTGATCTATTTTCCACATGTGACTTGATCAGGTCATGCCAATAGCTAGTGATTAATTCAGTACTAGAACCCAAACTTGTAGAATTCGTTCAGTCCTGAACTCCGCATTATACTATGCTACTAGAGAAGTACACATTTTAACACTCGTCCCCTTCTTTTGTGAGCTTACTTGGATTTTTTACTTTGGTCCTATTTGTATTTTTTATTTACTTTTTAATCATGATGTCTCCATCTCTTGGTCCTATCTAAATTTTCATTTTGTAGTATTAAAAATCAGACCCACTAAGTAGTTTAAACACATAAAAGAAAGAATATGGACTGAGAACCCTAAGCAAATGATACCTTTTTTGAAAGTTTCACTGGGGCTTGGTCCCTGTTCTTCATCTGGTACAGCAGGAAGAGGAAAAGGAGATACCAGGGTCTTTACTTCCTGCTCTGTAATTTCTGATGGTTAAGAGAGAATCTATAATTATTCACACAAACACTGGAGAATGAGCGGGATTTGAACTGAGGTTGAAAGACAATGGAAAAATTAGGGCTGGAGATGAAGATAAGAACAGAGAAGATGAGTCAGAGAGAAGGCAAAGTGAAGGCAATAGAAGCCTTTGGCATCTGCCCTATCTTGCTCCACCAGGATGTAGATTGTCATGCACCTTACCTCCACAGAAACCTTAGGACCAGGATGTAAGGTCCTGCCAGGATCCTGTTCCAAATGCCAGGGGAAAAAAATGTTCTGCATGCCTCCAACTCCTTCCCATCTCATAATGCAGAGTGGAGAAAAGACACTAGTGGAATGATCACTAGTAAGAGATCACACTAATAGGGTATTTTAAGGTTTATAAGTACTTTCTTCATAACAGTTCTATGACTGATGAAAGTTATTCCTATTTTACAAATGAAAAAAATTAAGCATTGAAGGAATTAATTAACTGCGACAGTGAACCAAGTCTAGTGCCAGGGCTAAGACTGGCCCTCAAATCTTCCTGATATAACACCCGATGACCTTGCCAACACCTTGCCAACACAGCATGTTTCTCTCTCCCTCACCATCATTAATTATTTTTCTTATAGGTCTATTAGATCAAAGGAGAAGCAGATATCCATTTCTCTGTAAGAGGAATTTTAGAAATAATAAATAATATTTATTTTGACATTGCAAATATGTCATCTAATTTGATTTTCATGACAATAATGTGAAAGAAGCACTGTAGGTGTTATTTATCCCCATTTTACTTATGTGGAAACAGAAAAATTAAAGGAATTCCAGTTCGTTTTGACTTCAAATCAAGTACTCCTTCCATAGATCAGATAATCTAAGCTAGGAAAGTAATTAACCAGCTTTTACCCAACTTAACCACATGGTCATCCCCAAAATCACCATAAGTAAATTCCCTCTTAGGTATCCAAATTAAAAATTCACTGGCTAACACTTTAATGTTACCAGAACCCAAATGTACTTCTCCATTATAAATATGCTTTTCTTGATATCAAAATCCCTTTTCAGATACTAAAGAAAGCAAGTTCCAGTTATTCAACTTATCAGAAGGATTTATGTTAAACTTCGATAAACAAATGTTAAATTTTACAAAGATTTGGTAGAAATACCTTGATCAATGATTGGAGGTTCATTTTCTGGTTTATCGTGGTTGCTGGAAGGGTTTGTAAATGATGATTCCTCCATCCTGATCCTGTTTATGAATCAAAAGGAAATCAAAAAGAAAGGCTTTGTCTAGCTGTCCAGGATTATATAGAGAGCCCAATAAGGAAAGGTCATCTATGATAGCTATGTGATAGTGGTGAAAACCACAAAGGAAATGTGCACAGTTTTGTTGTTTCCAATGATAGAATGGTTTGCAATGAAAGACATGGTGACTGTGACTTAGTTTGAACTCCCTTGAACAAATGAGAAAGAGTAACCTTAAATCTCAATGGTATAGAGGATATAGAAGCGGAGAAAAACATGAGGCAAAATTATAGAAAAGACTCATTGGATTTAAATATCCTACAGTTATCCTTAATGGAACATCTATCCTAGCAATTATGATGATGATGATGATGATAGCCAACATGTATCTAGTGCCTGTTAATTGTTAGGCACTACCTTAAGCTTTCCACACATTATCTCATATGACCCTGGGACATAGGCGCTATTATCACCATTGTAAAGCTGAGTAAACTCAGTCAGACAGAAATCAAATGACTTGTTCGGAACCACACAGTGAATAAGTGTCTTGGGTTGGATTTGAACTCAGGTCTTTCTCACTCTAAACCTAGCATTCTATCATGCATATTATCTCTTTCTCTGACTTCTCCAAGGCTCCAGTGTTAATACTTTCTGCTAATGTGGAGTTTTATGAAGCACTTTCCCATCCACGTTCTCACGTAATCAAATGAGATAAGCCAAGCAAAGTACTTTAAAAACTTTGAAGTACTGCCTAAATGCTATGATATTAATATTATTATGTCTTCACAAAATCATTCTGAAACATGTAGGATAGGTGCTATTATCCAAGGTTTATGGGTGAGGAAAATGAAGCCCAGGACAAGGCAAAGAGTAGATTAAAAAGGTGAGAATTAAACCCAAGTCTTCTTTCTCTGAGTCCAGCTTTTTCCATGCTATAATTTCTGATAAGAATTCTAACACACTTTCTCCAGGATTTAGTATGTATAGAGAACAGCAGTGAATGCTTTTATCCAGACATGAGGTGGCATGTCAAATGCCTAATCGACAGTCCTGTTCATTGCTTTATGCTCTGATCATGTTTAAGTATCATCAACTCAGCAGATCCCAAGAATTACTGAATCCTGTTTTGTTTGTCAAATAAACACTTATGAGCATCCTGTGTTCAACATTTCTTTTCCATGTAGAGCTAGATTGCCTGCCCCATTTTGATTCATATTGTATACATTGAACACTTTTTTTTAAACTTCTTCTTTATAAGAAGTCCTTAGTTGTTGTTCAGACGATCAGGCATGTTCAGCTATTCATGACCCCTTACACTAATTGTCCTTGGAGTTTTCTTGGCAAATATACGGGAGTGGTTTGCCATTTTCTTCTCCAGTAAATCCTTTTGTTGGACGATCAAAGGTTGTGACTTGTCCAGGGTCACACAACTAGGAAGTGTCTGAGTCTGAATTTGAACTAAGATCATTCTGACTCCAAGCCTAATACTCTATCCACTGAGCCACCAGCTATATCATGAAGTCCCTACACATGCACTGATAAGCAATTCCATTCCTGGAGAGGAAGATTTAACAAGTCAAAGAATGTACGAGCTGGATGTCTAGCCCCCTTCATGAGAGGCAGACTTTCCGAGAATTGAATCCACTCCAAATAATGAACTTGAGTACAGAAGAAAAGGGACATGGTATTCCTAGTGATTCTACCTTGAAATTAACAACATCCCAGATCGAATGTGCTTTAAAGTGATTCTCTGTGTTATCATAGAGGCATAGATACTGTAGACATAGAGTACTGGGATATTGTTAAACATATATATATATGGGGGGGTATGTATATATATATATATATATATATATATATATATATATATATGTGTGTGTATGTATAAATGTGTATAGATATAGATATAGATAAAATTGTAAAACAGAATCTTCTGCTAATTGTTTCTGACTCATACATTTGGTGTTTAGCACTATCCTGACCCTACAAATAGATGCGACTCTTCCTCGTTGCGGTTCTTACCTCAGAACCTGCTGTATTTGCTTTGAAGCTCAAACCACGCAGAATGCCTCAGATGCAGAGATCACTGCCTTCGCTGCTAAGTTTAACAGGAAGGCCCTTTCTTCTGCAACAGTCAGTGCAGCCCTCACAGGATTCTCCTCACTAAGGTGAGGAGCAAAGCCATAGCAACTGAAGTAGCAAGAGAATCTGCTCTCAACTACCGGGACGAAAATCCTGTCTCTGACATTTAATAGCCATACGACCATGGACAAGTCAATTCATGGCTCTGAAACTCAACGTTTCCTATTGTAAGATCAGTATAGTGGCAAAACCTTCTCATCAAGGTTGTTGGGAGGTTATATTGAGATAGGTGACAAAACATGAAAATATTGTATAAAATGCTAAACCTCATTGTTTCCATTTTTTTTCAAGCATAGAACCTAGAGATGTCAGGAGGGGAAAGTAGAGAAAATATTTTATGCAACATTTATGGCTACCTAATAGGGGTTAGAGAGCTGTCCAATGAGTGACAAATCCTTAAGACATGCTCGGATTTGTGCTTCTTAATGGGACATACAGAGTATAAACACATTCTCCACCTGGTTCCAATCCAAGACATTGGAGATTTCATGAGCCTAATTCATTCAGTGAGTCACTGAGGAGCTGGTATTATGTGATAATGATGATTGCTTCTGAATGGGGAAAGACTCATTCCAGTTTAAAATAAGGGAAAACATTTATTGTGATCATAACTACCCAACCATAGAATGACTATTTTACAAGATGCCAACCTCTTGATCACTAACTGTATCTAAGTTGTAAAGGGGAATATTAATGAGGGGTGTTAATATTTTATTTTCCCAAATACATATAAAAACAATTTTAACATTCTTTTTTTTTTTCCAATTTTAAGTGACAAATTCTCTCCCTCTCCTCTTCTCCCCTCATTGAGAAGAGAAAGAATTTCATGCAAAACACATTTCCATGTAAGTGGCACTACTAAAAAAAACACAAAAACAAAAAAAAGACCAAGAAAAATAAAGTTAAAAAAATCTTCAATCTGTATTCAGAATCCTGCAGTTCTTTCTCTGGAGATGGACAGCACCCTGTAAAGAGAATTCTTGAATTACGTGAGATATTGAACTGGATGGCCTTTAAATCTCTTCCCAAGGGAGTGACTTTAGAAAGACCCATGAAGACTTACATAAACAGATGCAAAGTGAAGGGAAAAGAAACAGGAGAACGGTGTACACAGTAACAGCCATATTGTAACAATGATGAACTATAAAAGACTTAGCAGCTGTGACTAACACAGTCATCTACAATAGTTCCAAAAGACTCCTCATGGAAAATATTATCCACCTCTAGGCAGAGAACTGATAGACTATGGGTACAGATGAAAGAATATTTTCTTCTCTTTCTTTAGTTTTAATGGTCTTTTTTCTCTCAACAAGGCTAATATAAAAATACTATATGTTTTACATCACTTCATATGCATAACAAGATCTTCATGATTTCTCAATGAGTGAGAGAGGGGAGAAAAAGAGAAAATTTAGAACTGAAAAACTAACACTTAAAAATAAATTTTTATAAGGAAAAAGATTTAAAAATGAAAGGAGTAATAGAGTCCCTTCCCAATATAAGATTCTATGATTTTACATGCACCTAACCATGAAGCACAAAAGTTCAGAACTCACCCCAAAACTATGGTCTCCTAAGAGCATTTTGAGGCAAATTCCTGTGATATTGAATTAGTGAGTCCCATTGGGTTAGACAAACAAAATTGTCTTCTCACCTAGCCAAAGATATTTTCTGTGCCATGAGGGGTGAATTACATAATATCGCCAAATTTAATTATTCATTAAGCATTTAGCAAACATTTAGTAAAGTCTCACACGAAGGGATCTTTGTTGAAAGCCTCAGCAGAGAAATAATCTCTCCATTACTCTATGGTCTCTGAGCAGAATTCTATAGCCTTCAATTCCCCACATGCCCTAAAGCTACTTGCTGTGATGTGTCATTTGTTCAAACTTCTATTCCTTCGAATGGAAGGGGAAAAGGAAAAGCAATCATTTGTACCACAGATATCATTCAAATTAACTGAAAATATTTTCTGAGTTGGAAATGTTTATTGTTTTCATTCACTGAAATTCCCACTAAATCAATGTGAAAATGAGTATCAGGCCCTTCTATATCCTACAGAAGACCCTAGGTAGCACCATAGTGCACACAGTGCTGGGCCTGGAGTCAGGAAGACCTGAGTTCAGATTCAACCTCAAATACTATCTGTGAGATATTGGTCAAATAATTTAAATTCTTCTTGCTTCAGTTTCCTCAACTGCAAAATGGGATTAACAACAATACCTACTTTAAAGAGTTGTTGTGACAACCAAATGAGATAATATTTGTCACACTTAGTGCAGTGTCTGGTATATTTGTTGCTACTGTTTAGTCATTCCATCATGTCTGACTCTTTATGATCCCATAGACCATAGGATGCCAGGCAAATTCTCTATCTTCTACTATCTCCAGAAGTCTGTTTAAGCTCATGTTCATTGCTTCCACAATATTATCTATCTCATTCTCTGTTGTCCCCTTATCTTTTTTTTGCCTTCATTCTTTACCAACACCAAGGTCTTTTCCTAGGAATCCTGTCTTCTCATTACAAGACTGACATATTTAAGCTTCATCTTCAATAGTTGACTTTCCAGTGAATTGTCTGAATTGATTTCTTTGAGTATTGACTGTTTTCACCTCCTTACTATCCAAAGGACTCTCAAAAGTCTTCTCCAGCACCATAATTCTAGAGAATTCAAGATTCTGTGGTGCTCAACTTTCCTTATAATCCATTTCTCACAGCCCAATATTGCCAATGGAATAACCTCAGCTTTCAAGGTGAGAAACATATGCCTCGAGGCATATGTGGTACTCTCAGTCCTCAAGTGCAGTCCTTTGACTGAATCCAAACTTCACAGAACAAATCCCCTTAATGAAAGGATTCATTCTGTAAAACTTGGACTCAGTCAAAAGGCTATACCCGAAGACCTACAGTGCCATGCAACCTCGAGGTCACAGGTGCCCCACCCTTGCCCTTTGACCATATGGAACTTTGTGAGCAAAGAGTTGCCTGTGCTTTTTTGTATGCTGTCTAGATTTGTCATAACTTTCCTTTCAAAGAACAGCCATCTATAGATGATAAGGTCAGAAGCTTCACTAGACTCCAAAGAGATCTGTAACCACAAAACTCTACATCTACAATGTCAGCAAATACAAAGATTATAGAAGGAAGACAGAATGAGTTAAGACTTGACTGAATCTGATACATTATAAGGATAAGGTACCTATGTTGAATGTAATAAGACTTTTACATGTGCTCAGATCATTTAATATGAAAGTGTCCATGTCAGAGATGCAAGGGACCTTCTTCAGGGAGAAGATATCCTGGGTTTCCCTACCACATGGGAGGGAATAATTTCTTTCCATTGTCCATGTAACCAGAAATGCCTTCATCTTTAAACCTATCTGGCAGAGGTGCAACTATTCCTTCTTTCCGGTAGCATCCAGGATTAAAGATTTCCTTCACCCACAACATGAACACCATGCACTAAGCTTTCCTTAGATCCAGTGGCCCAAAGAAAGTCTTTCTCTGAGGTTGAGCTCCAAGATCTCAGCTGTCTATTCTCTTCACCTAGAACTAAAAAGGACAAATGAAACAGAATATCTCAATTCCTTTGGGCAAGACTAAGGTCCTCCAAAATACCTAAGCCAACCTTAAGCTTTATTTGATAATTCTTTGGAGTTGAGACATAAAGTGACAAAGATCAAGAAGGATCCTGACCCTTATTTTCAGAGGCCAAACTTCCCCAGGCCTGATCTTATTCCATATAAGCCCAGAACTGAGGTCTGTTAGTGGGAAAAAGCACTCCAGATCCCACCCCTCATCCAAGTCAACAGGTCTATTTTTACCAAAATATTTAAGATGACATACAAAAACAAGAGATGCCAAGTCTTATTCTAAGAACAACTGACAGTTCATTTTATTATGTGTGTGTGTGTCTGTGTGTGTGTGTGTGTGTGTCTATGGTTGATAGTTAGCCAGGATATGTAGTAAGTTGAGGGCCAGTATTGTGAAATAAGACTAGAAAAATACTTAGAGAAGCAGAGCCAAGATAGCAGAGTAAAAGCAGGGACTTCCTGGTGCTCTCCTGCAAAGTACTCCAAATACCTGTAAAAATGAATCTAAACAAATTCTAGAGCTGCAGAATCCACAAAATGACAGAGTGAAACAAATCTCCAGCATAAAACAGCTTGGCAGGTCAACAGGAAGCATCTATCATACCAAGCTAGAAGCACAGTGTGGGCCATGGAAGCACAGACAAGGTTGGAGCCGATCTCAGGGGACTGAACTACTGACAGCTGTGGCAGTTTCCAGACTTCTCAACCCACAAACACCAAGGACAGCATGGAGGATCAGTGTGAGAATTCTGTGGGACCTGGTCTATCTGAAGTCTGGCCCCAGCCCTGGGGTAGAGGAGGAAGTGCTGACCAGTGACAGGAGCAGTAGCATCAGTAGCAGCAGCAGTGGAGGCAATGACTACTTCTGGAGTCTGAACCCACAGATGGTGGGGGATCAGGTGGCTGCTACAAAACTGCTGAAGCCTGGGACAGTATACCCACCCCCACTCCCCACTGGAAGCAGACTCCTACCTTGATGAAGAGGTCTGTATCTGGCTGGAAACATGAGCAAACAGTGTACAAAAACTCAGACTATAGAATCTTACTCTGGTGACAAAGATCACAACATACAACCAGAAGAAGACAACAAAGTCAAAGTACCTACATGAAAAGCCTTCAAGAAAAATATAAATTGGTCACAGGACATGGAAGAGCTCAAAAAGGATTTTGAAAGTCAAGTAAGAGAAGTAGAGGAAATACTAGGAAGAGAAATGAGAGTGATGCAAGAAAACCATGAAAAGCAAGTCAACAGCCTGTCAAAAGAGACCATCCAAAAATACTAAAGAAAATAACACCTTAAAAATAGATTAATCCAAATGGTGAAAAAAGGTCCCAAAAGCTAATGAGGAGAAGAATGCCTTATAAAGCAGGATTGGTCAAATGGAAAAGGTGGTCCAAAAGCTCACTAAAGAAAATAATTCCTTCAAAATTAGAATGGAGCAAATGGAAGCTAATAACTTTATGGGAAATCAATAAACTAGAAAACAGAACCAAAAAAATAGAAGACAATGTGAAATATCTCATTGGAAAAAACTACTGAACTGGAAAATAGATCCAGGAGAGATAATTTAAAAAATTTTGGACTACCTGAAAGTTATGATCTAAAAAAAAAAGAGTCGACATCATGCTTTCAGAAATTATCAAGGAAAACTTCCCTAATATTCTAGAACCAGAGGGTAAAATAGAAATTGAAAGAATCCACTGATCACATCCTGAAAGAGATCCCAAAAGGAAAACTTCTAGGAATATTGTAGTCAAATTCCAGAGTGCTCAGGTCAAGGAGAAAATACTACAACAGCCAGAAACAATTTAGTTATTGTGGAAATACAACACATGATAACATAAGATCTAACAGCTTCTACATTGAGTGATTGAAGGACTTGGAATATGATATTCCAGAGGTCAGAGGAACTAGGATTAAAACCAAGAATCACCTACTCAGCAAAACTGAGTATAATACTTCAGGGGGAAAAAAATTGGAACTTCAGTGAAATTTAGGACTTCCAAGTGTTCTTGGTGAAAAGACCAGAGCTGAATAGAAAATTTGACTTTCAGATACAAGAATCAAGAAAAGCATGAAAAGACAAATAGGAAAGAGAAATTGTAAGGGACTTATTAAAGTTGAACTGTTTACATTCTTACATGGAAAGATGACATTTGTAACTCATGAGATCTTGCTTAGTATTAGGGTAGTTGGAGGAAATAATATGAAAAGATTATATCTAAAAAATAAAATCAAGAGGTGAAAGAGGAATATATTGGGAGGAAAAAGGGAGAGACAGAATTCAGGACATTTTCTCACATAAAATAGGCAAGAAAAAGGTTTCACAATGGAGGGGACGGGGTTGGTGAGAGGGGATGAGTGAACCATACTCTCATTGGATTTGACTTAAGGAAGGAAAAACATACACACTCAATTGGGTATCTTACCCTACAAAAAAGTAAGAGGGAAGGGGATAGAAGGAAGGGCAGATTTGGAAAGAGGGTAGTCAGAAGAAAATACTTTAGAAAAGGGACAAAGTTAAAGTTGAAAATAGAATAAGTAGGGAGTGAGAGAGGATGGAGGGAAATATAGTCTCACAACATGACCATTATGGAAGTCTTTTGCATAACTATATATTCATAACTTTTATTTAATGGCTTGTTTTCTCAATGAAGGTATGTGGAGAGGGAAGAAGGGAGAGAATTTGGAAATTCACTGAAGAAAATAATTTAAAAAACAAAATAGGCCAAGTAGAAAAGAAGGTACAAATGCTCATAGAGGAAAATGTTTCCTTAAAAACTAGAACTGGGCAAGTAAGAAGTAATAATTCCATGACACTTCAAGAAACAATAAAACAATGTCAAAAGAATGAAAAAAGTAGAATAAAATGTGAAATATCTCATTAGAAAAATAGCTGAGCTAGAAAATATATTGAGAAGAAATTAAGAATTATTGGACTATCTGAAAGCCACGATCAAAAAAAGAGCCTAAACATCATATTTCAAGAAATTATAAAGGAAAATTGCCCTATTTAAATAGATAAGGAATAAAATTGAAAGAATCCATCAAATCACCTTCTAAAAGAGATCCCAAAATGAAAACTCCCAGGAGTATTATAGTCAAATTCCAGAGCACCCACATCAAGGGTGAAATATTGCAATAAGCCAGAAAGGAACAATTCAAATATTGTGGAGCCACTTTCAGGATCACACAAGATCTAGCTGCTTTTATATTAAAGGATCAGAGGACTTGGAATATGATGATCCAGAATGCAAAGGAGCAAAGATTACAATCAAAAATCACCTATCCAGAAAAATTGAGTATAATCTTTCAAGGGGGAAAATGGATACTTAATGAAATAGAGGCCTGCCAAGCATTCTTGTTGAAAAGACTAGAGCACAATAGAAAATTTGATATTCAAACAGAAGACTGAAGGGAAGCTTAAAAATGTGAACACGAAGCTGAAAAAGATAAACATGAAAGAGTAATCATAAGGGACTCAATATAGTTAAACTGTTTACATTCCTATGTGAGAAGATGATACATGTAACTCCTAAGAATTTTATCATTATTAGGACACTTAAAAAGAGTCTGCATAAACTGAGAGCATGAATGTGGGTAGATTATGTTGGAATGATCTCAAAAAAATATAGGAGTGAAAAAAGAGGGATGTACTAGGAGAAAGGGAAAAGGAGAGGTAGAATGGGGAAAATTTTCTCAAATAAAGGAAGTGTGCAAGAAAGAGCTTTTATATCAGAGGGGAAAATGTGAAGGGTGAGCACTGCTTGAACTTCATCATCGTTGGAATTGATTGAAAGAGGGAAGAATATATATACACACTCAGTTGGGTATAGAAATTTATCTTACCCAATAGGAGAGGAAGGGGATAAGAGATATGGGGATGGAGGGGGCAATGATGAGGGTAGAGAATTTTGGAGGAGGCACTGGTCAGAAACAAGACAGATTTTTAAGGAGGGACAAGAAAAAAGATATAGAAAAAGATAAACAGAGGAAAATGGAATACTTAGTGATCATAACTTGAATGTGAATGGGATAAGCTAACTCAGAACAGAAGCAAATAGCACAATAGATTGATCAAGTAGAGCATGTCTACACATGCTCCAAAGTCTCTCCACAGCACTTTCATTACATGTCAAGTAAAGCATTTATTAAGTATCTATTATGTGTCAAGGACTGTGCTAAGCACCAAGGATACAAAGAAAAGGGGAAAAAAAGTCCTTGTTCTCAAGAAGTTCCCAGTTTAATGGGGGAGACATCTGTTTTGAAAACAGACTCCCCAACCTCCTTCACATGGGAAATAGCATCAATGATATTCTGAGTAAATGTCAGTTGCCTATTATACAAATGAAACATAGTGTGAGTGTATGTTATCATCATTGACCATCTTTGAAGGCAGAGAATTGTTTAATGATATGCTGGGGGAAAAGGGTAATAAATTTTATCAGGGTGTTGATCTAAAACTTTTTGTGTCTTATGAACTTTCAGGATGTCACTGTAGTACACACACACACACACACACACACACACACACACACACACACACACCTTCCTATGAGGCATAGGAAGAAATAGGCAGAAATCTGTAATATCAACACAAAAAAGTCACTTTATTGGAACTTTCTAAGTCATAGTAGAAATACCACTGTTTAGACTATTAAAGAAGTAAGCAATAAATTTTATTTGGACAGTTGCCAATACAGTGTGTCTGATTTGTCTCCAAAGTAGTTATTATTTGAATTTATAAGTAGAAAAAACTGAGTCACAGAAGAGGTTAGAATTTTAGTCAGGAGTACATAATAAATATTTCTTGGAAGAACAAGATTGGTTCTCCCCTACAGGACAACAATTTCTCACCACAATTCTAAAGAGTTTAAAGATTTCCAGACAACATATTCCCTGTTCAGGTGAGTTAGTCATAGTCTAGAAGTTGTTCTTTCAATTGGATTTTTTAATCCAGTCCCTGAAGAACTTTGGTAAACTTGAATTTAACTTTGATACATTCCCTCCTCTTCTGAATTATAATAAAGCAGATAAATGAAAATGAAGTATTTCTAACTTTATTGTTCCAATCACTAAATTTATCCTTTAAGGACTTTCACAACACTGCTTTTTGTTATGTTTTATAAATTATTTTGAATAGTTTTGATCTGGTACTAATAAAATGCATTATAATCTTGGTAATAATTCATTCAGTTAAATTAATTATAAAGCTAATTTTCAAGATCTATTTTTTTATGGAATAAAGTTGGATAGTGAAATTCTAAAAGGTTCCAGCTGAGAAGTTTAAATAATTCCTTCCTTTGTGTCCTTATCCTTATTTTCTTCTTTTCCAGTAATAGCAACTCCCTTTCCCCCCTTCCCTATAGGACACTCTTCCTCTTTGAATTATATTTACAACAGTTTCTCTCACCAATATCTGTTTCTCTTAGAAAGAAAGCCACCACTAGGCACTGATGCCAAAAATTCTAGATCATTAATTACAAAGAAAACTATAGGACATGTAAGAGTCCACCCCCTGCCCCCTGCTACCCAGAAGTGCATTTAAATACTTGGGGAATTTAGTGACAGTGAAATTGATGAGTGAGAATTTGAACCTTTTCAACTCTTCTCAAGATAGGAGTTATTTTAAAAGTCAGCTGGTGATTTTATTTTTTAATTTATTTTTATTTTTTATCAATGATAATTTATTCTCTCCCTCCTCAACTGAATAACAACAGCAAAAAAACAAAATCAAAGACAAAAAACCTGGAAATAAATATATGCTGTTAAAATGAAGAAAACTTCCTCTTTTCCCTTGTCCAACAATGACTTCTCTTTCTGCGGATTGGGTTCATTTCTCTCTTAGGAGGTAGATGGAATACTTCACCACTAGTTTCCTATAACTGTTTTGTCATTGTCTTGATTAGAGTTCTAAAGTCTTTGAAAGTTATTTTTCTCCATTACATTGTCATTATGGAAATTGTTCTCCTGACTTTGCTCACTCCACACTGAATCAATTCATATAGTTCTTCTTAAGTTTTTCTTTTTCTGAAGAAACTGTCCATTTGTTCATTTCTTACAGCACAATAATATTCTATTATATTTGTATGCCACAATTCTTTTAACCATTTCTCAATAGTTATGTGCTTGTCACCTCTCACCTCTACATTAGTTTCCAGGTTTTACGTAGAGAATGGATGTAATTATTTTTGTAGATAGGGATCCTTCTTTTCTGTCTTTGATTTCTTTGGGGTATAGGCTTAGTAGTGATACTACTGTCTTAAAAGATATGCACAGTTAAGGGACTTTTTAGGCACAGTTTCAAATTGTCTTAATGATGGCTGTACCATTTCTTAGTTCCACCAAGAGTACATTGGTGCACCAGTTTTCCCATAGTCCTCCAATATCTGCTATTTTCCTTTTTTTCTTATCTTGCTGATCAGATAGTCATTAGGTAGAATCCTAGAATTTTAATTTTTACTTCTGTATTAATTATGTGAAGCATTTTTTTATGTGGCTACTGTTAGCTTTAATTTCTTCCTTTGAAATCTGTCTTTGACCATTTATCTATTATGGAATAGATCTTGTGATTACAAATTTGAATCAATTCTTAATACACCTTGTGCTGCAAAGATAGCACAATAGATCCCTCTTGGGATCTATTTAGCTTCTAATTTTAACTACAACATATGTGTATGCATAAAAACTTTTATATTTTATATAACCAAAATTCTTTATTTTATTTTTGGCTATTCTCGCTATTCCTTGTTTGGTCATGTATTCTTCCCCTTTCCATAGATATGGAATCTTTTAATGTGCTTATAATGTTACTTTTTATGTCTAAATTTTATATCCATTTGGAGTTTTTCTTGGTATATGGTGTCAGATACTGAATTATATCTAATTTCTGACAGACTCTTTTTCAAATTTCCCAGCAGTTTTTGAAAAATAGTGAATCCTTCCCCTTGTAACTGGGATCTTTGGGTTTATCTAAATCTGTTGACATTACTTCTTAACCAGTACAAAGTTATTTTGATGATTACAATTTTGTTGTATAATTTGAGATCTGGTCTTTTGAGGCCTCTTTTCTTCTTTCTTTCTTTGTTTTATTTATTTTTTTTACTGTTCCCCTTCAGATTCTTAACCTTTGTTCTCCATATGAAATTTGCTATTTTTCCTTCTATCCCTACCAAAAAAAATCCTTTGGTAGCTTATATGTCATCAAATAAGTAAATTAATTTAAGTAATACTTTGATTTCTACTATATTGGGTGGTCCTACCTATGGGCAAATAATATTATTTAGGTCTATTATCATTTCTGAAAATAATATTTTTTAATTGTATTCATATAGTTCCTGGGTTTATCTTGGTAGATAGACTCCCAAATATTTGTAGTTATTTTGAATAAAATTTCTTTCTTTTCCTGATAAAATTTTTTTTTGGCAATTATTCAGGAATCCTGATAATTTTTGTGGATTTATTTGCTGTCTTGAAATATTAATGTTGTTGTTTTTTAGTCATTTCAGATATGTCTGACTCTTTGTCATCTCATTTAGTGTTTTCTTGGCAGAAATAATGGAATGATTTGCCATTGCTCATTTTACAGATGAGGAAATTGAGGTAGAGTTAAGTGACTTGCCTAGGATCATATAGATAGTAAGCATCTAAAGCCAGATTTGAACACAGGAAGGTGAATCTTGCTGACTCCAGGCCTGTGCCACTTAGCTGCCCTGAAATATTAACATGTTTATTAATTTTTTTCAATTAAATTCAGTTGACATATTTGGGGTCTCTGGATGTAATAATATTCTTTCCCATTTGCCTGCTTATTTCTTTAATTACTCTTTTTTGTCTTACTGTTATAGTAATTTCTAGTGCTATGATAAATAGTGGTGTCAGTTATGAGCATCTTTGCTCTACCCCTGATCATATTGAAAGGACTGTTACTTCAGATAATGTTTTTGTTTTTACTATTTGTTACATTGAGTAAAAGCACATTTATCCCTTGGGCTTTCTATTCTTTTTTAAAATAGAAACAGATGTTGGATTTTGTCAAGAACTATTTTCATTATCTATTGATAAAGTCAAGTAATTTGTATTTTTCGTGTTTTATTATGGCTTATTATGTTTGTAATACTCCTTGTCGTGAACAAACCTTGAACTTATCATATAAAAACAACCTGGTCATGGTGTATAATGATTTTAACTTGTTGCTGTAATCTATTTGTTAATATTTTATTTGAATTTTTTGTGTCAGTATTTATTGATCTATAATTTTCTTTCTCAGCTTTTCTGTTCCTTGATTTAGATATCAGGACAATGTTTGTATCACAGAAAGAGACTAGAAGGATCACTTCTATGGTGCAAGGGAGTTCAGATGAAAAGTACCATCCCACACAAAGATATCTTTAACAAACTTTATGGCTACTCACAAGGGTATAATATTAATACAAGGTTCATGGTGGGTAGGGGGAAAAATTAAAGATTTTCCCCACCCATTAATAGACCTCAACACCTTTTGTTAATTTCTACTGAGGTACTAGGTCAGAGTCATGTCCTCCAGCTCTGAAAAGTCTATAAATACTCTGAGGTGAGGTTTTACTTTGGAACTTACTCATTGGAAGAGTTTGTTTGGTCAGACAAGACTCTGGGTAACCGCTAAGCACACACACACACCTGGCTTTGAAAACCCAGATGTTGTTGCTTCTCTCTCTGGTAACTATGTATGTATGTAATGGTCAGACAGTTGGATCTGTCTGTTGATCTGTGATGGATGTATTGATTATGGTCAGACAGTTGGAAGCCCTGTCTGTTCTTTATTTCTCTACTTGAATTTTCTCTGCTGGTATATGTGTTTGATAAAAGTGATTGTTGACCCTTCAAAAGTTGCTTTCCTTTTAGAAAAGCAGATCTAAGAACCTGTACAGCAGACCTTCCTGTGTTTGCCAGACTTCTTTTTTTTTTAATTACATTATTTTATTTGTTTTCAGTGTTCAACAATCACTTCCATATAGCTTAGACTTTTCCCCCTCCCTTTCCCTCCTTCCCCCCTCCCTCCTCACTCCCTCCCTGAGATGGCATACAATCTTATATAGGTTCTACACATACATTCCTATTAAACACATGTTGCATAGGAGAATTAAAATGAATGGGAGAAACCATAAAACAAAACAAAATAGAAAAAAAATGGTCTGTTTCTATCTGCGATCCAATTCCATACCTTTCTCTGGCATTTTGCCTCAAGAGTCGATTGGAAATTTTTTAAGCCCATGCGTTGCAATCAAGTACTACGTCTACCAGAAAAATTCCTCGCACACTGTGGTTGTTGCTGTGTACAAAGTTCTCCTGGTTCTGCTCCTTTCACCCAGCATCAGTTCATGTAGGTCTTCCCAAGCTTCTCTGAGGTCTTCTTCTTCATTGTTTCTCATGGCACAATAGTATTCCATTACATTCATATACCACAACTTGTTCAGCCATTACCCAATTGGTGGGCATCCCCTTGATTTCCAGTTGTTGGCCACCACAAAGAGAGCTGCTATAAATACTTTTGTACATGTGGGACCCTTTACCATTTCTATGATCTCTTTAGGATAGAGGCCCAGAAGTGATACTGCTGAGTCAAGGGATATGCACATTTTTGTAACCCTTTGGGTATAGTTCTAAATTGCTCTCCAGAATGATTAGATCAGCTCACAGCTCCATCAACAATAAATTAGTGTTCCAGCTCTCCCACATCTTCTCCAACATTTATCATCTTCTTGTTTTGTCATGTTAGCCGGTGTGATGTGGTGCCTCAGAGTTGTTTTAATTTGCATCTCTCTAATCAATAGTGATTTAGAGCATTTTTTCATATGACTATAGAAAACTTTAATTTCTTCCTCTGAAAACTCCCTGTTTCTATCTTTTGACCATTTGTCAATTGGGGAATGACTTGCATTCTTGTACATTTGACTCAGTTCTCTGTATATTTTAGAAATGAGGCCTTTTCACAGACACTAGCTGAAAAAATTCTTTCCCGGTTTTCTGCTTCCCTCCTAAACTTGGTTGCCGAAATTCTTGCTGTTACAAAGGGAAGGAGGAAAACAGCAATCTCAGTGTGCAAACTCCATACCTTCAGTGCATGCAGGAAGAATATCTGGATTCCAAATGAAGTCCCCCAAGCCTTCAGAGCTCAATCTTAAATGTCATTTGAGACAAAAAGACAGTATGACACCAATAGAAGACTGTTCAACTGTTTAAGGAACTAATACAATGAAAGTATTTCTAAATCTGATAAGGAGTTGGTATACAGAGTGGGAAAGTAGGAATGAAGAATAAAGATATAGAAAAGCTAACTTTAATGATTCCATTCTAATGAGAGGCTGAAATGGAAATGAAAATGCCTGAAGACATACACATCAAGCCAGTTTTCATTGGATGACACCTTTTCCTATTTTGCAAATAGTTGTAATATCTGAATTAATTCTTCCTTTAATGTTTTACTTATATTAATTAACTATATTTTCTTTGTACTAGTTCACTTGTAAATCCATAGTTTTCCTTCAGGAATTTATTTGTGATTTGTTCAATTTCTTTATCCTGATACTAGAAATAATTTATTAAAATAATTTATTTCTTCTTTTTCTAATCTGAGTTTTTTACATTGTATGTTTCCTCTATTTCATCTATATTATAAGTTTTGCTGCCACAAAAATAAGCAGATCTTTTCTGCTTCTCTCACCAGTAGCATTTATCTTCAGAAGAGAAGTCACTGCTAGGCAGAGGTACCAAAATATCCAGATAGAAAACTCCATAGAGTTTTCATTTGGACATTTTTCTAGAAGTATATTCTAGCCACATGGGAAATTTAATAACAAAAAAACTAAAGAGTGGGAATTCAAGCCTTTTCAAAGTCCTTAAAACACAGAAACAAATTTTAACCCAGGTTCAAAATGTCCAATAACTGGACATTTTAATTATTTTTCCATATGGTGACTTGAAGATTCTTAGCTCAGATAAGAGGTGCAAGATGGTGTAAGCACATTTTCATTTCTGGAAGAGGAAGCCCAGCTAAGAGAGGAAATAGATCAAATATTTTATGTACATAAACAGAGTCAATATATCAACTTTAAGACAAAGGTCCTAACCAGAATTTTCCTCCTTTACTTCCTGCTTCAAACAAGGAACAAACTGCCAATAATTCATTAAGTCTGCCTTAACTGGACAGCTGAAGAGCACTTATGGACAGAATTCATAGGCCTTTATATTATAGCCCAAGTAATTCTGTTTTCCCTCTACTCTTCTTTTCCCTCCCCATTTAACAATTGTAGCTTCCCTGAAATATCATCATTCTGGCATTCCCATAACTGCTACATCACCACTCTGGCAGCTAATTCATTATGAAATCAGGAAGGTTCTAATTTTATATCAGTCTTTCTTCTGTCAGTCATCATTCTTCAAGTAGGTCCAAGCATCACTTATTGGTTCCTCAATGTTTTCACAAAAATCATCTCATCAGCCAAGTACAACTGGTTAAATGCTCCTCATACCATTCTTACTATAAGGAAATGACAAAAGAATGCTCAATCCAGATATTTTCACAACAGAGATGAAATTAGCATATTACTCATATGGTATTATCACCCTGTCATGGCTATTAGTAGTTTCCTGCCATCACAATGTGACCAACAGACCATGACCATCTGTATGACCTCTATTGTATGCCAAAATGTGTGGTTTGTCCTTTGTTCTCAAAGAGGACTGTGACATCAGGGGGGTGATGACATGACTTTCACTGAATTGGATTTGAGGGAGAGAGGGCTCTGCAATGTCACCAGCCTCACTCTCTCCTCCAAAGCCATCTGGGTCCAGTGGCCAGATATGGATTAGGATGACTGGAGATGGCCTAGGATGCAGTGGGAGATCCTGGCCTTTTTAAGCTAAGGTCCATTCAGTGAATAAGTCTGTGGAAGAAATGAGGCAAGGGATGGGTGGCCCCTTTAATTTAAAAAAACAAACAAACTGGGAGGGAAAGAGCCTGAGAAACAATTGCTATTTACATTTATTCTGATTCAGGAGGGCCCAAAAAGTAACCATTAAGTAGTTCATGGGTGGGGATCTATTGTCCAAACAATGAGATCTAGAATGAATAGGGTTTAAGACATGGTCTTTGAGAAAGAAATCTAGCCAGTAAACTCCAAGACAACTAGGTAGGTTTCAGTCATCAGAATTTACCTTCTTTTGGGCAAAACACTCTCAGGTAAGGGTATGATACTTCATTTTGGGAGAGCAGAGGAGGAAAAAGGAAAGGACTGCAAAATAGAAGAGGAATGAATGATAGACTTAGAAGATATGAGGGTTCTGTTTCCTCACTAGCAATAATTTCTTCTTGCATATTCTTTCTCCACTAGCAAGATTGGCTAAGATATTCTACCATTTTATATGTCAGAACAGAATTGCTCAATGAAATCAACTTACCTCATTGAAAGTCAGTGATAAGATATGCAAATACCTTAACCAAGTGAAAGCAATCAATAAATCAATCTCAATCAGCTTTCTAAAATCTACTTTAAGGCTGCCTGACTGGATAATGTTGGGAGTAAGCACACCAGTAGGGGCTCCAACCAGAGTATTAGAGAATCATTCCCCACTCTCCTCAGGAGTAAATCTTGAACCCTAAAGGGAAAGGAAAAGCCTGCTCTGTCACCCAAGTTTCATTTCTGAGAGCGGGAGTTGGGATAAAGATTCTTAAAATTGTATGTGCTCTATACAGAAAAGAGGCAGTGGCCTAAAAAAAGGCAGTTGCCTTGCACTCCATAGCTCAATTCTACAATTATTAAAGCTCCTACTATGTTGTGTTTTTTTTTAAAAAAGCACTGTACTAGGTACTAGGGCTACAAAGATGAAAAATATTATAGTCCATTCAAGGAGCTTACATACTAGTAGACAGATGAAACATAGCCACAAATAACTACAGTACAGGTTAGACAATGGGAAAAGTCAGAATGATATCTTTTGAATGACACCTTTCCCAACTCCCCTACTATTCTCCCTTCCAAACTACCTTGAATTTAACTACTTTTTATATATTTATGTTTTCACACCTTAAATTTATACGGAAATTTGTTGTCTCACCATTAGAGTATTAGTGAATATGAATTGTTTCTTTCATTGTACTTTGTATCCTTAGGACTTGGCATACCACCTTATGCTTAATAAGCATACTTATTAACTGATAATTTAATTTATAAATTATTAATAATAAAATATAAATAAATGCTTGTTGATTGGTTGACATGAATAATTCAAAAAGGAATAAATTGCTTCTAGCTGGAAAAATAATAGAAATCAAAAAAACATCCAAGGTAGTACCTAAACTGGACCTAGAAAGAAGAATGTCCAAAGATAGAGATGAGAGAATGTGTTCCAAGCATGGCATATGACAGGCCCCATTTTTCTAGAAAAGACATAATCATTGTACCCGAAAACAACAGCCTGAGACTCAGGGGACTAGTTTTTATTCTGCCACCATTTTGTTACATGAATAACTGTAGGCAAGTTACTTAATGTCTCCTTGTCTCGATTTCTTCATCTGTCCAAAGGTGTCAGGAGGAAGATGGGAGGGAAGACTAAACTAAATGAATTGTAGATCTAATAGTTGATGATGCCATGTTAAACTAGGATATGAAATTTCTTCAAATCCAAGTGTGACCAGGAGCCTGCCAAATCCAATCTCCTATACTGGGGCACTTCCCATGGATCTGAATTTGTGCCTTGACATTTTTCAGGGACCCTCTGTTTAAGCCCCATAGTAAAGGACATGGACAACTATAGCTTCTATAGGTTGATACCCAAAATTCCCTGTTGAGATATCTCAGGGATATGTCAAAAATGATAGGAGACTATTTTAGCTCCCTCACTATCTTTTGAACATGTGACTTGGGACTCTGGATAATTTTCTCTGGGACTATGACAGCTCTTCCTCAGACTTCCGGTGGGAGAAAGAGGGAATCTCTCTCCTCTCTACCAATCTCAAGAAGCAGAATGGTAGGTAGCTGGATGCATAGGACAGTGAGAGTGTTTGTTTGCTAGATGAGCCTGAAAATGGATCCCAAGTCTCTGACTGCCTCTTCTAATTTGTGTTTCTTCCCCTGTATACAGAAAACCAAACAACAATGGCAAAATATGGAGGTCATTAAGAGCTCCAAAGTCTGGATGCTGATTGCCCAGCAGGATGTGCAAACATAGCTTCTCAGAAGAGAAAATGGCCACAGGCAAGAGGCTGAGTCATGCATGCTTAGCTGGTTAGGAGATGTGGACCTTGTATGAGCTGCTAAGATCTAAGGTGAAAGTGAAATTCAGCGGTCTCCAAAGTTTTGTGTTTTAAGTATCTGCCTCCCAGGAAAATATAGCCGAGGTGGCTGGGATATAATTTGTGCTTTAGGTATGTGTTAATAAGTGCTTATGAGTCTTTTGTGTTTTAGACATTTCTTTTATGGGAGGAAATGAATAGCTCTCCTCTACCTAATGTCTACAAATTTTACACTGAATAAACTTTTATAGGTGAGATCCTATTAATCCCTTTTAGGAAGTCCCTAGACATGAATATACCTAAGCTTTATTTAAGATATGTTCCCTGAAGTATTACGAGTCATAAAGGATAAGAAAAAGACTGGTCTGTGTCCTTTAAAGTCAAATTGAACCTGGTCTGGGAATACAGAATTAGGGGCCCTTTACGGGTGAGGTCATTACTGGGGGTTGAGTAACACTGGGTAGATCAGTTCAGCTTGTTCAGCTTTTTGCTAGGGAAATAAACATTTTACTTCAAATACCTGATTTTCATTCAGCAGAGTCTGGGAACCTGTAGTCTTGAGCCCTCTAGGTCCTCAAGTATGGTCCTTTGACTGAATACAAACTTCACAGAACAATTTGTTTAAATTCAAAGGACCACACTTGAGAACATAGAGGGTCACAGGTGGCCTCAAGGCTGCTGGTTCCCCACCCCCATATAGAGATGTTATACATTGGTTACTTTTAAAAATTGCCTTAGTACTTTTGTGGGGAAAAAATTATCAAGCAAAGTAAATATAATTGATATGCACCAAATTAATATGTCAAGAAATGTCAAAAAGATCACAGTACTTTAATAAATATTAAAAAATTAATTTAATGAAAGATTTTATAATAAATCAATGGTTTCTTCAGTATTAGAAATAGCCACTGTTCCCATTTTATTTTCTTTGTGAATGTCTTTGTGCCTCTGAATAACACAGTCCTCTTCAGGCTCCACTTTTCCCACAATGATGAACAATTGGAACTTGAAATTCTCAATAGAGAAGTGCCTTTTCCAACTCCCAACCACTCCCAGTGTCAAGAGGACTGATAAAGAAATAAAATAACCATTTCTTCCTCCTTCTAAATCTCTATCTTCTCACCCCACTGGACAAGCAAGAATATTTTCTGTTCTTCCTGTAGCCTCACAATAAGAAATAAGAGTTTTCACATTATTACTCCTAATTCTTTTGCAAGGATGACTCCTTAATGAATTCTTACTCAGGGCAAATGTTGCCTGCGATTTCTTCCTTTCTGTTTCTTTCATGTTACCTCTTACTTGATTGTCATCTCCTTGAGTCTCACAATCAGAATTTAGATAGAAAATGTTCCAGAAAGGAATTTACCTGGAAGTCACACCTGAAGGGAGACAAACTATTTCTCCTGACTCCAGAAGCATTGTGGATTTGTAAAAATCTCCTTTGGAATATTATCCATTAATTTCAACCTGGATGTTATGGACCACCCAAAAACTCAACTCCAGCTCCCAAGTGGTGATTTAGGAATCCATACCCCGCCCTGTCCAGAGAATATCTTCAAGATCTCTAGGTCTGAAGTGTAAGAGGCAGCATAGTGATAAGATCACTGGTTCTGATCAGGATTCAAACCCCACCTCCAGCACTTACTACCTGTTTGACATTGGGCAAGTTATTTAACTTTCCTAGGCAAAATTCTCTCAACTTTAAAATCAGGGGAGTGGATTAGAGCTGTGATCCTGTGATTCATGCCCTCTCCCTCCCTTTTCTTTGCCCATAATATCCAAATGTCCAATACAATTCCTAAGAAGCATCAATGCCCTGAACATATCCCTTGTGTTTTTTCAGTTCAGTAGTTCTTCAGAGGATAGCGTAGTTGGAAGAAATACTCTCTACACTGATGCCTGCTACAGCTGCATACAGTTCAGGCACCACGAGCTCAGGTACCTGCAGCACAGCTTTATCATCTGCACCATGGCTGGCAGCCTCTAGACGAAGGCGTAGTTGTGTTGGGGAAGGTCGGTTATCCTCACTCCATCTCCAGCAGGATTTCATGATGCTATACCTGCAAGGAGGGAAAGCAGATGAAAAACTTAGTTCTTTGATAGCAATACCCATCAGCAGACTGCTTTCCCCCTCCCTGAACTATTTCCTTTCTATAATATTGAAAATATCATTCCTCACTGCTTCTCATCTCCTTCCTGGTTGTTATGTCTTTGCTGTGCATGACCAGTGAACTATTTTCATCTCTCCCTGTCTTTTGGTTGTCTCCTTATCATCTCCATGATGGGGAAACTCTTTTATAAAAGGTCTTAGCAGAGTACCACAGAGAACAAGACTAGGGAGCTCTATGTTGTCTTGTCAATTGTCAGTTACTTCTGGGTTAGAGTAATGGGAAAATTAGAAACCAGTTTTGAAAACCAGAGTAGTGGGAAAATTAGAAACCAGCTGTGCTTCTAACCTCCTCAGAAATCTTAGACAAGTCACTTCCTCTCACCTCTAAAATGAAGGTATTGGATAGAGGATTCCTAAGGTTCTAGCTTGAAATCTTATAAAATGCTCAGGTTTCCAGGAAGGTTTACCATAAATTGTTGCAGATTGTTTGCCAATTTGTTTTTTGGGTTTTGTTTTGTTTTTTTGCCAAAAATGGAGTGTGACCATTATTTGAAGTAGTTTTTAAAAATATGCCGATATTACCTAAAAATCATTTATTTATTACTAAACTGTCTTCAGTGCAAGATTAGGATGCATGGAATACTCGTGAATATATGTTAAAATTCAATATTGACAATGTGCATGTGTTGAAAATTCTAAGTTCATGGCTAGAGAGATAAATGCATATCTATATGCCACTGGTAAATACACTGCTACTCTATTTACCTCTTAGGCTGCACGACAAATAGAATTAGATCATGTGATGATTATTTTTGGACTGAAAAAACAGGGTGCAACAATTATGTGGCAGCAATGATTATGTGGTGAAATACGGTAATTAAGAAGGTTAGGTTTCCTCTATGAGGAGTCTGCCTGCTTGATCACCCTTGATAATGTTGCACATTACTACTGGACAGCAGCTTACCTTGAAACTAGAGAAAGGCAGGGAGTTTCAGAGGTGAAACAAATAAGTCACCCCTTCCATCCTCAGCAACTTACCAGTATAGTAGGTCTCAGAAAAAAAAAGTGGTCTACAGATAGGTTGACCAGATTAAAGAGGTAGTTTTCTACTTATTAGTAGGACAGGGCTCCCTTAATTCAAAACTGGAGTCCTCAGTAAGTCATATTGACAGGATAGAGGGAGTAACTTTTGGTCATGAACAGAGCAGAATTCTTTTGACTCATACCTGGCAACCTCTTGAAAAATCAAGGCCATTTCCACTGACTTTAGCAGAACACAGAATACAAAAGATGTTGCCCTTCAACACTCAAGAAGGCAAAGCTGAGTAGACCTAGATCTTAGTTTAAGATTCAACTTGTCAGGAGATCATGGGCAAGTTTGTTCTCCTCTCTGACCCTCTGTCTCCTTGTTTGGAAGATGGGGAATATACTACCTATTTCATAGAGAGGTTATGAGGAAAGTGCTTTGTCAACCTTACACACATACACACACATACACATTTGAATTATTAATTTTTCTGTCATAAATAATTTCTTTTGGTCCTACCCCTCCAATCAAGTAAATCTGATTAATTTTACTTGGATAAACTTGCTAATTCACATCTCCATAACTTTGTTCATGCTATTTCTTTTTTTTGGTATTTATTTGTACTGTATTTATTACTTTTTCCATCATACAATTTTTTTGGAAAAATAATAAAAAACCTTGTTTTATTTCATTCTAAGCATTAGCACATAGTTGTGATTGTATTTTGTAATTTTGTTAAATAGAAAGTAGATTTATTTACATAATTTTCATTTCATTTTTCAAAATAAAATCCCTGTGAAGTCCCTATTTTAAGTGGATTCACATTAAGTGATCTTTTTCTAGTACCAATTATTCTTCAATAACAAGGATCTCTTGTATATTTCTTTGATCTGTTTATGTGAAAAATAGGTTTTGAGAAGACCTTAATGTTTTTGAGTTCAACTTAACCTCATAGTTCACAAATGTTAATACTTAACAAACATTTTTCTTCTTATAAAAATATTTTATTTTTAACATTCATTTTTTAAAATGTGAGTTTCTGATTCCTTCTTTCATGCCCCTCCCCTACCCCTTGGGAAGACAAGCAAAATGATATTAATTATATACATTGTGCCATTTCTAATACCTGACATGTCCTCTCCTTCCTTTCCAACATTCCACATCCACATCTTTTGTCAAGCCCTAATTCAAAATTTGCCCTCATCACCCTAAACTTCTCTGACACTCCTTAACAGCAATATAATCATGATACATAGTTGAAATACTACTTATTATCAGTTATATTACTTACGTAATTGTTTTCTCATTTCTCGCATGAATACAATAAGAGCTTACCCATTACTGCACTGTATACAGGATATTATTTATATTCTTTCCAAAGTCTGGTCTGAGGCTGTGCACATTAGTACAAAGAGAGTAATGAGTGACCACTGTATACTTTTTGAGGGAGATGTAGCTAATGATAGAGTGGACAGGGGTGGGGAGAAGAAAGAGAAGCATTTCCCAAAGGAATTGCTTACATGTTGGATGTGCAACTGGAGGGTCTTTTCATGATTCTTCTCCGCTGGAGATGCTGTAGAATGCTGGTAGGAGGGACCTCTGGATAAGGTGGAGCCCCTGCAAAGGGAAGGAAAAGCAACAGCAGGGGGTGACCCTCCAGGAAAAATCCTGACTCCTGTCTAATAAGGACTCTCCATTAGTAATAATCTTGATCCACCTCACTCTATCTAGCTGGGTTAATTTCCAAAGGGAAATGTGTGGGGTGCGGTGGGGGGAACACAGTGAAAGTGTGAGAATTTTTTTAAAAGAATGTGTTTGCCACCTGATGGCCAAGTGAAAGTATTACATGCAAAAGATGGGAAACGTTTGAAGACCATAGGAACCTAAGAAAGTAAAGTGCATTTTTGCATTGTGCCAGGGAAAGTCAGAACTAAGACTAAACAAGGAGGAGATGCCATAGACCCTCAGCCAAATGAATCACCTGGGTTGATGCCTGAATTGAGCCATAATCACTATCTCTAGTCAGGATTAGCCCATAAAGTGGTAGAATGATGAAAAACTAGAGATGGTTTACCTCATCTGCAATTCTTAACCTGAAGTCTGTGAACTTTTTTATATTTGCATCACTATATTTCATTATAATTGAATTCATTTGTAATCTGCTTTTTTAAATTTTATATATTTATATCCTTTATTCTGAGAAGTGGTGTATAGTCTTCACCAAAATTGCCAAAGGGATCCATGATGGAAAAAGTTAAGAACGCCTGAAGTTTGATCTCTTTATCTTATAGAGGCCTCTGGTCTGAAAACATATCTTGAGATGGGGTGAGGGGATGTGAAGCATAAACTATGGGTTGGTTGGTTGGTTATGGTCCTTCATTCTCTAAGAGGACCAAAATGACATCACTATATTAGAGTAAAATTACAGTGTATCCAACTATGGCTGACTAGATCAATATGAGCTCAGAATGCACTACCACAGGTTGGACACAAATAGTCAGTTTGAACATTTGGGGTGGATTCTCTAACTCTGCACATTCTGTATTTCTTTTGAACTACTTCAATTCTATTTTGCTCATAGAGCATCGTACCTTCTCTGATGAAGGTACACCATGCTGGATGGTCCTGTTCCAATGTCTCTCATGTCATATAATAATTCCAAAATTCATAAGAGAGAACTTGAGAAAATCCTTGTATCTTTTTGGGTTCCTTTTTTGGACTACCATGTAAGCACTTGCCCTGTGTGAGTTCTCCATATAATAGTCTTTTTGGCAAGCACAGGTTTGGCATTTGAACAATGTGGCCAGCCCATCAGAGTTCTACTCTCTGCAGTAGAGTTTGAATGGCAATTCAGTTCATGAAAGAACCTCAGTGTCTAGTATCTGCCAGGTGATATTCAGAATCTTCCTAAGACAATTCAAATGGAAGCAATTTAACTTCCTGGCATAACACTAGTATACTGTCCAGATTTCACAGGCATACAACAATGAGGTCAACGTAGTAGCTCTGTAGACCTTCACTTTGGAAGTCAGTCTTGTATCTCTTCTTTCCCACACTTGTCTTTGGAGCCTCCCAATCACTGAGCTAGCTCTGGCAATGTGTCAACCTCGTTGTCAATGTGTACATCCCCAGAAAGGATACTGCCAAGATAAATGAACTTATCCACAGTATTCAAAACTTCTCCATTGACTGTAATCAATGGTTCCACACATGGATGGTGTGGTGCTAGCTGATGGAGCACCTGTGTTTGTGTGTGTGTGTATTAATTGTTAGGCCAAAATTAGCACAAGCAGCAGAAGAGCAATACATATCTTTTTTGCATCTCAACTTCAGAGGCTGTACCAAAGGTGTAACAATTTGCAAACAAAACATCATGCACCAATACTCCTTCCACTTTAGTCTTGGCTTGTAGACTTTTCAAGTTGAACAATTTACCATAAATGTGATAGCTGATCACAGATGTGTCATATACTCAACCCAAGAGCAACATTGCTACCAGCAACACTTCCAGTGAAACTGAGCCAGATTAAAATGTAATTGGGAAATACTTAATGAAATAAATAAAAAATGGAATAGGATATAAATAATATAAACATATGATTTTCTAAATCATTATGTCCCAAGAAAGCATCTCCATGTAGGGTTTAGCAGCTCTTGCTTCTATTTCAGTTTGATACCACTGATTTATACCACAATATGTATCATCCCCCCCAGAAGAAAACCCAGCAAACTATAATAGACTCAGCTGATTAATAGCCAAGGCTGCCTTTCCCTAGAAATTAAGTTTTAATTTTTACCCCATTGATTTAGCTGAAAGTTCTTTATCCCCCACCTCTCTTCTTTTAGAGATCATCCTTACCTAAAGTCACCATCTCATACAGCAAGATTCCAAAGGACCATCTGTAAATCAAGCAAAATAAACCTGCTCATTCTCCACTCTTTCTTCTATCTCAAAGAGACTTCACACAATCAATAAACACCAATAGGAGGGAAACATGAGGAATAAAGAGAAGAGGATTAAGGCTAAGCACTGCCAGAGCTCTATAACTTAACATGGGGGAAAGGGTTGACTTGTCTCCTCCATTCTATTTCTAGCTCCTGGAGTTTAGTGGTTGTCTTATCTATATCTTTCACCATTGGATTCTCAGTTTGTTCACTTAGTTCTAAACACAGAAGAGGTCAGAGTTTTCCCACTGTGATTTATACTTCAGTTTTCCTCCCTGTTTTCCCTTGCCTTCTCTCCCCACTCTTACTTTCTTCCAGAGGCCACACCACTTACTACCTCCCTTCTACTTCTACCCCCATTTAGCTGCTTCTCTTTCCTGCTTTGTCAGATTCAACTGGCCCAACCCAGAAAAACTGAGAGCAGAGTCAACTTTACAGACAAAGTGGAACCAGTCTTTTTGATGAGATTAAAGGGTTACTGCTCCCACTGATGCTGGACATTTTATAGTTAGAGATGCATTTCCTGCAGTTAAGTATTACCTGGTGTTGCCAATTCCTTTGGTGGAAGATGGTGGGGACAACAACACACATTTTAGTCCTGAACATCTTAATTTTATATTAATGAATTTATCAGATTGTTTTCTCCTCTAGAAGAGATATGAGTTAGAGTGCTGGATATCTAAAAGGGAACCAGACATTGGAAGATGGGGGAAGGAACAAGAAAAGAGAAGAGCCTGAAGACAAACTTTTCACCTTCTCAGATTTCTTTAGGTTTGATTCTCATCACTAATTAAATGTTACTTGATCATTGTTTTATAGACTAAAGCCCCATGGATGGTCTTTGGAAACCTTCTATTGAGTTTAGTTCAGTTGGAAAAGGACTACTGAGCAGAGACAAACCATACACATCTCCTCTGATTCCTGCAGGCTTCAGCAGGAGCCTCTCAGGGGCTTGCCACTTCAGGGGGACCATCCGTTTGGAGGAGATGGCACCTCGAGCATGGACTTCATATGCCAGACCCAGCCCACAGAGCTTGGCAGTGAGGTCACTCTGGATCAAGACATTCCTGGCTGCTATATCTCCATGGAATAGTTGCTTTTCCTGGAGAAATTCCTGTGGGGATAAAAATGGAGAGATCAGGGCTTTGGAGACCACTGACTTGGAGTACAAAGGAAAAGGGAAATGCCTGGGTCAGTCCAGGCCATCCAACTCCACTTGGACCTTACTAATAATAAACTTATGGCCCAAATATCTATGCTATTGGGAAGGAAAACATAGTATGTATGACAAAATATTATGAATGACCCCCAAAGGCATTTGTATTTTGTTTTGAAATGCAGTCAGAAATCATATACTAGATGTTGACTCATCCCTGATCCTCTCCTGGCATGAGATGACTAAAGGGTTGGAGATGAAGAAACTTTATGGCAATTAGGAACACTGAATCTGAAAAAAAAATGCTGCAAGAACAGCAATCTTTGGTTAATATGACAAAAAAGGAAAATGATAAATGTTGGAAAGGATGTAGGAAAATAACTTTTCCAACAAAATGTCATGATTAATAAGATGTGTCCATTTCCCTTTAGGGGTCTCAGCATTCACTCCCTCTTCTCTTTTCCTGTCAGAAGTTTTTCCAGATTTCAGGTCTGTCTCAGATAGGCACCTGGAGTTCTTCTGTAAAATAAGACTAAATGGTATCAACTGTAAGGTTCCTTCTAGCTTGAACATTAGACTTGTTATTAGAAATTTAAAGGAAAAGTTAGAAGTTTGAGACTGTCCATAGAAAGCAATCAGTCATCAGAGTAATTACAACTGTGTTGATAGTTTAAGTTAAAGAAACCAGAAGGATTACTTAAATAATTCAGGCAAAAGTATATATTTCTTCTCTAATTTTCAACTGTTTCTTCAAAGTCTCTACTTTTGTGGAAACCCAAAGAACACTGATGGCCTTTTCTCCATCCTTCTCCACTTTCATTGTTGATGAATTCTGTATTCTCCCTCTATCTCCTTAATAGGACCATAACTAGTCTTTCATCAAAGAAGAGACAAAATCTCATAGGGAGGCCAAATATGAACTTCAGGAATTCTATTTGTTTGTTTTTCAAGTGTTAAGAATATATGCTTTCATCAATTCCTGTGGTCTTTCATCCACTCAGTCCCTCTCTAAATATCTTCTCTCATCCTCCTACATCCTCCATTCATAAATACACTGTCTCCTTAGTAGGAGACCCCTTAGTCTTTTAGTAGGACCATCTTCCCTTTACCATCTTTTCTTTAGGACTGAGGGAATTTTCTAAACTCTTGTTGTTGCCTCTGAAGAATTATGACTCTACTAGTCTCTGAAATAAATTATATAGGACTATATCTTTCTTTGTTACTTACAGCAAGTACTACTTATTTCCAATGGACAAAGTATCTTTTTCTCCTTCTTAGCTTCTTTCTTTTCAAAATACAAAGGGTAAAAACTGTGCAGTTAAATGTAGGACTAAGAGCATAAGAAACAGATCCATAACTAGGAATTTTTTACCAACAGCAAACATCACAAACTATAATGGGAAAAGCTTAGGGGAGTGCACTCTCATTTGGTAGAAGGAACAGGTCCAAGTGTGGAAACAACTTCTTCATACCCAGTGGGGGCAGTTTTTTTTAACTAAATAGTCTTGTTGACTATTTGCAAAAGTTCTGTTCCTTCTACAAAGAACTACAAGCAGTCAGAACCTTATAAATTTGGGGCAATGTCTTTGATCATCTCATTCTAATTACAGCTCTCCCCTCCCTTCCAAAACCCCTGGGTATGTCTGCCATATCTCACCAAAGCCATGAGAACCTGCTGCCCAATATGATAGACTTGCTTCTCTGTGAGGTCGTAGAGGAGGCCATGCATTGTCATCACATCCTAAAGAGAGGAAAGGAAGTATTTCATCATGGATGTTCCAAAAGAAGCTAGTCAAAGCATGGTGGCAGAAAGAAAGACAGAACAAAAATTTTTAAAAATATGTGGAAGGACAGAGACACTGAAAACTAGAAATAGAGAGATAAAGGCCAGGTGAAAAATATCGTAAAATGAGCAGAGATTAAAAGATACAGGAATATAGACTTTCATATAGATATGAACAAAGGAAGAGGACAGTGGAACGCAGATCATGTTGTTTATTGTTTGTTGATTTTATAAAAAGAAAGAAGTATTTGACTCAATAAATCTCCTTCAATCAACTGTATCCCATGTAAATGTTAAGATGTAAAAATTTCTTGACAGAGGAAACAAGAGTAATAACTTTGTTCAACAATTCTCTCACCAGGATCAAGCAATGCCTAAACCAGATAGACATATGCTTATTATCAAATGTGCTCGCCATTGTCACAGTATCTAAATGAAAACATTAGTTCTTCATAGATGCTCACATGCTCTCAATGCTCCTGTTCATAACTGACAAAGTGCTTCAAGCTCCAGAACAGTCTGTTTGGTGAAATCTAGGATAACTCAATGGAGATATTCCTAGTAGTCTGCCTAGAAAAAGCCAAATGAATGAAAAATGCCTATTGTCTATACTGATATGCAGTTTTGTGGGCAACCCATCTACAATTTTATATAGTTTGGATAGGCACTACAAATGGACCATGAGCTACTCCTAAAATTGAATGGAATGGAGAAAGCAGGTTGGCTGCATTGTTGAAATTGTGTAGTGCCTTCAATGGTCCCAAGCCTCCCCTTGACATACAAAAAGACATTTTTAACATTAGTATTCTTCAGGTGATTGCTATTATGGGACCACTAGAACTTTTAAAGAACCAAAATTAAGAGTGACTCAAAGAGAAATGGAGGGGAGGGAAAAGGGAGCTATAGGCAGATGACTACATATTAATGATGGCTTACATTTGAGAAAGGACATAAAATATATCAGCCTACAAATGTATGATGGAAAATTTTCATAGGAAAGTCAAATAACAAGAATGAATGACAATAGATGTCCAATCTGATTCCTAAGCTAGTAACATATACATATATATACATATATATATGTGTGTATATATATATATATATACACACATATATATATGTATATATATATATATATATATATACACACACACATATATATATATATATATATATATATATATATATATATATATATATATATGTATAAAAGCATCCAGCTTTTTGGGTTGATTTGCTGTGGAAGATTCATTTAAGGTCATGGAAGAGAACTGATAAGAAGACTTGGATGTGTTACAATTCACACTAGAACCCATATCATTGAGATCATGAATCTATTGAAATATTGAAGCATGATATGAGATTGAGAAATAAATGTACCTTTTCTGAGTCAATATCTCTAGAAGCTAAAGGTAGAACTAATAAAGGAAGACATAGTTTTGGTTTGATACCTTAGGAAATAATCAAGAAAATGGAAGTTCCACATCTCTCTTGCCCTTAAACCCAAACTATTTCACATACACACACACACACACACACACACACACACACACACACACACACACACACCAGCTTACCCTGCGGCAAGTCCAAAGAAAGTTGAGCAGATCACCCTGGGTCATATCCTCCAGTACCATATAGAGGGGCAACTTCTGTGTGCAACAACCTTCAAGTTGGACCAAATTCTTATGCTTGCCTAGAAAATGGTGGAACTGAATCCGTCCCAAAAAATCTTCTACCTCATGAAATCCTGCTGGTTCTACAGAAGATAGGAGAAAGGAATGGTAAGCAGAGAGAATACTGTAGTTGTGGAGGAACTCATCTGGCAAAGAACAAAGTTGCCTAAGATTCTGCTGAGGTCCCATGAAGGGGATATGCATAGTTTGTGGTCAAGGTAAATAAAAATTGGATAGTTAGAGGTTTTATTTAGTTAGAAGGTTATTTTGAATCTGTTGATACCCATAATGCTGAGATCTTCACTGACATTTTCTCAAAGCAAAAACCAAATCATAGATCTTAGAGCTGAAAGGTACTGCAAGAGATTATCACACTGAAAGATCTGGTTCTTTCTGGATCTGGATCTGAACTGTATGTCAGGAGACTCAGATTTGAGGACTGGTTAAAGTGGGTGATACTGAGGGACAATGAAGTGATTTGGGGGGGCAGTATTTTTTGAAATGACACAAATTTTTTAAAGCATTAAAGAGTTAAAGAAAGTAGATTTCCAAGGGGGCACTGAGTAATTCCTTTTTTTCCAAAATGGAGCAGTGGAACAAATAAGTCTGGGAATCTCTGAGCTAGTTGCATGTTCTTGGGATAGTTCCTTAACATCTCTGATGTTAACAGTTTCCTCATCTGTAAAAATGTGGATGATGATATGGCCTCTTGCTTCAGGTGAACATGTTATTCACAGGACCATAGATTTAAAACTATAAGGAAATCTAGAGCTCATCTAGTCCATTTCTCTCATTTTACAGATCAGGGACTTAAACATATGTTTAAATCCTATGTCCACTTTATTATTCCATACTGACTTTATTACAAATGGAGAAACCAAGGTCCAAGCTAGTCAAGTGACAAAGAAGGTACTAGAATCCTGATTTCCAAACTCTTAGTGAAGTGTTCCTTTCACTACACCATTTTTTTTATGCATGAGTATAAAAATGGAAAGCAACATACGTTCTTATATTAAATGGAAATGTAATTTATGTATGACTTTTCAGACTGAGTAATTTTTATATTAGAATATTATTACCATATGTACTCTTCAGTTGCCATTCTTGGTTTATTTTCCTTCTCTATTTTCCTATAGTCCTCTCAACATCTTGGACTGCCAGTGGGAGAGATATAATCAGGACAAGGTCATATTTGGGGAAAGGAAGAGCAATAGTCACACTAGAAAACTTAATTGGACCACTAGATGTATCATAGTATAGATAGAAAAGTTCTACTATCTGGGAGAGGCTGAACTGATATCTAAAAGATGGATTCTGTCTAGGGACCTCTCCCAATTTAACTAGGGCAATAGGATATGGAAATAAAAAGAGGAGGGAGCAGGGGAGGCCTCCTTAGTTTACCTCTCAAAGCCTTAAGGATAACACTCTTAGGTGTAGCAGAATCCCCAGTGTTCATCTTGGCCCGGTAGATGGCTCCACAAGTTCCATTGTGGATCTCCTCCAGGACTTGTGAGATTTGTTCCCTGGGCAACTGTAGCTTAGCCAGGATGGGTGCAGTACTCTGTAAAAGGCCCTCCACTGAAGTCTCCTTCTCTGGCACAAAGATGTTTCCACCAAGTCCTGCTGCTTCCCAACTCAGGCCCCGAGATGGAGGTATAGGGGCAATTCCTAAGGCAAACAGAGGAAACACATCAACTGAGATTTAGGTCTTTGCTGAACTAGGAGGCCAGAGAAAGAAAACCCAGGAGGAATCAAAGAAATCTCTACCACTCCCTTTCCTCTGACAAGTAATGTCCGTTAAGACCCAGTTTTACCACTATTTTCCGAGGACCTCTCTAGGAGGGCTCCGACCACTGCACCAACATAAAAGTTGGTGCCAATAAACTGCCAAGTTGGTTCCCTCTTATTTGGTCTTCAGTGAAGATGAGGAATGACTGGCCACCCACCATCCTTGGCTTAATTAATGTCCTGGCTTTTCCTCTACTACTTGTTCTTCCTAGACTTGCAGGTTAATCTCTCAGGAGTTTGATTTCAGGGTAATGAGGACATCTCACCTAAACAGGCTCCTCAGAGCCTCAGGTACCCAAGTACTCATGGGAACCATTATGGAGACAAAGGGAAATGAAGTGACTTCAACCAAGTCAAACTAGATGACTTCTACTTGAGGGAGAAAATAACACTTTAATTGTCTCTGACCAATTTCAGGCCACCAACCTATGCCCTTTCCCTACAGTTTGTGAAAACCCTCTACACCAGTGATGTCAAACTCGAAGTGAAATGGAAGCCACTAAACTATCCATAAGGATCTCTATGAGCCATACATTGACTTTAAAAACCATATATTAATATTTTTCTATAGCTTATTGTATTCTTATTTATTTTGTTAAATATTTCCAATGACATTTTAATCTGGTTCAGGCACACTTGGGAATATTGTGGACTTGAGATGCATTGCTGCCAATGTAGACACCCCTGCTCTGTACTATCTTATTATTTCTAGGCTAGATAATCTCTGCCCTAGTTGGATAAAAAAAATTGAATTATTCCTTATTATTAAACACCTCCAGGGAAGGACAGAATCTTGTTGTTGTAATTGTTTTTCTCTCTCTAGGGTCTTACAATCCTTTCAGGAAGTATTTTGTGGGTGGGGAGACTAGACCTGTGATGTCTTTGGCATAGGAAATTTCTATGAGAAAACTCCCTCTACCAAATCTGAACATCTCTCTCTCTCTCTCTCTCTCTCTCTCTCTCTCTCTCTCTCTCTCTCTCTCTCTCTCTTCCTCTCCCTCTCTCTCTCTGTCTCTGTCTCTCCCCCTCTCCAACTCCAAAGTAATTCTTTAAAGAATTTCTTGGGGCACTAAGAGGTGATATTCCCACAGAAGTTATGTGTCAGAGCCAGAACTTGAACCCAAGTCTTTCTCACTCCATGGCTATCTCCCTATCCATTACATCACACTGCCTCTAATCTGAAAAGTATGCATTATATTTAACTTAAACATCTCTAGTAAGTTCATTTCCTCTTATTATATCTTCAGTAAAACTAGAAACCAGCTGGTTACCTACCACCTCTGGCTTAATAACCTTTCACAGACTTATATACTATGATTAAGTCTACACACCCTCAGTTATACACTTTTTATAAGAAAAGGTGTAATTGGATTGTCCTGCACACCAGGAAGGAAACACAGAGCTAGCATAGTCTGAGTTCTCCCTTCTCAGCTCTAGAAAATGTTCTGATATTCTGATGGAGGAAAAAGAGAATAGAACAGAAGGTCTCTGCCTTGAACAGCTACCTTTGTATACAAACAACACTGTGTTTCTTCCCAATCCAGGGATGTGAGATCATCCTCATCCCAGCTTCCAGCTTTGGTGTGCAGCCTGGCAAGTCCTCTGAGCCTTTAGACACAAACCCATCTTATCTCACTTTCTCATTCCTTCTGAAAAAACTCTACTGGGCTCTGAAGTCCCTTCCCTCTCCCCCTTACCTTGGAGTCCAGGTGGCTGTCTTTGGACCCTTTGTCCTCGAAAATGGAGCCATAAGACGACCCCCAGAAGGATAAGGAAGGCTGCCACAAAGAGTGTGGGAACGATGACAACTTCATACTGGTTCTCCCGTATTACTGAAGAGACAATTAGTAGAGAAAGGAAAGGAAGTATAAAAAGAATATGGCCCAGAAATCCCATCACTAACTTGACTCTTCTCCTAACTCACATGCAGCTATCTCTGATGTAGAATAAGGTTGCTCCCAAATGAGAATTACGAATGGATTTACTCTTTACTATTGAATGAATAAAAATTCCACTCTGGGGTTGACTGTTGCTGTCTTTCATGGAAGTTAAAGCTATTGACAGAGATGAAGAGGAAGGAGAGCTTGAAATTCTGATTGGCCTTTTCCCATAGAGAGAGAATACAAGGGTGTGCTAGAATCAGGTCTAACTGACTATCAAGAACCAACTGTTAAATTTTCAGTGTGGGCATTTACACCTTAGAAATCAACAATGGCCACAAAGCAGGGGCTTGTTTACTATTTTATTGATTATCTAGACTTAATAAAAGGATGGAGAAAATGTTAATAAAATAGATTAAACTTAAAGTATTATGATCCAAAAATGGGAAACAGTAGTAGAGGGGATAGAATGCCAGATCAGAGTCAGGAGAACCTGAGTTCAGATTCAGCCTCAGACACTTACTGGCTGTGTGACTCTGGGCAAGTCACTTAAGCCCAATTGTCTCGAAAGAATTTTTTTTCTCTCTGAGAGTTCATTGTTAAGTCACTGCAAGGACCCTTAGAAACCACCTTCATTCCCTCTGGATTTCCGATGTATGATTCCAATCAGTCTGAGTCTGCATCTCTTTGAGAACCTTGGGTGGACATGAATGATGTAATAGCCTGAACTTACTGCATAGCTTGTCAGTGAGGTTGCATTCCAGTAGTACCCGTGTCATCCTCCTTGAATCTCCCACTGCAATAGGGCTGCCACCTCCAGTGCCTGTTCCACAGGATGCATAGAATGTTCACATCGGTGAACAATCTCGCAAGGCTTGGTGACTCTGAAACATGGGAGAACGTGATTAGGTTTGTTTCCTTGTAATCATTGCAGATCATTAGTCATTAAATCAATAAGTCTCCTGTAGTTGTTGGGACTTTCCTCTCTCTAATCTCAAGGCATATGTATACTTACTTGTCTCTTGCCTGACATATAACTAATGCCTTTCATATTCTCCACTGTGGGGAGAGAATGTTCTCATTTGGGAGATTCTCTATCGTGGAGAAGGTATGGAGTTTTGTTTTTTGTTGGGTTTTTTTTAATGAGCTCTACATATTCTCATTCAAAAATAGAAATGTGACCAAGTTGACATGTGCACCACCAGCAACCACTGTTGCCAAAGGTTTTTGTTTCTTCCCTTTAGGCAACTTTAAAACCTGTGTTATCTACCCCAAAACCTCTGTCTTGCAGATATATTCCTAAGTCAATGAGAAAGTGGTATCCAGATGTAAATCACGTACCAGACCATAATTCTGAGCATCATAGGCATTTCACAGAATTCATTGCAATCAATGTTCAGGTTTGGATGTTGTACCCACCATCCAGGTATGCACTAGAGGTACCCAAACATCTTTATTATTCATCTATACACTTTTCACATTATTGTAGGCCTGGGCTAAATGTGTGTATTCCACTGTGTAACATGTGACATTAAGGTCTTTTTCCCCAAAATCTTTACTTCAACACTCAGGTACCCACACAGCATAGACTGCCCTTAAGCTGTCTGAACATGATCGTTCTCTCTTGTTATCCTTGAGTGTACTAGACTTTCTCTACTCTTTGTCATACTTAATACCATATAATCTGCCTCTCACATGAAATACCTTGACTCCAATCTTTCTTCCTGTAATAGGTGTGACCGCAGACTCCACATTGAAATGAATCCAGAGTTGCTTGCCCTCTGGTCTGTATTTCAGCATATTTTACATTCTCTCTGTGATTACTTAGTATAGTCTCCATTCCTGTGAAGTCACAAAAAGTCTCTTCTTTTAAGAGCTATACGTCTTACTGATCTGGAATATAATTATGCAGTTCACTACTATCAGATTTCACAACCTATTTTATTGCTATTTTGGTGGGAGTTTCCAGTTAACAGTGCCTCCATTAACTGAATTATACAATAACATATTGTACTGTATCATGAAGATGATACACTAGTTATATAGTCTTGCCTTGTAATATTTGATATTATATATACATTTTATATAGCATATACATTATACTTTGTGTTGTATTCATTTATTCATTCTATAACAATGGTGACACTTTGAGAGCCAGATTTTTCCAGGGCTCAAGAATATATATAATCAGTATAAAGAATTTACAACCTCCTAACCCCAGTTTCTAGTCCTATACTCATTTTCCTATAACTGCATAGAACTTGTACATGGATATGATATTTAATAGAGCTCATTCCCACATATCTTAAAGGAGGATCAAGTGTGTGACTTATTTTAGTTTATTTGTTTGGTTGGTTTTTTCATATAAATTTATTTATTTTCAACATTAACTTCCACTAAATTTTGGATTTCAAATTTTCTCCCCATCTCCCCCTTTCTCCCACCCCAGGACAGCATGAATTCTGATTACCTTTCCTCCAATCTGTCTTACCTTCTATCATCTACCCCCCTCCCCCATCCCCTTCCCTTCAGGCAAGTGACTTGTTGACAAAGGAGGCCCAGGTAAAAAGAACAGCCAAACTGAAATATCAAAATGGAATACAGACAGGAGGAAGTGTTAAGACAGAACTTCAGGGGTTTAGACTAAGCAGAGGACCTCGAGATTAAAAACGACTCTGGGTAAGAGAATCTACATGAGGAAGAAGGGAGGGCAGGGAGAGCATGTGGAGCTAGTGAGAAATCAAGGGTGAAGCAGAGCGGGAAAGAATCTTGAATGTAAATTCAAAAGACTGCCTAGGAGTTATCTAGAAGTTTCCATATATCAGTTAGTTTTCTTATTCCCATGCCCCTTAGTCCTCCTTTTCAACCTATCATGAAAAGCAACCATGTTCACTCAGATAGCCAGCTTAATGAATTTGAGACCAAGCCTTGGAGCACAACGCAAAGACAAAGGTTCATAGATTTAGCAGTCATCTATTTTATCCTCCTCACTTTGCAATAAGGAAACTGAGGCCCAAGGATTTTCTCAAAAGTACACAAGCAATATATAGGTAGGAAGGAGAGGGAGAGTTGAAGGTTGAACCAGGTCCTCGAACTACAAATCCAGTGCCCTTTCCCTTACCAGAGCTGCTTGACAAGGTAAAAGGAACCAAGAGTAACTGAGTAGTCAGTTCATATCTACAGGCTCTTCCCAGAAACCAAATGATACACCCACAAACACACACCAAAATAAGCACCAAAAAGCCTCAGAGTCACGTGTTCCCACAAAACCGATTTGGAGGAGCCACATTTGAATATGTGTATATGGGCAAACATCCCATAAAATGGGGCAATAATAGTCTTTACCTTCCAGGATTCTTGTGAGTATGAAATTAGATAATATTTGTAAAGTACTTTATAAACCTTAAAGACGATGATGGTATCAGGCATTCTGAGACTCATGCTCCCTATACTCACAACTAGATTCTCCCTCTCAAAAACAACATCCTCCAAACACAAAGTTAAGACTGGGTCAGGGAGAGTACTTCATAAATCCCAGCTCATATCATTAGTAGAACTTGTTATGGGTTGGTGCCAGGCAGAGTGTCTAGCTATGTACTATACCTATAGCCTCATCTTGGCAGTAATGCTTTGAATAAGGAAAAGGCCTGGAGTGAGAAAGCAGATTTAGCAGGAGAGTGTCATGACAGAGAGCTTTCCATGAGCTCATGATCAGGATGTCTTTCTACAAATAGTCCCCAAAAAAAGTTGTGTGGTGATGGTTTATACAGTTAAGGATAGTTTAGCCCAGAGGTAAAAGGATGAACTGCATGCCCTTCTCAAATCTAAAGTTCTGGGATTTTAAGGCCATCTATACAAAGAGAAATACACACCATACATACATGAAAACTCTTTCATTGCACAGCTCATGTTAACCCCTGTTATCAAAACCACTGGACATTCAAAGACATGCATGGTTTCATTACAGGAAAAAAGAGGTGTTTTGGGGGTTTGATATTTTTTCTATAACTGGATCATTTTCTTATACGCTTGTTAACCCAATTCTCTTGACATCCTGCTAGTAGTCTGCAAGAAGCTGTCTTTTGATGAGTCAAAGCCTACCTATTTTAGCATCCTAGCTCTGACAATTCAGAAGAAAGCTTCTGGCAGATCTAAGACACATTTCTTCCATTTGCATATGTCTATACTCTCTGCATTCCTCATAACAGTTTAATAATACTCTTCCATGATATGGATAATGAATAATACTTTCTATTATAGGTTTATCTCTTTTTCTACTTAGATTCTAACCATCTTGATTGAGAATGACAGCAGCAGAGTGGAAGTCAGTGAGGTAGGAATCAGGGGTCATAACTAAATGTTAAGGAATTATTGGGAAGTTCACGTATGTGTCTGTATATGTACCCACAAGTAACTCTCTATTTGAAATTACATTATGGTTCCTCTCAAGTTTGTCATTTCTGGATTTTTTTTCCATTTTAGCTTCATATAGGAAAAATAAAAATAACTTCCTTACGAAAGTAGTATGCATTGTCTTAGAAAGAAAATGATGAGCTCTCTCTCACTGGAGTTTGAAGGAATTCAATTGAAGTAACTCCTTCTCAAGTTCAGGTTGGACTGGATGGTTTCTGAGGTTCCTTTCCAGTCTGGGATTCTACAGCTCTTTATTCATTCTCAAATTCTCTTTATCTAGTCTTTGAATCAGCTCTTCTCCCAAGATGAGAAGGATATAATAAGATGGGGGAAATTGAGGTGAAGAATGATGACAGAGGGCTACCAAAATTTTAATCTTAGTCTACTGTCTAGAGAACTGACCAATCAATAAACATTAACAGACATAAGCTAGCTATTGGACATCTACTTTGACATTCACATTCACAGAATAATCCTAACACCCCTTATGTACCTACCCCAACATCTCTGGTGACACACATACCCATGAACACAATGAGGTGCACTTAATTCACATACATATGTTTTTACCCACATTCTCCTGGAAGTTATCTCTGTATCTTACCCATGGATCCTCAGAAGTAAGGATAAGAGCCAGGAGATACCTGCAGACTCAACGACTCCTGCCCAGACATAAACCTCAAACAGAAAATTCCTATTTGCTCTGATGCTACTTGGCCTCATTCCAGGGAATTTTGACTAACTCTCCTCCTCTCACACCACTCCCGCCCTCAGCTTCACCCTCTGGCTTGTCTACCACATGTTGAATCCTGAGGCCTGTACTTCTTTTTGTTCGGTTTCATTTTTGTCTGAACCTACAAATGTATTAGTATAGGGAACTTCTGATGTGGAAACAACCACTAACACTACAAATGGACAACTTGTTTCTTTTTGTAGTCTCAGAGAATTGTCTTGAATATCAAAAGGTAGGAGCTTCAAAGTTACACAGTGGTATACCTCAGAGGCATTCTTGGCACTAGGCTTTAATGATGGAGTCCAGCATGCCAATGTTTTATCCAGAATTCACAGGATCCATAATATTTTTAATTTGGCATTGGTTGAAGACATTGGGAAAAAGAACCATATGCAAGGAAAATCCAGGGTAGACCAACAACATGGGGTAGTGAAAGAGTGAAAGGTATGGTTACCATGCTGGCTATCTGCCCATCATACCTCCAGGGCTGTCCAAGAAAAGAAATGAGGACCACCACCAGGCCACAAGAACTGAAGAGAGGATGGATTTCCCAAGGCATAATATAAGAGCAGAGCTTCAAGCAGCGTAAGTGAAAGTGGCAGGCAGTCTTATTCCTAGATTATTTACTGTTGTTTACAAATTTATTCCTATTGGCACAAAAGAAAAGTTGATGATTATTTATGCTCAATGACATAATTTATTGACATTGGCTCAGCATAAGACTGCAGGTACTTTGCACCTCAAGAGATTCAAGTTATTGCCCCCCTAACAAAGCTGAATTAGGGGAGGATAGTGCCTCAGTCCCTAAGAAAGAGAAATGATTTCATCATCATCCCCTAGATTTAGTAAAATAAATCATTGAGGCTATATATTATTATATCCAGCACATTATTATATGAACTATTTATGCCTGACTCATGGTAGAACTTTCTGAGCTCATATTGGTCTGATCAGTCAGAGTCCAACATATTGCACCTTGACCCCAACATAGTGATGTCCTTTTGGCAACAGCCAATATCCAGAATCATGACGATGATACATGAGCACTCTTTTACATGTGAGATTATCCATAGATGAGGATCATCCTAAGCTTCTTTTTGTGGGGGAGAGCTTCTACTTTCTCTACATATGGAAGTTCATTTATACACATATATGTGTGTAAATAAATACATATGTTTACATACACATTATATACAATTGCATGTGATGCATGTATATGTGTGTGCATACATACATCCAGGGCAACTAGTTATCTTAGTGGATAGGGCACTGGGCTTGGAATAAGGAAGACTAATCTTCATGAGTTCAGATTTGACCTCAGACACTTAGTAGCTGTGTGACCCTGAACAAGTCACTTAATCCCGCTTCAAGTCTTCATCTATAAAATGAGGTGGGGGAGGGAAATGGCAAACCAATCCAGTATCTTTGCTAAGGAAACCTCAAACAGGGTCACAGAAAGTCAGTCACAACTGAAACAACTCAACAACAATAACACACACACACACACACACACACACACACACACACACACACACACACATATATATATATATGCATGTGTGTACATGTCTCTGTCCATAAACAGGGATAGATAATAATGGTGAGAATGAAGATGGTGATAGCTAATATTTATATAGAATTTAGTATGCACTAGGCACTGTGCTATAAAATTGTTATCTTATCTTGTCCTCCCAACAACTCTTGGAGGTAGGCGTTATTATTTATCTCATTTCACAAATGAGGAAACTGAGTCCAACATAGGCTGGATTTGAACTCAGGACTTCCTAATCCCAGACCCAGCACTCGATCCACTGCCATGAATAGAATAGGATAAGGATAACTGGGATGGTTCCTCTTCATGACTATTACTGAACCTGCTGGCTATAAACGCAAGCAAGGAAATTAAATGTTGAAAAATGAGAAGAGAACAGATAACAATCTTACTATTCATTTTATTTTCCAGAATGGCTGGATCAAGTCATAGTTTCACCAACAGTATATTAGTTAGGATATTTTACTACAGCCCTCCAGCATTCATTTGCTATTTTCTGTTTTGCTTTTTGTCATCTTTGCCGATCTGCCGGATGTAAAATAAGAACCTCAGAGTTACTTTAATTTTCACTGCTGTAATTACTGGTGATTTGGAATATTTTTTCACAAGGCTGTAACTTTAACTCTTTCTTTTGAAAATTGCCTGTTCATATCCTTTGATCATTTCTCTGTTGGAGAGTCCTCATCACTCTTATATAATTGAATTAGTACCTTCTTTATCTTGGAAAGCAGAGGATTATCAAAGGTTGCTGCAAAGACTGTTCTCCAGGAAGCATTCTCTCTATTAAGTTTAACTACATTGGTTTTGTTTGTTTATCAACCAAACTAGTCTATTTTATCTTTTGTAATTCTTTCTATTCCTGATTAGATCAGGAACTCTTCCACCAACATAAATTTGAAAGGTAATTTCATTCTTGTTCCTCTAATTTGCCTATGATGTTACCTTTTGTGTCTAAGTCATATGCGTGTTTGAAATTTATTTTTATCTATGGAATGAGATATTGACCTATGCTTAAATTCTGCTGTATTATTTTCCAGTTTTTTCACCAATTTTTGTTGAAGAGTGAGCTCTTATCATGGAAAATAGAGTCTTTAGGCTGGTTGCACTTACTTTTTATTTGCCTCTGTAGGTTGTGCACCTAATCTGTTCCACTGACCAACTCCCAATTTTTTAACTGCCCCCCATATAGACTTCCTCTGTATATACTTATTTTAATATAGACGCTGCTGCTCTTCCTGTTTGTTCTTAGTGTCATTTCTACTTACTTATGAAGAATACCAGGGACTATATTAGGCTCTATATGTGATGACTTCAGTGAAACTGATGGAAAAACAGAAATATCGATCCTTCCTCTCCTCCAACTTTTCTTTCTAGATTCATCTATCAATACTTTTGAAATAATCTGGATTGAGTCTTTTGTCAAGTTTTTTAGCATTTCACTCTTTTTCCTCCATTACTTGCTCTTTAAAAGGCCATGCTGCTCATATCTTGTCCCATCCCTTCCTCATTACATTTTGCAAATGATTTTATATTCTAAACTACTTTTGCCCTCACTTGACAAAATAATCAAGTGTATAAGTTCATTTACAGACTCTCTTGGCTTCCTTATTGTGGTAAGTGATTTATATCTGTCAAATGCCTTGGGTCTTGTTTTGTCTTTTTCAACCCATTTCCCATTTTTCAATCTTAGTTAACTATTTATATAGGTCAGATTGGAGTTGTCTCCAATCTATGGAACACATATCTTTATTTTTATTCTTAAAACTTGATAATGATTTTGTTTTTGCATTAAGCTGGTATTCTGACCCCCAATATCTACTAGTAATTTCCCATATGTTAAGAATAATTTATTTTATTTTTGTGAAGCTATTTGTTACTATAATTAGAGCTCTTGACTCTCTTTGAAGAAAGCATGCATAATATATAACCATGAGACTTTTTTGGAGTCTACAGGTCTTTGGCCTCCTTCCTTTCTTAATCCTGAACGATACTTTAACCTTTGTTCCATATATCTACCTTTGTGCTAAAGTTACAAAGTGATAAAGTACATTTATTGAATTTATAAGGTCTTATCAAATCCTTTGTAGAATTTTCTGCCTCCTTATCCTCTGCAACAGATTCTGGCACGGAAACTGAAAGTAATGTGATCTTTTTGCAAATGCTTATCATGAGCCTTACAATATGAAATGGCCAATATCCAGGAAATGTTCTTATTACCCTAAGATGTACAATAAAAGCACCTGCACCAATTCATTCCAAAGAGAACTTGTACAAGCCATTTTTCCATTTCATTGTAATCTTGTTTTGTCTTCTGGTTTCATATATGATGAGAAGGGCAACCCTCTGGTCATTGGATTCCATAGTACTGACAGCAAAGTTAATGTTTATACTAAAAAAAAAAAATCCTTCAATTATTAGTACCCTTTGAGACTGTAAGGACAAAAATGGAAGGGCGCCACACAGGACTAATAACTATTCTATATTTTTCTTTGTTTTATGAGTTGCTATGGCAAGAGAATTCATCACCTGCTGAATAACTCATTTAGTGTAAGCCTCTCCTTATTTTGCTAGGAAGGTCCTCATAAAACAGACACTATCTGCTTCTGGGATTACAATGATATCAGCAACAGATGGTAAAAGCCCTCATAGCTCCCTTCTCTAGGAAAGAATTGGGATTGGATATTGAACGGGAATCAATTCTTCTCATTAAAGTTTTGCAGAGATAGGAAAGTAGGCATAGACTTTAACAAACACTTTTTAAGACCTTATTATATACATAGTACTGCATTTACCACTGAGGGAAATACTGTCCTCCTCAAGGTATAATGTAGTATAGGTAGAACTACACAATGAATTGAACATCTATCCTTAATAATCCAATACACTGTCATGCACTTAGCCAGTACAGTTATCCCTTCCACATTTCATTGTGGGTCAATGTAAGAAATTAAATGTGAATTTGGAGAGAGTTTTGTAAAGCCACACATGACACACCAAGGCCAGCAGATGGCACAGAAAAAATTTAGAAACTCAGCAATGCATAAAATATATGTATAGTATTGTGTCATATCAACACATTTTATCTTTTAATACCATAATAATTTAAGACTTCCTCTTTGGTACAAAGGGAAAGATAAAATTTACATGGATTTTCCAGAATGTAGAAACACTGTAACCTTAACCCTCATGATGTGAAGGGATAACTGTACTATGTTTTGAGGGGTATCATACCCTTAGTGCAGAGATGTGTGTGTCATAGATTCCTTTGGTAGTCTAATACAGCTTATGAGCTTCACCAAAATGAGATTTTTAAATATGTAAAATAAAATTTCAAATGACAATAATTAAATTTAAATAGTTGTCAAATTGCTGTGTTTTTTTTTAAATAAATTCACAAACCCCAAGATGGTGGATTAACCTTGACTGGAAGTCTTCAAGTAAATGTGAACTACTTACTAAGCATGTCATGAAGGAAATTCTAGTTTGGGTGAACAAGAATAGTTTGAACTGAATAGCCTCAGGGATCATGAAAAATCTAAGATTTGGTGATATTCCCCAGGTGATATTCCCCATTGGCCAGCCAAATGACAACCTAAGTCCAGATGACCCTGGGGGAGTTCTTTATGCTCTCCCCCTTAGCAGTTATTCAGAGGTTACGATCATCTTGAAGTCAGAGTTTGAAATGTTCTTTAGGACTACCAGGGAGCAGACACCTGCCCAGGATTAAAATCTGGTCCATTAACAGTAGAATTGAAGCTTATCAATTTTCCAGTTCCTTGAATCTGCCCATCTTCGCAGTAGCTATAGCCAAAGTTATATATGGCTGAAAATGTTCAATACATATCCTGTCATCTCCATAGGAAAGTGTATTTTGCACAAAGAAGTAATACAATTGCTTGGCAGACAAGTCTAGTGACATCTAAAAGCCTTTCCCTATCTTCCTTAATCTTAATGCCTTCCCTTTCTTTATTATCGCCAATTTATCCTGTATATATCTTGTTAATACATAGTTGCTTACATGTTCTCTTTCCCATCAGACTATGAGTTCCTTGAGAGTATGAACTAATTTTTGCCTTTTTTCATATCCCTACTGCTTAGCCCAATACCTGGTACATAGTAGATGCTTATTGATGTGAATTGAGATAGAGGCTCTCAAGATACACTCTCCAAACAGCATAAAAAATATATACACCAAGTCCTACTTGTTCCATTTCTAGATTCCATGTTACACATACCGTGTTCAAATACCAAAAACCCATAGACATTTTCCTGAAATGGGACATTTATCTGCTTAAGAGATAGGGATTTCACTTTTATAGGAAACTCTTCAGTAAGTGGTCTCCTATCAGTGCAAGTTGGTACCTCCTCTGCAACTTATGCCACCAGAGAATTATCTGGGACACTGAGAGTATCCCAGATTTGCCTGGGGGGTTGGATCACATAGCCAACATGTGTCAGAAGCTGGACTTGAACCCAGCTTTTCCTGGTTTCAAGGCTCATTCTCTATCTCCTATTACTGTATATTCTTATTGTATCCTCTAGTAAGCATCATTAGTTGTTGTTTTTTCCCCCTTTCATTAAGTCTTGGGGGAGAAGAAAGGAAAGAGAACATTCCCACTTGAGCAAGATATGAAAAGAAGTGAACAACCAATTACCACCCAAGAGCCAAATACACAGAAATATCCTTAATCCATCAATGCTTTGTCTTTTCCTACCTGAGTGATATAGTCAAGGTTCACCAGCACCGACTACTTGGAGCTCCTTTTAAACCTATTATCCACTACTGTATGACCTGAAGTCTTCAGTCACCTTATTTTTCCAAAGGATCAATCCTTCTCTGATGCTCAACCCTCTTGGCTTCTGTCTTCTGGCTCCGTAAAGGGATCCTCAGCAGCTTTCTTCCATTCCGTAGGGATTTTAATTCTTGCTACCTTTCTAGCATAATTATGCAAATTACCCTCTCTCAGGGCAAAGGATTGGGAGGTAAGGTATCCTTCTTTCTCTCTCCTTCTGTCCCTCTCGGAGTCTGTTTCTTCTCTCTCTCTCTCTCTCTCTCTCTCTCTCTCTCTCTCTCTCTCTCTCTCTCTCTCTCTCTCTCTCTCTCTCTTCCCCCCTCTCTTCTAATACAGCCTCTGTCTCTAAGGCACAGGTATGATTGTGCAATCAGGAAGCTACTGCTACTGCCATTCACCTGAGTGCTGCGTCATGCTGGGTGTGTCACTGCAAAGAATCTATACATAGGACAAATTGCTCTCGTCTACACACGATAAAGGTTGACACCTAGGGTCTAGGAGAAATGACAGGACGTTTATGAGAGTACAGGTATTTACCCTAGAGAAAACAGAACAAATTGCTGGGGAGATAGCCTGGGCAGTAAAGGGAGAGTCAAATCTGAGGGGAAACGGAGGAGAAGGCATTGACTCCAGCCATCTTGTCAGATCTAACTTCTAATTCTAGTTTTGTGGGTGACTGGGTAAGCACTCAAGAACATAGCACCTGACCTGACCATGCCTTTCCTTCCTCCTCTGAGTAACCAGGACCATTTCTGCCAGGGAGAAGCTGAATCAGAGAGCAGAATAATTAAAGGCAGGTTGGAGAGTCGCAGGTGAGATGGGAAAGGATTAAGATAAGTAGTAATGGGGAAACTGAACAGGAACTTGGTCAGACTTTGAGACAGTGGAGGATGGTAGGTGTGCTATGGTCCATGGGGTCATGCAGAGCTGGACATGACTAAATGACTGAACGACTGCAACCAAAAAAAAAAATTCACTAAGGCTAAGTCACAAGGAAAAACTTGAAATACAGTCACTGAGGAGAATTTATTCAGGGCAACAGGAACTAGCTACAAAGCAGAATATTGACCAGAGATTGGGGATGGTACCTGGAGATAATAAAGCACTAAATCTGGAAACACCACAACTACAGAGAGAGCATCACTGACCTTGTGTTTTCTTTCTCTCACAGTGTACCTGTAACGTTTTTGTTGATGCCTTCAATAAAAATGTCTGACCAAAAGAGAAAATGCCTATATGGAAGAGTTTGCCAGAGAAGAGCTTTGAGGCAAATGATTAACCAGTGATGGAACCTCAGTAGAGCAGCTAGACCTAGCCAAGTCAGCTTCTCTCCCTCGATGAAGAGATTTTTTGGAAGCCTCAGTAAAACAAGACTCTCTGCTTTAAGGAGAGGGGAATAACTACTCCTTCATGCTTCAGACCTTCCATTTGCCTTTCGGGTCAGTGGAAGGCAATTTAATACAATCATTGAGAAGGAAAAGGAATGGGAGGATTTCTTTAGGAAAAGCCAGCTGAAAGAAAAGGGTGTGAATGTTAAAATCTTCTTTTACGGATCTTCTAATTATCAGCCAAGGTAGAAGGTTAACATCAGAACTTAGCAACCAAAAAAGGTTAACCTAAAAAGTCATGCATATATCTGCGTCCTTACAAATTGCTTTTCCCCCCTTAGGTATAATATGGAAGCCATAGTGTAGAGAAGGCAGATTTTGTATTCTCCCCAAAAATTTAAATCATTTTATCTCTCCTTATCAGCTAATCCTCACTGATTTCTTACTATCTATTAAAGTAGCAGCATCCAGAGTCATGGAATCTTACAGTTGAGGAAATGAAGATCCAGAAAGGGGAATTAATTTCCCCCAAACCCTATATGTGGTTGAACAGCAGAGCTAAATAAAACCAGACTTTCCAAATCCTATGCTCTTTCCACTATCATACCAATCAACAAACCCAACCCCATATTAAAACATTATGGTTACAAAGGGAGGGAAAAAAGTAAGAACAGTTCTTGTCTTCATAAAAACAAAGCCCTAGATTAGCAGCCAAAAGACTTGACTTCCAATCCCAACTCTGACTCTGACTTGGGAGACTTTGGGCAGATTTCATCACTTCTATGCCCCATTTATTAAAAAAAAAAAAAGATAGTGATCCTGGCACTACCTACTCATAAAGATTTGGAGGTAAATAAAGCAACAGAAGTGAGAGCTTTCAGTTCTTAAGAAGATAAATAGTAGAATTCAGCAATATATATATGTAAATCTTCTGAACAGCTCCTGCCTCAAGAAACTTAACATTCTGCAAAATGGGTGAAGAGGATACAACATGCACACTGTTAAGCAAATACAAAGTAATTGAAGGGTAAATAATGGAGTAAAGGGGAGTGAATAGGGAAAGGTTTTTTGTAGAAGATGGTGACACCCAAGATGAACTTTCAATAAGGATAAGGATTCTAAGGGGCAAAGGTGAGGAGGACAAGCATTCCAAGTATATGAGATACTCTGTGTGAAAGTATGAAGATAGGAGATTAGAGATAGGAAATGGAATGTCAAATTCATATAACAGCTGGTAGAGCAGTTAGCTAGAATACAGAGTAAAGGGTAATAATATGAAAAAGAGAAGCCGGGTTATGGAGTTCAAGGCTGATGAATATGTATTTTATCCTACTGGATCTAAGTAGTCTGAAGAGTTTTGAGAGGCAGAATGATGTGGTTAGATCTATGCTTTAGGGGATCATTTTGGCATCTTGGAGGGGGGTTGCAGGGGAAAAAGACTAGAAATAGGCATCAATGAGATGATTTATGTAGTCCAGATAAGCAGTAATAAGAGCCTTAAGTCAAATCAACAACAGGTTATTTATTAGGCAACTACCAAGTCTGAGCAACTGTAATGACAAAGAAAGGAAAAAAATAGTCCCAGCTCTCAAGGAGCATACAATCTAAAGGAATAATATGCAAACAACTATATATAAGCAAGATATAGTCAATCCTTAACATTCCAACATTTAACTAAAGGGAATTCAAGCATTCCCATGATTTTAGCAGCAATGTCATTTTCAGTCTTGCATTGGTAACTCACAGCTGTGTACAGCAGAGAAAAAAATGAGAAGCATGACACATACAGGTGTGTGGAGGGCCTGGTCCTCAACAAGGCACTTCACTGACCACATTCATCAGGTACAACAGAACAACCAGAAAGAAATCCCTATGCATTCATTGCATGTCTTCATTGTTTGCCAATCCTGTCATTGACTGCAGACTCCAAGTTAAATGTCAGCTCTCTTCTGCTATGTTCCCACACTCCTAGACCCTTAAGGAACCCAAACTGTGCATGAAGCAGATGTTACCAATGTATTATTTCAAACTGGTATGTCCTTCACAATCTCCAATGTCATCCACCAGAAGTGAAAGACGGAGTGTCAGAGGTTTTGTCAAGACTTCACCCAATCTCAGCAACTTCTGACAGCAGTGACAACCTCTCCCTTGGTTTTCAGATGACAACTAAGATTAAGATTTCTAGCAATATAATATACAGTACCATACCCTAACACCACCATCTGACATATTAAAAGTTATGATTCAGGTTAAAAATATTTTAGTTTTAAGAATTTTACTTGTATAGTATTTATGGTACTACAGATTTTATGCATTGTGAAAAGTGAATATTGTCTGAAATCAATGTGTTTTTTATTGGGATCTTAGCACAAAAGGTCACAGAATTCTAAGGAATTATTAGTGAAAAAAAGTTTTGCATATTAACAATTTATTTTGTGTACTTCATCTTATGAGTTATTTCATGGTTATCACATGAGGAAAAGTACATATTATCAGAATTAATATTTTGTTTAAAAGAATCTTGTACAGAAAAGTATAATTTCAGCAATGTCTAGTGAAACTTTATACTTTGTGGGAACAGACCCCCCCCTATTTCCCACAGGTTCATTGTATCAACATTTATGTTTTGTACTTTAATGGAATTTTCTAGGAATGTTACCTGTACAAGTTGAAGATTGACTGTATGGACAAGATGAATTGCAGATAATCTCAGAATGAAGGCATTAATATTAAGGCAAATCATCCAGAAAGGTTTCTTGGGGAAAGTGAGATTTTATCTGAAACTTAAAGAAATCTAGGGAATCCAGGAGGCAGAGGACAGGTATAGGGTATAGTCAGTGAAAAGGCACTGGGATGGGAGATGTTATTTCTTGTGATGGGAACAACAGAGGCTAGTGTTCTGGGATCACGGAGTAGTTGGAGGGGAATAAGGTATAAGAAGCCTGGAAAGGTAGGAAGGGGTCAGGTTTATGAAGAGTTTTAAAAGCTGATGAGGTTTGGAATTGCTGGGAACCCTGAAATGTCAGGGTATAGGGCAGCATCTGCCTGTAATGAATTCACACACTCAAACCTTCCAGTCAGATGACAAGGTTTATTGTAATGCCAATAAGGAAGTCAAGATTCTTAGAGAACCAACAACTTACTAGGGGCAACACTGATGTTTATATACAAAAGAGTTAGTAAAAGGATACGGATGGCATTAAGAAGTGGTAAGTATCTGGGATGAACCAGGTGCAACAGTACTTTCACTGTAGACTATCAAGTAGGCTAATTAGGCAATCTTGGTGGGCTGGGGTGGGCCAGTTGTCTTGGGCAGAGGATCCAGTGATCTGAGCTGCTGAAATGTATGGGAAAATTCAGGGACTGGATTGCTTTCAAAGACATAGTATTTTCCTGTTTAGAGGTCCAGGTCCCATCACCCATCAAAAGCTTTTATTTTATATTTGATCCTGGAGGTACTTGGAAATTACTAGAGTTTATTGAGCAGAGCAGTAACATGATAAGAAACGAACTTTGGGAAGATCATTTTGGTGACTTTGGAGGATGGACTGGAATGGGGAGAGACTTGTAGCAGGGACATTGACCAGAAAGTTATTGTGATAGTCCAAGCATGAAGTAATGAGGGTCTGCACCCAAGTGATGGCAGTGTCAAAAAAAAGAGACATATGCATCGATGTGAATTTTAAATGAAAACACTCAGTATAAAAAAATAAAGGTCTTTAATCAGGTTATATGAGTTGCTGCTCGTAGTGCCACACAGAAAGTTCTGGGGTACCCCAGGAGGGGTCTGGGAACAGACTTTATATAGGGTACTAAGGCAGAGGGAATGACTAGATTGAAGGTGGGAGGGGTTAGGCATCTCATAGTTTCACCAGGTAAATTGTTTTGCATAACGAGCAATAATCCATAATGAAAGCTGAGCAATCTCTGGAGGGTAGAGTTTGGGAAACCTACAAAATAATCTGAGGCTGGAAATGATAGAACCAGGTAATTCATTGGCCTGGAAATGGAGACTACAGCAGCTTCAGTCAGTTCTCATTTGCAAGACAAGTTACAAAGGTAGAACTGACTGGACTTGCCAACAGATTGGCTGTGGGGGATTAGAGAAGGAGAGACACCAAAATCATAAGCCTAGACAAACTTGGAGGAGGATGATACATCAACTATCACAGGAAAGTTAGAAAGAGGGAAAAGTCTGAGAGGAAGACTGAGTCATTTCCTGAGCTCCTTAGGTAAGGAGGGAGACTGACCTAGATAGACAACAGTAGATGATTGCAACAAAGGACTACACCAGGTGACGCAGAGGGATTAAGTGGACCATCCGAGTATTAGTGGCAAAGATTTTTCAAAAATAATAAAAATAAAAAACATTTTATTGGAAAATAGCAATGAAGAGCAAGAAATAGGTCAACTTCTTCTCCTGTCCCAGTAGGTGATAGAAAAAATAAAGAGCACTCACTATCAAAAAAGATGACCAGGGAGAGCAATGTCTTCTGGCCCTAGGTTTCAATGAAGACAAGAACATGAAAGGAAACTGAAACGAAAACTTTCTCATCAAAGCCTTTTTTTTTTTTTGGCTCGTTGATTGGTCCTATTTATGATAGCCCAAGGTGCCTCCTTTTCCTTTCAGTTTCAGCTTTCTCCTGTCCTAGGCCTTCCCTGTTAGCAATAGCTAAATAATTCCCCAAAGTACTAGAAGCCAGGCATGGGAAGGAAAACCATTTTCATTATAGATGTAGGTTCTAGTTTTGAATATGTATAATTCTACAAGAGAAAAATCTGATAAAAAGGCCAAAGCAAAGTTGACACTTTGAAATAGAAATATAGAAGTCAAGAGAAACACAGAAAAATATATACGTTTGTTCAGTGGAATGGATAATGTGGGGATAAATTATTTACATACTAGTAGAAGGACAAGAAACAGATTTCTTCTTAGAACCTTATTGTTCAAGTGTCATAAAAAAAGTTAAATAAGGGAGTCAAAGGTCCAGGGATTGTTACTATTCTGTTTCGTTAGTCTTAGAAGAAGACAGGAAAGGGGAAAAATAGGGAACTATGCTGGGGAAGAAAGTGTGAGGAAAGTAAGAGGAGTATAAAAATATGAAGGAAAAGGCTAGAGAAAAGGGCATCCCATGAATTTTACTTTCATCTTCACTGGCTAAATGATAGGTTGAACATAATTGCATACACTGATATACATATAATCAGAGTGTGGTATAGAAATATAGTAAACTCCACAGGGAAATAGGAGAAGACAAAGAGAAGGAGGGGTAGAACGGTGTAACACCAATCAACATAGCACACTTGAGGGCTGCTGCTGTGAATATATATTTATTTAAGGAGGTGACTCCCAAGGTATAGTAAGTCCTCTAGCTGCTCAAATATAAACCTTATTCAAGAAACTAAAGCATTCACAATATAGCATAACAAGTTAACAACTTATTATCAGGATGGCCACATGGCTTCAAACAAAACATACCATTCAATATATCCCAAATACTTGTTTATACAATTAGGGGATCCCAGGCCAGGGTCTTCCCTAGCTCAACACATTCCCATGGGTAGCATAAAATACAACACACTCTACTCCTTAGGTCATAGTAAGTTACAATTCCCTTAATCAAAATAAAGTGTCCAAATACTAAAAATCCTCTTGGGGGTGTGTCCTTTCCACACTGCCATTGCAAGTTCCCACCTGGCACTCTCAGGTGCACACATGCTCAAATGAGCCAAAGAATATAAGTCTTAACACTGCTCCAGCCTTTGCTTCCAAGTTCTGAGGGATGCCTAGTCAACAAAGCCAACAGGGTGGGTGCCCTGGGGATTATAACACTTCCCCCCACCCATCATAAACAACTCCCCCCGCTGGGTCCCAAACCATCTCAGGGGGGAACAGCAGGAAAACATACTCACTGCTCCTGCCTTGCTGCAAACCCTCCTTCTTGACTTGGGGCTGATTCCTGAGATCCGGGGTTTCTCCTCCTGACACCCTGCCTGGGTTTACACCCAGGCAGCTCTCTACTCCTATTCCATGTCTCAGCTCATGGAGGAAGGAATTGCTCCACTCCAAATTCTCTTTGCTTCTACCTGAGTCCAAGCATAGCAGACCCCTGTGGCCCCAGCTTCTGGGAAAACAAAGTTTAACAGGACAACAAAGATATTTGCACATATTAGCACCACTACCTTTTCAATTCACTTTTACAGACAGGCTCCTTGATAACAGATACTTAAAAGGGGTTTGAGCTAAGCAAAGGCAGGTTCCCTCCAGAGAATTTCTCTTCAGCAAGTTCTCCTCCTCCCCAGCAAGTTCCTGCTGCTGCTGCTGCTTCTATCAATGCTCAACACTCAATGCTCAATTCATCATCTTCATCTTCATTTTCTGTCTTCATGCTCATTTTTCTTCTTCTTCTCCTTTTTTCTTCACACATTTTTCTTCTCACTCACCCTCTCAACACCTTTTATATATACAGTTTTTCTCAGAATCTGATTGGCTCAGCACAGAAGGCATGAGAGCCAACCTGTGTAGTGCTGAAACTCTGTACCTGATTGGCTGAGTGCCCAAAGGCACAAAAACCTATGTGCCTCAGCACCTAATGTGCTATAGCCATGAATTACTAGGGTTCAAAGGAGATTAATCCTTCAGATATTTGCAATTTAGCATAAACCTGGGAAACTGAACACATTCTTTCTCAACAAAAGTGATAACTTTGAGTAGTGAATGAATGTGTAAAAAAAAAATTAAACTATACAGATTAAGAAAGGAGAGATAAAGTAAATAACACAATATCAGAAAGAGACTGAAGAAACCATAAAGAAAAAAAGGACAAAATGGATTTACAAAATAAATTTCTTCAAAAATTCAAAGAATAATAATTTTAATAGTATATGAAATATTAGCAAAAATAGAATAAGAAGAGATTCTTCTCATCTCTTTGATACAAATATTGTATTGGTATCTGAACTGGAAACAAGGAAGAAAAAGAAAGCTATAGACAAATATCCCTAATAAATACTAATTCAAAATTATTCAATAAAATATTGACAGATTACAACAACAAAATAAAAATATTTAACACTATGAACAGTTTGGATTTATACCAGCAATATAGAGTTGGTTCAATATAAAATTAATAAACTATTTTGACAAACTAAATAATAATAAAACAAACATGATTATATCAATGGATTTTGAAAAGACTTTTTGACAAAATCCAAACTGTACCTTTTAGAAGCACTAGAATATAAATTTAAAAATCAACTTTGCCTTAAGTAGTAGCTATCTAAAACCAAGAGCAAATATTATATGTAATGGAGAATTAAAATAAATTTTTCTAATTTGGAATTTCCAATTCCAAATTTCCAATAAAATCAGGGGTAAAGCAAGCATGCCATTATCACTGCTACTATTAACGTGGTACTAGAAATATTACTTATAACTATAAGAAAGGAAAGAGAAATCAAGGGAATAAACAGATAAAAAAGAAGCAAAACTACCCTTTGGGTAAGTGATATAATTATCTATATGGAGAAACCTACCAAAATTAATTTAAAAATTCAACAAAACTGAAGAATCTAAAGTAAATCCATATAAATCATTAGCATTCCATAATATTGCCAACAAATACCCAGCAAGAAGAAAAAGAAAGAAAAATCCCCTTTCAAAATAATAAGAGAATGCACAAAATATTTGGGAGTCTATATACCAAGATATACATCGAAATATACATAACTAAAAATTATTTTTTTACAGAAATAAAGATAAGCCTAAATAATTGAAATTTTTTTGTTCATGGATAAATTATGCCCAGTATAATAAAAAGACAATATTCCCTAAATTAATTTAACTATTTAGTGCTAAATGAATCAAACTACCAAAGAATTATTTTATAAAGTCAGAAAAAAAAACCTACAGAAATAAAATTGGGTGAAGAATCCTTAAGCCAAATGTGAAAGGAATAAGCTTCACTTCTTCCCTCTCATTTCTTCCCTTTCCCCCTCCATTGAAAAAGCTTTTTCTTGCCTATTTTATGAGAAATAATTTGCCCCATTCCATTTCTCCCTTTCTTCTCCCAATATATTCCTCTCTCACCCCTTAATTTTATTTTTTAGATATGATCACTTCCTATTCAACTCACCCTGTGCCCTCTGTCTATATATATGTATATAATCCTTCCAACTATACTGAGAAAAGTTTCAAGAGTTGCAAATATTATCTTTCCGTATAGGAATGTAAACAGCTCAACTTTAGTAAGTCCCTTATGATTTCTATTTTCCTGTTTACTTTTTGATGCTTCTTTTGATCCTTGTGTTTGAAAGTCAAATTTTCTATTCCGTCCTGGTGTTTTCATCAAGAGCACTTGAAAGTCCTCTATTTCATTGAATGATCATTCTTTCCCCTGAATTATACTTAATTTTGCTGGGTAGATGATTCTTGGTTTTAATTCTAGCTTCTTTGACTTCTGAAATATCATATTCCAAGTCCTTCAATCCCTTAATATAGAAGCTGCTAGATCTTGTGTTATCCTGATTGTAATTCCCCAATACTCCTGAATTGTTTCTTTCTGGACACTTGCAATATTTTCTCCTTGATCTGGGAACTCTGGAATGTGACTACAGCATTCCTAGGAGTTTTTCTTTTTAGATCTCTTTCAGGAAGTGATTGGTGGATTCTTTCAATGTTTATTTTACCCTCTGGTTCTAGAATATCAGGGCAGTTTTCATTGATAACTTCATGAAAGGTGATGTCTAGGCTCTGCTTTTGATCATGGCTTTCAGGTAGTCCCATAATCTTTAAATTGTCTCTCCCAGATGTATTTTCAAGGTCAGTTGTTTTTCCAATTAAAAATTGCATATTATCTTCTATTTTTTCATTCTTTTGGTTTTGATTTGTAATTTCTTGGTTTCTCATGAAGTGATTAGCTTTCATCTGCTTCATTCTAATTTTTAAAGAACTATTTTCTTTAGTAAGCTTTGAACCTCCTTTTCCATTTGGTTAATTCTGCTTTTTAAAGCATTCTTCTCCTCATTGACTTTTTGGACTTCTTTTGCCATTTGGATTAGTCTATTTTTAAAGGTGTTATTTTCTTCAGAATTTTTTGGGTCTCCTTTAGCAAGCTGTTGACTCACTTCTCATGATTTTCCTGCATTTCTCTCATTTCTCTTCCCAATTTTTCCTCCACTTCTCTTATTTGATTTTCAAAATCCTTTTCGAGCTCTTTCAAGGCCTGAGACTATTGCACATTTATTTTGGAAGTTTTGGATGCAGAAGGCTTGACTTTTATGTCTTCCTCTGATGATATTCATTGCTCTTCCTCATCCAAAAGGATGGAAGAAAATAACTGTTCACCAAGAAAGTAATCTTCTCTAGTCTCATTTTTTTCCTTTGCTGGGCATTTTTCCAGCCTGTTACTTGACTTTTGAGTTTTTTGTCAAGTGGAGGGTATACTCTAGGGACCTATAAGTTCTCAGTTCCTCCAAGTTGGTACAATCAAAGGAGATGTGTTTACTCCTCTCTTGGCCTGTGCTCTGGTCTGGGAGCAATCACAAGCTTTTCTGCCCAGTATCTGTGAAGAGAATTTCCTCTCCAGAGCCTCCACCCGTTCCACCATGCCAGACCTCCTTCTCACCCCAGGTCCACCACTCAGGAATGAGATGTGGCTTAACTGCTCAATTCCCCCAGGGTCTTTAGGTTGAGGGCTCTCCTGCTGCAATGACTGCTGCTGCCCTGGGCCTGGGGCTAGAGCCAGACCCTGCTCCCTTCTCATCCAGGTAAAAGAGCTTTCTCACTGACCTTTGAAGCTGCTTTTGGCATTTATGGGTTGAGGAACCTAGGAACCTCAGCTGGTACCCATCATTCCACATCCTGCAGCCTGCTCCAGGCCTGTCTATGCCATGCTGCATGGCCAAGGTGGGGCTGCTCTCTATGGGCTGCTCTGAGCACAGTGTGATAGACCCTCCTTGTCAGCCTTCCAGGCTGCCTTGAGCTGGAAATCTCTTTCACCCTGTCATGTTGTGACTTCTGCTGCTCTAGAATTTGTTTAGAGTCATTTTTTTACAGTTATTTTATGGGCTGTGAGTGGAGAGCTTCTACAGGTCTGTCCTTTTCCTCTGCCATCTTGGTTCCATCCCGTTTTCCCTTTTTTTTTTTTAATGCACAGAATTAAGGACATCATTGGTAATTTTAGAGAATTGTCAGTTGAATGATAAGGTTAGAAGGCAGACTATAGGGACTTCAAAAGAGAAGAAAAAGAAATAAAGACACCTAGGTGGTGCAGCAGGTAGACCTGAATCCAAATTTGGACTCAGACATTTATTAGCTGTGTGACCCTGGGCAATCTAACCTCTGTTTATCTCAGTTTCCTCATCTATAAAATGCATATAATAGTTGTACCTACCTCCCAGTGTTGTCATGAAGAACAAATGAAATAATTGTAAAGCACTTAGCACCATGTTTGGCACAGTTTAAATACTACTGTATATAAATGCCAACCATTAATCTATTTTATTTTTTCTCTTAATTTATTTACTTAATTAATTTATTTGCTTTCAATTTTCAACAATCACTTCCGTAAGTTTTAAATTTCCTCCCTCTCCTTCCCCGAGATGGTATGCAATCTTATATGGGTTCTACAAATACATTCTTATTAAACACATTTTCACATTGTGTTGTTGTTGTGTTTGTCCTTCCTTTTCAAAGACCATGACATCAGCGAAATGATGACATGACTTGTGCTTGACTTTGTTTTGAGTGAGGGAGGGCTGTGCAGGTCACCAGCATCACTTCTTCTTCTTGAGCCATCTGGCTCCAGTGACCATATATTCATCAGGATGACTGAAGATGGCCCAGGATGCAGTGGGAGACCTTGGCTTTTTTAGGGTAGGTCTTTTCATATACTCACTTAGAGGGAGGTAATGCCTATTAAGTGAATAGGCCTCTTTAAGTAGTCAGGGAATGGCCCTTTTAATGAGCAAAAGAAAAAAATAACTAACTCAAACTGGGAGGGAAAGATAAACTGTCTAAGCCAGCTGTTAAGTGGAGCTTGGGCAGGGACCTATTGTTGTCCATTTTCTTTTCCTTTTTTTTTTTAATAAATTTATTTATTTAACTTTTTACATTCATTTTCACAAAATTTTGGGTTGCAAAATTTTCTCCCCATTTGTCCCCTCCCCCCTCCCCAATACACTGAACATTCTAATTACCCATATCACCAATCTGCCCTCTCTTCTTTCAACCCTCCCTTCCCTTACCCCATCTTCTCTTTTGTCCTGTAGGGCCAGATAACATTTTCACCTTAGTCATGTTGCACAGAAGAATCAAAATGAATTGGAAAAACCATGAGAGAAACCAAAACAAAACAAAACACAAGAGAAAATAGTCTGCTTCATTCTGCATTCCAATTTCATAGTTCTTTCTCTGCATATGGATGGCATTTTGAATTGAGTTTTTTGGGAATGTTTTAAGTCCTTGCATTGCTATTAATGTATTTAGACAACCTTTTCAAGGGAGAAGTGATATAGAAAAATAGCTAGTGGAAATAAATGGATGAAATGTCCTTCTGAGGATAGGGGCAGACATGGGCATGTGGGAAGAGAGTAGGGAAGCAGCTAGCAGAAAATGACAAAAGAACTTTAAATGCAGTCTGAACCAGATTGGTCTCCAATCTGTGGGTGGCTAGAGTCAAACAAAGCAGGCTAGGGAAAGGAGAATCAGGAATCAAATAGTTGTTTAATTGATTTCAAAGTGAAGAAAATGGGTTTGCAAACCAAAGTTCCCTCCCTCCCCAACCCAAGCAGGACTTAACCTGCTGGGGCAGGGGTAGGGCTTATAAACCTGAAAACAACAAAAACATGGAAACCAACATAGTCATCCTTAGGTCTTGAGTAAATAGTTCCCACAGCAGGTCCATGCATACAGGCATTTTGGGGATGAAATATATCAGAACATTCCTTAATTGCTGCATAAATGTCATTGAGTCTTATAATTCTTCAGTGGTATACAGAACCAGAAATAGTGTGGCAGGAACAGGAGTGCAGCCTCTGGTTTGGTTCACTTGGCACAAGCACAGTTGTCAGGAGGTACAATTGATTGCTTTGTACCTCAGTATGTTGGCTGCTTCTGGCTCTCATGTCATGAGAGGATCCTGGTTGGTCCTTCCCCACAGAGTCAAAGTGTGTATTGCCATTTCCATGGGGAAAATGCTCTAATGCAAGCTTTGCTCCTTATTATTAAAAGGATAATTAGTGAACATCCATAAAAAGAGTGACCATCATGATTAATGTGTCTTCAGTAAAAAATAGGTCAGGTGAGACGAACTGTACAGTAGAACCTCAGTTTACAAATTTAATTCATTCCGAAATTCTGTTCATCATGTGATTTGTCTATATTGCAAAGCAAATTTTCCCATTAGGAAATAATGTAAAGTCGGGTGATCGGTACCATATTCCCCCAAAATATTCATATGCAAATAAAATTACTTATAACTTCAAGTAAGTTTTTTGTCCCTAATGCACCTGAAATACAATAGCAATGATTGGTACACAATGTAAACTGAAAATAAAATAAATTAACCTGCATTTTATCTTTGAGAAGAGTCGTGGCTGGTGTGAGGGAGACAAGAGGGAGGAGCAGGATGAAAGGCTATTGCTTGGAAGGAGAATCTCCTTCTATGAGAAGATCAGGGATTTCGGTGTCAGGAATGTTCCCTCTTATGCTACTTTCACTAAAAGTAAGACCAACGCTACTGCCTTTTTTTTTTTAATTTTTCATTCTTTTTGAATACTTTCATGTTTTGGCTCCCTGATTGTTTTTTCTTTACATTCACTTCTGACTAGGAATCTATCTAACAACACTTGTCATGGTACTGTTCAGAGCAAACGATGTAACGATGTTGCCTTCACAAAGGGTCAAGGCTGAATGAGACCAATTAGGCGGTATACTGACCTGAGGTCCATTTGTTTGACATATGAAAGCAAGAAAAAAAAACATTGCCCTAGTTGAGCGTCATCCCTTTGTGAGCCATTCAAGTCCAAACATGATGTTCATATTGTGAATTTTTGCTCATCCTGCAAGACAAATTTTGTGAAAAATTTTTCCTCATCTAGTAAAGTATACATAAACCAGGTGGGGCAGGTAGGTGGTGCAGTGGATAGAGCACCAGTGCAGGAGTCAGGAGGACCTGAGTTCAAATTTACCTCAGATACTTGATACTCACTAGCTGTATGACCTTGGGCAAGTCACTTAACCCCCATTGACTCATCCTGGGTCATCTCCAGTCATCCTGATGAATATCTGGTCACTGGATTCAGATGGCTCTGGAGGAGAAGAGAGGCTGGTGACCTGCATAGCCCTCCTCACTCAGAACAAAGTCAAGTGTAAGTCATGTCATTTCTCTGATGGCATTGTCTTCTTTGGCAACAAAAGATGAACACACATAAACCAGGTTACTCATAAACTGAGGTTCTACTGTATTTGCTTTTTTCATCAGGGTTACTAATATTAATATTAAATGCTGTGTCCTTTACCTAGACTTTAGCAAAGTATTTGATAATGCATACTATTCTTGTGGAAAATACTAAGAACTGAGTTCTAAATAGTAGAGCAGTTAAATGGATTTTAAACTGATTACAAATAATCCTTAATTTCATCTCACCTTAGAAGGAGCACTCTACTGATATAACCCAGGGATCTGTACTTAGTCCTATGCTAGCTTAACATATTAGTGACTTGGACAAAGGCATAGATGATATGCCTGTCAAATTCACAGGTGACAAAAACCTGAATTACAGTCAGAATCCAAAGTGAAAAATCTTTTCAGACTAAATATTGGGCTGAGTCTAATAAGATAAAATTTCATTAAGATAAAAGTTAAGGTCTTACACTTGGATTCCAAAAATCCATCTTTCTAAGTAAAAGATGGGAAAGTTATGGTTAGATAGCAGATTGTCTGGAAAAGCAATCTGGTGCTTTTAGTGGACTTCAAGTGGAAGCTAATTGTATGATATGGCAACCAAAAAAAAGTCAATGAAATCTTGGGATTTATTAAGAAAGACAAAGCTTTCAGAAATAAATTGGTAATAATCCTGTCGTACTCACTCTGCTTTGTTCAAATCACATCCAGAATATCAATTTGAGGTATTATGAAGGATATTGTTATGGTGGAGAATGTTCAGAGGAAGACAATCAGAATGGTGAGGTTTCTTAAGTCTATACCATTAAAGAACCAGTTGGAGAAATCAGTGATGTTTGGCTTGGAAAGCAGAAGACTCAGTAAAGTCATGATAGCTTTCAAGTATTTGAAGGGCTGCCTTGTGAAGGAGATTACATTTATTCTATTTTGGCTCCATAGGGCAGTACTAAGAAAAACTGGTATAAAATATAAAGAAGAAAATGTAGACTTATTGTCAGGAAAGAGTTTCTAACTACTAGTGAAACAAACGGCCTCTTTAGGCAATGGGCTCCCCCTCATTGTGGGGGAAACCTCAATGAAAGGGTCAGAAGGAGGTCAAGGACTTTACAGAGTAACACAGAAACAATTAGAAAAGTCAGGAAGAACCCTGAAACAGAATCTTAAACTGAGTATGCATGACAGTAGTCTTACTCATTCCATAGCCATTAGTGTGGCAGAAAGGGGTCACTATCAGTGTTTTCATTCTCCTTCTAGTAAAGTTGTACACAGGGCTACCTAAGGAAATGCTCACACCTACTCCAAAGCTAGAAAGTTCTTTTCCTCGGGCAGAAAAATCTTAATTATGAAGAGATCACTCATTTCTGGGAAACCGTCCTGTCCAAATGCTGAACATCTCTCAGGCCCCACTGCATACCCCAGAGTCAAAAATCGAGCACAAGATGATTGTGGAGCTGATTTGCTTGTGTTTTTATGATGTGCAACTAAGCCTCACCTAAAATTACAACTATGATTTGCCACTTCAGTATCTCTAGACTATGTGGATCAGAGGAGAGAGTAGAAAGGGGCTTCCAATAAATCAAGGAAAGTGAAAATTTTTCCCTTTCTCTCCCTCTTGGTCTCTCCCTTTTCTTCCTCCTTTCTAGGGATCAGAGTCCAGCCTCATAAAGCAGTTTCACAATCTGCCTTGGACTCCACCCTGCTTTGATCCTAAAGCTCACAAACATAAAAACATTTGTTTTCAGACCAGTCTTTCCTGACACAGTTTTTTCTCCCACTAGCACCTATTCTCTTGTACACAGGAGGGTTTCAACAAAGGTTGGTTGAAGCTACTGCTGATGATCCTCCCACCCTCTTCACAATGTCCCCTGAGGGAAATAAAAGCAGATACTGGCTGTGCCTTTGGGAATGAACTGACAGAGAAATTTAAAGTTTTCTCTTGCAATGAGATCTTTTCTGCTCTCCCAAGTAAGCTATTCCTAACTCTGTGAAAATACAATGAAGCTTACAAAAACCTTAGAGAAGTTAACACAGAATCCTCGGTTCCAGCTCACCCCTTCTCATTAGTTCATTTTCTTTATTCCATCTGTTGTATGGCCATGTGAATTGTGCTAAATAGTCCCAGTGGGTTACTATGAGGAATATGGCTGATAGAAGAATCTCTAAAGACTGAGAATATCAAGAACTGCTGAAATCCCCACAGGAACTGGTGAAAGAGGGCTGGGCAAACATTAGCTAACTATATTAGGAGGTTTTTATAAAATGGCCAAGCATATATTCTAAGCCTTGCATTACTTACTTGAAAGAAGTTTTTGTTCTGTTTTGTTTTGTTTTACAAAATCTTCAACATCAAGTAGGTGACGAAGTATCAGGGATGGAATGGATAGGGCAACGAGAAGAGTAAATGAACACATCATAAATGAAAGCTCAAATATTTCATGGGACTTCTGGTTACTGAGAACACATAATATTCTGTCCTTCTCTGGGAAAGTGTCCTATGCAGGGTCAAGCATCCCTTACAAAGCAAGGCTAGATACACTCCCATGATGCCAAGGCCCCGGGCAAAATTTCTAAGAGTGTCAGATCATTGTTAGTCCTTTATTTTGGATGGCACACAAAGTAAGTATAGTTTACCACTACCAAATGTTGCATTGTTCTGCTGAGGTAATTAGACCCCTGCTCATCTGTGCCATTCACCCTCCTCCTGCCTCTTATGTCAGGGATGGGGAACCTACAGCCTTGGGGCCAAAGGTGACCCTCTAGGTCCTCAAGTGCTGCCCTTTGACTGAATCAGGTGTACTGAACACTTGACTGAATTAGTGAAGTTTGGATTCAGTCAAAGGGCCACACTTGAGCATCCAAAAGGTCACATGTGGCCTCAAGGCTGCAGGTTCCCTGCTCCTGTCTTAGGTGATCCTAGCTGCTGTACTTGCCAGGGAGTGGTATAATTAGCCAAGTTGACCAAAGAACTCTATTCTCAGTCCCCTCAAACATATAAAATTCCAACATTTCCCCTGATCTATCATTCCACCCACATTGGGAGCCATGTAGAGAAACCACTCTTTTTTTTTTTTATCAGTTATCAATATCATATAACCAATATCAATTATCAATACCATACTTGTTTATCAATTGATCTACTTACTAACCAGGAGTGACTAGAGGCTGAAGGGAAAAACCACCAAGTTCAATTATCAAAAACAAGGTCCTCTTCATGTTAGTATCCAAAGTCAGATTGCCAACCAGTTCTTTTCTATCTGGGCCATCTTTATTACTCCCCAGTTAAACTGTCATTAAATTTTCACAGAGGCTTATCTCATGCACTGTCTTCATATGCAGTCACAGCCTGTCACCAGGGCCACAGTCTTACATCAATTTCTTTTGATTACCCATCAGCTTTTGATTACCCAATCTGCATCAAGATTATCTATACTACCTTTCTAGGCCAACGTTCCATAACCCCACAACTGCTGCCACTTTCTATTCCACATTAGTTTTGCACAATACACACTAATTTTAATGTTAATTGAAGAGGAGTGAAAATAGAAAGAGAACTGTGTTGTGAAAAATGCAATACTTGGTAAACTATTTTTAAATTTTCAGTGGTCAGTCAATAAACATTTATTAAACATCCACTATGTGCCAGGAACTGTGCTAAGAACTAGGGATACAAAGAAAGGCAAAAGACAATACCTACTGGAATTCACATTCTAATGGAGGAGACAACATGGAAACAACCATGTGCAAGTGATCTAAAGGCAAGATAAATTAAAGATAATCAATAAAGAGAAGGCACGAACGTTAAGGAGAGTCAAAAAATACTCATAAAATATAGGATTTAGGGATGGAGCCAAGATGACAGAGTAATAGCACGGACTTGCTAGTGCTCTCCCCAAAAACCCTGCCTAATACCTGTCAAAAATGACAAACAAATTCTAGAGCTGCAGAACTCACAGAATGACAGAGTGGAGCAAATATCCAGCCCAAGACAGCCTGGAAGGTCATCTGAAAGCATCTATCACACCATGCTGGGAGCAGAGTGCAGTCTAGTGTGGGCCGTGCTGGCACAAACTGCACCTGAGCAGGCCTGGGGGATCTGAATCAGGGGTACCTATGGAAGTTACCAGACTTCATGACCCCAAAATGCTGAGGACAGATTGGAAGGTCAGTGAAAAAACTCGTGGGACTTGTGTGAGGAGTAGAGTGGTCTAGCCCCAGTACTAGGGTGGCAGAGCAGGTGGAGGAGCCTGTGGAGGAGGACCCGCAACAGCAGCAGCAGGGGCAGAGGTAGCAGCAGAGGTAGTGATTGCTTTTGGCGCTCTAGGCCCATAGATTTTGGGGGGATCGAAAGGCTGCCAGTGCAATCCCCACCCCCACTGGAAGAAGAGAAGTACCTTCGCAAAGAGCTCAAAAGTCAGTTAAACAGCTGAGAAAATAAGCAAAAACCAGAAAAGGAATCAGACTATAAAATCTTACTTTGCTGACAAGGAAAACCAAAGTATACAAACAGTAGACAACAAAGTCAAAACTCCTACATGCAAAACCTCCAAGAAAAATATGCATTGGTCTCAGGCCATGAAAGAGCTCAAAATGGATTTTGAAAATCAAGTAAGAGAATTAGAGGGAAAATTGGGAAAAGAAATGAGAGTGAGGTAAGAAAATCATGAAAAATGAGTCAACTGCTTATCAAAGGAGACCCCCAAAAAGTGCTGGAGAAAATAACACTAAAAAATAGACTAACCCTAAAGGCAAAAGAGGTCAAAAAAGCCAATGAGGAGAAGAGTGCCTTTAAAAACAGAATTGACAAGATGGAAAAGGGGGTCCAACAGCTCACTGAAGAAAATAATTCATTAAAGATTAGAATGGAGCAGATGGAAGCTAATGACTTCACAAAAAATCAAGAAATTATAAAACAAAACCAAAGGAATGAAAAAAAAAACAGACAGTGTGAAATATCTCACTGAAAAAACAACTGACTTGGAAAATAGATCCAGGAGAGATAATTTAAACAATATGGGACTACCTGAAAGCCACGACCAAAAAAGATAATTTCAAGAAATTATCAAGGAAAACAGTCCTGATATTGTAGAACCAGAGAGTAATTGAAAGAATTCACCAACTGTCTTCTGAAAAAGATCCCCAAAGGAAAACTCCTAGGAATATTGTAGCCAAATTCCAGAGCTCCTAGGTCACCAAGAAAATACTACAAGCAGTCAGAAAGAAACAGTTCAAGAATTGTGGAAATACAATCAGGGTAACACAAGATCTAGCAACTTCTACATTAAAGGATCAGAGGGCTTGGAAAATGATATTCCAGAGGTCAAAGGAACTAGGATTAAAACCAAGAATCACCTACCCAGCAAAACTGAGTATAATAATTTGGGGGGGGGAAATGGTTATTCAATGAAATAGAGGACTTTCAAGCATTCTTATTGAAATGAATAGAGCTGAATAGAAAACTTGGTTTTCAAACACGAGAATAAAGAGAAGCATGAAAAGGTAAACAATAAAGGAAAGTCATAAGGGACTTACTAGAGTTAAAATGTTTACATTCCTGCATGGAAAGATTATATTTGTGACTCTTGAGACTCTTCTCAGTATTGGAGTACATATAGACAGAGGGCACAGGGTGAGTTGAATAGGTAGGGATGATATCTAAAAAATAAAATTAAAGGGTGAGAGAGAATATATTGAGAGGAGAAAGGGAGAAATAGAATGGGGCAAATTATCTCACGTAAAAGAGGCAAGAAAAAGTTTTTTCAATGGAGGGGGAAAAGTTGAGGTGAGAGAGAAAGAATGAACCTTACTCTCACTACATTTGGCTTAAAGAGGGAACAACATGCATACTCAATTTGGTATGAAAAATCTATCTTACACTACAGAAAAGTAGGAGAAAGGGGAAAAGCGGGAGACTGGAGGATGATAGAAGAGACGGCAAATGGGAGGAAGGGATAATTGGAAGCAAATACTTTTGAGGAGGGCGAGGGTCAAAAGAAAGAATAGAACAAATGGGGGGCAGGATAGGATGGAGGGAAATATAGTTAATCTTTCACAATATGACTTTTGTGGAAGTCTTTTGCATAACTACACACGTATAACCTATGTTGAATTGCTTGCCTTCTCAGTGGGAATGGGTGGGGAGGGAGGAAGGGAGAGTTGAAACTCACAGTTTTAAAAACAAATGTTTAAAATTGTTTTTACATGTAACTGAGAAATAATATATACAGACAAGGGGTATACAAATCTATCTTTTTTAAAAATTAATTTGTAAATCACTTCCTTGCATCTCTCTCATTTCCCTTCCCAGTTTTTCCTCCACCTGTCTACCTTGATTTTCAAAATCCTTTTTGAGCTCCCAAGGCCTGAACCCATTGGATATCTATTTCAGATGTTTGGGATACAGAGGCCTGGACTCCTGTCTTTACCTGATGGTAAGCATTGGTCTTCTTCGTCAGAGAGGAATGGCGGAATCATCTGTTCCCCAAGAAAGTAACCTTCTATGGTCTTATTTTTTTTTTCCCTTTTCTGGGCATTTTCCCAGCCAGTTACTTGACTTCTGAGATTCCTGTCCACCCTCGCCTCCAGCTAGTGCTTGGGGTCTGAGATTCAAATGCTGCTCCCCAGCCTCAGGGCTTTTGGCGGCAGGCCTGGCTGCTATTCAATGGGCGCTTAATTTCTGGTGCTCAGGTGGGGGCAGGGCTGCCTCCCAGGCTCAGTTCCCTCAGAGGGTTCATGCAGAGACCTTCTGTAATGGAGCTCCTGCCGAGCTCCTGCCTGCTCTGGGAGCCTCTGGCCGCCCGCTGCCTCTGCTGCTGCCTCCCGAGGGGGCCCGAGTCATGGAGACACGCTGCTCCCCTCTCAACCCGTCCAGACGTCTCTCTCACTGACCTGTGCATCTGTGGGTGAAGGGACCTTTGCAGCCACTGGAGATTCCGTCCCTGAAGCCTGCTTGGATCTGTTCCTCTCCGTGCTGCGCGGCCAGGGCAGGGCAGGGCAGGGCTGGGCTCTGCTCCCGTCCGGTGTGCGACGGACCTTTGGGATCGGTTTTTCAGGGCTCTCTGGAACGGAAATCTCCTTCACCCCATTGTTGCGTGGCTCCACTGTTCCAGAATTTGTTGGGAGTTCTTTTTATAGATAATTATGGGCTGTGGATTCGGAGCTAGCATATGTGAGTCTTTCTACTCTGCCATCTTGGCTCCGCCCCCTGTAAATCACTTCCATAAGTCTTAGATTTTCTCCCCATCTGTTCCCCCTCCCTCCCACAGACAGCATTCTATCCTATATGGGTTCCACTCATACATTCTTATTAAACACATTTTCACATTAGTCATGTTACATAGAAGAATTAAAATGAATAGGAGAAACCATGAGAAAAAACAAGCCAAACTCTGAGGTACCATATCACCCTATCAATTAACTAACATGACACAACAGGAAGATGATAAATGTTGGAGAAGATGTGAGAAAGTTGGAACATTGTTGGTGGATCTGTGAGCTGATCCAACCATTCTGGAGAGCAATTTGGAACTATGCCCAAAGAACTACAAAAATGTGCATACCCTTTGACCCAACAGTATTGCTTCTATAACTGTATCCCAAAGAGATCATAAAAATGGGAAAAGGTTCCACATATACAAAAAAATTTATAGCAGCAAGTAAAAGATGGAGCCAGTAATGGAAGCCGTATCTCCCACTGCCACTCATTAGTCAGGCCATCCCAATCCTATTGATGATAGGCTTTTTGAAGGCTGGATCTTAGCAACTGCTAAGAATAGAAATCCCCTACCTTTTCTAAAGTGGTATTGATTTGTCATGGATATGGCTTGTGGGAGGTGGAACACCCAAACCTCTTAATCAGAGGCATCATAATGAAGTTATTTATTAACAGAGTCAAAACTCTTCCCCTGAGCTGAAATAAGAGGATCAGTTTTCCAGCTGTCTAGAGGCTACAACAAATGACATGAAAAGTCGGGAGGAGTAGCTAGCAATCTTGCCCTTAGTTGGGAGATCATATGTTTGGATCCCATTACAACATATTTTCATGAGTCCCATGTCTAGATCGGCAATGGATCAGCTACTCAATTTCTGCTATGCTTACAAAAGTTTCAACTTGATTATTTAGTTTAGTAGAGGAAATATAATGTCTTTCATGATTGCTGACAGATCCCATCAAAAACTGTAGATGATGGGAGGCATCTATCTACAAAATTCTTGCATTGGTTCAGACACCAAAAGGAAAATTTTTGATTGTCCAGTCTTTTAGGAATATCACTCTCTCCCTTTCAGAGACCCAGTAGAAAACCAGCTACAACAGAAATTCATCTTTTGAAAGCCAGGAATGTGCATCTTATCCACCTATGCTTATTGGAGATTATGGGAGGTCTCCATCTGAAATCTCTACCTGACTTAACTGTCTCTGCAAAAGGCAATTTTCGGAGAGCTGCCTGAGTCAACAGAAATCTATCACCAAGCAAGTTTCCATATTGGTCCCAATGGCCCCCTTCAGAGGGGTTATTATTTTAGTGAATCATCAGGTTGCTGTTTAAAACTCTCTTTCAACCTTCCCAGTGACCTAGCGGTGAAATCCCCCCTTGGCTTTCTCTGTGAATGAAATCATACTCTGGATGGCAGTACTAGGATGAACCCAGGATGTTCTTATATCTGGTTTCCAAGTTTCATCCTTACGTCTGCTCTCAACCTCCTGCCTTATATTCTGATCTCAGTAGAATACAGTGAAAATTACCAGTTGAAGATGTACTCCCCACCCATAGCCCTGGCCTATCAATTCCTGACAGAGACCTGCCAATTCTTAATATAATTATAATAGATGACAATAGCTAAGATTTATAGAGCATTTACTAAGTGCCAGGCACTGTGCTAAGCTCTTTACAATTCTATCATCTGATCTTCACAACAGCTCTGGGAGGTAGGTGCTATTTTGTTATCGCTATTTTGCAGATGAGGAAGCTGAGGCAGGCAGAATCATTTCACATGACTTATGCAAGGTTACACAGCACATTTAACCACAATTTGAGCCAATGGCATTATAACACTATTTTGTTCTAGTGGTTAACCTAGCTGTCATGGCCTAGATCTGACTTAGGCATGCCCCATACCCCACCCCTAGTAGTTTAATTCTGATATTGGATTGAAATGACCATTTGAAAAATTAAAGAAGGTTTGCTCAGCCATCATACAGAAAGGATGTAACAACAAGGATATCACTGTTATGTCCAGGTAAACAGACCATCTGTCATCTCCATTCTAACATGAATATCATTAGCAGGGTATGGTGACTCTCAAGGCTTTGGGATATCTACCCAACTCTGAAAGACCCAAATTCTACATGCCTTTTAAGCCTTTAAGTGACCCAGTCATGAAGACTGTTGACATGTCTTAAGCCCTAGACCAATTAAATCCTAGAGACAATTTCCTTGACTTAGAAGAAGATTTAGCTTAACCTAATGGAGGAATTTGGAGAAGTAGCCATGAACCAGATGAAAATGTTATTGGGAAATATTAAACAAAAGAAATAAAAATACAATAAAATACAGACATTATATTTGAAAACTAAGTCAATATGGAGTCTGCAAAGATCCCTATGTATAGATAAAGTACCTCATTTCTATTTGAGTTTGACACCACTGTTGTAAAAGCAGTGAAGATCAAAGGGGGAAAATTAGTCTTGTACAAATACCTAGACAGAAAGAGGACTTTCAGAGACAGATAACAAGCCTGGCTTGGAGCCATGATAAAGTACTCAGGAGAACTTCAATTATCTGGACACATATTGGAGCTATCTGTCAAAAGAGACTAACTCATAATTCTTGGCTTGTCTTAAAGATAATTTCATACTCTAATAAATGGAGGAACCAAAAAGATGAACTTATATTGTGCACCTGATTATCAACAACAAAGAAAGAATGATTGCTAAAGTGCAAAAAAGAGGAACATGGCATAAGATGTAGGGAGTGTCCACTCCATCTTCAAATGTGAGAAAGAGGATGCTGAGGCTAGTAATATTAAAGACAACAAAAAGGGCATTTTTGCCTACTATGAATGGAAGGAAAGAGGAGTATCAAAGAAGAGATAGAACTATTGCTCAGGGTGAGTGGGGAAATTAAAATGGAAGACAGAGGAAATAGAATTACTTAACCCTTATCTAGCTTCTGGTTTTTATACCAAGGACTTCAGACTATAGGAAACAGAACGAAAATGATTTGCAAGAAATTGATATTGTGAGTCATCAGGCCCAGATGAACTATATCCCAGAGTTCTAAAAGAAATGACAGCTCACCACAGATAATGAAGCAATATCAATATTAAACATATATACACCAAATGGCATGGCATATATATTATTAAAAGAAAAGTTAAGTGAATTATAGGAGAAAATAGACAGTATAACTATAGTGGCAGGGACAACAACTTTCCTCATTCAGAGCTGAATCAATCTAACCATAAAACAAATGCATCTAGGGAAAGAAATGATAAATAGAACTATGTGTAGAATGATTTCACATATTATATATACACACACAATATTTTACATATATACACACATGATTTTATATACATATGCATATATATACATGCATGCATACATACATACATACATATTTGTGTCTAATGGTAGCCATCTAGACAGGAAAAAAGAAAAAAATTTACATGATAATGCTTTCATATATTTAAAAGGAATAGCCAGTTGTAGATAATAGATTTGCAATTTCATGTGCAATTATGTTTTTTGCTATACTATGTTATACAAATGTTTGTTTTATTCCATAAATTAAAAAATAAAATTAAACAAAAAAGAAGTTAAGGAAATGAATAGAATTTTAGAAAAGTTAGATATGATGGACCTCTGGAGAAATTTGAATGGAAATAGAAAGGAGTATACCTTTTCCTCAGCTGTATATGGTGCCTTCACAAAAACTGAACATGTACTAGGCCATACATGCCTTACAATCAAATGCAAAAAAGAAATATTAAATGCACCCTTTCTAGACCATAATGCTATTAAAATTATATTCAATAAAGGATGATGGGTGCATAGATTAAAAAATAATTGGAAACTAAATAATATACTCCTAAAGAATGAGCGGTTCAAAGAACAAATGATAGAGCCAATCAATAATTTCATTAAAGAGAATGACAAAAATGAGACAACAAATCAAAATTTGTGGGATGCAGTAAACACAGTATTGAGGGGAGAATTTAATAGTTCTAAACGTGTACATCATAAAATAATGAAACAGTAGATAAACGAATTTGGCATGTAACTAAACACAAAATAGAAAAAAAATTTAATCCCTAATTAAACACTGAAATGGAAATCCTGAAAATCAAAGGAGAGATTAATAAATTGAAAGTTTAAAAAAAAACCATTGAACTAATAAATAAACTAGGAGCTAGTTTTATTTTTTAAAGCAATAAAATAAACTACTGGTTAATTTGATTTTTTAAAATTTTATGTGTAATTGAAAAATATTTAATGAAATAAGTAAAATATATTTAAGAAATGACAGCTGGGGTTGCTAAGCCGCAGTCGCTGAGCAGGTAAGGTTTGACAAGACAGGGAAAGGGCAAATATTGTTGCAATTTTTTTTAAGCATCTAGTTTGAAAACACAAGCCAATAAGCCTGATCTATTTCTAATGAATTTCTAGACTGCACCATTACCCAAAGGGTTTGTAACTCCTTCTAGAAAGGGAAACTAATCACTAACAGTCTAGCTCCACCAAGAACAGCTCATGCCAGGTTAACCTTATGTCTCTTTAGGGAGCAGGGGGGTGGGCAGGGTTTCCAGACTGATAAAACTAGGGAATGGCAAAGACATGGAGCACTTGGATTTCAGCAAAGGCTCTGACAAAGTCTCTCTTGCTGTGTTTGTGGACAAGCTGGAGAAATAGGTAAAATAAAATTAGGTGAATTGGAATTGATTAAATGATTAGAACCAAAAAGTAGCCATGAATGGTTGATTCAGTTCAATTGAAGGAGTTCTCCAGTGCAAGTTGCTTTGGCTCCAAAACTAATAACAAAACATGAAAGCTGTAAAGAAGATTTAAGAAGAGAGGAAGGAAACAAGCATTTATTAAGCACCTACTATGTGCCATGGACTATGGAAAGCACTTTATAAATATCTTACTTGATGCTCACAACACCCCTGGAAGGTGGGTAATAAATACATTTTTTTGTTCCGTCATTACAATTACATCTGACTCTTCCCATTTGGGTTCTTCTTGTCCAAGACAATGGAACGGTTTCCTTCTCCAGCTCATTTTACAGATGAGGAAACTAAAGCAGACTGGGTTAAGTGATTTGCCCAGGGTCCCATATCTACTAAGTCTGAGGCCAGATTTGAGCTTAGGAAGATGAGTCTTCCTGACTTCGGGCCCAGAACTCTATCCTCTGACCCACCTAACCCCACTGATGAAATTGAAGCAGATAGAACTTAGGAGACTTGCCTGGAAGTTACATTGTTAGTAAATGTTAGACTGAATTTCAATTCAGGTCTTCCCAACTTCAGGCTCAGTGTTCTATCCACATTTTACCATTGAGGAAACTGAGACAGAGCTTAAATGACTTTCCCAGAATCACACAGCTAATAAATGCCTAAGACTGAATTAGAACCCAAATCTTCCTGACTCCAAGCTCAATGCTTTATCTACTCTATCATGTAGCTGTCTCTATTTAATAGTTATATAAAGAAAGAAAAACTGTTTTCAAAATTTCTCATTAGAGTTCTTCAAGAAAATGCTGGATGCCCACATGTTGGGAATTCCTTTACAAGAATATATTAGATTAGATGGCTCTTTTAACTCTGAGATTCTGTAATCAATTATGTACTTTGACACTGAGTGATTAACAAGGAAGATACATGTAAACAGCAGTTCAAGTATTGGCTTACATATCCCAAATAGTCAATTCAACTCTTTGGGTGTCAGAAGGACAGTGGAAGGTGACAAAAAGGAGAGGAACAATTGCTAATAACCTTAAACAACGATCAAGACTGCAAAAATCTGATGCCGAGCCAGAAGGAAGTATAACAGCACCCCCTTACCCTGGGGCCTTCAACAGAAAGCCTTCCTCCAAAAAGACTGGAACTCGGTAAGCCCCTGTGAACACAAGAACAAAGTACTATCTGCTCCTAGCATGGTGAAGTGTCTGCCAATGACAGGGGTGTCGTTGTCATACCACCCCAAAGATACCTTGACTCTAGGCTAAATTAGTGGAAGCTAATTTATATTTTTGGAGAATGCCTTGTATTTCTTGACTACCAAGAGCTCATATGCTGATCTCAGAGTAGTAAGATACACAGAAATCTACCCTGTAGTCTCTGCTTTTTTTCCCCACATAACCTTACCTTTTTTTTTTTCTACCCAGTGTCCTGCTGGTCTCCCCATTCTTTCTTCCTAGGGCCTCCTCACCTCTTGGCTCCCTCCTCTGTGCCCTTCCCATTTATTTTTACCATTCTACATAAATTGTTAGGATCTTAATGCCTCTGAGAGAATAAGTAGTACTTTATCACTTGGTCTTCACTCAGTTCCCCGATAATTCAAAAATAACTTCAGTTCTTTCAGGACAGGGAGCTACTACTTACACTTGTTCTAACATCGGAGAAATTGAAATATAGGCAAGAAAGGAAAAAAGGTCAAGAGGAAAGCAAGAGAGAGAGAACTAGAACCTTTTAAAAAGTATTTCCAGAAATTGCTTTCTCTAAAACTCCTTTCAAATTAGATTCTGTAATATAATGTATTTTATCCTCTTTTCAGGAACTGGATAACTCTAACATGGAACTTTACTCTTCTGGCCATGCTATCTCTGAATAACTAGTCAAAACAAGAGCTGCCCCAAATGTTCCAGTAGTATGGTCCTGCAGTAGATAAAGTGCCTGGCCTAAAGTCAAGAAGACTTCTCTTCCTGAGTTCAAAGCTGGCCTCCGGCACTTAATAACCGTCACTTAACCCTATTTGCTTCCATTTCCTCATCTGTAAAATGAGCTGGAGGAAGAAATGGCAAACCACTCCAGTATCTCTGCCAAGAAAACCCCAAATGAGGTTACTAAGAGTCAGGCACAACTGTAACAACTGAACAACAACAATATATGAGGGAAATCTTACTGTAAAAAAATAGCTTCCATTGCTTTCACTCCTAAACAGAAAATGTGACTGGATGGATGAACCATTGCCAACAAAGAGAAAAATGACACCCAGAGATGGTGAAGGCTAAACTCTCTAAAGGAAAGATCAGACCCATACTAAGGCCATGACACTTCAATTAGAATAATAGAATTTAGAATTGGAAAGTACCTTAGAAATCATCTAGTCCATACATTTGAATGTAGTGGATAGTGTGGATCCCGAACCTCTCATTTTACAAATGAGGAAATGGAGGACAAGTGAAATGACTTGCCCATGAGCCTACCATAGTGATAGAGCTGCAATTCAAACCCAGATAAGTTCCTAAAAAATGGGAGGGAAAAAGTTATCCACACTTATTTCTATGCTCCTTTTATCATCTCCTATTCATTTTTCAGCCCCTTGGAATCAAGCTTCTGACCCTGTACCTCTATACTGAAACTGGTATCTCTAAGGTTATTAACGTTCTGTCAAGATAGGTAGAGCTACATGTACAGAAATACTTACAGTAGCTCTTTTTGTGGTAACAAAGAATTGGAAATCGAGGGGATACTCATCAATTGGGGAATGTTTGTCTGAACAAGTGGTGGTATATTAATGTAGTGGAACTATTATGTTGTAAGACATGATGAGCAGGCAGATTTCGGAAAAACCTGGAATGACATATTTGCACTGATGCAAAGTGAATTGAGCAGAAGCAGGAGACAATAACAGCAACCTTATTTGATGATCAACTATGTATAACTTAGCTCTTCTCCACAACACAGTGATTCAAGACAATTCCAAAGGACTCATGAAGCAAAATTCTATCCATGTCCAGAGAAAGAACTGCTGGAGTCTGAATGCAGATCAAAGCACACTATTTTTACTTTTTTTTTTTGCTTATTTTTCATTTTTTTCTTTTGATCTGTTTTTTTTCACAACATAACTAATACAGATATATCTATATAGCCTATATCAAATTACCTACTGTTTTAGGGTTGGGAGAAGGGAGGGAGAAAATTTAGAACTCTTATTTCTTTTCAAATCAATGTTAAAGATCATCTTTACCTGTAACTTGAAAAAAAACCAAAATACTATTTTTAAAAAAAGGTAGGTAGAGTCAAGACAGCAGAGTAGCAGGAAGAATTATAGCTTATCTCCCTTTACAACTACTCCAAGTAGATCTACATAACCAATTTCTGGTTATGTAGACCAATTTCTGATAAGGAAATTACCAGTTCTTGATGAAGCCATGCTAACTCTTGGTGATACCTATTTACTTTTCTGGATGTTCTCTAACCATCTCTTTAAAATTTGTCCCAAAATTTCCCTTGATTTTGAAGTAAAGTTCACCAGCTTATAATTTGAAGACCCTGTTCTCTTCTCTTTCTTTAAAAGTTCCAGATTTTTTTTTACCATTATTATATGTTATCCACAGAAATGTAAAAGATTGAGTAGAAACATAAAATACCTGGCAGATGAAAAAAATATATAAATCTGGAGCCAGAGAACACAGATTCAAATTTTAATTCTCTGGCATGTCATCTAACCTCCCAAGGCCTTCATTTCTTTTCCTGTAAAGAAGTGGGACTAAATTATATGAGCAAGCCTGAGAGACAAGAAGGTAAATTTGACCTTACAAATATCACTGAGATTTGAAGGGAAGAGTGTTCTAACTGGAAGGTGGTACTGGAAGGATATACCTAATTGAAAAGAACCCAGATAGGTAAAATGGAAGTTTGGTGAAGTAGGAGGACAGTAGCATTGTACGTGGTAGAGAGATCCAGAACCAACAGAAGCATTGTCACAGATAACCTCGACAAAAAGAATAGACGGTGTATTTTGGAAACAGATCATGTGACTGGCATGGAATCACAAAATGGGAGTGATGGAGGACTTTAATTATCCAGCCAGCTGTTAGAACTCTGTCAAAAGCTGAGTGGCTAATAACTTGCCTTAATTATAATTTCAACCTTCAAAAGTTGGAGGAAAGAACAGGGGTATCAGAATTTTGGGTCTGACTCACCAGAAAGCGAAAAATTTTTATTGGAGTGGAAATTGTGGGAACCTGGGGCAGGGGGAGGGGCGGGGGGAGAGGACGCAATGTGATAACTCTATTTTATAATTTGTGAGAGAAGAAAAGGAAAGCTGAGAGTAATCTCACAGGTACACGACACTTTGGGAAAGCAGATTTTGAAAGTTAAGAGGAAGGATATATAGGATTCCACGGACTAAAATTTTACAAAAATAGTAATTAGGAGGGATTAAGAATTTCCATGAATAAAATTTTGAGGATCCAGAGAGAAACAATTTTAATTAGAAAAGAAAGGAGATTGTTCTGAAGAGACTGATGCCAATTCATGGCTGAATTAAATGAACCAAAATTCATCAAACTAATTTTTAAAAGATGTACAGGAAATGGAAATATAGCAGTCCTATATTAGCTGTTTGACCTTGGTCAAGTACTCTGAGAATGTTTCTTTGCCTTTAAAATAAGAGGATTAGATTCAACAACCTCAAAGGTCTCTTTCGTGTCTAAATTTGTGATTGTGTGACTCTAAGTGGTAAAGTTCAGTATGAGCTGAAGTTTATAAAGAAAGCTAGAAAGCTAAAGACAACATAAAATACTAAAACATACACAAACTGGCAAAACAGGAGAATCAAAGAGGGAATATGACAATTGGGATGGATGGATGATACAAGAATAACTGATAATAGAGGGGGAGAACCTTCTCTTCAATTCTTGTTTTGCTTTTATCCTCTCTGCCAAGAAAAATATTTGAATTGGAAAGAATAGGACAAATATGGTTAATAGGAAGGTGATTGGCTCAATCCAGTAAGGAAATAGAGCACTTGGTTGCCCTTGATGAATTCTAGTTACTTAGCCCTGGTAAAACTACCTTCACATACTGGAAGGATATAATTACTGTGTTGCTAAGCCACTGTTAGTAATCTTGGAATGATCATGAAGAATGGGAAAGGTACCAAAGATTAGAAGGACAAGTACTTTTTCAATGTACATAAAAGGGAGAATGAAATCTGCAAGCAATGGGTTTGCAAACTTGACTCTGAGTCCTGGCAAAACACTACCATATATTACTAGAAGTATGGTTAGTCAACACTAGAAAAGGAAGTGATGTCTTCAAGAACAGGTCCTGCCAGACTAACCATTTCCTTTTCAACAGAGTTGCTAGACTGGTAGATCAGGGAAATGCTATACATAGTTTACCTGGATTTTAACAAAACACTGGACAAAGTGTATCTTGTTATTCTTATGGAAAATCAGGAAAGATGTGGCTTGGCAGGTAAAAATAATTATGCAGATTCTACACTGGTTGGACTGGCTGACACAGACTCAATATCAAGAATGTGGTCATAGTGATTACTGTTCAGGTACGGGAATGAACTAGATGACACTATGTTCCCTTTCAGCTCTGAAGTTCTGGGGCTGTAAAAAGGGAAAGCATAATATTCCAAGTCATTGGCAGTAAGCAAAATGGAAATCAAATCAACTTTGGGGTCTAAAGTACACCCATAAGGTTGTAGGAATAGGCATTTATATGGCACCTATTATGTGCCAGACACTGCTTCAAACACTTTAAATATATTATCTCATTGCATCCTCACAATAACACTGCAAGGTAGGTGCTGTTATTACCTCTCTTTATAGTTGAGGAACCTGAGGCAAAAAGAGGTTAAACCACTTGCTAACCTCACATAGCTATTAAGTATCCGGATTGGAACTCAAGTCTTCCTGACCCCAAGTTCAGAAATTTATCCATTGTACTGCCTACGTACCTCTGCAATAAACTGGCCAAGATGAAAAGGAAAAAAAAAGAAATAATCAGTGCTAAAGGAGTTGTGGAAAGATGGGTATACTAATGCATTGCTGGTGGAACTGATTTGGTCTAACTCTAACCATTCTGGAAAGTGATTTCAAATTATGCTTCTTATAAAAAAAAAAAAGTGACAAAATGTCCATATCCTTTGACACTAGACACATACTTCAAAGTGGTCGAAGAAGGAAGGTCCCACATTTCCCAAAATATTTATAGAGGTACTTTTTCCTGTAGCAATAAAACTAGGGACAAGGATGAAGCCCCATTGATTGGGGAATGGTTAAATAAATTGTCTTCTTATATTCTACCCTCCTCCATGTAGTCTGCAATCCAGTTTCACTGATATACATGTTGCTCCTTGTACATAACACTCCATCTCCAGACAAGGCACTTTTTCACTGTCTATCTATGCTCTATACCTGGGATGCTATTGCTCCTAACCTCTACCTCCCAGTTTACTTGGCCTCTATTCAAATATTACTTTTCGCAAGAGGCCTTTCTTAGGACTCTTCACTTTCTTCTTCCTCCACTGCCAGTACCTTGCCTCTAAGATTGCTTCCCATTTTATCCTGTATATCTCTTATACATACATAGTTGTCTACATGTTGTCTCTTCATTAGAATGTGAATTCCTCGAGGACAGAGAGGTGTTTTTGCCTTTCTCTGTATCCCCAATACAGTCTGGCTTATTTTAAGCACTTGATAAATGCTTGTTGACTAACTGAATACTGAGAAGCATGAGAAGATAGATTTATATGAACTGAGGCAAACTGAAGTATGCAAACATAGATAAATAATATATCCAATGACAATGGAAACAATAAAAAAGCACAAAGAAAAGTATCAAAGGGTAGCTAGGTGACCCAGCAGATAGAGCACTAGCCCTGGAGTCAGGGGAATTCAAGTTCAAATCCAGCTTCAGACACTTACTGTGTGACCCTGGGCAAGTCACTTAATCCCACTTGCCTCAAAAGAGAAGAAAAGCATTGCAATTACAATCACAAAGGGTTAACCCTGAAGAAGAGACAGGAAAAATGAACTTGTCTCGTCTCCTCCTTTGCACAGGTTTATGGGGAAGGTGGGGAGTAATGCATATGGAACACTACATATGCTGTTCAAATTGATTAATTTGATGGCAAGTTTTGCTGAATTACTCCCCCTCCCCTTTTAAAAATATCCTTTGTTACAAAGGATAGCCCGTTGGGTAGGGGAAAGGGAGGGAGGTACTGGGAAATGAAGATCCGGTGAAAACAAAGATAAAAACAAAATTTATTTTTAAAAAGGGAATGCCTAGACAAGCACGCAAAAGACTTAAAAGAACTCACTAAAGCTCCTCTACCTTATAATTATAATAGCTCCTGAATAATATGTGAAGCTCCATAAAAAACATAAAACTGTTTGGCAAGGTCTTATCCCCACAGGAATTTCATTATCTTGCTGTATCTAAAGTGTATCTTTTTGGTAATCTGCTTAGGTCGCTTTAAATTGGGTAGTAGCATCATTTTAAATCTATTGGCACACCTCAGTCACAAGCATTGAACCTTAAATTATCAAGATCTTCCTTTATTTCTGTTTAAACTATTTTTGTAATAACATTAGTACAAGTCCTGTGTACATTTCAAGGCAGGTTGACTCTCAGATATTTAATGAATGTTATCTTAAATGGAATTCTCTTTCTGTTCCTTCTTCCTGGTTTGTTTGCGTTTTTAGTAATATACTGGTGGCATTCTTTGCATTTATTTTGTGTTCAACTACTTTCCTGAAGTTATTTAACATCTTCATGAAGTTTTTTTTGTTGATGTTGATTCTCTAAATAAGGCCATTACTAGCACAGGGCAAATGGGGTTTTGCCCTTCTACGCCATTCAGAGGCATACTTCCATCCTTCCTAGGAGTAGTCCCTGAAGCTTTCCCAGGTCCCATTGCTCCTCTCATAATACTCTAACTCATCTGTTCCAACAGGTAGCACCACTCCCCTGGACTTCTCCATCTAAAATCCCTCTACTAGGGTGTCCTTTTTGTGGGGAGAAAAAAATATTTAATTGGGGGAAGAGGGTTAGAGAGTTGGTCTTTGGAAGCCCAGGACCTCAATCACAGAAAGTGGTGGATAACAGTTCATTAATTTGGACATATTCCTGTTAGCAAAGCATAAAAATTTATAAATATATCAACTAAATGAAGAAGGGAACCAAACGTCCCTTTTACACACACACACACACACACACACACACAATTATGAACTTCCACTATTTATTTTAAGCTATTGATTTTTATATTTGTTCTGTTTCTAAAGAGATCCCAATTCCACCCTTAAATGCTGATATCGCTCTTTAATTCTTCTCATTGTTGAGTCATTTCAACCATGTCCAACTCTTCATTACCCTTTTTGGGATTTTCTGGGGAGGGTGGGTGAGGCAATCAGGGTAAAGTGACTTGCCCAAGGTCACATAGCTAGTGAGTGAAATAAGGCCACCTTTGAACCAAGGAATATGAGTCTTCCTGACTCCAGGTCCAGCACTCCATCTACTGCACCACTTCCATGCCTGCAGAACAACTGTAAGAACCTGCACTGTGACTTAGAAACTAGGAGCTTCTGAACTCAGCTGGGTGGTACAGGGGATAGAGCACCAAGCCCAGAGTCAAGAAGACTCATCTTTCTGAGTGTAAATTTGGCCTCAGACACTTACTACCTGCATGACCCTGGGCAAGTCACTTAACCCTCTTTGCCTTAGTTTTCTTATCTGTAAAATGAGCTGGAGAACGAAACAGCAAACCACTCCAATATCTGTCAAAAAAAAAAACTCCAAATGGAGTCACAGAGTCAGACACACCTGAAAATGATTCAACAACACTTGTTCTAGTTCCTCTTTGGAGACACAATTGTTTTAACACTCTTCAGGATGATGTAGTTGAAAGGGTTCTGGCATCACCAATCAGACCCAGGTTCAAATTCCGCCTCTGACAGTTACTAGTTGTACAATGATTAGTACATTACTTAACCTCTCCAAGGCTCACTTTTCTCACAGGGCTATGAGAATCAAAGTAATACTTTATATAAACACTTTACAAACCACAGACCTTGTAGAAGTGCCAGATAATATTATGATTCCTTCCAGATACCAATTAGGAGACTATTTCAGCAGTGAGGCAAGAGGTGACAAAGGCTTAAACTAAAACAAAGGCCATGTGAGTAGAGAGAAGAGGATGAGAGTCAGAACAGGGTCAGGGAGAGGAAATAGGGAACAACTCTATGGTCATAAATAGCCAGAAAGAGGATGAATCCACAGAAAGAGAACTGAAGCAAAAGAAACAAAAAACAAAAATAACAGGTTTATGGGAGAAATAACGAGTTTCAGTTCTGAATTTGAGATACTAATGATCCCATCCATTGGCAATGTTTAGGAGGCAGTTAGTGATAAAGAACTAGAATTCAGAGATGAAGGAAAGAAAAAAAGGAGGGAGAGAGGAAAGAAGAAAGGAAACAGACATTATTGAATAGTCTACTAGGTGCCAGGCATTATGCTAAGCACTTTAGAAATATCTCATTTGATCTTCCCAACAATCCTGGGAGGTAGATGTTATCATCTTTCCCATTTTACAGTTCAAAAAACTGAGATAGACAGGTGAAGTGGCTTGCCCAGTATCACACAACTAGCAAGTTTCAGAAGTTGGATTTGAACTCAGGTCTTCTTGACTGCTAGATGAGAGGCTGAATATTTAGATGAGAGACATGCATAGCAATGATTAGGTAAACTCATGAGTATGGACAAGATAACCAAGAGGAAAAAAATTAGAGAGAAAATAAATTGGTACAGAGAGGCCAGTTGGAAAGGTATTATGGTCAAGTGTCCAATTGGGCATGTAGTATAGAGGTCTTGCAATGGAAGAGAAGTCAGATGAGAGAGATGCTGTGAAAGCACAAGAGGGAAAAACTGGCAAGTGATTAGACATGGAGTGAGAAGAGGCAGGGCAAGGAAGTGGAAAGACCTCAATCTGAAAGACGAGAAAGCAAAGTACTAAACTGAAGGAGAAAAACTTTCCTTTTTAAAATAATATTTTCTTTTTCCCCCAATTACATGTGAAAACAAATGTTAATATTCACTGCTATTTTTAAGTTTTGGGTTTCAAATTCTATTCCTCCTTCCCTCCCCTCCCCACTCCCTGAGATGGTAAGCAATCTGATATAGGCTATACATGTACAATCATGTAAAACATGTCCATATTAGTCATTTTGTGCAAGAAAGCTAGAATGAAAGTGAAAAACAGTATGTTTCAGTCTGTAATCACACAACCTGAGTTTCTTCTCTGGTGGCAGATAGCATTTTTTCATGAATCTTTTAGGATTGTCTTGGGTCACTATACTGCTGAGAATAATTAAGTCATTATACAACATTGTAGTTACCGTGTACAAAGTTCTCCTGGTTCTGTTCATGCACTCTATACTGGTTCATGCAAATCTTTCCAGATGTTTCTGAAACCATCCTGCTTGTCATTTCTTATAGCAAAATAATATTCCATTATAATCATATACCACAACTTGCTCAGCTATTCCCCAATTGATGGGCTTCCCTTTGATTTCCAATTCTTAGCCACCACAAAAAGAGCTGCTATCAATATTTTTTGTATAAATAATTTCTTTTGCCTTTTAAAAAAATTTCTTTGGGATAGATTTATAAGAGGTATTGCTGGATCAAAGGAAACATACACCTTGATAGCCCTTTGGTCACAGATCCAAGTTGCTCTCTAGAACAGTTAAATCAGTTCACAACTTCAAGGTGATAAACTTTAAAAAAAGTTAAGAAAGAGGACTCAAGAAATAACAGTTAAGATGGTAAGAGACATACAAGGATCTTCAGAAAGTAACAGGAAGTTGGTTATGACTGTAGGGGCAGTAATAAGGCTGTGCCTCTAAAACAGTTTTCCACAGCAGTTTCCCAAAGAAGATGCTAAATACAGAAAGCAGCAGAAATTTTTCAATGAACTACATGAAGGGTGAAATGACTTATAATTCTGCTGTGATCAAGTGAATGTTATCAATCTTTAAAGTTCAAGCTCATCTTTATCCTAGAAGAGAAAGTAAAGGTTCTTCAGAAAAACCTCTATTTTCCCAAGTTCTAAGGGAAAATGAAATGATTTTTTAAAACCTTCCCACGATAATGTTTAAATGAAGAAAATATTAAATTTCAGATAGAGGCTAGTAAAAATAAGGAAGCAATTATTTCTCCTGTCCAAGTACAAGGACTCTCAGAAATTTCTATCAACAGATAAGGTGTCAATCTGCTTTGGTAAAAGTTCCTCATGAGGAATGGTTTAAAAAAAAAAAAAACCAAGATTAATAGCAGTGGGTGGTGATTACCCAGCAATGGGGTTCAGAGATCTGCTATGCTGCTGAGACATATATCAGGATTACAGAATGGAACACTGACTTAGAACTCAAGGACACCTTTGCTACTGCTATTCAGGAGTTCCTGTCACATCTGTGACTCTTTGGGACTCCAGCTGGCTGCGCCATTTCCTTCCCTAACTCATTTTACACATGAGGAACTGAGGCAAACAAGGTTAAGTGACATGCCCAGGTCACACAGCTAGTAAGTTATCTGAATCCAGATTTGAACTCAAGCAGATTAATCTGACTCGAGCCCCAGCACTCTACTCTTAAGTCTTGGAAATAAACTTCAAAAGGAACTTTAAATGAGGAGAAGGGGAAAAAAGCCCATGTATACCCCCACCAAGCTAGTCAGAAATGAGAACAGCTTCACCACAGAAAGTACAATTGCAAGAGAGACCCACCCAGAAACTTACAGGTTAACAAAATTCAAGAAATTCCATAGCCTCAGATGTATGTATAAATACACAAAGTATGGATGACAAGAAAGGTAGACCACAAATCCTAAAGTATGATGTCAAAACCTGATCTCCCAGGAATCACTGAGACCTGGTGGAATCTCTCTCTCAATGAACAAGTATTTATTAAGCACTTAACACGTTTTGCTGTATGCTGGGAGATTTAAAGACAAAAGTGAAAAAGTTCCTGTCTTTGAAACTAATGAGAACAAATCCAAGATAATGCAGGGAGAGGGGACAGGGAGAAGGAAAGGCACTAGCAGCTAAGGGTATCAGTAGAAGCAGCCTTGGAGGATACTACTCATAAATGGAATATGGCTCCAGAAAAGACAGAAGTAAAAAGGGAATGAGAAAATGTGTACAAAATGATGCAAAGTGAACCAAGTATAAAAAGGGCAGCATCCAGGTTGATTATATTGTAAATGAAGATAACTATAAAGTCTGGAAAACACCACTAGCTGCCAGTGATTCAATCCTCGAGGCCTGCCCCAGCCCCATTTGTGCCTGAGCAGCCCTCACTAGATTGCACTCTTCTCTGATTGGTGCGACAGAGCTTTCCTCTTCACCTTCCAGGTTGTCTTGGACTATAAATTTGTTTCACTCTTGTCATTCTGTGGGTTCTGTTACTCTAGAATTTGTTTAGCCATTTTTATGATATTTGGAGGGGTTTGGGGGAAAGCTCAAGCAAATCGCTGCTTTTACTCCATCTACCATCTTGGATCCACTCCCACTCCACCTCATACCAAGCAGATGAGCTGCCTGATCCTGGCTGAGCATGAACTCAGTTCACTCCAAGTTTTGCACTGTTAGTGTCGGTTTGTTAGTAACACAAATGCATCATTGTGCTTTTTGTGACATCAGGTCAGATGAAGCATGACACAAATAATACCCCCACCCAGATGCACGCTATGCTGACTTGCCTAGAAGAACTTACATGAACCCATACAAACTGCAGTGAGCAGAACCAGATCATTGTACACTTCTCAGCAATACAACGATTCAAGACAAGCCCAAAGGATTCATGACAAAAAATGCCATCCAACTCCAGGGAAAGAACTGATGGAGTCTGAACACAAGACTGAAGCAGACCACTGCTCACTTTATTTTGTGTGTTTTTTTTTCTCTGTCGTTATTTTCACAAGATTAATATGGAAATGTTTTGTATGATCACATGTATAAACCTATATCAAACTGTTTCCTGCCTTGGGGAGGGGGAGAATTTGGAATTTAATTTTTAAAACTGAATGTTAACTTTTTACATGCAATTGGGAAAAAATATTATTTAAAAAAAAGACTTGTCATTGCACCAGGAAATCTAAAACAAGAATCCAGTATTAAAAAGAAAAAATGGAGATGATCTACATTACTGCTCTTCTTCAGGGTCTTTATTTAGAGCTAACCAAGGCATCACATTTTCAAATACTACAAAAGTTTGGGAAGGCCAAGGAGCACTTCACCCACTAAGGGGTTATGTGAAGGGTAATGTACAATACATAGCAGTATGGAAAACATTCTGGATTTGGAATCAAGTGAATCTGTGTTCAAGCTATGCCTATCTCTCACTGTGTCACGCTGGTAAAGTCACTTAAATTCTCCGGGTCCTATCTATAAAACAAAGGGATTGGACCAAATGGCCACTTTTATTTTCCTTCCAACTCTTATTTTTCTTTGACTTATGAAATTTGGGAAACATTTCTTTGTCTCCTTCCAATTTCTCAACTCTGGGGTGCATGTAACTAAGTTTATTTGTTATCACTGTAAGGCTTGACAAATTAAACACAGAATTCTTAACTTTCACATTTAAACTGGAAGACTTTCACAGCATTATCAGGAGTTTGTGGGCACAAAAGACCTCACGCTTCTGTTTCTCCATCACCTGCTGTGAAAAAAGGAAGCTCAGACAATTCTTAGGGTTGTTTTTTGGGAGTAGGAGGGGACTGCTGGGAGAACAAGGGTGGAAAGGGTCAAGATCTGGGTTATTTCTATCAGTATGGAAACTGATCAACAAACTATGACTCATGGAGTTGTTTAGGGTCCGGTCCCTCAGATTAAGTCGTGTAATTGGGATCACACAGAATCACGTAAAACCAGCACGTGGCAGAACCAGCACTTGAACCCAAGCAATCTCTGATTCCCAGGCCAGTCCACAGGACACCTATCCTACTAGGACTCTTGAATATTGCAGACCTGGCACATCTGGATTTCTATGAGGTAACAGTCTCTCATCACATCTTTGTGCTGAAATGAGGAATGGAGAGAAAGGATGAATGATATAATTAACTGGATTTGTTGAAACCAGCCTAGAAGTGGCAGACTTTAATGCCAGAGTTTAATCACTGGCCTTGTTCCTGGATGACGATATACATAACAAGGCAAATTTATCAAATAAACAGACGACAAGAAACTGACTCTCATAACAGAATCAGGATGCAAAGTGATCTTAGAATGGACCAAACCTAAAAAAGATAAAACTGAATAGGAATAAATTTAAAACTGTGTGTATTCAAGAGACTGAAGTGAACCTAACACTAAAGGACACAGCATCTTAAATCTACATCTTTTTGCATAATCTAGTTGAGCCAGATCTATGGGCCGGGTAAAGTGGCCATGACTCCTTTTCATGATGTACACATCACACATTCTACCCCATCTACATTTCCATAATACCTCACTCAGAATGCCACTAATCTAACCCATCTATCTCATCCTTCCCAAAATTGGTAAACTCAGTCCACAACACACACACACAGACAAGCAGATCAGACTGAGGCTTGGCAGGATATAATGGCCAACATAAAGTGAGTAAGGGAACGCAAAAGGGTGGTATAGAGCTTTACCGGTTCACTAAGACTTGGTTGATAGGGAAAGGAATGTGGTCAGTTTGGGGTTTGATAGCCTAGAAAAGAATTGAGAAGTCAAGTGATTCAAGTGTGGAAAAGAGAGGTAAGAACAGTTATGTTTATAATACCATGCCTTTGTTCTCACCCCTTTATCCCAAGACAGTTTTGCATTGGTGGATGAAATGAGTTCAAAGCTTGTCTTCTCCACTAACATTTAGGGAAGGGTCACACTGGGTCATTGTCATGAACCAAACAGAACAGAAACCGCTACCATCACCAAGGCTCAAAATGGAATTTTTTATGGTGGTTATTAGTGATACACAGCAGATGTGGTTAGGAGTGAATCTGTCATATTAACTTCATGATATTTCAAAAAGTTCTTCCTTGCCCAAAACAGTTTTCTATCACATCTTGCTGCAAAATTCCTATTCTGTGTTGAGGCTGCCTGTTTTGCTGATGTCCACTCATACCACCACAACTTACAGGATGATAGTACCCCAAATTCTATATTCCTCAAATCTCAAATAACTTCCAGCTTTAAAATGCTACCATCTTTTAACATGTTAGGTCCACTCTGTTCCCAAAAGTTTAGGACAGATTTGTACAAAGCCTGTTTTACCATATTCCTGACAAATAAAGCCAAAAACAGAGATTATCAAAGGCTACAGTTCACATATGAACTAGAGTGCCACTTAAAGGAAAAAGAAATAGAACTTGGCCCAAATCTATTGTAAAGGGTATTGGTATTCAGACAAGTAATCAGTCTGAGTGCTAACAGCTGTAAGCAACCCTCATAACTGTGCTATATAAGCATGAATCCAATTTTTCACTTAAATCATTAAATACAAAGTTCCTATATTCCTATAAACTGTCAACATTCACATATGAATTACCAAGGAGACATCAAGATTGTAAATCAGTAAGTACATACACAGAAAGGACACAAAGCATTGTATGACTAAATTCGGATACTCACCACCAGTAAAATTTCATAGCCTTAGGTCTGTGGCTCCTACGTAGTTAGGAGTCGTACAAATAAACTTTTACAGGTTTGAATTGGTTCTCCTAAGAAGTAACTGGGATACAGGAATGTATATTGGGGCAGAACAAAACGCCCTGTTAGACCTGGAAGTGAAGACTGAAAGCACCATGGATGAAGAGATGCAATTATCTTCTGCATATACAATTTCTGGATTTTCAGGATCATTCACATAGAGCATGTGTGTAACTTATATATTTCTGTTCCCTTAACTCTACAAATTTTAACTAGGGAGGGAATGGGGAAAGAAGGAAGAAGGACAAGGAGAGATCATCCAAATACTTCCAGCTTCCAGGAAGGCTTAATTTTATATTTCCCTTTTCACAGAGATTTTAGATCAGAGAAATGAGAGTCTTATTTTGCAGAAATAAACAGACCCAAGGAATTTGTGACTTATGCAAGATTACCAGGGTGGTTCCTTTTTGAAGATTACTCCACAAAACGCCCTGAATTTCCCCCAGATCTTGTAGTTCAGTAAAGCTATTCATTCCCCTTAACTTCAGGGTTAAAACCCTAAACTAGAAACACCACAGAGAAACCAGCTCTTTACAAGACTCTTTCTTGGATTTAATGATTTCTGCAATTAATGAAGCTTGGATGGTCTGACATTCACTGAAGACTAGAATTACTCATTTCATCTCATAATGTAGGATTCACTAAACCAAGGTTCACAGACCATGATCAAATAGGATTCCAGGCTGGTTAAATGGAGACTGAATGACATTGCTCCCTCAGTCTTTTCCTAGGGTACCTCACTAGTTTGTCTTTCTTCGTCTATTTTTAGCCCATATGGGGCTAAACATGGGTATGATGCTGTACCTCAGAAGTATACAGATTTCAGGAAGAGAGATCCAACACAAAAGAACTACACTGAATCTAGATTTCTTTTTCCCCTCAGAGAGTGAAATCATTTTATTTCTGAGGAAGGTCACTCATGCTGCACATTTTCCAATAGTTGTCACATAGTATAAAGCAGGAAATTTCTCCTCCCCACATCCTGAGAATACAGGATTGGCAAAAGAAAAAAATTAAACCACACCTGTAAAGGTTTAGCACCAGCATAAAAATAAAAATAAAAACAAAGCATTTACTATAACTTCTTTGGTTGGGGTCCTTCCCTTTAGAGTTGGTGCCAAAATTTTCTCTTTCAATTCAAAATAGCAAAATGGTAAAGCCAGAAAAAACCACAGTTGCTGCTGAAATTGAGGAGGCTGTTCCTTCTCTATTATCTTTTGTGCAGATGTTTCTGGGATCTCAGATTGCTGGTAAGGATGCTTTTTTTTTTCCATGTCTTTAATTTAAGAATAAAAAAGTTTTAATCTTCTCAAAAATCTTGGTTAGTTTTTTCTTCCATTTTATTGCTTGGATGTTTCTTTGGTGTTGGTAAAGTGTTTAAGGTTTCGTTTTTTTTGTTGTTGTTTTAGTACACCTATAAAGTAAACAGAGTCAAACTTGAAATATCTGAACTTAGAAGCACAAGAGTCAATACTATGAAAATATAAAATGCATATTCATTTGAAGCATAAAAAGCATTTAAACTATTCCTATTTAAATTTATTTTAAAACTATTCCTACCTAAAAAATAAAAAATGCTGCTCAAAGCATATTTACAAAGATCAGTAGCCATCTCTCTTGGAAATGGGTTTTTCCTATAAGAGTCATTGTAGAAACTGTTTACTACCCAGAGTTGGAAAAGTTCCAAAAATTTTCAGCTAGGAAGAAAGCCAGTTTATAATGCAAATTTGAAAACATGGGAGGTGGGGGGAACCTATGGCATAATCCAAAACATAAGGCATCACATTCAAAACAATTTTATTATGAATTTAAAAAGGTAAAAAAAATATCAAGCAACTTGAATTTCGTTATAGCTCCCCATTTTATGGTGAAAGTAATGGTAGAGGCCAGAAATACAATTAACAAAATGGTTGTCCTGCCTCCTCCCCACCAAAAGGGCAAATTTATCACCACAAAAGGAGCCTTCTTCAAAGCTTAAGGCAAACAGCATGCTGTGTTCAAACTGGGCAAAGTTACAACACTGCTTTGCAAAGGCTGGGTACTTTAAATGCTAGCTGAATGGTTGCACTGGGGAGTACTTAAAAAAAAAAATCATAGGATTTCTCCTCCTTCTACTTAAGGATTAGATGCACTAAATCCTATCATTGGCCACTAGGGGTCAGAAGAGTAAAGAACAACTTCGGTTGTAATGAACGGTATTATTCTGAGAATGGGTAAATTCAATTTAGAGCAACAGTCGTAAAATTATTAATTCACCCATAACTAGCACTAAGCAATTCAAGCAGTTAAATATTCTTCCCTCATTATAGCTGTACTATTACCAAACCAAAAGTTCAGGTCATGAACTTCAATTAGATTCAATTTGTGAAAGAAGGGTTACACATTTGAGAATAGTCAGGGGAAACCAGGACAAGACATTTCTTGGTTTTACTTTTTACCTGTAATGGTAAAGGTGCCTATAGAGAGCCAGACCTCACTCAGCAGTGCTTTGCTGAGTGGTTGGAGCAGGGTTTTCAGTTGGTGCTTCAGCCACCTTGGGAGAAAAGATAGGGGAAATCAGGTCAGATTGTTGCCTTAATAAAGGAAATGATATTTTAAAAGTGAGATATCTGAAAAGCAAATACATTTGCTTTAAATGGATTTATCAACTACAAAGGGCAATATCAACCTTTAGCAATTATCCATGAGCCAAGAAATTTGCTCCACAGTGGAAAATTTATTCTTCCAAAGAAAAAGGGGTGGCAGGGAGGGCAGTCCTCAGCATAGGCCTGGATAGCTCTATAGTTACTAGGATAGTGAGAGACAAAATTAAAACTCAGGTCCTCTTACTCCAATTTCAGCACCCTTTGATGGACTAGATGACCCTTAACATGATATTATGGTTGTTTTTGAAGGGTCTGTTTCAAAACTTCTTTCAGCCACCTCCATCACCACCACCCCCAAATACGAGTTAATACATGCTATCCCAGGCCATGTCATCCTCCCAAATACCAAGATTTCTTGGATGCCAAGCATGAACAGACCTCAACACCTAGTTATCAAGAATTCATCCAAACAGGAAGCTACAAAGGGTCCTAATTTGCTTGGGTGTGATATTGGGGCTACCTCCCAATCAGTCATATCTGGGTTTGTCTCCACACCCTTTCTTCACAATGGTTCCCCGACTCCAAATGTGGGCACCTTTCTTATGCTTGACTCCAGTATAGTTTAGGGTGCAAAAATTCCTAGTTACAACTCTATTTCTAAAAGATAAGCCAAGTCATTTTATAAATCAAGGGGCTGTGTGTGGTAGGGTTTTGGACCATCAACAAACTGGTTTATTGGTATGCTAAAATGTGAGATCCTTCTCCAATGGTCAATGTGGGAAAATAGAGCTGAAACACTTAAATCATATCAATATTGTCATCTCTTATAAGAATGAAAAATAAAGAGCAAACTAGAAGGTTAAGCTTTTGAAATCAAAAAACCCAAGTTCAGATCCTGCCTCAGATACTTGTTTGCTGTGTGATCACATGCACACGGTGCTTCTCAACCTTTAAAGCATTATATAAAATGCTAACAATAATTTTCTGCAACACTTCTGTTTCACAGATAAGTGACCAGTTCCTGAGGGGCCCTGCAAACCTGGGCAAATTACGGAGAAATTCAGATGAAAATCCACATATCCAAATTCCTAGGTCTCTTTTTACTCTATCACTCACATAGTAAGATAAATCTGGGATCTCATGGATTCTGGAGTTCTGATGATGCAGACTACCTCCCATCCACACCTGCCTTTCCTGAGCCACAGAACTCCATTCAATGTGCCAGAGATAGTCTTTCCTTTCTTCTGACATCTTAAGCATAGCAGTGGAGAACTCTAGCAGTCCTCACTCACCACACCCTTTATTCCGGTTCCCCAGGGTTCCCAGTTGCTAGAGGCTGCTTACATCCCACCCTACCAAAGCACCTTTCCACTATCTAGGTGTGATGTTAGCTCTTCAGAAGCAGTAGGGATTTAAAAAAAAAAAAGGCAAGATATTCGTTTTTCAAAGGGAAGGCACTAGACTACACAACCTCTATGGCAATTATTTATTACCATGGAAGTCATGAATTTCAAAGGAGTTGGGAATGGAGAACATAAAAGCCCTTTAGCAATCTTCATTACAGTGGGAATCCATTTCAATTGAATTTAAAATCACAATCTTTTAGCCCAAGTGACACAAACAAAGGACCTGCCCTTCAGCAGGAAAAGGCAGCTATGGGGTTTGTGTTGAGATAGAGCAGATACTTTCCTTAGGTGGATGAGGCACCCACTTTTACAAAACTCTTTTAAGCTATCCATTTAACAAGTTAACACCTAGGGAAAAGATCACTATCTTATTTGTCATTTGAATATGTAAAGGAGTCTCTCCACAGGGTAGCTGAAGTCTAACTGAACTAAAAACCACCTTTCTCACTTCTCTGAAGTCTACATTACCTCTTTGCTGTCTTGGGAAGAAGCGTTTGGAGGACGAGGTCGGCGCCGGTAGCCGTAGGGGCGCCGGTAGCCACGCCGAGCCCCCGGCTGCTGTGGGCCATTGGCCCCATGCTGGTTCTCCTTGTCTTCCACCTCTCCCACAGCTGGGACAGGGCGTGGTCGAGAAGGGCCCCTGCAGAGAACTGCGTTAATATAAGAAGGCCAAGGGGGCTACAGAATGAGGTGGGGGGAGAGGTGGGGTTTCAAAATCTGAACACTAAAAAACTGCAGAAATTGAAAGAAAACTTTTAAAATATGGTAAAGCTGTGTTGGTTTGTTTTTTAACTTGCTGGGAAAGTTGTAATTTCCATAAGAGCATTTGTCATTTACAGCTAGAATTTGTGGGAAATTGGCCCCCACCCCCTTTGCAGAACTCTGCTTACTACATGCATGAGGCAGTGTGTACAATGTAGATTGAAACCTCCAAATAAAAGCTACACTAACTCAACAGGCTGCCCATAAGGCCCATCCTTCCAATCCCAACTATTCTCTCCGTGATGCTCATGGATGCTCATGGATACATGATCTCAGAGGAAGCAAAATTGCAGGTGACCAAAAAGAAAGAATATATGACTTCTCTTCTTCCTCTCTTTTCTCGTTATAAGGGATGGCTTTTTGGGAGAGGAGAGAGAAACTACAAGGGGAAACATGGGTGACAAGAAAACCAAAAGATATCAATAAAAAGTGAATCTAATACAATACATGGTTGTAGACTACATTAGGAGCAATGATCTGGTAGCCTAGTATCAGGGTCTGACCTCTCTAAGACCAAATTTTCTCATTTATAAAATGGATGCAATAATATGCAATAATTTTATGCCTCACTTCAACCTGACTGTTGGAAGGCACAAATAAAATCATGTGCATGAATCATGAAAACATGCCAACATTTCCAAAATGCTGTGGAAATATCAAGCACCACAGTTACTACACACCATCCAAGATATGAGTGCCTAGAAAAGGGAGGTGGCTACTCAGCAGCAGGAGGATCCCCCTTCTTGACTGATATCCACAAAACACAAGCATTGCTGGAGAAGGCCTTCAACACACAATAGAGAAAATCCTCCATAAAGAGCTACAGATGACAGGAACAAAAGGTACGGAGGTATTAGTGGGTTTTCATAATTACCTCTGGAAAATACCTGAAATGTGGCTAATCAATCTCCCAATGTAATTTTTAAAAATTATTTTGGAAATGGTAGAGTGACATATTACTTTTCTCCCACAGTACAATAAAAAGTCAACTCAAAAACTCAGCAACCTAGGTACTCTAGTACCATCTATCTGCATTCCCAGAGTACACAACTGTACATCACACCGATAAAATGAGACATCAAGAACCCCAGGTACTTATTATATATGCCTTCAATTTTCTTTCAGAAAGATGGAGCAATATTTGCCCTCTAATGTAATTGTCACACAAAATAATCCTACAGTACCTTCTTGCCCCTCCATCTTAAGATCAGATGGAAGATCATCCGTTACCTTCGATATCGTGGACGATAGTTGGGATTCCGATGTGTTGAAGATGACTGAAGTTGCATTCCTTCTGAGAGCCCATCCTTCATCTCCCCCATCTCACCAGCCTAAAAGGACACAAGCAGGTGTCAAGATAAACAACAAAAGACCTGCAAAGACAGGTCTTCCCTAGATTGCAGAATTCAAAGTTACAGTTACAACACAAAAGAATACAAAGCATCTTAAGGTCAACGACCAACTTGTAAAGCTATTACTGTTAATAATAAAATAGTAAAACTACTGAGCAGGCAGAGGAAAAAAGAGGGAGAATATTTCTTATATGCCAAGAAAAAATATTGCCCAAGTATCTAACTACACTAGAAGTATCGATTGCTTTACCCCAAATATCCAACAAGATTTGTACAGCACGGCACTTATAAAATAACTTATATTTCAAAACTGTATCCTCTACCTTATGAAATATGACCTGGTACTCAAGAGAAAGGGATGGAGGTATACACGGAAGTTGAGATTTTCCTACCGAATAAAGATGGCTCAACTAGACAAGTTTCAAATACAAGTCTTCTTTTATTTTTCTCACCTCCTATTAATATGATCCTCCAATCACTGATTGTGCTGAGGTCAACAGGCTCATAGTGCTAAAGCAGGAAGGAGCCCTAAGAACCACCTACATCTCCTTTGACATCAGATAAGTGAGAGAAGTCCAAGAAAATGGAATGTCTTCCCCAAAATCAAGCATCAAATGTAGAATTTGAAATCTAGGTCCTCCAACCTCAAAGTCAGTGCTTTCTCCACTCTGTCATCCTAAGATTTCCTTGAAAAGGTTAAAAGTTACATGTATTTTACAATGAAATACATTCAAAGTTTGACCTAAATCAGATTTGGGGAAAATCTGACACTCACTCAAGACCAGACCAGTCATTGGCTTCCCTGCTTTGTATGATGCACCTCTCTTATTCCTTAATCCCAAATAAATATTGAAAGTCTAACTCCCTCTTTCTGTACTTTTGTGATTTCCCCAGGTGCTCTCTGCCCCTAAAATCATCTGGTATTCACATTTTCATTTTGCATTTGAGTGAAGTAAGCAGAACCAGGAGAACAATATTCACAGTAAATAGTGATATTTCAATGCAATGACCTATGATAATTCCAAAGGATTTGTGGAAAATGCTATTTACCTCCCAAAGAGAGAACCAATGAACTACAAGTACAAATTGAAATGTATTTCTTTTATTTACTTTTTTGTTTTACAATACGCTAATGCAAAAATGTTTTGCGTGACTTCACATGTGTAATGGGTATCATATTTCTTGCCTTTTTAGAGGGTTGAAGGAGGGGCTAGAGAGATGGACAGAATTCAAAACTCAAAATTTTCAAATGAATGTTAAAAAAAAAATGTGCATGTTTCCCTTGATGAAAGATGGTAAGCTCTCTGAGGCCGTGGTAACCCACACTTAGAAGTCTGGCACATAACAGTTGGTGCTTAACACTTAAAATTATTCAGGAATATATAAAAAAAAAATACCTTTCCCCTGACAGCTGACATTTATTTAGTATTTTTAGATTTAAGAAACCCTCACTAGAGTCTCATAATTACCCTGAATTATTGTTGGAGCAGGGAAAAGGTGGATAAGATCTGGTCATTTCATTGGTATAAGAAGCTCCTACTCCCTCTTCCAATGCTCCCCTTCTCCTACTCTAGCCTGTAGGAGCTGTTGTTCATCATGATTAACTACACTATAATGTGGATTTCTCCAGTCCTCTTTTTCTGACATGGGATGTTCCACTAGTATCTCAATGTCCAAAACTGAACTCCTCTTCCCCTCTGTCCTTGTCCAATTCTTCCTTCTTTCTCATGCAATACAGAATGTCCCACAAATTGAGCTTAAAACAGCATTAAGACTTTTGGAATACTCTGTACATCCAATTAGTCTCTGCTTTCTTTTGCTCCAATTGTCTTCAAGAATGAACTATTCTTTCTTCAACCTACCTATTTCTTTTTATCCATTCTTTACTTGCTTCAACATCTGACTCAGATAATCCCTTTCATGAGCCATTCCTGAAACACTAAAGAAAGATTTCTTCTCCTTCCTCAAAATATTTCAGAGTATACAAACTTCTCAAATACTAATTATATAAAGATTTCTAACCCACATTTTCCCACCCACAAGATGACATAGCTGGATAATGTCAGTACCTAAATGTGCTGGACTTTCCTTGGCACCATGCCAATGCGTCTATAACAATTCATATTTATATAACACTTAAAGGATTATGAAGTGCTTGCCTCACAGCCTTTCCAGGCTGGTAGGTCATTTAGTATTATCCCCTCTTAGAGCAGTAATTATGGGACACTCAGCAAGTCACTCAAGTGTCAAAGTAAGGATTCAAACTCAGGTCTCTAGACTCCAAGTCTAATAATTTTAAGCCTTGCTGACACTGTATAAGTAGCTCCATAACATACTTATGCTAGAAAATTTGAACAGAACACACCCATATGAACAAGTCAATTTTCCATAAGAGAAGATTATTTGTAGAGGCTAAGAGAATTTTATACTTGGATAAGCTGAACTAAGTTACTTCTGATATCCCTTTCACATGTCTGAGACTTGGGACAAAGCACGCAACTCCTGGCTGCCCTCTCCCTCTGGTGTCTGGGTATACTTGTGGCTGCTTAGTCATTTTTCAGTTGTGCTCAGTTTTTTTGTGACCCTATTTGGGGTTTTCTTGGTAAAGATACCAAGAGTGTTTGTCATTTCCTTCTCCAGATCATTTTACAGATGAGGAAATTGAAGCAAACAGGGTTAAAGTGACTTGCCCAGGGTCATACAGCTAGTAAGTCTGAGGTCAGATGTGAACTCAGGGAAATGAGTCCTTCTGACTCCATGCCTGGCACCGATCAGCTGCGCCATCTAGCTGTTCCACACCTCACAGAGGGAACCAACGACCTTGTTTCTTCTGAACATCAAATTCTAGAACATACAGCATACTTCAGGGCTATTGGGGATACCATGGTATCAGTGCCAAGAATGTGGAAGGGCAGAGAAATTTGAACTGTCAAGTCTTGGTGCTGCAGAGCAAGTTTACAAACAACTTGCAAGGTACAACTTCTAACTTCCAATACTCGAGGGATGATTTGTTTTTTCAGTCAGACACATTACAAAGGCTGGCCTGATTGCAGCAGGTAAAGACAGCAAGCTCAGAACATGATCAAGTGTTATAGAACAAGTTCAACGAATTTCCTGCATGACCATAAGTAATGATAAAAATAAACCTGGCAATTATACAAGCAACTTTACATGAGCTCAATCTCCACAGCAACCCTATGAGGAAGGGCAGCTACTCATGGTATTAGTAGCTCCATTTTACAAACAGTAAACAAACTGAGGCCCTCAAGTTAAATGAACTTGCCCACAACATGAGTCAGAAGTGTGCCTGTCTATAAAACCTAGCACCTTAAAGGTCTGGCAAGGAATACCTAAAAATACTCCGAGCAAACACAAGTGTTATGCAAATGCTAAATACTAAGTAGATGACTCCAAGCATGCAGCACTAACTCACTAAAAATAAAAGTCCATGACAAATCTCACTGACTCCTCCCAGCTCCATTTCCTAGAAGCCCAGAGTGGTGCCCTAGAGAAATCTACTGTGTCATGTACTAAGTCCTCCCCATATATGTCGGTTGCCAGTTATTTTTAGTGTTCTTGTCAGGGGCAGCTGCTAAAGGAGGGGAGGAAGAAAATGAAGACGTGAAAAGCACCAGCATACATGTTGGACAAGAGACTGAAGAAAAATACCAATATCTAATCATACAACGGACATGATTGATCATAACTCCCTCTCCTTGTGTCTTACTCATCCTAAATTTAACTCGTCGGTCTTCCTGTAAACCTTCATCCATCAAAAGGTGCTCATTCCCCCAAACCATAATCCCAACTCCAGCTTCATGTTCCTTTTCCTTTCCCATTCTGACCCTGTAATTTACCACTTTAACTTGATGTTGTTCTCTCGGTCTACATCCCCTGCATTCTACTCATTCTTCCAGCTGTGGATACTCCCCTCATCTTGCTGTTTTTTCTGCTTATATTCACAAGTAGTTGCTGAATGGCACTTCAAGTCACTTAACTGTGCTGGCTGACTGGACCACCAAAAATCTGTCATCTAATTCAACTGGCCCCTCACTGTCACAAGGCAATCTCTGAATGGACTTTACATCATTAGGAACTTAAAGCAGTCCATACTTCAGTTGCCTCATGACTGCTTCTAAGGAGCCCTTCTCCTACTGGTTGAGTTCTTCATGTAAACCATCCCTTACTCTTAGAGGTAGCCACCATGCCCCACCAAAAGAAATATCCATACCTCCTCTCTCCATCCTACTCCTGTTTTTCAGCTCTCTGCATGTGTATATCTTCTTCCATTTGAATGTAATCTCATTGAGGGCAAAGGCTACCTTTTGGCTTGTAGCTCAGCACAGAGTCTGGTACATAGTAAGCACTTAATAAATGCTTACTGAATAAACAAATCTTTTCCTTTCTCCTCAAACCTCCTCTATCCCTACTTCTCCACTTCCTTTCTGCCTCTTACCTGAAAAAAGCAGTTATTTGCAATGAGTTCCCCCTTCCATGATGTTACTATTAGACTTTCTCTTTTGCTCTTAGCTCCAATTTTCTCTCATCTTCCTTCTCACCAAGGCCAAACCCTCTACTTGTATGCTAGGATCCTATCCTCTGCAGCACCTTGCCTACACAATCAACCAATTCCTTTCTAATTTGGCTCATTTTACCAGCTCTTTTTCTGCTAACTACAAATATCCACAAACTGACCATTAAAAAGGGAAAAAACACTTTCATTTGATACTGTCTCTTTTTCATCCAGAATCACAGAATGTGAGAGCTGAAAGAAACCAACTAGTGGCAACTAGTCCAAGCCATACACAAAAAGAACGAAAACTGGTCTATCCCAACAGAACTAACTTCTCATCTGAGTTCTGCTTGAAGACTTCCACAAAAAGGAGGACCATCACAGCATCTCATTGCATTCTCAAAGTTCTATCTGTGAGCAAGTTTTCCAAAACCATGCACCTTTCACCCCTGCTCTTGGTTCTGCCCTGTGGTACTTAACAGAACACATCTAATGATAGTCCTTCAAAGCTTGAACATGGCCTTGGGTTGTCTCCCTCTACAAGCTAAGTATTCTCAGTTCTTTCAATTGAATCCTCACATCATCCACACAAGGTCCTTTTGTTATGCTGGTTTTCTTCCTCAGCAGACCCTCTATCAATGCCTTTTTTTTAAACTATGACCCCCAAACCTGAAGGCAGTACGCTAAATGACATCTTATGAGGGCAGAACACAGTGAAGTGATTACCTTCCTAGTACTGGAAGATAAGGTCCTTTTAACGTAGCTCAAGATTAGTGTTTGGCCGCCACATTACCCTGCTAACTCAAAACGAACTTGTGGTCCACTAAGCAACCAGATCTTATTCAGAAATGCTATCTAACCATGCTTCCCCTCACCTTCTACTTCTGAGACAACCCAAGTACAAGTACTAACACTTCTCCCTATTGAATATATTAGGAGACAGCCCAATGATCTGTCAAGAACTTTTTTGACTATCATCCTGTATGTTAGTTACCACTTCCAGATTTATGTCATAAACACATTTGGGTAGTTATGCCTTTATCCAAGTTATTGAAAAAAAATATATTAACTATCACAAGGCCAAGCAGATTCCCAGAGTACTGCAAGAGACATATCATGTTGACATTAAACAATTAACTACTTCTGAATCTGCATAACATATTGTCTAATTTTTCTTTCAAGCTTCTCTGAAACATTTTATCAAAATTTTTGCTAAAAGCTAAATAAAACTACCTACCATAACCTTCTCCTCATCTACCAGTTTCAGTAATTCTGTCCAAAAGAAACTGAGGTTAGCCTGGCACAACCTGTTCTCAATGAAATTATGGTTCCTGGGGTTACCACAACTGTTTCCTTTTTTAAATGTCACCAAACATTTACTTAATGATCTGTTCTAGACTTTTCTCAGGGATCAAAGGCAAACTCACTGGCCTATCATTTCCAGATCCCTATTCTCTTTTTGGAAATCAGGACACTGCCTTTCAATTTTGTAGCATCTCTCCTATTTTCAACAAACTTTCAAACTATCACCAGAAGTGCTTGGCAATTCTATCTGTCAATACTCAAGGTTATACTTCATCTGGGCAGTATCTCTCCTGACTGGTCATTTTTGTTTAAGCATTTCCAGTTCAAAAGAACTTTATCCTAGACAGAGAAAACAAAATCAGAACTGACCAGCTCGTTCTTCAGATACCCCCAGCATCCTGCCACCCCAAGCAAAGGGCTTCTTCCTCTTGGAATCTCCTCTTTCTCCCAACACGACTTTATGAAAAGCATTCCTTCCTCAATCTCAGCTCACCTTGAGCTTCATCCCTTCCTGACCCTCGTCACAAGCCTCTCTTTTCATTCTGCTGTGCCTTTTTCCCCCCGATCTTGTTTCTGTGCTCCATTAATTTCTTTTGTGTGTTGACTAGAAAGCCCCCTGACCATGCAGGTTCTTCGTACAAGGCTAATTTGTATCTTCAGCACTTGAGCATCTCCATCCCACTGGACCCTATTTTTCTTCTGAATCCTTTGAAATGTGCTTTCCCCCAAATATAGAGTACAACCTATACCCAGATTTCCTCTCCTTTTCTATGAAAAATTCTAGGAAGGAAGTGGCCTCTTCCCTAATTTCCACTCTAGTCACCATTTCTCTATCTCTCTGTTGAGAAAAATTTAGATGCAAAATAGTAATTTCCCCTTGTATATATCTCCACCTTTTGAAGGTTAGGATGTCTAATACAGAAATAACTTTTCATTCAAATCTTCCCTCCTTTCTAACTCACTTATTTCTCAAGGGTACCACCATCACCCAAGTTCATGACCTTTTGGGAATGATGCCTAAACCTTCCACTTCTCAGTTGTCGTTTACGTTTACTTCTTCAAGTTTATCTCCACTGACATGCCATCATCCTAGTTCAGTCCTGGGCTGAATTAGGCCTAGACTACTCCAATAGCCTGGGCAGCTAGGTGGTATACTGGGTAGAGTGCCAGGTGTGGAGTCAGGAAAACTCTTCTTCCTGAATTAGCTGTGTGACCCTAGCCAAGTCACTTAACCTTGTTGGCCTCAGTTTCTTCATTTGTGAAATAAGCAAATGGAGAAGGAAATGACAAACCACCATCTCTGCGACAGAGTCAAACGTGAATGAAGGGAATGAACTACAAAATTCCAATCGACTGCCAAATGGTCTAATCTGTCCTTGCTCCAATCCATCCTTCACACAGATGCCAAACTGATGCTTCCCACTACAAAAAGCTCCAGTGGCTTGATCTTACCCCCAGGGTCAAACAGCTTCTGTGCAACATTTAAAGTCTTTCACATTCTGGCTCCATCCTACCCTTCCAACTTTATTAGATATTAATCTTTTCCATTCACTTTATGTTCAAGAAAAATTGGCCTGATTATTACTACATGACATTCCGCTTCCCATCTATTTGTCTTTCCATAGGCTCTTCCATGTCTGGAATGTACTTCCTCCTCAGTTCCATCTCTTAAAAAATGTTCCTTCTTACAAGGTTCACCTCAAGGATTACCTCCTACATAAACTCTATGCTAATTCCTCCAGCGGCTAATATTTTCTCCCCTATCTTATCAGTAAAATTTAATACATCAAAGAATTTTACAGACATAAAGAAAGTCTTCATTCTATCTGCCATTATATTTTTCTTTCCTTTACCTCAAAAAAAAAAATGATGCAAATTTCATGGGCATTGAGAAAGACTAAACATTGACATGATGATATAGCCAAAGGGAAACCAAATAGTTTTCAATGCAATCTAAAAGGATCTTAAAAGAATCATAGGTAGGAGGCACACTGCAAATTGCAACCCTACTCCACATTTTTGTCCCCCTCACCCAAGGAGTCTCAGCAAATCCAAAAGTGGCTCACTCATATGGTTTGTTTTAAGCACTACTGCTGTTAGATATGATGGCCATGCAGAAGTACCCAGGACTATGGGCTACTCTGTAGTTTTTAGGAGGGGCAAAGAAAAGGTTCTGCTCTCACCCAGGTGGAGGAGGAAGAAGAGAGTAGTAGAAGGATGGTGAAACAGGAAGGATCGAAGGGTAAGAGCAGCCGCAGGGCAATGTGAACTTGGGTGCCATTTTACCTGCATGCTGTTGGCATGGGGAAAGACCCGTGAGCGACGGTCAAAGGTCTGTCCCACGTGGTATGGCGGGAACCGCCGCTGCCGGTACTGTGGGCGGCGCAGCTGACTCCGAGCCCCAGGGAACTGCCCATCAGCGGTAGGGGGATCGAATCCTTCACTGCTGCCACTCCCTTCCTCCTCCTCCCCAGGGTACTAGCGAAGCAAAGAAACGCAAAGAATCAGAATAGCCAGGAAGAAAGTTAGGCAAGGGCAGCAGCAAAGACTACCGGAATACTGCCGAGTGTGAGTCCCAAGAAAAAGCAGTTCCATAGATCCAGATCACCCTATGCATCCAAGCTGATAAGCATAGGGCTACATCCAATCCATGCAAGTGAGGTGGTAGGCACAAAGTAGGACAAAAGCAATTCAAGGTAGATTTGATGGTTATTTTCGTAAATGTTCAATATTTGCTGATCCACAATTCCCCAGTACTCCTGATTTTGCAAAACATAATTATTAGTTCCATCAATACCCTGAAATACCATCCTACCACTAGGCCCAATAAGTTTTAATTCCAATCCAAGATAGCAGATGAGAACGTAAACATTTTACCTAAGTATTATTCTAGCTACACTGTAACTTAGACATAAAATCATATTAAGTCCTATCTCTTTATAATGATAGAATATGACTGAAAATGGGACCTGAAGGTTGAACAGGTTAGTTTTTTGTAAATCACACTCAATTATTTGACTTGCACATATATAAAATCACAGATTGGTAATTTAAGATGTTATCCCAAATCCTTACTTTGCAAAACAAGAGGCCAAGTAACATGTTATAAAGTAAACTAACATAAACATCAAAAAACATGTAACTTATTTTCACAACATGCCAAAAGGGAAAAGATATTGTTATTAGTAAAAAGTTATTTAAAGACGGTCCATATCCTTCATAGAAGTTTAATAGCAATTATTTCCATATATACAATCCAAGTTGTCAAAAACAAAACAAAACAAAAACCAGGTAACTATCTCAACTATTCTCTGGTCTTCCTAGTCTTTAGGAAATAGGAAGAAAGTGCTCTTAAAGAAGGTTTCCTCTATATTACAGGTTGTTTAAAAAAAAAAAAACAGACCCAACTATTAAACCTGTTTTTATACCTGCTCAAAACCATAAAAGAGCAAATGTGGCCACCAGAGGGCTAGGATTTTTAACATTCTACCATAGCAGAGAATGTTATCACTTGTCCAAATCTAGGAAATAAAAAAGTTTTTATTCCTACTTCTCAGCAAACTTTCTTGAGTTAGTTTAAATAACTAAAATTTTTAAAGTGCAATTAAACTTAAAGCTGTTTAAAGATTCTTTTGTAACAGTTTAATAATTAGACTTATTTCCTCAAGAGTAATTTCCACCTAGGGAATCTTATAAATCTCAAGCTAGAACTTTTTAGTATCAGTAATAAAATCTAGCTCAATAACATCTCTGCGGGCAGCACACTTGACTTAGAAATCTACTATTAGCATTATTTATGTTTCAAAGTATTTATTATTTATTTTGCTAAACATTTCCCAATGACATTTTAATCTTGTTGGGGCAGCTCTGGAGCATTTTGAGGGTGTGAAGGGGCCCCATTTGGACACTTCTGCTGTAGTTTATTCAAAAGCCAAAAATTACAGCTAACATTCTCCTCACCCCAAACCTACATCTTACTGTGCAAGGGATTAAGTGAAGATATTTTAAGAGAAAATGGATTGGGAAGGGATAAAATAAAGGAAACACTAAGAAATCCAAAATTGTGGAAGGAGTAAAAAAGGGGGAAAGAGAAAGGCAGAAGGGGGAAGATAGTATTACGCAAAGCAGAATAGACATGAGGTTACAAGATTAGTGAAGGATCACTAAAAAAATCTCTCAGAATTAGCAAATATTCTAATAAGGTATTTCTAGAACCCTGGAATAATTGTGATAGCATAATTCTTGATGGAATAATTGCCCGATAACAATCTTTTTGAGATATTTGCTAGATCCTTTATGACAATAAAAACAATTCTGCATGTATGTCTCCAAATCAGAACCTAATCTTCCTTGAGTACTTGGGATCATGAGTGTCTTGGTGGTGGGCTGTATAGAGCAATAAACTTGGGAAGCAGGAAGACCCAGGTCTGAATCCTGCTTCAGATGGGAAGAGGGGGAAGGAAAAGGAAGGGAGAGGGAAAGGAGGAGGGAGAGGAGAGTGAAATAATATGAAAATATATGTTAGATAATTTATGATTATGATTTTGAACCTGGGCCACTTTTGATCCCTTCAGATAAATACAAAAGAGAGCATGTCTTCCAAGAGAGCTCCAGTCAAATCAAAATCCAAAGGAATAGAACTTGAATGAAGAAAAACCCACTGGGGATCACATCTGATTTTATAAACTTTAAGACTGATACTACAATAGTTTCATCATATATGTGAGTTAAGTTCTTCAGGAAAAAAAATTGCATAAGGTAAAAATCAGTTAAGTTACAATTGTCCTCTCTCAGGTCTCCAAGCATATCCAATAGCATATTACCTTTGAACAATGCAGGTGAACAGAAGTCAGCAAGCCTAAAGTTTAACTTCAGGAAAAAGACTGGTTCTAAGTCAGACTGGACCACAAAAAACAGGACAAGGAGCAAATTCACATTTTTCATCTCATGCTAACTTCAGGATATCTTCAGGGTATACACATCAAGTAGAATAATAGGACTATACCACCTAATTGATATTAAATAAGTTAAATGTACATGATGTGAATTCCACAATGAAATCATCAATGCTCAAAATCAAAGAAGGATATTTGAAAGTTCAAATTAGTCAAGAAATCTGTGTGTTATCCAATAATGACATCTAGCAATTGATTTCTACAAAAATAAAAGGCTTACTTGACAAGCCTTTTTTGGAGGCCTGGGGGGTGGGTGAGAAGTAATCAGGGTTAAGTGACTTGCCCAGGGTCACACAGCTAGTAAGTGGCAGAGGTTGGATTTGAACTCAGGTCCTCCTGACTCCAGGACTCCAAAAATCTTAACAATTAATTATCATCTGATACTCTCCTATTCTAAGTACTCACAGATGATCTAGGATCTTAACAGTAGTGATTAGTGGAAAGATAAGTGTGGAATACTCTAAGATGCATCATAAATTGTGCATGCACACAAAGTTAGATAGATGAAATCCCATGCACTAACATTACATAGCCTAAGCCAGCCCCAAAAGGAAAAAATACTCAAGAATTAAATCCTGCAGACACAAAAAGAAGTAATTTTAATTGAAAGGTTACATAAAGAAATCAATGTGGATACAGAGAAAACTCATTAATTAATAAATGCTTTAAAAACCTGTAAAGGGCAAAGTTTGTCCTTATTTACATAAAAGAAAATGGAATCTGCAAATCATAGTTCAGTAAGGTTTACTTCAAACCTTGGCAAAATTCTAGAGTTAATTACTAAAAGGGAAGATGAGTAAACAGCTGGAAAAGAAAAAGCCAACAGCTTCATAAATAAGTAATTACAAACAAACCTCACTTTTTTTTTGATGTATCTCATTCTTCAACAACGACTTCAAGACACTGATAGTAAACTTACAAAATATGAAGACGATTAAACGCTAAGGAGAAAAAACTAACAGTCTGAATCCAAAAAGATCTCAGCAGGCTAAATAAAATGTAACAGTGCTAAGTGCTAAGTCATCTCTAAGAAAGAGGCATGACTGGTCAAAAGTTTATGTGAAAAAGATCTTCAGTGGATTCAATGAGCTTCAACAAACTTCAAATACAATATGAATCAAATATATAATACAGTAACCAAAAAAATTTAACATAATGTGGAGGTTGCAATAAGACAATTAATGCTGACAGTCCCACTATACTCTGCCCACTATACTCAACACTACATTGATTATTATGCTACATTCTGGGGTATCATATTTAAGGAATGACATTGATAAGCTGGAGTGCATCCAGGAAAGCAACCAGGATGATACATGAAAGGATGAAGGGCATGATCATTAATTCCATGAGCATTGGTCAAAGGAACTGTAGCCTGGAGTGAACACTAAAGGGAGACATGAGGTCATCTCACAAGATAGTAAGTTTTCCATCACCAGGTCTTTCTCCAGCCAGATCATGATTTGGTGGGTATGTCACAGAAGGGATTTTTATTCAGATTTGAGTTTGCCTTTGAGATTCTGTGACTACTCACACTACGAGGAGGCCCACGACGTCGGCCATAGTAACCACGTCGATAACGGCGCCGATCTGCAGCATAGCGGCTACCTTCCACGGGAACTCCATCTGGGCCAGTTACATTGGCTGCTTCTGCCCCCTGAAAAGGAAAATCTACTTTTAACAAACCATGAGAAAGAAACAATGGCATTAATAAATTAATATGGATATGTGGATAATATGGATTAACTGCTTATGAACTGAAATAACAACAGTTATAAAACATGTGGACAGTTACAGCCTGGAATGTGCCCACTGGACCCTGGATATGGAATAAGCTGAGACCTAGACTCACATCTCACCCTCTTGTCCTGGGCTAGATTAGGTAGGTGACCTCTCAGTTAAATGGAACCTGAACCTTCACATTATTATGAAATGACACAAAACCATAACATATGTTCAGGAATCAGAATAGCCCTAAGGTCATCTAATTGGAGAAAATTTATATGCAATGAGTGGAACTCAAAAAAAAAAACTAATTATACATACTTTCTACAGACTTTTTAGTACAGTTTTGTCATTGTGAAATTTCATAGTACATAGTATGGTCAATGGGCATCCACAAAATTTGACATTAAAAGGGACGTTAAAGATATGCTTGAAAAGGCTATAAACCATTATTCTGATATCCCTGACAGGTAGATACCCTATCTTTCCTCCTTAGCCTTTTGTGAAAAAAGGCTACTACCTTCACCACCTTCCAAAGCAACCCACATTTCACTTTTGGATAGCTCTAGTGTTCTTTACATCTCTTGTATCGATCCCTCACTCTACACAGCCACCACCTCTCTTTTCAGGGCATCAAGCCCTCACATCTAGACTACTAACAGACTACTAATTGGTGTCTCCTTTCTCCAAACATCCTCTACACAACTGAATGACATTCCAAAGGCATCTAAGTGCCCTGCTCCTCTCACAGCCTGGCTACTAGTCATATATTATTCCTTTCATATACACTAATATACAGCCCAGCTGTCTGTTCACACATAACATTTCATCCTTTGTTTCTGTTCCTTTCTTCATGCCTAGAATTAATCCCTTCCTTCATCTCTGCCTTTCAGAATCCCTAGCATCCTTCAAAGGTCAGTCCAGGTGCCTTTTCCTACATGAGGCTTCTCACCTCATGGCTCAGTTCCTACCTTATTCCTATTGACCCCATATCTAACCTTTTCAAGTTCCTTTTAAGTATATCTTCTCCAATTAGAATATGTTTCCTTCAGGGCAGGGACAGTGTTTTTTTGGGAGGGGAAGAGGTTGGGAATTTGGATTCCCAGTACTTACCACAGTACTGAACCCCTAGTAAACCCAAAAAAGCTTTATCTAATCTAATGAGAGAGAGTTAGGTGGCACAAGGGATAGAAAACTGGCCTGGTTATAGCCTTTCCGAGTTCAAAGCCAGCCTCAGACACTTATTAGCTGTGTGACCCTGGGCAAGTCACTTTAACCTGTTTGCCTCCATTTCTCCATCTGTAAAGTAAGCTGGAGAAGGAAATTGCACATTACTCCCCATCTGTGACAAGAAAACCCCTCAATGACATCACGAAGAGTTGGACATGACTGAAAGAAACTGAACAACAATCTAATGCTTCCCACGTAAAACTATATATCTTTTACATCTACACATTGTCTCTCCAAGAGAATGCTCACTCCTGAGGACAGAAGACTTCTTTTTTTTGGCTCCAGTATCCCTAGCCTGGTATGTAAGCGTTTCGTAAGTGCTTGCTGACCAATCTACACAAAGACTAAATTTGCCTCTCTGTATCAACCATCCACAGTAATACTGGTTTTGCCCCTCAGAACTCTTCAAATAATTGAGAACAGCTATGATGTCTTCCTCCAAAGTCTTCTCTTCTAGTGACTCCAGGTGTCGTCTAAGGCAAAGCATATAGCAAAACTATCACTTAACTTGTTTTACACCCACACTTTGCTCAGTTTCAGTTGTAGCATGTTTTTGAAAGCATTTTTTCCTAATTAAAAAAATTTAAAGATATTCATCAATGGGCAAAACTATCAAATACCAGGAAGTGTGATGATATACTACTAGATTTAAAATATCACTTTAACTTATGAATCAAAATGACTGAAAAATCCATCAGTTTAGTAATATGTTGTATCTCATTGCAAAGACTTCTTACAGTCCAGGGGTTCATACAATTCTTTTCTTCCAACATTTGGTAACTATGATGGAACAGATTTCCTATGTAATCCTACATGTTTTATATATGTAAAAACATTGTTCTGAGAGGGGGGTTTTGTAGACTTCGAGCAACTACCTAAGAAGTCAGAAAAAGATTAAGAACCCCTGGCCAAAGACCCTCCAGAAATCAACATATGAAGTCTGGCAGTTCTCCAGAATCCCAAGTGAGTCCTTCATTGTTACTAAGATTCCTGTTTCCTTTGTCACTGATTTCACAATCAAAACCTGAAGGGTAACAGCAAGTTCATCACTTACAACATTTCACTCCATCTTTGCATCGTTCCTTCTTTTTTCAGGTCAACTTTCAAGTTAGAAAGTATACCCACTTCCATATTCATGTAGGAAAGATATTGAGGGGTTGGGGAAAAGGATAGAGAGGAGATTATTTAATTACCAGCAAAAAGGTAGAAGTTAGAAGGGGGCAGATTCTTGTTCAATGTGGATTAATGTTCTGCATTAGTTTCAAATGTCCTTAACCCAAAGCTCCTAGGTGGCCAAGGTAAAAAAACAGCCAGTGTGGGCTCAATCCAGGTTCCACAGTTAAACCTGACTCTAATCCACCACCTTTAGTTTTGGAGATTATTTCACGAAGACAAGTTATAACATTATCCCACCTAGAATTTCTCTAAAGCCAAATCTTGAAGTTAAGATCAGATAATAAAAACCATCCTACTCTGGTCAACAAGAGGACAAGAAAATGTTATAAAGACTTGCATTAGATCACAAGAGATCACATATAGTTAAAGATGTAAATGATAAATTTATTCTTACCTTCTCTCCTTCAACCACATCAAACTCTACAATTTCTCCATCGCCCACACTTCGCAAATATTTCCGTGGATTATTTTTCTTGATGGCCGTCTGTTGAGAGAGAGAGAGAGAAAACTTATCAATAGAATCTAGTCCCCATCTTTTTGCTCCCATGATCCCAAACTGTTCCTCTGACAGTTTTTTTTTTTTAAAAGAATATCAGTGGTTATTGATATTTAAAAAGTTTCTACTCCCCAACTAGGGTGACATACCAATAAAGATAAGAGATCAGTGCTTTACTTAAAGGATTAGTGTGTAATTAGTTTTTAAAGTGAATGTCATATTACTTCTTAGTCACAAAATTCAACTTGGTAGGCACATTAACCAGGACTGACAAATTTGTTTTTCCTGTTACTTAAAAAAATGCAATCCATACTATGACAAAGCAACATCCTCAAGTTCCCTCTTAAAATAAGTGACTTCATACCACACATGTAGCCTTTTAAAATTGATTTCTTCAACTAGAATGAAGGCTCCTTTAACAAGGCTTGGTCAAAGTGCGTATTGAGGGTACAGGGAGATTACCTACAATCTCAAATGAGGAGTTCTTCTGATCTACAATTAGACAGGCAAAGCAAACTAACAACTCAAAATGAGTTGCAAATCAGAGGAATAAAAAAATGTGGATAGGGTTAAAAAGTTTCTTTGAGAAAAAATTTTAGTACTAGAAAAAACCCATCCCCTCTTTGGATCTATTTGTAAGTTGTATGGGAAAATTGAGAAGACAGAAAGGATACATAATTTAAATGTCATTTTGTTGATACCCTCATTTTCCTATCCCTGACTTCAACAATACCACATAGCTTCCCATTCCTAAATGTTCCCTTAAATGATCAGATTAATGAAAATATTATAACCACAAGTCAAAAACGGCTCAACATTATTTTTGTACAAATTCTCACTCTCTTCCTATCCTCCCACCCTTAAGGTAAAAGAGAAAAGGGAAAACACAATTTCTTTTAATGTCCTAATTCTCCTTTAAGAGCTACTGCGTAACTTGTATGGTAACAGAGGCCCAGTTTCTATACAACTAGGCCAATCTTATTTTAAAGAGATTAAGTATGTGTAATCCAGACTCTCCCCTATTCTCTGTGAGTGGGAGGGAGAAGAGGGAGTTAGCCAACGGGGCAGGGGTGGGGGGAGGTAGAAGGTGGGGTAGGAGGGGGAAAGGGGGATGCAATTAAAGACAGGATGTGTGCTTACATATACGCAGCTACTATTCTAATAACAACCCCTCCCTGCCTCCTAGTTCCTTTTTCCTGTTAAACTGGGCAGGCCTCAGCACATCTGGATGAATCACAAGCTTGAATCATTGTAATCAGATCATTTTTATAGGCTAATCAAGACTGGACACTAGACAGAGAACTTAAAGACTCCTCACTGAAACACAATCAATTCCAGAGAGTGTTTTATTTACTAAGGATACTGACCTCCAAGTGTGTAGGTTTTGGGAGGTAGATGGAAGCCACACTAAATCAAATCCAATAAAAAGTTTCTAGTTAGAATGGAAATGGCTCCAAAAAGAAAAATTACAGACCTAAGAAATAACGTATGTGAAGTGCTTTGACCACTTTCAAGTACTCTATAAATATCAGTTCAGAGGCTTAGAGCTAGAATGGACCTTAGAGCCACTTAGGCCAGCCACTTCATTTTAATTCTCAATTGGAAACTGAGTTCTAAGGAAGTTAGGTTGATATGCTCCAAGGTCCAACTCTAAGTCAAATTCAGGCTTTGAACCCAAGTCCCCTGACTCCAAAGCCAGTGAACGCTCTTTCCATTATATACCGTACTATTTTTAAGAATTCTCAACAAACAGAAAGCATAATAGGGATAGCACTCCCGTCACAGGGACAGGAAGAACCAAAGAAAAAAGAGGGTAAAATATATAAAGGGAATGGTAAGTAACCCAGCTTGGCTGGACTGCAGAGAGAAGATGAGATTAAAAAGCCTCACGATGGCACCCTAAGGAATCTAAACTTTTTTATTTTAAAGTTTTGGGAATCAATGATACAATCTAGTTGGTGCTGAAGTAAGACTACTCCTCACACCACTGCAGGTGTAAGGCTACTACAATAGTACAGAAAGGGGATAATGAAGAACTAACTCTACGGTAATAGCAAGGAGAAAGGGATGAAGGAGAGGTCAGGACCATAACACTGGATTAACTGACTGGATGAGAGAAATAGCAGAGTTCAAGATACCACCAAAGCTGCCAACAGGGGAAACCTGGCTCATGCTCCAGACAGAAGGTTGTATCCAATGAAAAACAGATTTGTGAGTACAATTAAATCCACTTTATTTTGACATATTCAGCCTGAAGTGGGACATTCCAGTGACAATGTCCTATAGTCAGGTTAATGTACAGGTAAGGGAAGAAAGGTGCTTAGTTTCTCCTCTGAAAAAAGGGGAGGGACTAGAAGGCCTGAGATCCCTTCCAACTCTTACCATCTATGATTCCATGAAGTCTAGAGAGATGTCAGAAATATAAATATAGATGTGGGAAGTGAAGTCATGGGAGTAAATGAGATTGCTCGAGGAGAGCAAAAACAGAATCTTAAGGACTTTACTGAGATTGGACAAATACAAGCAGACAAAAATGAGCTTTTAAAGAGGCAGGCAGAGAACAACCAGGAAAGTATAACATCCCAAAAGGCAAGAAACAGGCAAATATTCAAGAGGGAGCAGGTAATGACAACTACTACACAGAGGTCAAAGAGGTTAAAGTTTCTGGAAAGAGCCAGACTGTAGGGATAGAAGGAGGAATATCATGTGTAAACTACTTTTTCCTCACCCAAAGTTCAGCCATAATGGGTAAGAAGAAATGAAATGGTAGATAAATGAGGTATCAGAGTCAAGGTAAGCCTTAAAAAGAGGGGGTTGGAAGGTAGGAGTAAGACTTATAAATAGAAGACAATAAAAAGAAACTGAAGACAAAAGGGAAGGGGATAAGAAAAATTACCAAGGCAGGTAGAGGAATTAATTGCCCTACCTAGACAAGAGGAAAAACCTGAATAGATGACAATTTTACAGTGGAGTTGAAGGAGCTAGCATCTGACTGCCTCATGCATCATAGCTAGCTAATTCTGTACCTAAGGCAAGAATATAAAATTATGTGCCCTCACCCCTTCATAACGGGGAGGGAGGGGGCAGCACATGCTTGAGACACCAGTTACATTTTGTGATTTTTCTACACCCTGATCTTTGCTCAACCCAGCAAGTGTCTCCTTAAGCTCCATGCTTGCTACAGACCTGAATTACCAAGCAACAGTGAAGGCCTAAATCAGGTTATACAGCATAAACTCCGTGAATGACAAAAGCAGACAGGATTTTGCACCTGTTCTACTTAACAATCCAAGTGCAGGTTCCAAGTAGAGTAGACCAGATGTTCCTCCCTCACCAAGACTGAGGATTACCAGTTCAATAGTGACAAGGGGCTAGGAGATTCTAGAGTAAATATTTCGATTTCCCACTTTTTTCTGTCCAGACTTGAGATTTCACTGACGTAGGGCTACCAACCAAAGCAGACCTGCTAGAGTTGCCTCAGGCACCGAGAGGTCAAGCAAGTTGCCCAGGGTCCTGACTCCTGATTCCAGAGAAGGGAGCCAATCAACTAAACCTCTTGCTAAACTATCATCTAAACTATCATAGAGTTAAGAAAAAGGTTTGTGGAAACAGTCATTTCAAACATGCATTAATTCACACAAAAACTTTTTAAAAAACATAACTTTTCTAGTAAGTGATAATAAGCATCTTTCTGCAATCCTGAATACAACCAAGGCCTCACTAAAGTACTACTGGGCATGACTTGCATCAAAGACATCTGTGTTTTGTGCTCATTCCTACTCATCTTATCTGCCAGAGGACTGACAACTATTTTCATATGAAACCCACAGGATATGCTTCTGTCACATGATTTATCCAAATCATGTAGTTTTCTTAACAAAGCTGAATAATGCACTGTAAACTAATGCTTTAGGTTCCCAATCATATGTCCCTTCATTCTATTCACTAGTATCTATAGATAGAATCAACTAACTTGGCTAAAAGAACGAATGGCTCCTTCAGCAAAGGACTACAGAGGAAATACAAGATCAGGGTCACAAAGAAGGGAATATTCACACTTGAAATATAGGCTAAGAAGCAGCAGAAAGCATTCTGAAGCAGAGGAGTTAATGACTTCATTCTTCCACTGCCTTACAGGATAAGATACAAATCCTAAGCCTAAAATGTCAGGCTAAGTAGGCTCCCACCTAGCCTTATTTCATGCTACTAACCCTTCAGAAATTATATTCCAGACAAACCAAATTACTAGACATTCCCCAAATCCTCATTCTCCTTCCTACCCCTCTCCACTTGCACAAGCCACTCTCCATGTCTGCCTCTCTGAATCATTCAAGAATTCTCCCCTCAATTCCTGGATTCCCCATTGTTTGTGCTCTCCCTCACTTATGCTTATATTATACCTATCTGGATACAATCCTCCTAGTTGACTATAAGCTCCTTACTGGCAGGGGATCTGTGTGCAGGGATTCATGTAGCACAGGCAATTCATACCCTTTTCTATGCCATGGACCCCTTTTGGCATTAGGTGAAGCCTATGCTAAATTTCAGTTAGACACATGTAAGAATAGATGAATTTTTACCCATCTAAGTTTATGATTTCCCCCTGAAATCTATCCATGGTCTGCCCTCATTTGGGGCAGTGATTGCTTCTGTTTTCATCCTTATATCCCCAGTACCAAGCAAGGTACCCACTATGTACAGAGAAGACACCTAAGCGTTTGTTGAATTGAAGCAGTATGTTTGCTAATAGTAATACAGGCAAAAAATAAAAAATTATTACGCCAAGGACAAAAATTTCAAAAGGTCTGTCTGTGTAAAAATCATAGGATAAGAATGAGTCACTTCAAAAAAGCAAAACAGGGGCATTTATTTATCTACTTTATCCATTCCTCCACAATTCAGCATAAAGCCTGATAATGCTGAGTACCCTAGATGAGTTCTTAGATTTCTATTCATTAAATGTAAAGTTGTGTAATTTTCTGGGTTAGAAAACGCACCACTTTATCATCCATTCCTCTTACCTGATGTACAAACACATCTTCTTTAGTGTCATTTCTGTGGGAAGAAGAAAAAAAATCTCAATTAAAAAGCAATTACTAAATATGGACTAATTTTTTTTAGATTGTCTTCATAAAGAACAAGAGTCTTACCCTACAGAATAACTAAGAAAATAACAGCACCTCTTTCTAAGGTTAAAAAAAAACATACAAAATCTTTTTCAAAGCCCGCTAAGGAATCACTCCACCCCTTTAATTCTAAAGACTTAATATTCCTCAGGCTAATGAACACCAAAAGACTGCCCCAAATGTCAACCCCTGACACCCTTTTTGCTTCACCACACAATCAATAGAATAAGATCCAAACTTTAAAACACTTCACACGAGCATCTCTTCTCCCTTCACTTTTTACCCCACGTGGTATGTAACCAGAGCTCCAGTTTGTTCTCTCAGCAAAAGGCAGAGAGACTCTCAAAAGGACAGGGCACAGCTGTGAGTCAGGCTCTCCTTACACTGATATTCAAAACAGCCCCCCCTCCCACCCCCAAATGAAGAGAGGAGGTGGGAAACCACAGGGAAAATGTCAAAAATAATATTACATTCTCAGTGCTACTCCAAGGAGACCCAAACCCTCTTCTGATTCTTATGAGGGCAAAAAAACCTAGTTTGGCAAGATACTATACTGAATCTACCACCTGGGTTTTCATTCCAATTCTGCCTCTGCAAGTTTTGTGTGTGTGTGTGTGTGTGTGTGTGTGTGTGTGTGTGTGCGCGCACACACTGAGGGAGTTGAACCTCATTAACCTCTAGAGTTCTTTCCAGCTCAAAATTTCTCCCCACTTCATCTTTTAAAAGCTTTCCTCACAGAGAATTAAGAATTAAATTTATTCTTCACTCTTTTAGGAAACAGTAGTTTTACAGCACTCAAAAATCTTAACAGTCATTAAATAATAAGTCGTAAATAAAAGTATCTGATAAAACTACTTGCTGCACCACAGAAGCCACTGCAAAATTAAACTACATACCGATTGATAAAACCATATCCGTTTCTGACGTTGAACCATTTGACAGTGCCAAGGACTTTGGTGGCTAAAGTGAGATTAAGGAGATATTAAGTTAGTTGATAGTCTACAAACAGATAAGGATTCCCATTTACAAAAGTCTAAGTATTATTCTGAGCATTTTTCAAAACCCATGAAACACACAGGAGATGAAACACTACCACTTTAAATACAAAAGATAGAAGAAAATGAGCAAAAGAATGAGAATATGCAGGCCTTGCTCTTGGTATAAAGAAGAAGTATTTCTTCAACAGAAATCAATTTCAAGATTATTCAAGATTATCCAGAATATTCTAGATTATTATTTTAGTAACTAAAAAGGAATACAGAAAAAATGCTCTTTATATTCAGTATCTGAAGACTTTAAAGTTTTTCTCACTTTGATATATAATGCCTTATAGTATCCACATTTTCATAGCAGAACAACCCAGGCAAAGCAATAGAGAGGGGGCTGTCCAAACAGAGGACTAAACATGAGCCACGGAGCCAAAAACAGAACTGAGGCTACCCTGGTGTGGTCCTGGAACCCAAAGCACAAGACATGATGTAACAGGCCTTTTCTAAATGTATCAAGTTTATATTCCCCCTTGTAGCTAATTGAAGTAAAAACCATTTTTTTCCTTCTTAATTCTCTGGACTCCCTCAGATTTGTTGCTCATCGCCCCCCCCCTCCTCCACCACCACCACTCTGTTACAGGGCTATTTAACAAGCTTATTACTACAGTAAGATAACCTGTCCTCCAAATGGTCACTTTATTCCACTTTTGATTTATTCATTTCTCTTAAGCACAAGATCTTTGTAAGATTTTTAAACCAACTCTGCATGCCACCAAAAATCTGCCTCTTGGGGAAATCTGTACTTTACTTAGAACTTTGTCAAACCAGTACTTAAATTCAGAGGATGCATCAGAATGAAATATTTTTCAGAAGCACAGACACAAGTTTACCCAAGCAGTGTCAACGCAAGGGGTGAAACTACCTATCTTCTACTATCTTCTGAAAATGTGAATTGCCTGGAGATAATTATCCTTTTTAATGAAAAAGGAAGATAGAGGCATCATGACAGCAACTCTTGCTAGTCAACACGTGGATAACAATGTACACACTTCCTCACAGAAAAGTTTACAGTTGCTAAGCATTAGTCTGTAAATTCAGGACTCTAGTACGAAATCACTAATTTTCTTAAAACTTGACAACAAGTTGTTATTTTTACTCTAAACTGCAAATGGTAATTATAATGTACTCATGTTGATGTGCTTTTGCAATTGCATTCTTAGTTGCCTAAAGAAGAATTAGCAACACCACTAAGGGGCAAAGGCACTCTGACTCCTCTAACCTAACTTGAAAGATAGTTGAGGGAACAATTTCATTTTTCCAGTTTTTCTGCTGGCAAAAGAAGTTCCAATTCAGACATGACAAATTCATTCTACAGTCCTCAATATAAACATAAACAAGTGCTGGGGAAGTGATTTCAATAACTGAGAAGTCTGGAAATTTCATTTAAGTGAAGTGTTAAAGAAAACAATCAGAAAAAAGACTATTTTGTATATGCTATTAAGTCACAATTGTAACAAAATCTTTAATCTGTCCTAAGCCTAAACACTGTGGGAATCTATCAAGGTCAGAAAACCACACCAGTCTTAGTATGCAACGACAAAGATCTATGCTGCCTTTCTACAATGAGTATAAATGCATAAACTACACAGAAATCCCACAGAATCAGAGGCTTATTCAGAAGGACAAGCAATTCAGTGGCTTGAATTAAGTGTATCTATTAACCATTCCTATAATAAAAGATTCAGAGTTGTGGGTTTTTAGCCAATAACCCCTTCATCTGTCTAAGTGGGGGAAAGGAAGCATGAACTCCTGTTTATTAAGAGAAGTTGAGCAAGGTTGAAGATATAAGAAGAGATGCCACAAGTCTGAATCCATCCATCCAAACTGTTTGTTTTCAAACCAATTCCCTCAAATATGGTGAAGTAGTCCTTAATTTAACTAGCAATCATCTTAACATTCAGATTTAAACACGAAGACTGAGGACAACTAAGATAACAATCTTTTCTCTAGCATCTCATTCACCACTTTCTCCTTTGCAAATGGTTATTATAAACTAGAGGCTAGATTAGAAAAAAAGAAATCTGTGAACACTTTATTTTCACATTTCTCTTAGAATATTCTGTATTGTAGTTACGCGTTTATTTTATCCCTCTACTAAAGGATGTAACATCATGAAGCTTAGGTTACCTCTATCATAGCACTCTCACTCTACAGAATGCTGCAGAATAGATCCAACATATGTAGAGGGAAAAAAGGTCCTTACTGCTAGAGAAAAGATTGTAGGTTCACCTTTTTTTTTTCCTACCCTAAACCTAACCCCCCTTCTCCAAGCCCAATACACATACACACCTTCCCCATGCCTTTTAGGAAAGATCATCTTCACATGAGAAACCCCCCCCCCCCCCCCCCCCCCCCCCGTCAAAAAAGGGTATGTGGGTGTGTATG
>CM053770.1:158231334-158297102 GCA_028658325.1 Potorous gilbertii
CCCAGGGATACTTTCTCGCAGTCACCTCTCAATAAGGCATACTTTAAGCAAATCAAATCCCATCAATTTGAATTACATTCCAGCTGTTTGTTTTTTTTTTGCCTATCCAAAGGGCTGTACACTTAACTTTTAATCAAGCTTTCGTACGCCCAAAGGATGTTCACTGGATGCAATAACTGGGGTAGGGGCAGACTCATTCACCCACCCTTCCTTGTTTACCAGGTTTTCCCCAGTTCCACCCCACCCCCACTAAGAGCCCTAGAAGCCAGGTCAGAAAAGTGAAGCATCAGGGGAGTGGCATGTGTTTTCCTACCTAGGCATCTCACACCCACAGACTAACTTTGGAGTTTCAGAGTGAGTGACAGCACTACACACCCTTTAGTCATCTCCTTCGCCACCACACGCCTGCGCACACACCTGATTACCGCCTAAAGCCCGTCACCAGTGTAACAGAGGGGAGGGGGGGGCACCGCGCGGCCAAGTCCTGAAAGCGTTTCTAGTCCTCCCAGACATTCCGGGGTAAAGCTGGCCGCCATCCCCGTTAGCAGGACTTTGTGTCGCGGCAGTGGTGACACACGCGCGGGTCCTAGAGTGGAGGGGCCGAGAGCCCCATCCGGCTGGTCAGCAGCGTGGGATTCTCACGGGTGGGGTGAGAGGGGGGGAGGGGGAAGAACCGTGATGGAAAGCCTGGTGTCAGCGAGTTGGGAAGGATTCTCCGACAGGAGAGCAACACCCCCGGGGCGGGAAGACGCGTGGCTGGGACGGGGAGAAGAAATGGCGTCCGTCCCACGAGGGAAAGGGCAGCCAGGCCCGGCCACACGCACCCGGCCCCGGCCCCCGCCTCCTCCGGGGCACCCGCGCTAGGAAGGTGGGCTGACCCTTCCCCGCCTTCCACGCGGCTTTCTCTTGGCTGCCGAGGGGCAGGACCGGGGCCCGACCGCAGCCCAGAACTTGAACTTGGGGGGGGGCGCAGAGCGAGAGGAGCGCGTGAAGGCTCGGGGGCGCTCTGGGGCGGACGCTCGCCACGCACGCACGCACGCACACACACTCACACGTGCGCACCCTCACGCGCGGAGCCGGCTCGGCGGCACGTGCTCGCGGCTCCGCACGCCAGCGGCCCCCACGTGGAGCCGCGACCCCGCTGCCCCGCGCTCTCACCGAGAACTTTCTTTTCCGGGTCTTCCGTGGTGGCGGAGGCGGCGGCCGGGGCTGGGGCGGGGGCCGCGTCGCCGCCGGGGTGACTCCCCTGGACGGCGGCGGCCGCGGGGGCGCCGCTGCTCGCGGGGCTCTTGGGCGCGGGTTCCGGGGCCGCCGGGGCCGCCGGGGCCTGGGGCTGCGGGGTGGGATCGCCCGCCTCGCTCATGCCGCCGTGCGTCGCTCTCCTCTCGGCCGCCCGCGGCGGTTGGTCGGCGGTTGGTGGGGTCGGCGGCGGGGCCGGCAGCGGGGCCGGGGCTGCGGCGCTGCTGGAGCTGTCGGGGGAGGCCGCCCGGGGCTCGCAGGCGGGGCCGGGGGCGCGGGGATGTTGCCAGCGGCGGCTGGAGCTGTCGGGGCGGCGCGCGCACTCGATCTTACTGCCCGGAAAATGGCCCGCTCAAGTTTTTCTAGGAGCCCGGGAGAGGGGGAGGGGGAGGGAAGAGGCGGGCCGGCCCGGGCGGGGCGGGGCGGGGCGGGGGCCGCGGGGGAGGAGGGAGGAGGGAGGACGGGCTCGGGCTCTTCGGCGGCCGGCCCGGGGAGCCCTCATTAGCATTTAAAGGGGCCGCCCAGGGCCCTTGGGAAGCCTCGCCTCCCTCCGGACCGGACGGCTGCTCTAGGCTACGACTTGAGCCCCGCCCCGAGGACCTCTCGTCTGCTTTAGGAGAGTGGGCAGCTCGTGGGGACCGGCAAGGTCGAAGAGCCGGCGTCCCCCGCGCTGGAGGGTGTGGGGAGGGGGGACCTCGGAACTCCTCTAGTCCACACCCCGAGGTTTGAATTCAGTCAGACCCTAGCTGTCCTCCCTGCCAGCATACTCACACCCATGCACACGCACCCGCACCCTGATGATGCTGCCGCTCTGTAGATCTAACTCCTTGAGAGTTGGATTTAGAGCCTTCAGTTTCGACCCTTTTCTATTAAAGCACTTGATAAGTTTGGGGGATAGAATACAATGGATCAGCTCGAGAAACAGTTCCAGAGAGACGGAGGGATTTGCCCATCAAAGTCCTTAACAGCGGAAGTAGAGTCTCTCCTGGACTCAGTGCCGGCTCTCTTGCTTCCACTCCTTCATTACTGGAAATGAAGACTGACTGTGCTTGCACTCAGGACCACAGCGCCCTGGCCACATAGACTACGCTCTTTTAAGAGGTTTTCTGACAGATCCTCAAACGGTCCGGTTTCACAGGATCTTAGGATTAGGAATTTAGAAGTCAGGCACTTCCAAGGAAAATTTCAAGGAAATGGAATCCGAGGATTTCTGCTCCGATCCCACCTCTAACATTTGCCACATTCTTAGTCGTGGACAAGTTGCTTAAGTCATCTGTAAATTGGGGCACACGCACACACACACACACTCTCTCTCTCTCTCTCTCTCTCTCTCTCTCTCTCTCTCTCTCTCTCTCTCTGATACTATTGCTACTTTGTAGACTACTGTATTTTCTTTGCTAGAGCTAACTCCTTGGGATTTGGCTTTACATCCTTCAATTTCTACTCTTCTATTTAAGCACTTGATAAGTGTTGGGGATAAAATACAATGAATGGATTAAACCTTATAAAGTTATCATGTACGGAACAATATTTCAGAAAGCATGAAAAACACTCAGGATCGTTAGTTTGGGTACACAAAGAGTTCAGTCCTTAGAGATCCTAGCCCCATAGATAAAAATGGAGCTCTCCTCCAATCCCAGCACATTACAACTCCCCACTCTGGATCCCTATGGAAAGTCTCTTAAATCTTAGGGTTTTTCATGTCTATCTATGGTTTTCCCCAAAGTGGAGTTTAAGGATGCAAAGTAGATCAGGATAAGCTATTCCCTCCACAAGAAGAAATCCTCAAAACACAGAAGATACAAGTGTATATTAACAAAGCATAAAACAGCAATTCCTTTTACACCGTCCTGAAACATGAAACACTTGGTGGTTTTGCCTGCCAAGCAGGCATTTCACTTCCACCTTGGATCTGCACTGTCTGAGCAGCTCATACTAGGTTTGTATCTTCTGGTGGACCATAGCAAGGCTTGGGCTTACCTTCCTGTCATTAATCATCCTCTCCAAGGAGCATCGTGCCGAAGACAGCTGGACAAGCAACACCCAGCTCCTACTGACTTCTCAAACTTACAAGGCTGCTGCCAAGGGGAAGAAAAAGCCATATGTCTAAATCATTTTTCAGTCACCTGGACTCAGGGCCATAAAAACAAAGAAGAGTCAAATACTGGAGGTCTAGGCTCAAGTTCATCTATTAGAGAAACATGCTCTCATTGCCATGTATTGCACTGATGTGCAGTCCTCCTTCCTTTCTTCCCATCACTTTGCTGGAAGTCTGAGAGTTGCACACACAGGGTTACTTGACAAATGACAGAAAGACTTTTCCTTTTGAAGTCTATTTAGTGAATTATCTTTCCTGGGCATGTGACCTATTCTCCCAGTTCTGGATTTTTTTTTCCTTTTTAGAGGAAAGGTTACCAAAACCCCTTGGTTTTATATATCCATTAGCAAAGGATTGCCTCCTCTGCCCTATATGCTCCAGTGGGACCATCCCTGTCTTGATGGTATATAATTAAATGGTAAATTGCAGTGCAAGTGTTACAAGTATTCAGAGAAGAAACAGAACTGTGAGTACCTGAAGTCAGAGGAAAGACCTTGAACCATGAGTAAAATTTATTTCAGAGTGAGGGGAAAGTATTGAGTCAGAAGACCTAGATAATATTCCCACCTGCCACCTATTAAACCTGTAACTCTGTTTCCCTGAATCTCAGTTTACTCATCTGTAAAATGGGGATAATTATACTACCTGTGTGGCAGACTCATGAGGAGAATGCTTTATAAAGTGTTACATAAGTGTGGGTTGTAGGTTGTTGAGTCGTGTGAAAGAGGGAGGGAGGATGTAACATGATCTAAGGCACAGAGGGAGGAGTAAGCATGACTTGTTTGTAGGACAGTAAGGAGTCTTGCTTGGGGGAGGGGAAGGAGATAGAAAAACGGGTTGAACGGTAGTGAGAAATAAAGTTGGACTGATAGAGTAAGGCACTTCAAAAGAATTTATACTCGGTGAACGGCATTGCTACAAAGATTTCTAGTATAGAGAGAGCTGTGCTTGCGGTGGAACTGGGATAGAGTTTAAGCAAAAACCAGTCCCTGCCTTCAGAAAGATTATAGTCTGTAGATAGAGTTATAATACACAATTAAATGACAATAATTGAGAGTTTCAAAACAAAGTACATTAGAAATTGTGAATCAAGATACTCTCTAAGCTAGTCATCCTCATTAAATCCAGGAAGAGAAAGCTAGCTACTTTTCTGGAATTAATTTTGGGAACTAATTGCAAACTTTGAAGCCTTCTCCAGTTTCTTTGATTCATTTATCCAGAACAAAACTACACATTTCTTCCTACCTACCACTCCCAAATAGCTTTGCCTCTAATGCCATTTTGGTGACTGAAGCAACTGCTTACAGTGGATAACAGAATTTACTAACCGTAAAAGATAACTGGTGGAGAAGTGGGAGGTCCACCATCTTTATCTTCAACTGTGTTTTCCACTTTGCCTGGGGAAAATATGCTGAAATATCCTGCTTAAAGGTCTTCCACCAAAAACCCCAAAAGACTTGAATCCTTTGAAATGATAAATTTCTCCCAATCAACAAGTATTTGTTAAGGCTTAGTATAAGCCAGGCAAAACATTAAACTCTAGGGATACAAGACAAATTGAAATGGTTTCTGCTCTTTTGGAGTATACAGTTTAGGTTGAGGAGAGAGGGACATTGAATATCCATATAAGTATATAGTTACATATTAAAAATGAATAGAAAGTGCTTTGGGGAGTAATAATACCAGATTGCCTTCATCATGAGTCTATTGATTTTGCGTGTACTGGAGCTATTCTCTCTTTTATCCTACTCTTGTATTCTAAGATAACAAAACATATTTACAGAAAATGAATCAGAAACAGAAAATGTAAAATGAACTCTCTTTTACACTAATACCACTGCTCATACCTATGTTGTCTATAATAGGTATAATAATACCTGTTATGATCAACCTCCTGACATGCAAGTCATGTTTTAGCTTAGCTCCCGTGTAGGGAATAAAGCTACGGAGAAAGCGCGGGGCTTAGCGTCAGGATGACTTGTCTTCCTGAGTTCAAATCTACCCTCAGACGCTTCTTAGCTGTGCTAGGACTCTGGTAAGTCATTTAACCCTATTTGCCTCGGTTCCTCATCTGTAAAATGAGCTAGACAAGGAATGGCAAACGACGCCAGTATCTTTGCCAAGAAAACCCCAAATTAGGTTAGAAAGAGTTAGACACAACTGAAATCCCTGAACAACTATAGCCAGCATTTATGTAGTGCTTTTTGTACAGAACTTTGCAAATATTATCTCATTTGATCCTTATAACAACCCTGGGAGGCAAGTGAATACTACAATAATATCTTCCTATGAAAACTTAATAAATATTATTCTGATTTTAAGTTTGATTAACTATAATCAGGCTATTGGAGACTGGGCAATATTCAACGGCCTTCTGGTCCAAAGAGGTAATTATTGTTGTTTAATATTGACAAGCATTTATTCTGCATGAGGCATGTTTGGCCAGGGCAATGGAAGACCAAATTCATTTACAAGCCAAAGCTTTTCCTTCAGAAAGGGTATCCTATTCACAAACCTGGACTAATTTTGACTGAGAAAGGAAAGGAGCAATTGGATTCCAATTCAGGGCCTTTGGACAAGCATTTCAGAAATAAACAGGTGAGGTTACCACCCTCTGAGACAGTCTAACACAATCATGGAATCAGTTCACCCTGGGCTTTCCCAGAATTTGTTCTGGAAGGGCTCCCATAAGGACTCATTTTCTTCATCCAAAAAAAGCACTGAGCAGCTGGGTCTACATGCTGTGGTGTTAAGTATTATACAGAATGAACAAAAATATTCTAGACCACTGAAATCACAGATCCTGCCCCTATCCCTAACCTTAATAAAACCTGGACACAAAATCTATTTCTTTTCTTAAGATCAATCAGCAAATATTTATTAATGTATCAGACACTATATATAATTATATGATGTATCAGACACTATACCAGGCACTGAGTTTGTTGAGATAGTCCTTGCCCACCAAGAACTTACATTCTACTGGAGGGATAGAACATATTCACAGATAAGTAAGATTTAAAAAAAAAAATTTACAGGTTAAAGGGGTAGCTTGTATCTGATCCTAATGAAAGTAGGGAGCCACTGAAACTTCTTGAGCAGAAGTCAGACATGGTCAGACCAGTGCCCTGTGGCTTAGAAATATAAATTTGGCAGCTATGGGGATGATAGCTTATAGAGAAAAAAAATGAATACAGCCAGTTTGGAAACCATTATGACAGCCCAGGCAAGAAGTAATGAGGATCTGGATTAGTGTGGATGTCATCAGTCTGACAGTGTTTTTGGAATTGAGACCTCTGAAGGGTTTACAGAGAGACGTTACAAAGCAGTATATTTAGAAGAAGATCATAGGCTCCCGAACACTGGGAGAGCTCTCAGGTGAAGTGGCACATAGTAGGCACTTAATAAATATCTATTAAATTGAATTAGGTAATACTATGCCTGGCAAGTTCTTCATAAATGTTTGTTGTACTTTTCTTTTTGTTCAGTCATGTCTGACTTTTCATGACCCCATTTCGGAGTGGTGTGCCATTTCCTTCTCCAGCTCATTTTACAGATGAGAAAACTGAAGCAAATAGGGTTAAATGCCTTGCCCCACATTCACACAGTAGTATCTGAGACCAGATTTGAACTCAAGAAAGTGAATCTTCCTGAATCTGTCTCCAATACTCTACCTACTGCACCACTTAGCTGCCCTATACTTTGCTTTATTTTTATTCTAATATGTCCAGTCATGGGTGCTATATTTTAGGATTAAGAGCATCCAAAAGAGGATGACTCAGATGATAAAGTTCCTATAGGTCATGCCTGATGAGAATTAGTTGAAGGAACTGGGACTCTTTAGTTAGGAAAAGAAAAGACAAGGGAAATCATCTGAAAAGGATTGGACCAGTTGACCTTTCAGCTCTATCGCTATGATTTTTTGTTAACTTTCTTCAAATATTTGAGGAATTGTCCCATATAAAGGAGATTTGGTTTGATCTACTCATTCCAGATGGTAGAACTAACAAGAATGGGTATAAGTTGCAAAAAGAGGAAAATTTCAACTTGACGTAAAGAAAAACTAAAATTGGCTATCCATAGGAAGTAGAGTAGTGAGCTGGTAAATATTTAACCACTGGAAGGGGAGGAGGGGGAGGGGAAAGAGGAATGGGAGAATGTATACAGGACATACTTTGAAATTAAATCTGCATTAACATTTCACCATCTCTTAAGTCTAGATAATCAACAAATCAATAAACCAAATCCTGATTTGTAGTGTAAATTTTTTGCCAGTTTTTGAAGTGTAATACCACACTGAAAACTTGAAAATCAGTTGCTAGAAATAGGCCCCAGAATACCACTAGCGCTATCACCAAAAGATCTTCAAGCCAGAGTCTGGAAGTCCACTTGTAAAGAATGTTATAGAGAATTCCCATCACCCCCTCACCTACCCCCAGCTTCAATCAAATTGGACTAAATGACTTTGAAAGGCCCTGGAATTCTGAGATTCTACATGTCCAGTCCTATCTCTATCACTTAACTTCTAGGTACCTGAATTTTTTCATCTGTAAATTAGAGAAAATGTTTTCTCTGCCTATCTCATTGAACTGTTATGTGCATCAAATAAAATAACCTGTGAGAAACCATCTTGGAACTATTATTTAAATATAAGGTATAATTATTAGAAAACTTTGTTAAGTAGTTCCAATAATTATTTGAATCTACTATATTTATACTCATATATTCATAGATTTGAAGCTAGAAGGAACTAAGAGTTCCTTTTAGTTCACCTCCCTCATTTTACATATGAAGAAACTGAGGCACCCAATGGTTAAGTAATTTAGTCAAAATTTTACAGAGAGTAAAATTCAACCACAGGTGCTCTGACTCTAAATACAGCCCTCTTTCCACTATTCCCAATACTTTTCAATATACTAGTTGCCTTCTATGGTTAGTAATTGACATCATTGAAAAGTAATACTTTTAATGTTTTATTACTACATTTTTACTTTTACACTACATTAATTTCCCAATAATTCCCTCATTCTCCTTGTTTCCTTCCCCCCCACTCTTGACATGCCCCTCTTTTTTTCCCTTTGATCTATACCAGTGGTTTCCCCCTTTGTGGTCTATCATTTATAATCTTAAGTCACTGAGGGGATAAGAAGTTAATCAACTTTCCCAGGGTCACCAATGTAATGTGTGTTAGTTAGTCAATAAGAATTTATTAAGCACTTACTATGTGTCAGTCACAGTACTCAGCCCTGGAGAAAACAGCCCCAGCCTTCTAGGAAGGTACAAGAGATGAGATGTGAATTCACAAATTCCTTACTGTAAGCCCAGCCCTTTTCCCATTACACCATACTACCTCACCATGCTTCTTGTAGAAAAATGCCACAGGACTTTAAAAAAAGTATTTTATTTTTAATTTATGGAATCAAATAATGATTTCATAACATAATATAATAAAAAGATGATTGCACATAAAACTGAAAATCTGTTATGTACAATTTGCTATTCCTTTAAAATATATAATAAAGTTATCATGTAAATTTCTTTTTTCCCATTTTTTTCTTTCTTCTCCCCCAACCCCATCCTAGAGATGGCCACCATTAGACATAAATTATATTATCTCATCTGAAAATCACAAAACCCTGGGAGATAGGTAGTTTTATTTTCCCCATTTTACAGTGGAGGAAAACTGAGGTAAACGGATTATTGAGTCACACAGCTAGTAAGAGTCTGAGGTCAAATTTGAACTTAGGTTGTCCTGACTCCAGGCCCAGGGCTCTCTGTCCACTGAACCACCTTGTTGCCCTGAAAACCCAGGACTTAATACCATAAAAGGAGCCTGTGACAAGATATTCAATTAAGTATATCATTTCAGCCATTCAAAGTGATCCCTTTATGAAGTATGAAGTTGCTTGAGTTAATCAGAAAGAAAACAACATGAAAGGAGGGGCAATGAGAAGCCACTTCTTCAAGTAACTATTAAAAGTCAGTCCAGATGTGACTCAAAGAATCTAGTTTCTTGAGAAACATAGGAGAAGCATGAATTTGGAGAAGGAAGCCTCAAGGAGCTATCCAGAGCTGGGAGAGGCAAAGGTAGTACAGTCAGCTGGCACAAGAAGCAGGACAAGGGGATGTTATGTTGGCCAATTAGGCATGAGAAGTGTTGGGACAGATACTTTGCAGCTAAAACCACTCTCTGGGCCACATACCCAAGGTGGTTGTTACGTATTCCCTACTGCTCCTTGGATGTCCTCATAGGAGCCTAGAGACTTTTACTTCTAGGCACTAGAAAGTTTGTTTTCCTTTCTTTGCTTTAAATGTCTACTTTGTCTTTGTAAAGTACATATTTTACAGTATAGTTTTGAATAGTGTAAAGTGAAATTGCATTCCATGATACTACTTCGTTATTGGTGCTAATCAGGATCTAAATGTATTATGGAGCAATATTTCTATATCTCTCTTCTCTTTTGAGGTTAAACCTCTTAAGAAGGCCATTTCCTTTCCTCTCACTCTTTTTTTAATTCTATATAATCTAGTTTCTGACCTCATCATTCAACATCAAAGTTCCTAAAAATCTCTTAATTGCCAAATCGAACGGACATTTCTCAATCCTCATTCTTCTGAACATGTAGAGAGCTATAGCCTATGACACTTGTAGACCTCCCTCTTCCCTCGGTTTTTGTCACAGTATTCCCTCCTGGTTCTCCTATGTCTGACTACTCCTTTTCAGTCTCCTTTGCTGGATCTTCAACATGGTCATGCCCACTTCTGGTGCGTGTCCCTCTTGTCCTGTGCCCTCTTCACCTTTATCTTTATACTATTTATACCTTATACCCTGACACTATTTCACATGGTGATCTCACCAATTCCAGTGAATTTAATTATCACCAATATGCAGATGCTTCTCAGAACTATTAATCCTGCCCTAGTCTCTCTCCTACTCTCCATCTCACATTCTCCAACTGCCTAATGGACATTTGGAACTCTGTGTCCTGTAAAATCTGAGACTCAAAATGTCCAAAGCTTAATTATCTTTTTCTCTAAACTCTTTCCTCTTCCTAACTTTATTGTTTCTGTGAATGGCACCAGCATCCTCCCAATTACAGAAGTTCCTAATATGTTTCAAACCTGACTTTACTTTCATACTCCATATCCAATTAGTTGTCAAGTCCATCACTTGAATCTCCCTATACCTAGCGTCTCTCCTATACCTTTTCTTTTCTGACACAGTCACCACCCTGGTGCATATCTTCATCATCCCACTTGAATTATTGCAGAAGTCTGGTGATTGGTCTACCTGCCTCAAGTTCCACCCCTACCAGTCTATTCTCCATTTGTATGTCAAACTGACATCCCTAAAGCAAAAGTCTGCCTCTCTCTCTCTCTCTCTCTCTCTCTCTCTCTCTCTCTCTCTCTCTGTCTCTGTCTCTCTGTCTCTCTGTCTCTCTTTCTCTCTCTCTCTCTCTCTCTCTCTCTCTCTCTCTCACACACACACACACACACACACACACACACACACACACACACACATTCTTCAACACACTTCAGTGACTCCCTGTAACTATAGGATCAAATATAAAATCATTTGTTTGGGATTCAAAGTCCTTCGTAAACTGCCTCCTTCGTACCTTTTCAGTTTTCTATACTCTCCACACAACCTATAATATGCTCTAGAGATAAGAGGAGTATGCCTTTGTGAGAGAGACAGAAACAAACAGATTGTGTGAGTAGACATAAATGTGAGACTGTATGTGTGCATTTGAGAGAGAGAAAGAGACTTTGTGTCTGTATGATGGGAATGGAAACTCAACTTGAGAAAGAAGGAAATCAGAGATTAGATACAAAATAGATATTGGCTTCCTTTTTTCCCACAAATTCTGGTCTATTTACCACTGAGTCAAGTTGAAAACAGGCAAGTCTTTTATAACATATATTTTCATTTGACATCAATAACAAATATTTAACAATCACCTATACCTTGTGGTTGTTGTTGTTCAGTCATTTTTGACTATTTGGGGTTTTCTTGGCAAAGATACTGAAATGCCATTTCCTTCTCCAACTCCTTTTATAGTTGAGGAAATTGAAGCAAACAGGGTTAAGTGACTTGCCCAGGCCAAATTTGAACTCAGAAAGATGAAACTTCCTGACTCCAGGCCCCAAAATATATCCACTTTGCCACCTAACTGCCCATACCTCATAGGCATTATCAATTAATCAATCCCAAAGCACTTCCAGAGCACTTTCTATGTGTGCTAAGCATCAGGGATACTCCTCTCACCCGCAGCACCCACGCCAGGGAAATTAATAGTTACCTCTTAAAACTGCAGGCATATTGTAAGAATATGTCTGTCAAGTGATTTGAGCTCCAAGAGTCATTTTTGATACTATGTGGGGAAAAAGAATAGTTTTCTTTTTTTTCTCTGCATGAATCAGCAAGGTGTGTGTGTGTGTGCGTGTATGTGTATGTTTCTGTGTGTATGTGTGTTTGGGGGGGTCTTGAAAAAATTTTTCAGTTAATAAACATTTATTTCCTTTCACTTTCATTCTCCCCCAACTCCCCTGCCCCAAGCTGAAAAAACAAAGCAAAACAAAACATGTATGTCAAGTCAAATAAATTTTCACATTGGTCATGTTCAAAAATGAATGTCTCATTCTGCAGTCTATCACCTCTTTTCTGTTTCACCTTTGCTCCTCTGGATTCATGGTTGCTCGTTACATTGACAGGAGATCTTAAATCATTCAAAGTTTTTTGTTTTTACAATGTTTATTAAACACTTACTACATGCCAGGCATTGTGCTAAATGCTGAGGATACAAATAAAAGTCAAAAAGAAATATGTCCCCGCTATTTAGAAGCTGACATACTAAAAACAGGGTGGAGCTGAGAAGGGATCAAGGAAGTTCCTGGAAATGGGCAGGCAGATACTGAGGGCCACTGCTCTAGGACAAGCAACACCGAATTTCTTAGAATTAAGTTTTTTATTCATCTCTTTTTGTCACTATGCTCAATACATACTCAAGTGGATTCATGGTTTCATTGATGTTGCTATTGCTGTCAATGATACAGATTCCAGCCTGTTTATTCCTTCCTGGCCATGTTCAACATAAGGGTGGATCTAAGGTGATGAGTGCCTTCCTCAAGTTCTTATGACAAACCTGGGATATCAATGAAGAATAGTGGTACTCTGTTAGTTTAACCGCGGGGTGTACTAGTAAATGTTTAACAACTGACTCTCCAAAAAAAGTACACATAACACATTTAAGTTTAATGTGAATTATTACCACCTTATCAATTAAAAAGGTAATTAACAAAATAATAAATCAAGCCTTGACTTGTAGCATGTTAGTTTCTGAGTTGAAACTGCTCCTAAGAACTGCTCTCAGGACCAAGCTAGTGCCAGCAAACCCCCAGTTATCCTTCAACCCAAAGTGAGAGAGTCACTTCCTTGATTGCAGAACAAGGTGTCTTTACGGCCAGGAAGATTCACCGTTGGGCTGAATCAAAGAGATCACTCGTCAGGGCTGAGCGTCTCACCAGGTTCACTGCTACAGTTCTGGCAAATTCTACTAGTGACTCCCACATCTAAATTCCTAGTGAGGCTTCCAATCTTTGAAAGTTCAGCAAGGTAGTTCCCATCTCCCATATTCCCTCAGGGAAGAATAAACACAACTAGAAACCAAGGTCCTACCTATCTATTCTTGGTGACAAGGCTTTGGAGGAGGGACATTCCTCACTTAAAAACCCAGAGACTGGGGTTGGGGGAGGGGGTGGCTGGGTGGATGAGATAGACAGAGACACACCCAGAGACAGAAATTTCACCTGTTTATCTGTTTATACTTTTTATATGTACACTCTGTTCTGGCAGCCAACGAAAAGGCTTTTCATCACCACAAAGTAAGCAAGCAGGAGACCGTAAATAACCTGTGTGTGTGTGTGTGTGTGTGTGTGTGTGTGTGTGTGTGTGTGTGTGTGTGTGTTCAGGTTCTAAAGAGGGGAAAGTAAAGGGCTGCCCCTCTAGAAGAAGGCTCATCAAGCAGGCAGGCTCATCCATCCTCCCTTGAATTAATACCAGGCTGGGCTTACAGTGAAAGCTCCAAGGACTAAGACCACATCTCATCTCTCCCTTTCCCCTCCCTTCCCCACCCCTTCCTCCCTCCCTTACACAAAGGAACCTCAGAAGGGTACATGACTTACCCATAGTAACACAGCTCAGAATCTGAAGGGACACATAATTTGTAGTCCAATGCTCATCCCCTCCTACACCCCCCGGGAGGATGTAAAGAAGCATCCAAACACATAAAGTGCTCCTGCTTGACTCATCACTCTCTCCTGTGGCAGGTAGGGAAGCAGCTATTCTTATTGGTTCTTCACCCTTTTTTTCTGGTAGGTGAAAAGACAGAGACAATACGTTCCTTCTGTCTCTCAGCTTTTCTCTCAGTTCTCTCAGCCAAGTATGAGACTCAATTAAGTTGAGGATAGGTATTGATTAGTAACAATAAATAGTTAACATTTATTAAGTGCCTACTGTAGGCCCTCAGGAACTGCATTAAGCACTTTTTCAAGTATCTCTTTTGATCTTCACAACAATATTGGGGGATGGATGCTGCTAATATCCCCATTTTTCAGCTGAGGAAACAGAACTTAAGTGACTTGCCCAAGGTCACACAGCTAATAAATGTCTGAGGCTGAATTTGAACTTATGTCTTCTTGACTCTGTGACCAATATTCATCTAGAATGCCATCTAGTGCCACCTAGAATGTGTCTATAGAATTACTGTTAGTAACAAATTGAATCACTACCATATAATTGCTAAATCCCTTAGACTTTCTTTCTACCTTCCAGATCTGAGATAAATACCTCTAGGGTCTGCTTTCTGCCTTTATCTGTTGACTTTTGCTAAAAAAAATTGCATTTTCTTTAATTCAACAAATATCTGTAAAATGTCTGACATATATAAGATAATGTTCTAGATCCTAGATATAAACACCAAATCCAGCAATAGTTCCTAGTCTAAAGAATGGCAAAATCTACTTGAAGAGAAATGGCATACACAAATAACTATAATAGAAATTAAATGATAAATGTATGGCACTGTTTGTTGCAGTTATTATTTCCTTCCCCCTGCATTCTTTTCAATGTTCTTAGGCTGGCCAAAAGTATGGAAAGTGGAAGGTTCACTTGCTTGGGACATCTTAACTTAAAGATAATTGCAAAAACTCCCTCTTTGGATCTTAAAACGTACCTCAAAAATATATAAGACCAACAATTTATTTACCAGTGGTTGTCATTAAAGGATTTCAAAAAACTCCTAAAAGAACTTCAAGCAATAAAAGAGCACTGCAAGTCAATAAGAAGAAGAAGAAAAAATGCAAGATGAATCAAATCTGAGATTTTCAACTGGTTTCATCTAATTGACAAGGATGAAAATAAAAAAAAGACTAGTCGATGTTGGAGAAGTTGTGAAAAGACTGACACATTAATACACTATTGGTGGAAATTTGAATTAATCCAACCATTCTGGAAAACAATTTTAATTCTGCTAAGAGAATGTCTCAAATAGCCATGACCTTTGACCCATATCCCTCTAAGTATATATCAGGAGTCAAACACAGGTCCAATAGACCAAATAATTTTATAGTAGCACTTTCTGTAGTAAGAAAGTAGTAAGAAAGAACTAGAAATAGAAGAGTTTCCATCAATTGGGGAATGGCTGAAACAATTGAAGAATATGAATGTAATGGAATTATTATTGTATTTTAAAAAGTGAGAGCCAGTGTGATATGGTAGCAAGACAACCAGACTTGAAGCCAGGAAGACTTCAGTTCAAGTCTTGCCTGAGAAATACTGTTTGGAGACCCTGGCAAATCATTTAACCTCTTAGTGCTCTAAGAAGCTCTCTAAGATTACCTTCATTGGTAGAGACATTTTCCTCTCCCAGATTCTTGATACCAATGAAATCACAGATCTGATCTATCCCTAAGATATGATCAGTAAAATAGAAGCATAGGACTGATGTAAAGTAAAAAGAACCAGGGTGATAATGTACACAAGGATGACTACAAGAATGTACGTGAATGAAACAGAATTTAAAATTAGATGTCATATAATTATCATGACCAAGTCTAGCCCCAAAAGGGCGTAAGGATAAAGAGAATAAAGAAGGTATGAGAACATACCCCCCACTTCATTCTTTACAGAAATGGGAGACCAAAGGTGTGGGATACTACACATGCTGTAAAACTTAGCTAATGTGTTGGTTAATTTTTTTGAACTTCTTTTCTCTTTAAAAAATTTTTGTTATAGAGGAAGACTCTCTAGGGAGGAGAGGGGAAGGATATATACAGACATGAGGGAGATATAAAAACAATATGCATGAAGGACATATGAAGAAAGATGCTATCTGCATCCAGAGAAAGAAATAATAAATAGAAGTATTTATAGAATAAGTATAAGTATGTCTATCTATAGATATAGATATATCCATTTGTGTCTAATGGTAACCATCTCTAGGGTGGGGGGAGGGGCAAGGGAGGGAAGAAAAAAGGGAAAAAAGAAATTTACATGATAATTTTGTATATTTCAAAGGAATAACAAGTTGTGCATACTAGATTTGCAGTTTCACATGCAATCATCTTTTTTAAAGTACTATTGTTGTGGTTTCATGATGTGTATGGGCATCCAAGTATAGGCATTTATTGAGATTGATGCCTCTCATGAAGTGAGCTAAGTTCCAAGAGGAAACGGCAACTTCAGAGAAAGCAAGATAGATTTTTATAGGGTAAAGCAATTACATAACAGAAATTATGAATATTAAAAAGGCAGGAGGATTTTGTTAAAGGATTAGGTAATAAGGGAGAGGTCCTAGCCACAGTGGAATTGCACGTGCGATTACCCACAATGCATACAGGAAATGTATGTATATATGATAATGATATAATAATAAGTTTCTCTACATCACAAGTTCACCTAAAGGACAGCTTTTGCTATCACTGCTCATCTTCCTACTTAGGGAAAGTCCCTTCTGTTGTTTTGGGGTCTATATCCTGCTTGGGTATCCTGGTGATACTGCTTTCTGATTGGCTGAGTATTGTAGTCCTGTCAGAGATTAGATGGATGTGGTTGTGGTTGAGTGCATGGACACACCTACTGTTTCTGTGGGAAATATGAGGAATAGGTCTGGGGACAGTAGCTAGCTAGAGGTGGTGGCTGGGATCCCACCACGTGGACATACCTGCTGTTCTGTGAGAAATATGAAGTAATGAACAACCTGTTGTTCTAGTGAGCAGTGAGGCCTATATGAGGAAGTTAGGCTATTGAGGGGGGAGGGAGAGAAGTGACTGGGTGGGGGCAGTAGGCCTACTGTTCAGTGGAGCCTATAAGGAAGTTAGAATATTGGGGTTGAGGGCAGATTTATTAGGATTCCATAACTATGTTATGCAAATACTTATTTAATTCCATAAATTAAAAATAAAATAAAATTTATTTTAAAGCAAAGAAAGAATACCAGAATCTATTGCAGAGGAAGAAGTAAAGAAATCCTTCAAATTAAAATAAAACCCTCAAATTAAATTTAAAAAAAGAACAACTGCTATAAATGTATGCTCATCTATAATGTGACTGTATAATCCTTTTGTACTTGTGAATCTCAAAGTGAGAACTCAAAAGACCTTAGTCTAAAAGAGCCTGGGTCTCCCATGGCATCCTGGGCTATCTCCAGTCATCCTGATGAATAACTGACTACTGGACCCAGATGACTTTGAAGGAGAAAGTGAGGCTGGTGACCTTTCACAGCTCTCCCTCACTCAAATCAAAGTCAATTGTAAGTCATGTCATCATCTTCCTGATGTCATGGTCCTCTTCAGAAATGAAGGAGAAACACAACAAGAATCTGTGAATTGTTTTTAAGGGATGGGGTCAAACCAAGTCATGTAAGTAATCCTTTATTAGGAATTTTTATATTTCATATTATAGACGAGATAACTGGATTGATGATAGTTAAGTGATTGGGAACCAAGAGAGCCAGGCAGGCAACTCCTATCTGTGCAAGCACAGAAGGATTGGAAAGGGAATTTAGGTGAGGTCCAAAAGGTGCCTGTGCAAAGAGATTTGGCCTGGCAACTTGGGGTTTTGGAATACCAAATGGAAATTGACACAGGGATGGAATATTAAAGGTTTCTAGCCCCTTCTCCTTGACCTACTTGCTTTTCTGCTTATGGTGCCAACTTAAAATAAGTATTTCTCTGAAAAGGAGCATCTGCTAGTCTTTAAGTAGAAACAAATGGTCACTGAAACTTGTATTAGAAGTCTGGGGGGAGAACTCATTCCCAGCTGTAGCCTTCAGAACTTCCTGGAGGCACCTGAGCTTGCTTGTAATAGAAGGATTCATTCAATAGCTAGGTGGAGATGGGGGGTGGAGGAGAAGCCAATTAAAAGCATGGAAGACTGGGAAGGGGAAGGGAGGAAGCATTTACTAAGTACTTGCTATATGCCAGATACTATGTTAAACACTTCAGTATTACTTCATTTGCAACAATTGTAGACAGGTTAAGCAAAGGCAGAGAGGGAGGGAAAGGGAGGACACTTTCAATTTGAAAAGAACATGTAGAAGCAGCATATTCTAACGAAAAGAACACAGGCTTCAGAGTCAGGAAGCCTGCGTTCAAATAATGACTCAAACTACCCGAGACTGAGTTTCCTCATCTGTAAAAGGAGATGTAAGAACTCTTCAAATTCCATTCCAATTCTAAATCCATGACCCTATGCAAAATAGTACTGTGTGTGAGAAATAAAACTGTAAATCTAATAGTAATTCAAATGTATAATACAGATTTTCAAAGTTCCCTATCCACTCCCACTTCCTTCAAGACCTTGCTCACCCCTCAATTGCCCCTTCTCATACTTGCAGATTCTCTTTGGGCCACCTTCTTTCCACTCCCTTCCTTCCATGTTTTACTGGCTACTTACACAACCACTTGACATTTGGATCCTCTTCTCATCACTTTATTTAAAAATTGCTTCTCCAAAGTCATTTCCTAATCACCAGATCTTTTCTTGGCTCTCATCCTCCTTGACCAATTTGAAGTATTTGACACTATGAACCATCATCTATTTCTGCATACTCACTCCTTTGGCTTTGGGTGAAACATTGCACTTTCCTGGTTTTCTTAGTTTTCAACACATTTTCCTATTCTCTTTAATTGCCTTTTCTTCCTTCTTTTTTTTTTAAAAAAAAAACATTTTGTGTGGATCCACATAGGCTCTGTTCATAGTTTTCAAATTATTTTTATTGATATTCTCTAGCTTGAATTTAGTAACTCTCATGACTTCATTTATATACTTTATGTTCATGACTTACAAATCTATATGGATGTGCCCAAACTTTTCCCAGAAATACAGTTCCACATTTTCAACTTCCTGGTGGACATCTCCACTGGCACTTGCAACTCAAGAAGTCCAAAACTAAGCTTATCATTCATTTCTTCTTTTAACTTCCCTCTATTTGTTGGATGGTACCAAAATTCTCCCTGGAGACTCTGGGAAACTTGAAAACCCTGAGTTTTCTTTGACTTTCCACTTCCTCTCATGTCCGAATTCACTTAAGCTCTCCCAGGAGGGAGAGAGTTTTAGGCATGAAGGACAGCCAATGAAAATGTCCCCAGTCAGGAGAAGGAGTGTTGTGTCCAAGGAAACTAGTGTTACTAGATAGCTAAAGCTAACAGTAATAGTAGCATTTATATAACATGTTAAGGTTTGCAAAGCACTTCACACACGTTATCCCAATTCTTCCTTGCAACAATCCTTCTAGACAGGTGCTATTTATTATATCTCCTTTTTATACATAAGGAAATTGAATTAGAGGGGTTAATTGGCTTGCCCATGGTTCACATAGCTGGTAAATGTAGGAGTGTGCACTGAACATTAGGGCTTCCTAATTTCAGATACAGCACTTTATTGACTTTGCCACATAGCTGCTTTCTGGGTCCAGCAAGGAGACCAGGGTCACCAGAGTCCATGGGAGAAAGGAAAGTATAAAAGTCCTGGAAAGGTTAAAAAAAAAAGGGCCAGGTTATGAAAGACTTTAAAAGTCAAACCACAGATTTCATATTTGATGGTGGATTTAGTAGATGGTGGCCAGAGAGTAAATTTCATATCAGTGGAGGTGATAGGGTGCTATTGGAATTTATTGAGTTAAGCCATGAGATGGTCATACCTGTGCTTTTAGTAAGGCCACTATGGTGGTTGAATGGAGGATGAAGTAGAATGGGAAGAGACTGGTGGCAGGCTGTTGAAATTGTCCAGGTATGGTGTGATGAGGGTCTTTAATTAGGTTTGTGGCAGTGTCAGAAGAGAGAAAGGGGCATATGTTCTAAGGGGTAAGAATGTAAAAGCCAGAGGCCTTAGCAACAGGTTATTTCCCCTGAAAACCCTCCCCACTTTTAACCTTCACTTTTACTGTAGAGGGCAGCACCATCTTCACAGTGAGTCTCGGGCTCATAATCTGAGAGTCATTTTCCACTCCTTACTACTTCTTATCCTCATATCCAAATTGTTGCCAAGGCCTGTTGATTTACCTTGGCTACATGTCTTGATCCTCTGATGCTGCTGGAGCATTCTGAAGCAAGCCCTTGTCACCATAGACCTAGACTACTGCCATAGGCTGTGGGTGCATCGGCCTGCCTCAAGTTTCTCCCCATTTCAATCTATCCTTCTTTCAATCACTAAAGTGATTTTGTTTGGGGGCAGCTAGGTGGTGCAGTGGATAGAGCACAAGTGCAGGAGTCAGGAGGACCTGAGTTTAAATCTCACCTCAGACTCTTGATACTCACTAACTGTGTGACCTTGGGCAAGTCACTTAACCCCAGTTGCCTCATCCTGACTCATCTCCTGATGAATATCTGGTCACTGCATTCAGATGGCTCTGGAGGAGAAGTGAGGCTGGTGACCTGCACAGCCCTCCCTCATTGAAAACGAAGTCAAGTGCAAGTCATGTCATCATCATTTCTCTGGTGGCATGGTCTTCTTCAGCAACAAAGGACGAACACATACACACACATACACACACATATACACACACATAAACACACACACACACAAAGTGATTTTCCTAAAGCACAGGTCAGATAGTGTTATTCCCCTCTCTTCCCCACTCAACAAACATCCTTGGCTCCATATCACCTATAAATGCTTTGTTCTAATTCAAAAGCCTTCATACTTTTCATAAACCCTCCTGCCTTTCCAGTCTTTTTATACCTTACTCTTGCCCTGTGTGCCTCATTGAATAACACTGGACTCCTGACTGTTACACAAATAATACACTCAACATCTCAGTTCCAGGCATTTTCTCTGGCTATCCCCATGCTTAGAACACTCTTTCTCTCCTGAACTCCACATACTGATCTCCTTGGTTTCCTTTATGGTCCAACTGAAATCCACCCCCACCTTTTTTTTTTTTTACAGGAAACCTTACCTAATGTCCCTTAATTCTAATGGCTTCTCTCTGTTAATTATTTCCTATTTGTGTGTGTGTCTATCTAATATATGTATATATATATATATATATATATATATATATATATATATATTTGTGTGTGTGTATATATACATATTTGTGTGTATGTATGTATATATATAATATATATATATATATATATATGTATATTCCTTGTATGTATGTTCTCTTCCCCATTAGATAGTAAGATCCTTGAGGACAGGGAATGCCTTTTGCTTCTTTTTGTGTCTGAACACTGCTTGGCACAAAGTAGGTACCTAATATATGTTTATTGATTGACTGATATTGGGGGGAAGGGAGAATTAGAGAGTGAGAAGTTGAAGATAACACCTAGGTTATAAGTCTAGATAACTAAGAGGATGGAAGTATCCTCAAAAGTAACAGAGTAGTTAGATGGCTGGGGGGTGGGGAGAAATAGTGAGTTCAGTTTTGGACATGTTAAGTTTAAGATATATATGGAACAGTCAGTCTGAGATATTTGATAGGCAATTGGAGATGCTAGACTGGAGATCAGGAAACAGGTTATGTCTGGGCAAATAGATATGAGAATTTTTGTCTCTGTGATTGTTTAGACTTCAGTTTACTCCAGAAGGGGCAGCTAAGTGGTGCAGTAGATAGAGGGCTGGGCCTAGAGTCAGAAAGACTGATATTTCCGAGTTCAAATTTAGCCTCAGACATTTACTATCTGTGTGACCCTGGGCAAGTCACTTGCCCCTGTTTGCCTCAGTTTCCTCATCTATAAATGAATTGAAGAAGGAATTGGCAAACCACTCCAATCTCTGCCAAGAAAACCCCAAATGGGGTCAAGAAGAGTAAGAAACAATTAAAAACACCAAGTTTAATCTAGAAGGTCTTACATTTTCCTCAGTCTTCTGTTGGAGTCTAAAGTCATGGGAGAGTAACTGTTGGATGGAAGGTTCACCTAGAAAATATTGACAAATATATCTTATTAGTGATATGATATTGCACTTGTTTAACCAATTCTTTTCATCCTTGTATCTTCATCTTTAAAGTCCTTTCCTCCTTCAGGTCCCCACAGTTTATATTTGCTAATTATGCTTCTGTCATGGTCTCTTCAATGCTAGAGCCATGAGGGTGGTACATGTGGCTATTCCATGTACCCCCCAGAACAGGTACTAGTGCAGCTACCACTCAAACCATTTGGAGACCCTGTAGGAACCTGGGGACTGTGGCCTCTGGATCAAAACGTGAAAGAAAGAAGCCAAGTATGGGACAGGATTCATCAAGAGTGATAAGTAGAGACATATATGCGAATATATATATACATATATATATGTATATATATATACAAATTCAAACCTATTTGAATAAACAAGTGGTACAGAGAAAAAAAAAACAAACAATATAATGAGCTTACATTCTATTGGGAGGAAGCAACATGAACCCATATAAATATGCAAAATATATATAAAGTAACTTCTAAGGGAAAGAACAGATCTAAAACGAAATGCAGTTTATAAACAATAGAAAAGAGTTTCTAGAGGGCACAATATATAAAGAGTTGCATAGGAATCCTGAGAGGAATAGGATTAACATGAATAGTTGTGAAGGAATAAAAATGGTTGATCAGGGAAGGAATCTTTAGGTTTCACAGCCTTCAATTTGAATCAAAGGGTTTATCTTCACAGAAGCAATAGCAATATTGATTTGATCATTTCTGATAAAAATTTGGAAGGGTAGAAGGGTACTTCTAATAGTCTACCTGGTGGTTGAGGCAAGGACTATTTTATTATGGTCCTGAGACAAGGCAGATGGAGGGATGAGGTACATTTAAAGTTCCTGTCAACCCAATCACTAGCTATGGCACCTCAATCCTGACACCCACTCCAATGTTCAATAGATTATCTCCCCTTCAAAGGGGAATTGGAGGGATTGTCTCTTTGATGGTTTAGATGAAATGGATGAATACTTACAAAAATATAAAACCTTAGGAAATATATTATCTAAATAACTCAATGTTAGAAAAAAAGTAATTTTGCAAACTGTAAATGAACTCCTAAAGAAAAATTTTTAGGACCAAATGAATTACAGATAAATGCTATCAAACATTCAAAGAACAATATCCTAATCAATACAAACTGAGAAAAATAGGAATAGAAAGGACTCTTCCAAATTTTATATGCCTTAAATATGGCTTTGATACCTGAGTAAAAGATAAAGTAGAGAAATAAAACAGATTGATTTCACTAATTAACATTGATGCAAAATACTAAATAATATGTATTCAAAAATAAACATTATGATTAAATTGGATATATACTAGGAATACAGAATTGGTTCAAGATAAGGAAAATTTGAGACATAAGAGATCATGTGAATAATTAACAAAACATACGTTTTTATCAGTAGATGGCTATACTTTTGACAGAATTCAATACCGATTTATGATAAAAACAATTAAAAAGTATAGTCATTGGACTTTTCCGTATTATGGTATGTACTATCTATCTTAAACAAAAAAACAAACATTATTTATAGTGGAGAAAATTTAGAGATCTTTCCTATATGGAAGGGTAGAAGTAAGATAAAGGATAAAGAAATGATACTAATTGTCATCTCTCAGCTTAATGTAGTGTTAGAAATGCTAGCTATTAGAATAAACATAGGGGAATAAATGGAAGGAATAAACATAGGCATACAGGAAATGAGACTGTAATTTCTTGCAGATGATATGATGATCTACCTATAGAATCCTAAAAAGTTAACTAAAAGTTGCAGGACATAAAATATAATAACATAGATCAGCAGTTTGGCAATTTTTTGTAAAACCCATCAAGATGAGATTTTTTAAAAAGAGTCCATTCAAAATTTTACTACAGAATGGATAAAATATTTTTCAGTCTAAAGTATTTAGCCTAGCACTCTATCCATTGCACCACCTTGCTGCCTTTGGAGTGAAATGAACTTCTAAGGTGATGAGGCTTTTATGGTACAGAAAGTCCAAAGTTGACTCTTTCAACTAATGCCAATTGCATTTGTGGAAGTATACATCCCAAGTTTATTACTTGTTACTACTGCTGTTACTATGTCATTTCAGCAAATGCCATTGTTAATTATTCCATTGGTTTACTGTGAAATGTGAACAACCCATTGGGGATTCATAAGTTACATTGAAAAATGTAGGCCCACAGAGTACCCTGCACCCAGGGTTCTCTTGGAAATCTCTCCCATAAGTGTAATAGGTTACTCCAGAGGACTATATGCAAACAAATATTTCGAAATGTAGTTGGGATCAACAAAAACATTTCAATACATACACATGCTCCTGTCCCCCTTTATGTCCCAATTTCATTCCTGCTCCTTAGATAAAGGAATGCAATACACACGAGCAAAAATTTCAAAAGATTGTATGTGAAATTATGAACTATTATTTGAAGATTTCAAAAATTTCTAATTTATATTTCCTTTAACATGATAATCACAACATTGCCCTGTTTCCTTTCATGTCCTCTTCTGAACTTAGCTTTTCTAAATGTGTTCTGATCTTGATGGTCCTAGACTCAGGCTCTCCAGCTGTGTGATTGTGGGGAAAAAAAAGTACCTACTCAAGAGTTTTCCCCTTTCTTGATTCTAACCTCAGGAAAGAAAGCCCAGGTGTCAGGAGTATCTCATTTTATTCTCAGATATCCTCTGGGACCCATAGTGGTCTCTCGTCAATTAAAAAGCCTCTTTCTACTCCAAAATTCCATTCCCAGCTTTCATGGAGGGTAGGTAGATGGGCAGAGGAAGCCAAGAACTATCCCAGAAGGCTCACTGTGATATCAAGAGTAGAGGTTTGGGTGGAAGAGGACAAGCACAATCATGGTAGTTTTCCATTGTATCTCTATATAGATATATATGTCTATATGTATAGATCTCTTTGTTAGACATATAAATTACATGTATTTCTATGCATGTATATGGTAGCTAGGTGGGCACCGTAGTGTATAGAGTGCTGGGGCTGGAGTCAGGAAGGACTGAGTTCAAATGTGGCCTTAGACACTTACTAGCTGTATGACCCTGGGCAAGTCACTTAATTTTGTTTGCCTCAATTTCTTCATCTGTAAAATGAGCTGGAGAAGGAAATGGCAAGCCACTCCAGTGTCTTTGCCAACAAAAAGTCAAAGGGATCACAAAGAGTTGGACATAACTGAAAATGATTAAAAACAAAATATGCTTATGTATGTGTGTGTATATTTATATAATGCCATGCTACTTTCCAAAAAAGATTATACCACAGAAAGGTTTCGTAGATCTTGTAAGCTTCATAATTTTTCTTTCTATTGATCTAACATGGAATTTTATCATTTTAAGTTATATTTTCTAATTAAGGATGGTATCTCATAATATCTTTAATTTGAATTTCACTAATTTATTAGAGAATTTGAAGAATTTTTCAGCGACTGATAATTTTTTTTTCAAGATCCATCTGATCATATCCTTTAGCCACTTATTTATCAAAGACTGGCTCTTATCTGCTCTTTTAGATTTGTGATTTGAAACTTTCACCAGAAATGTTTATGTCAAAAAGTACTTTTCTAATCTCTCTCCTATTTTTTAAAATTTTGGATGCATTGCTTTTTAATGTAAAAATTATTTATAAAACTGAATTTACTTTCACTGGTAATTTCTTCTATTTGTTGAGTAATTAAGAATGTTCTACCTCTCCATAGCTATAATATAATATTAATTTTTTAATCTTTTGTGATTTGTGATTTTAATAACTAGATAATGGATACCTTGAGAATTTATTTATGGTATATGATATGAAATGTATGTCAATTTTTCTATTTTCTGGCCATTCCACCACAATCCAAATATTTGTTTAAGCAATTTTGCTAATTTATTCATTTTGTCTAAATATGCCATTCTAGTCTACTCAAATAAAACTATTTTAGCCTCTTTGCCTGTTTATTTCTTTTCCTAATTTATTGCTTTACCTCATGTTTCCATACATAAATTATGACTCAGTGTCACAAGCCTTGGACTTACAAGAACTAGAATTAATTTTGAGATCCATCTGCAATGCCACCATGACATCAGGGCCCAACATCTTGTCATTTGCAAGAAACCTTTATTAGTCCCCCTTCATACTAGTACTTTGCCTTTGAGATTGTCTATATCTTGTTTGCATATAGTTGTGTGCATGTTGTCTCCCTCATTACAATGTGAGCCCTTGGGGGCAGGGACTGTTTTGTTGTTTTTTTTTTTTAACCTTTCTTTGGATCCTTAGTGCTTAGCACTGAGCATGGGCACACAGTAAATGCTTATCAAAGGCTTGTTAATTGACTGACTATTCCTACCCCCAACCTGTACCCTTTGGTTTTTACCACTAGGAGTAAGGACAGACCCTGTGATCATCCAGGCCTCCAGAGAACTTGTCCTTTTTCCCCCTCCTCAGTTAATCCATTTTGCAGGGACAGAGTAGGTTTGGAAGTTGATTGGAAGGAAGTGAAACCTCATATCCATCCCAGACTGAATTTTGTTCCTTAAGGACATGCACTTCCCCCCGCATGTATTTCCCTTTCCAGTTCTTACTAAAACAAACTATCAAATTAGCATTTTCGTTATCACTGGAAAGGGTGTGACAATCTATTGCCCCATAATAATAAGCAGAATTTTTGCGAATCTGCAATACAAGAACAAAGCTTTCTTCCTTGCCCATGACTTCCAACTCCCTCACACCTAGCCATGTCATGCCTATCCACATGGGGTCCCTATCCAACTTTACCCTCTCCTTCCATTGGTCTCTGTGGAACTCTTGTTCTATTATGAAAAACTCCCCTTCATATTAGACCATTTCTTCTCATATTCTGTCCATCTCTTTGAAGTCACAGAAACCTGGCTCTTCCCTAAAAATTGTTGAATTCCTGGCCATTCTTTCCAGGACTAGATATACCTTTTCTCATGGTTCCCTTCCCTTTCATTTGAGGTTCACTTTAGCCAAATGAATGTTTTTCAAAGGCTGGTGCAACAATACACTAATATTCCATGGAAATTTTGGGTGACATTGCAGATAAAATTTATAAATAATCTTGTTTAATGTAAGTTTTATTTTCCCAGCATCTGTAGTATAAGTATGGTATTCAAAACACAGATAAAATTTGACTATTTTATGTTCTTTCTTACCTCAAAATGCATTAGACCTTGACCTTGCAAAGAACTCAACAAAAACAACCGCTCCTGTTGAAGGGAAACTTCACATGTGCAAGTCTCCCTATTCTCCTGTCCTGTTGCCAATTTAAACATTCAGTAATTCTCACAGTGAGCAAAAAAATTTTGAGAATCACTAATCTATATCTATATATAGGTGTATATATATAATATATACTGCATTATAATTAATATATTTAACATAAAACAATATCAGCGGTATACCATGACATGTTATATGTTAATAAATACTGTTACATGCATATACATGCATGTGTGTGCATGTAACATATTATTTATCATCACATACATGCATGTATGTGCTTACATATACATACATGCATAAACACACATAAAAACACACACAGCTAGGTGGTACAGTGGATAGAGTGTTGGATCTGGAGTCAAAAAAACTCATCTTCCTGAGTTCAAATCTGATCTTACACTCTTACTAGCTATATGACCCTGAGCAAGTCACTTAACCCTGTTTGCCTTACTTTCCTCATCTGTAAAATTAGCTGGAGAAGGAAATGAGAAATCACTCCAGTGTCTTTGGCAAGAAAACCCAAAAATGGGGTCATAAAGAGTTGGACATGACTAAACAACAAAAATATACACACATATATACATTGTATACATGATGTACATCTTTTGTATATGTGTGTGTGTGTGTTCATCCTTCATTTCTAAAGAAGACCATGCCATCAGAGAAATAATAACATGACTTGCACTTGACTTATTTTTCTTTTTTGCGTGAGGGAGGGCTGTGCAGGTCACCAGCCTCACCTCTCTTCCAGAGTCATCTGAATCCAGTGACCAGATATTCATCAGGAGATGAGCCAGGATGAGGCAACTGGGTTTAAGTGACTTGCCCAAGGTCACACAGTTAGTGAGTATCAAGTGTCTGAGGTGAGATTTGAACTCAGGTCCTCCTGACTCCTGCACTGGTGCTGTATCCACTGTACACCAACTGCCCCATATATATACATATATAACATATAACACAACATATACATTATATAGAATGTATATGTTATGTATACACATATGGGTATACACACTATACATATAATAAATATATATGTTGTATATAATATGTGCCTTGCGTATATATCTCTACATACATACACATACATACATGTATACATGTGTTTGTTTCCCTTTAACTTTTTCCAAATCCTGATGGCTATCTACTTTTTCTCTAGGATATTCTCTTCCCTGCCTTTTTTCCCCCAAAGAGTTCAATAGTGTCTCATAGTCTTCCTTTCTATCTCAAAATTTACTCTTAGTTACCCTTGAGCCCCAATTTACATATTGATCTGCCCTTAAATATCCTTGCTTCTCAGTTTATCAACTTCCTCAACTCCTATGGGCTATACTATCACTCCACCTGAACAACACACAGGGCTAGTAATGCTCTAGATCTTACCACCTACAACTCTTCCACCTCCACAATCTATAACATTGAAATTCCTCTATTTGACCACAACCTCCCGTCCTTCCAGTTCTTCCTGTGACTCACTCCTCCTAAGCCTATTTTTCTATCCTCTCCCTAAACTCAAATTACTCCACCCCTCCTTGCTTTCCCAGGCTATCAACCCTCCTTTGGCTTCAATCTTTCCTTCAAAATCTCAGTTCTTTAGTTAAGTAGTTCTCCTTCGCAGTATATCCTGCCTTTGCAACATTACTCTCTTGCTGCTTGGGGATCCCTTTTTATACCCAGTCTTGGATTACCATTACCATTTTTCTTCCCCACTTCTGTTCATGCTACTAAATTGAGATGAAGGAAGCCCCAGAAGCCTGTTGACTAGGCCAAAAACTAATTTGGTATCTAATCTCATCTGAGCCCTTAGGGCCACTGGCTACTTATCCCATCCCATGCAGCAAAATCTTCCAGCCTCTCTTCTCCTTTCCCCTTTCCCCCTCCCCTCCAGTCCTCTCCTCTCCTCTTCTTACACTTTTCTTCCTATTCCTCAACAGAGGGTCTTACATCATGCTTCCCTAAAACAATTCAGACTATCCTTGGGAGTAGCCTTGTAGTATATGAGATGTTCATGGAGCACTAGCATCTCTGGAGTGAGGGCTTGCTGAACCTTTTTTAGGGCTATTTATCCACCTTTGATGTTCACTTTCACCCACTCTCACCTATGGCTCCAAGAAGCTGTAGCATGTGCAGTAGCCATAGCACAGGAAAGCCATCTTGGCAGATGGACTAAATCAGGTTGAAGATAACTAAGAGGTCTTAAACCTGTCGGTGAGTTGGGGGATGTCTACCCTGAGCATGTGTAGACTTAACCCTGAGGAATGGGTGTATGAGAACAGTTGGTTTCAACAGACCATGAAGTTAGTTGAAGCAGATGCTTTGGAGTGCTTAGAGCTCGGTCAGACAAAGATGCCAGGACATTACCAGTCCCCCTGACTTTGTCTTGCCATTGGATTCCAATGACTCTGAGAAAGAGAGTAAGGCTTACTACTTTGGGCTTCACTTAAGTCCGGTTCATTCACAAGTCAAGACATCATCTTGTGACGTCACGGGAATGACTTTTATCCATTGGTTCTTCTCTCGATGCTTACAGATACCCAGATCTCACAGGTTTAGTGCATCCTGCTCTTATTTTCTCTTTATATTTCTCTTATATCTATGTAGTTCTTACATTTCTCTTTCTCTTCTACCCAATTTTTGTCCAGTCTGTAGAGAAATAGTGATAACTGTGGAGTATTTATTTTATACCCTATTACTTTGTTGAAACAATTGTCCCAATTATTTTAAAGTTTTATTTTAAAAACTCATATTATCTGCAAGTCAATGTGAATTCTGTCTTTTCTTTGCAATGCTTAGTTCCTTAATTTCTTTTTCTTGTCTTGTTGCTACTGCTAGCATTTCTAGTATCATGTTAAGTAACAATGATAACATTGGACATACTTGTTTCATTCATGATTTTATTAAAAAGCTTATAGTATTTCCCTGCTAAAAATAATGCTAGATATTGGTTTTAGGGGAATGTTCCTGATAATTTTAAGAAAAATTCTTTCCATTTATGGAATGCTTAATTTTTTTGACAGAAATTAATACTGAAGTTTTTCAAAGGCCTTTTAGGCATTTATAAATATCAACATCATATATTTTTGCTCTTAATATTATTTTATTATGCAAGTTATTTTATTAATTTAACCTTATGTATAGTCCGTGTTCTAGGGCAACTACTCCAACTCTCACCCTGCCTGACAAAGTGAATTCTCAGCGCAAAACTACTAGGGGTCTAGGTACTCCAGAGGGTTGTTTTTTGAGACAGAATGTTTTTCTAACTCTATAGATCACAAACCTTCATTGGTGTGCTTCTTGCTATAATTATTAGTTGAGGGCAATTAGTTTGCCAGGCGTAATTAGCTTTCAGACCTGTCTTCTAAATGTTGCAGGTCATGGCATCACCTTCCTGATGTCAGGATCCTCTTCAAGAACAAAGGACACAACCACAATTAGGACAGTAAAAAATCACTTAGTATAAATATATTCCCAAAAGTCTGGGCCACAGTCTCCCACAGGTATATACAGAACCCAGGGTAAAGTGGGCTCAAGCTTAGAGCACATTCATAGCAAAGGAATAACATAGAGTTTCAAGAAGTCTTTTTAATGTAGTCCTCCATAGGATTTTCTGCTAGGTTCTTTGTATCCTCTCACCTTCCCTTAAATGCTTCCTTCTCAGGGTTTAGCTGAGGATTTAGCAGTACCAGACATACGAACCTTTCAGGAGTGAACTGGCTCCATATTTTATAGACAACTCACAGGGTGTGTATCTAAGTTCTCTTGGCCAATCTGAACAGACTTCCAATGCAATATTACTCTAGTTGATCAAGAATGTTTTCATGCTTAGTCTAACATCCATGAAATTTTCTCACCTGGTTAAGGTATCAGGGCTTAGTATCTTGATACATTATTTTACATAGGGTGGGACAATTAGATTGATTTAAGTCAACCCCCACCCTTATACTTGAAGTACTGGTATAAATGTAACTTGATCATAATGAATTTTTAAAAGTTTAATATTTTTGCATAAGTTTTCCCGGTTGATATCAGTCTACAGTTCTCTTTCTCTTACTTTTCCTACCCCTAGTTCCCAGGTTTTGGCCATCAGATGATATTTGTTTATGGACAATCTGGCAGGTTGTCTTTTTTTCAAATATAATTTTGATGATGTCTTTTGGAGCATAAGAACTATCTGTCTTCTAAATGTTTGATGGATTTTATTTGTGCATCTGCATGGTCCTGGTGGTTTTATTTTTTCTTTCTGGGCCATCTCTAGTTGTCCTGATCTGGCCATTGGACTCACATGGCTATGGAGAAGAAAGTAAAGCTGGAAACTTTGCACAGCCCTCCCTCACTTAAATCCAATTCAGTTGCAAGTCATGGCATCACCTTCCTGATGTCATGATCCTCTTCAAGAACAAAGGACACAATCACAATTTTTTCATTATTGAGGATATAATTTTTATTCATTATTTAGGGCTACATTTTAAAAATTAGGTTTTGCTTTTTTAATCATAATATTGTATTATGAGATGTAAAATTACTTAAGATTTTTGACTTTCTACATTTGTTTATTAATTCTTTATGCCCTTGAATGTGACCAAATTTTGAATGAGTTTCATTGGAGCCTTTAAAAATGTGTATATTCTTATAGTCCTATCTAAAAATCTATAAAGTTTTATCAAATCCAGGTTTTCATACTTTTCTTTCTTTTCAAAAAATTATTGATATATTTATTTTGGACACAACAGACTTTTTCTAACAAACACCCAAATGAATTCCCTTACAAGATGTTTTACAAGGTACTTCTTCCCAGCCAACAGTTTTTCAGTTCTTTACACTGCCTAGTTTGGCATACTGTTTGCTTTAACAAGTCCTTTAGAAGTTTTCAGTACATCTGGAAGAGAAAGACTCTCTCCAGGGACTTGCACAACACAATGAAACAGCGTAAGTGACACAATATAGTGATATAGGAGAAGTTACCCAGGTAAACACCTAGAAGCTACCCAGACTACACAGCCTGGCTACATCAAGTTTCCATCCTGCTCTCTGGTTCTCTTGTTCCTTCTCATGATGGCATGTTCAACTGTACAAAATAAAGACCAGTCTAGAAATACCAGTCCAGCAGTGTATATGAGTTTAGCTTTTGTAAGCTAGCTGCAGATAGGAGGAGAGATGATGGTATCCTTGTCAGGACAAGTGGCAGTAGCTGCTGCCTTCTGCCTTACAAATCTATTTCCTACCCTTCCTGATGATGATGACATCAGTTTTCAGACTCAGGTTGTGACGCACATAATTATTGTTCATTAACTCCTGATATACTCTGGATTCGGTTTCTAGGTTAGTGTAGCATCTAATCCACATAGACACTGTGGGAGCATAAGCATGCCACACAGGCTTCTTATCTCCTTTGGAGTCATTTGCAAAGTGTCATACAGAAGGAACTCCTCCCCAATATACCCAGTAGTTCACTTCTGCACTCTCTACTTCACAATGAATGGTCCCAAAGACGAACTGATTTGATATTTATGCCAGCATCATCCTTCATCAGTTATCTTACCTAAATACAATTTTTCTCTAACACAGGTCTAGGTGGAAACTATCAAAATGTTTGGCTAGTAGATGACCGTGGGTACTGTTCCTAAGGTCCTATTATTCAGTCATGCCTGAATCTTCCTTTCCCCGTTTTGGCAAATGTACTAGCATGACTTAACATTTCCTCTTCCAGCTCATTTTAGAGATGAGGAAACTGAGACAAACTGGACTAAGGGACTTGCTCAGGGTCACACAGCTAGTAAGCATCTGAGGTCAGATTTGAACTTAGGAAGATGAGTCTTCCTAACACTATTCTCTCAACTGCATCGCTTAGTCACGCCACCTAACGGCCCATTCTATCCCCATATCCATTACCAAAAGGAATGTAAAGTTCTTTGCAAACCTTAAAGCATCATATGAATGCTAATTATTATAATTAGCCTTTAGCTGCTTGTCTTCAATAAATAAAATGAAAAAGCCGTGTATAGTTGGGAATGGACAACACCTTCATTTTCAAAAGGGAGGAGGTTGATTCAATTCAATAAAAAATTTCTTAGGAGATGAGATCACAAAACTAGGAGAGGAAAAAAGTCAGTTCTTTCTCTGATGGAGCTTATAATCTAATAGAAATAATGAGATACTTGTACAAATAATTGGAAAACAAATTAGGAAAAGTAATTAACTTTAGAAACAAAGCCAAACAAATTGCTCTGAGAGGTCAAGGAGGGAGTGGTAAGTGAAGGAAGGTGAGTGGCACGGAGGAGGTAGAGCTTGCAGGAAGGGAAAGATATCAATAAGTAGAGACACTGGGGAAGTCTGTTCCTATCATGGGGACTTCAGATGCATGGAGGCAGGAGGAAGCAACAGAACATAAGGGGAGACACAATAGGTCATTTAGATAGGAGCGTAGAATATGTGAAATATATAAAATATCTAAAATAAGGCTAGAAAATTGGATTGGGGTCACATGAGGAGGGCCCCAGATGTCAGTCTATGTATCAAACAATAGATCGATGAATTTGACATTGTGGTGTTGTAGAAAGAACAATGGACTTATAGTCAGAAATCTGGATTTAAATCTGGTCTCTGACACTAGCTATGTGACTGGTAGCAAGGTACTCAAATGTCTGTGAGCCTCAGTGGCCTCATCTGTAAAATGGAAACAACATTTGTTACCTACCCTAAAGTGTTATTATGAGGCAAGTTCTTTGTAAAACTCATAGACGGGTAGATAGACAGACAGACAGCCAGATAGCTAGATCTAGATATATGAATGCGAATTATTATTAGACATTGATTCCTGGTAAAATTCTAAAATGCTTTATTAAAGAGGAAGGGAGAATGTGAGAAGAGGAAGAGATTATAGAGCTAGCATGGAATTATAAAGAACTAATCATAACCATCCTAACCTCTTTTCATTTTTCAGTTAGATCTATAGATCAAGGGTTTGATATGGGCATAATACATTTAGTTTTCAACAAGACATCTGACAAGTTTACCCAGATTTAGCCCAGCCTTAGGGTTGAGCTCCTACATTTCTTTGTGAAGGCATATGGTACAATTCATGGATACAAAACCAAACAAAAAACAGAACAAAAATCAAACAAACTTTCCTGCCCTACCCAAGCTCAAGGAGCACTATTCATGAAGCTTTTCTTTAGGTGTATGTGATATGATCCTTAGTATAATGTCCAGGGTAGAAATAGTGCATTTTAATTAATAGCATTTAATGTTTCAAAAGTATCTTGATTTTATAATGAGTTTCTAGTTTTGTCTATAGAAAATCCTTACCAAAGTATTTATAGTACTCCAATGCAAGAAAAAGAAATGGAAAAAACAAAATTATTATTCCTATGCTCTGGCTATAACTGTGGTATTAAATACTCCAACTAGATAGTTGTCTTCTCTTTTGGTTGATAAATTTCCAGGAAAAACTGAGCCATAACTGGAAATAAAAATACCTAGAGCAAATTCAATTCAGTCAGGTTGGGGAAAAGGAGACAAATTTCTTAGGTATGACCATACCTATCTGTGATTGCAGTAGACTGGAGAACACAGGTCATGGACTTGAAAAGATTGAGAAAATCATACTCAAAGGTGATAAGACTTGGGGTGGAAAAAAGACTGCAAACCAGCCACTAAGCTTCATGGGGGGAGAAGAGCGACCTAGAGATCCATAGTTGACCAGAATGTGGGCAGAATGGAGGGAGCTTTATGAAGGAAGAGAGAGGTGATTGCTCAGTGATGGGTGCAGAGGTAAGGTCTGAAAGATGCAGCAAATGGGTAGAATGACAGACTTGGAGTCAGGATGATATAAGTTTAATTTCTGCCTTGGACACTTACTGACTGTGTGACCCTGGACAAGGCATTTAGTCCTTCTGGGCTTCAGTTTCTGCATCTCTAAAATGAAGGGACTGAACTCAGTGATCTCTAAGTTCTCTTCCATTGATAAATACTGTTATTCTGAATTTGTGTGTCAAGGGCTGTGAGAAAATGAGCAGCCCTGGGGCAAGGTGTCTTTGAGATGCTTACATGCAGGTAGGCAACTGGAGCCATTCTTATAACAGATGGCAATAAACGTTCATAGGACTGAGAGGTCAAGTGAGTTACCTAAGGTAACAAGTAATATGGGGCAGAGACTGAATTCACATTTAGATCCTGAATCTCCAAGTTGTTTCCACTATTCTACAATGCCTTGGGGATGAAAGGGAGGGAAACTAGATTTTAATTAGCACCAGAAAATGGAAGAAATATGAAAGGAAGAAATGTAGGATGAAAGGGTGTTCATAAGAGGAAGAATGATGGGAAGTTTGTAATGAAGAAAGTTTAAAGGGAAGGGGAAGGAAAATGAAGACTGGGGAGGGCCTACAGCTGACCTTATTTTGAGGAAGGAGGAATGATTGGAACGCATCACCTTTCCTGTTAGTATTCTTGTTCAGGGTGTAGCACCTGGCTCAGGTTCCCAGGCAGTCAACCTTGAAGAGCAGGCAATCCTTGAGAGGCAGGATGGTCATAGGACACTATGGGTGGTGTCCTGTAAATCAAGTGGGAATATAGAGAAATGATTTCCCCTGTTCCTATATCAGTGCCTAGGTCAAAGCCCACCTGTACTAGTTCTGGTTTTGGGAAAGAGATTCTACTGGGAATGATGACTTGTTTCAGTGTTTCTCAGTCTTCCATCAAGAAGTTTTTCTTAACATCTTGTTTTTTCTAGTTTTAAGTACATTTTTACCTTATCTGTCTCCTATTTTTATCTTCTACTTTTATTTATTTTGTTCTAACTTGTTATTTCAGCAGTGTGGGAACTTGCCATGTGAAAACTCCCCTGTGAAGGCAGATTGGAAATCTATCTGAAACTTCTAACTTTATTACCAAAATCCTGACAGGTTAAGTGACTTTGCCCAACATCACCCAATTAGGAAGTGTCTGAAGCAGGATTTAACCCAGCAGTAGATCCAAGATTGGCCTCATGTCTGCTATACCATGAGGTCTCTCATTTCCTGCTCACAGATAGCTAAACTGAGGCATGAGGAACTACTTGTGCCATAAGTTAATAATAAGAATTAGGAGTGCTAAGAGTCTGTCTGATGTTCTGACCAGAAAAGTAAGTTGTCTTTTTGGATTTAAGGGCCCAAAGGTGTGTATTTGGATCCTGGCTTTGTCTCTTTCCTACTGTGTTCTTTGGCAAATCACTTCGCTCTGCGCACCTAAGGTATAGTTAGGAACCTTGTCAACTCCTGAGGTTCTATCAAAAGGGATTCTTGTTCACAGAATGGTGGGACCCATAGCTTTATTTGTAGTTTAGCTCTCTTGCCATCTTGTGGACTTCTCTGATAATACATCACAATTCCAGGAAAGGATATTCCTACTGTCATACCCTAGTAAATCTTCATTCTGAATGCCCTCTTCTGGACATTTTCATGAATGCTTCCTGCCATCAATTTTCTGTGGCTTGAACTATATACTATCACGTATGTGCATGAAGAATGCATTATAAACCCTGCTTCTCTTGGGAGAGGAAAAATGTGATGGAAAGAACACTGAACTTAAGAGAACAAGAATCCTCTCTCATCCACGTTAGCTAGGGGAATTTGAGCAAATCCCTTAGCCTCAATGAACCATAGTTTTCTTAGTCATTAAAAAGGGAAAACTAACAGAATTACTGTGAGAAGAGCACTTTCTAAAACTTTATTGATAGATTTTTTTTTGTGATATGCATCATGTGAAAAGAGAGGTGACCTTGGAGCCAGTAAGAACTGAGTTCAAATCTTGAATCTGACACATATGGGCTCTAAGACCCTGGGAGAACTCCCATAACTTCTCAGTGCTCTAGGCAACTCTCTTAGAATAAAAGTTGTAGGTAAAGTGCCAACATGCTTTAGTAGAGAAGTGCCTTCATCTGGGAATTTCCTATATCAATAAATCATGGGTTCAGAAGCTATCATCTATCCTTTTTTTTTTATATACATCTCCTTCATATTCCACTATATCCCTCCCTTTCACCCACACAAAGAAGAAACTCTTAAAACAAAGAATAAGAGAATAACAGGGGGAAATCCATTAAGCAAAACTAACCAACACATCAACCTTGTCCAAGAGTAGACTCAATATTTGACATCCATAGTCCCATAGGTCTGTAAAGAAGAGAAATGTATTCTTTTATCTGTTTTTTGGGGTCAAGCTTGATAATTATAACTACACAATGTTCAATTTTAATCAACCAACCAATCAATCAAAAAACATTTTATTAAGTACCTACTTGATGAAAACGCAAAAAAGTGAAACAAACCCTGACCTAAGTGTGCTTATGGTTATAATAGGGAAGATAGGTGCCTATATACAGAATATATACAAAATTAATACAAGACAGTTTTGGGAAGCAAAGCACTAGAAGCTGTGGTGATCAGAAGGTGGTACCTGAGCCGAGTCTTAAAGGTAACTAGGGATTCCAAGAAGCAATGATGAAGGAGCACATTATAGACCTGATTGTGCAAAGACATGGAGGAAGGAGATGGTGCATTGGAATTGGGTGAAGATCCTATAATAGAGGGGAGCAATACATCAGAGGGCTGGAAAGATAGAGAAGGGTTGGGTTGTGAAGAGATTTCAATGTAAGGAATTTATATTTGATCCTAGAGGTAATAAACCACTGGCGTTAACTGAATAAGGCTGGGGACAAGCTAATGTGGTCAGACCTACACTTCAGAAAAATTGTTTCTGCAGCTGAGTAGATGGAATGAAGTAGAAAGAAACTGGAGGCAATGAAATTAGGAGACTATTCAAATAGTCTGGCAAGAGGTGATGAGGACCCGAAACACAGTGGCGGCAGTAACTGGGGAGAGAAATGATTGTGGGTGATATGGTGAAGGTTGATGTGACAAGATTTGACAACAGATTGGATATGTCAAGTGAATATGAGTGAGGAATCAAAGATAATGGGAGTTTTTGAGCCTGGATGATGAAAAGGATGGTGATACCCTCAATAGAAATAGGAAAGGGAAGAACGGAAGTTTTTGGAGGAAAGATAATCGTGTTTTGGACATGTTGAGTTTGCGATGCCTTTGGGATGTCCAGTTTAAGATGTCTAAAAAGGCAATGAATGATATAAGACTGAAGCTCAGAAGAGAGCCTAAGGCTGGATATAGAGATGTGGTAATCAGTTGTATTGTGAAATTAGCTAAATTCATGGGAACTGATGAGATTACCAAAGGAAAAGTATAGAGTCCTAAGTGTGTAACTGTAAGAGAGGGGAAATTTGATTCCCTTCCCCACTATAGTTGAGAAAATCAGAGAGAGCAAAGAGTGAATAAGAGACAACCTGTCAATAAAGTTAATACCTAGTGATCTCTTTATGAAGAATGAACACCTTTCTCTAAATTAAAAGGAGCAAACCTATTAAACAAGCGAAAATTAAACACATCTTTTCAAGGCTTTAAATTATTCATTTCTGAAAGATTTCATCAATTTAAGTGAATCCAAAGTAAAAGCTAGAAGTGGAAGAGAAATTAGTTTTTGAAAAGAAATTGCTCTCGAGATTGTGGAAAAATTGGACAAACCTATGTGCTGAGTTTAGGGGGAAAACATCTGCTCTGCAGAAGACTGGCCAAACAAAACTACTGGGTTGTGTTGGGACAGACCCTCAGGCTGTATTATATTCCCCTTATTGGCAATAACGAAACTTAACTGATTCAGAGATTTCCCGCCCATACAGAATACTCTGGTGAGATTAACGACGCAGAAAACATAACAAACCTGAACTCTGGCAGTTCCTGAGAAGTCAAGATTAATGCACTCCCAAGCCAAAGTTAATACATTCTGCCCCAAATCACCAGACATCTTGTCCCTATTACTCAACCTCCCAAATAGAGAAAGTGGCCAAGCAGCCTCACCTTATAGGCCAATTGAACTTTCTTTTGCCCTGTAATGTCTCCCTAAGACTGTTGCTATCTCTTGGACAACTGCATATCTATGATGCTAATTAAGCTCTTTAATTTTCTGTTCTTGCCCCCTGACTAAAAGGCTTCCAGTCAAACTGACTAAGGTGGGAGGAATTATGTTTGGGAGGATGTCAAGACCTCTAGGTACAGGAACTCTCCAATAGGGAAAGGGGATTTCTCTTTCCTGTTACCCAGGATACTCAGCTGAGATACATTTAAATGAGATTCCACAGAAATGGAATTTTCTCTCTGAAAACAGTAGCATAGGGAAAGTTACATGAATGAGGAAACCCAAATGCTTGGGGGCAACTCCAGAACTATACAATTCTGTTTCATCTTTCAGTCTCAAGAATTATACCTACAAATACAATTATACATGCAACTTATTGAATGTGTTGGTCAGATGTTTCCACTGCTAGATTGAGTTGATCTAAGTAATGTTTGATTGATGACTCTTACTGGACATTGCCCAGTCCAATTAGTCTACCTGCTGGGGGATATCCCTAATTCTCTCCTTCCAAGCTGTTCCTCTGTATAGCTTATGATCAGTAACAAATTCTCATTTTCTTTTTGTGATCAGGTTGGTTACATTTTGTACCATAATCACAACAGTTCTGTTATCTATATTTCCTGAGATAGGAACCTTAACATTCTCTAGTTCTTCAAATCTTCCTATACAAATGCTCTCCATTCCTTCCTGAATTCAATGGCCTAATCTGCCTAAAACAAAATAAATAAGTAAATACAATAATAAAAATAATTAAAAAATGAAATCTCCCCAGACCTAAAAATAACAGCATCCCTGTTACTTCAAGGCTACTAAGTTGCTGAAGAGGAAAATGAAGAGCCTAATTTCCCTAATCCATAATGAGCATATATAAGGCAGGTAGACGTGAAGGTCATTAGTGTCATTAGTGAAGGTCATGAATCCTAAGCAGGCAATTGCTCTCCCTATAATTCTGTCAAATTAATGGGAGAAAGTACAATAGTTCTTTACTGTTGTTTAGTTGTGTGGAGTTCTTCATGACCCCATTCGGGGTCTTCTTGGTGAAGATACTGGAGTGGTTTGCCATTTCCCGATCCAGTTCATTTTACAGATGAAGAAACTGAGGCGAACGGGGTTAAGTAACTTGCTCAGAATCATACAGTTAGCAAGTGTCTGAGGCTAAATTTGAACCCAGTACTTCCTGACTCCAGGCCCAATGGCCACCTACCTAGCTACCTAATACTTCTTTACATTTTCTTTGAAAGCTATGAATATAACCACTCATTTTCTCAGTTACTTGGGAAACTCAGTTAAGATACATTTAAATGGGATTCAACAGAAACAGGGAATTTTCTATCCATAACAGTAGGTGGCACCAGATAAAAATAAATGGGCCTAAAGAAAGAAACACTCATTTAGAGTTTTTTTTGATGTTGACTGAGTGGCCAGAATTAATAATCAATAGGAAAACAATAGGAAATGAGCTTTGGATTGTTCTCCCAATAATGACAATAGTTTCATCTGGATAAATCTACTAGTCTTTTGTGCTCAACTACAAGTTTTTAAGGTAGGAATTTTGTAAGATTGGGGTAAAAGGTGCAGTACATACCTCTAAAATGGGTTGATCAATAATATGGAACCAGAGACTTCTCAGAGACCTCACTAGGGTTGATAAGTACATTGGAATGAGTCTTAGTATTTCAAAATACTCTGGAAGTTGCTAAGGTGAGGGGTGGGGTGGGGAGAGATGAATAATTTAAACATGCCTTACCCCGCTACGCACCTAGCACCAGTACTACAGAAACCCCTGCCTTTATAACTAGGCTGACTATTGGTGGTATCCTGTTATCCTTCCAAATTTTAATAGGAAATTGTTAATTAAATTAACATTGCCAATGCTCTTGTAAAGAGAATCCCTTTGATTCTGAGTTGGAGGATGCCTGAAATGTATGGGTGTTCAGGGAGGACTAGTTCCTCTGGTGTCAGGACTTGCTGAACCTTTTCAGGGTTGCTTATCCACCTATAGTGTCTTCCTGCCACCAAACTCTCACCTGTGGCTCCAAGAAACTGTAGCTTGTGCAGGGGCCACAACCCAGTAAAACCCTCTCATCAGAATGACTAAAACAGGTTGAGGGTACCTGACAGCCTCAGACCTGCTGGTGAGGTAAGGGGATGTCTACTCCAAGCAAGTGAAGACGTCCCCAGTGGAAGGGATGGATGAGAACAATATGTTCCAACAGCCATGAAGACAGCTAAAGCAGGTGCTGTGGAGCACTTAGAGTTTGGTCAGACATCAAAGAGGCCAAGGTCATCCACTGCATCCTGAGCCATTGTCAGTCATCTTGACTTTTGTCCTTCGATGACTCTGGAAGAGAGAGTAAGGCTGACAACTTTGTGCAATTGTGCCTCACTTAAATCCAATTCATATGCAAGTCAAGACATCACCCCTGGATATCACTGGTCCTCTTCAAAAACAAAAAATGAATAATGCAGGATCCCTAGGCTGAGATGAGATGACATGGCCTTTGGAAATAAGAATGATGGTAATAAAATCGGGGAATTGGGTTGGCTATATGTCTTGGGGCAAAGGGTAATTTCTACTACCTGACATTGTTTCCCTCAGGAATTGAGATTTCTACTTGGGCACAGTAGAAAAAGAGAATATGGTGAAATATCTATAAAAGCAAGAAAATACAAATCAGTTGTAAGAGAGAGCTGATTCTTCACATGGTTTAACTCCATGAAAGAAAGAGAAAGAATAAAGGAGGAAAAATAAGAATATAGCCCATGAATCAGAAAATAAAATTCACAGTAGATTAGAAAGGGAAATATATGATAAAGAAAACATAGGAAAATATAAAAAGCACAGTAAAAGCTATTGTATACAAAAAGCACATCTCAAAAGTAGACATATAGAATCAAAATGTAAGACTGGAACAAAATTTACTAAGTATCATTTGTAAAAAAAGCAGCAGAATGCGCCAAATGATGATAGTTGGAGAATGGAGTGAAGGCGTTGGGGAATTACCACAGGTGATGGGTGTGGTAGTGACTGAGCTCTGGCTTCTGAGGATTCACTCCTCAGCCCAGGGGAGAAGTGGGTTTTTTTTCCAGGTGTGATAGGCATGTAACTATTTCATCAGACTCTAGAAGAATTACCTGAAACAAATGAGCCCATTTGGATCTTGAAGCAAATTGACCTTAAGTAGAAAAGTCAAAGTTATTGTCTGAACTACTTATCTCTGGTTTACATACCAAGAAAATTTTCAGTAGGAGGAACAGGTCCATCATCAGATGTTGGCTGGGGATGCAAGTTTCATTGTGGACAAATGACACTGGCTCAGGCCCTCATCTGAGTCTCTGGGATAGGATTGGGGTAGGGAGGAGCACCAAGAATAGCCTGAAGAATATCATTGAGTCTTATTGTGTTTCTTATTGTTTGTCTTTATTCTCAAAGAGGACCATGACATCAGGGAGATGATGACATGACTGATTTCAGTGAAGGAGGACTGTGCAAAGTCACCAGCCTCACCTTCTCCTCCAGAGCCATCTGAGACCAATGGACAGATATTCATCATGATGACTGGAGGTGGCCCAGGATGCACTGGGAGACCCTAGCCTTTTTAGGCTAAGGTCTTTTCAGGTTCTTATTTGGAGTGAGAAAAAGCCCCTTCAATGAATAGGCCTCTTTAACTAGTTACTCAAAGCATGGCCCCTTTAATGAAAAAAAAATCAAGATGGGAAGGGAAAACCCTCAGGGTTCCTGACCGAAAGAGAAACAGTTATTATTTAGTACTTACATTTATTCTGTGTTGGAGGGCAGGGACCTATTGTCCAATCTATGAGCTCCAGAACGAGTTGGGTTTAAGGTTTGATGTTTGAGAAAGAAATCTAGCCAGTAAACCCAAAGGAAAAAAGGCAGCTTTTGGTTATTGAAATGTTGGTTGACTGTTGTCCTTTTTTTAAAAGTAGGACCAAAATGACATCACTGTGCTAAAGTCAAGTTTCAATGTGTATGACTATGGCTCATCAGACCAATATGAGCTCAGAATGTGCTACCATAGGTCAGCCACAAGTAAGTTCATGTGAACATTTGGGGTAGATACTCCCAATTTCCATATCCTTCATTTCCTTTGAGCTGTCTCAGTTCTGATTTGTGCATAGATCACATACTTTCTCAATTCCAAAGTTCTTGAGAGAGACTTTGAGAGTATCCTTGTATCACTTCTTCTCACCACCACGTGAACACTTGCCCTGTGTGAATTCTTCATAAAATAGTCTTTCTGGCTAGCATACATTTTGCATTCGAGCAACAGCATGATGTTTTTAGTCACATTGTCAAATGATTTCAATAAAGATGAACATGGCATCAAGGTCAGCTACTGCACCGATGGTAAATTCTTCAATTTGAAAAGACTACAAGCTAAGACCAAAGTGGAGGGAGTGTTGGTGCATGATTTTCTGTTTACAGATGATTGTGTACTCAATGCAGCCTCTGAAACTGAGATGCAACAAAATATGGATCAATTCTCTGCTGCTTGTGTTAATTTTGACCTAACAATTAACACCAAGAAAACTCAGGTGTTCCATCAACCACCACCACATCATCCATAGATAGAACCACTGGTTACAGCAAATGGAGAAGTTTTAAATGCTGTGGATAAATTCACTTACCTTGGTGGTATACTTTCCAGAGATGTACACATCGATAATGAGGTTGACACACAAATTGCCAGAGCTAGCTCAGTGTTTGGGAGGCTCTGAAGGAAAGTATGGGAGAGAAAAGGTATCAGGCTGACTACCAAACTAAAGGTCTATAGAGCCATTATTCTGATCTCATTGCTGTATGCCTGTGAAACCTGGACAATCTACAAGTACCATGCCAGGAAACTGAATTACTTCCATTTGAATTGTCTTAGGAAGATTCTGAAGATTACCTGGCAGGATAAGGTACTAGATACTGAGGTCCTTACTTGAACTAAACTGTCAAACATTCAAACTCTGCACAACTCCAATGGGCTGGCCATATTGTTCAAATCCATTGATATGTACCTTTCCCTGGGTAGAGCAACCCTGGTAAGAAGGAAGAGAAGAGGAGAGGAAAGGAGAGGAGAGGAGAGGAGGTGCTACTCACTCACAGGTTATGTTTGTCCTTTGATCTCAAACAGGACCATCACATCAGGGAGATGATAACATGACTTGCAGTTTACTTTGATTTGAGTGAGTGAGGTACAAGGTTACCAGCCTCATTTTCTCCTCCAGAGCCATCTGGGTCCACTGGTCAGATGTTCATCAGGACTACTGGAGATGTCCTGGGATGCAATGGGAGACAGTCCCTTTTAGTCTAAGGTCTTTTCAGGTTCTTAACTTTGGGTGAGATAAGACCCATTCAGTGAATAGACCTCTTTAAGAACTTACACAAGGGATGACCCCTTTAATAAAAGAAATGTACTTCTTATACAGAAAAGATGTTGCTGTTAGTCTATCCATAAAGTGATAAACATGGACAGAGGAGGAGAAAAATCAACCAGTGAATGGTTTGGACCAAAACAGTTGCACAGGTGTTAAAAAAAAAACTTGCTGTATTTAACAAATGGAATTCTTTAGTTGTTTATGTTTTAATGAATAGCGCAGTGGTCATCAAAGATATCAAATAAATGTGTCACATGTGTCCCTCCAACCTCAACCATTACAGTTCCCCCAGTCCTTGGCAGGGCCTTGGCTGGAGCAGAAGTTGTCCTGGATGTAGATTTGGCTAGAAATCCCTTTCGCTTATTATGCCCTTTGCTTGGACATAAACCAAATTAATCCCATCTACACTGATGCACTTAAGCTATTTTAGGATGCCCCACTCTTTAGGTGCTTTAAGAGAAAAGCCAAATAGCACCTGTTATTTCATAGGATTTTTAGGAGACAAGCTCATCTACCTGGATCTTCATACCACTCAGACTTTTGTTGACTCTGAGGAGGAATGGAATCCAGAGTTTCTATTTGTAGTGCCAATGCAATATTACAGCAAGTACAGTTGCCATGAATATCCAGCATAGTTCTGAATTGCAAAATATAATAGACTTTCTACATGAAAAATGCAATCAAAACATTTATTCAAACACCAGAAAGTCAAATCCCAACACCAGAAAGCCAAATTCATCATACCAATGAAGAAATCTATGTACATTACCAATGCAGGGAGAACTACCATCTCCAAGCTTTCCCTCTGTCAAGCTTTCCCACAAACAGGCTCCCCTAAGCAAAATGCCCTTCTCTCACTCACGGCTAGCTGCTTGCTTCCTCTCTCTTTCCCAGATCTTCCTGCTCTCACCAACTTCCTGTCAGCTTTGCTCCATCTCTGATTCTTCCTTTTCCACCTTTCTTGCTCCACCCCTTCCCATTCTACCTGTTCAGCAAGCTCCTCCCACCATAGGCTTCATGTGATTCAAATTCATGTGACTTAGGCTTGCAAATGACTTAAGCAGGTCATATAGGCTTATTAATGGATGAGAAAGATCTTCCCATTACATTAAAAACACATTAATTTCATTAAAATGCATTAACAATAAATCATTGCCAGCAATCCCCCCCCACATTCACCCACCCCCAATCAAGTGACTATCCTGGATTTGTACCCTTCAGTGGCATTGGGATTCTTTTGCAAAGAAGAAGATTTTGATACTTGGTGTGGGCTCATCCAGAAGGAGATAGCAAAGCCACAGAGTTTACAGATGTTTGAGCTGATTCAGAAGCATCCAGCCTTTTGTCCTCCCTTCATACTTCCAACCAAACCAGAAGAGACAACTTCATGTGCAGAGCTCATTGAATCCAACAATAAGCTATTTGAACTGGAAGAAGACTGAGATTTTGAGTATGTGAAATAGTATCATATAGCCTGTATCTACCACTTGGGACCACCCAGCACACAACTTTTCTAGCTACAGTGTCTGAATCATCAACAGCACAGAACTCAACTTCAATACGAAGTGAACCAGTTGCCATTTTCCCATGAGCTCTATGACAGAGATAGAGGTACAAAGACAGAGACAGACAGAATTCTATTGCTATATGGTAATCAAGCAAGAATATGATGCTTTTTGGTCTTATTTTGGAGACAGTGAACATAAAATAATGGTCTTGCTGTCTGTAGGGCACCTCTAGTCTTGTTTCAGAACCAGTTAGATGGTTGTTCTCTCTCTCTCTTCTTGTAACATGTCTCTTTACAAAGAGACAATTCTGGTTTCTCCTTTAGGGTTGTATCTTAGGAAGCAATTCTTTATAAAATTAAATTATCTGGATTGGGGAAAACAAATATTTTAATAGGCATTTTGAATAATGATAATTTCATATGAAAACATATCTATCAAGGGAATTATGGCAAATAGACCCTTTTTACAACCTTCTTCTTGTTTGGGAGAAGCTTGATTGCTGCTATGCCACCACCACGACTGCATATGATATATTTAACCCTGCCCTCAAGCTGAATCAGGATCTTTGAACTTGCTGATTTGGTTCAAGAAATAAAGAGTCAAAAAGTGATTTGTGCTTTTAAAAAAAGAACAAAAGTTAACCTCAAAGCAAAAGTTACGATTCACAATATCAATAGAAATAAACAAGGAAATGTAAAGAAACCATAGAAAATCATCCAATATGAATACTAAGCATACATGGACCAAATGGCATAATATCTAAATTCATAAAGTAAAAATTAATTGAATTGCAGAAAGTTAAAGATAGTAACAATATTGATAGGAAATTTTAATAATCCTCTTTCAGAGTTGGGCAAATTTAATGAAAAGATAAGCAAGGGGAAAAATAAACTTGGAGAATTTAGAGTTGACATACTTATGATTTCTTCTGAATATGAAAAATAAAGTAGGTATGAGTATTTATATATACATGTTGACATGTATATGTACACACATGTATAAAACATACACGTGTGTACATACATACATGTATGTCATCGAGTAACACATAACATTGTCTATAAAAAGAAAAATTATAAATACATGTAAAAAAACAGATATAAAGTAAACATGGTCTTTATCATAGGCAATACAACTAAAATATATAAACCTAAAAGAAGACTTAATGACACTGAAGAAGTAATAACTATATGAAAGAAAATGATAAGAATGAAATGATATGCTAAAATGTCTAGGATGCCACTAAAATGGTTCTTAGAAGAAAAATTGCATCTCTGAGAACACACACTATCAAACTGAAAAAAAGATGACGAAGATACTAGGTATACACTTTTAAAAACTGAAAAATAAACAAGCAATTTCAAAATAAACACAAAGGAGAAATATTTGAAAGTCAGAGAAAATATGGAAAAACTGGAAAATTAAATTATAAAAATGATAAATACAACTAAAATCTGGTTCTTTAAAAAGTTCAACAAAATTAACAAACCATGAATTAACTAATTGTAAAGAAAAGAGAAGAAAATCAAATTATCAAAAGAAAAACATGTACAAGGTTAAATCACAACAGAGAAGAAATAAAAATAATTCTAGTACAAAGTTATGTAAAGGCAAAATTAGGAATTAAGAGGGGAGAAATAGATATAGAAACATAAAATACCTGAACCAATTGAACAATAGATATCTTTAACAATGTTATTTTGGAAAAAGAAATAGAATTACCTGTATTCTACTACAAAAGGAATAAAGAAGCCTGTTGCAAATCCATGTGTGTCTACACACACACACACACACACACACACACACACACACACGCACGCACGCACATACACATACACACGTCTATTTATGAATTTTATAAGATTCTTAAAGAATAATTAATACCTTAAATAATGCCTTATATCTAATTCCTTAATTAATACCTTAAATAACAATTACAAAGATTGAGAAAGAAAAGACTCTACCAAACTTCTTTCATAAAATGTTATTGATACCTAAACTAAGCAAAGAAAGAATATTAGTTCATCAAATTTAAATACAATCCTGCCTAAAAGATTATAGCAATATATTTAAAATTTACTCATTATGATTTATGCCAATGAAGCAAGAAGTTTAACCTTAGAGAAACAATTAGCATAATCATATTTTTTAAACGTCCAAAACCACACGACTATTTCAATAGATACAGAAAAAGCTTTTGACAGGGTATATTACTCATTTATGCTATAAATCTCTGCAAAGCATAAGCTAAAAGATCCTTGTTTTAATATGATAAAAGTTTATCTCTAAAATTAAAAGTTAATATCATATGCGATGGAAAAATGGAAAAAAAAGATTTTCTTATAAATAGAGGAGAAAGCAAGAATACCTCCTTTTCCCACTGTAATTTGATATGGTTCTAAAAATTTTAGCAAAAGCAATAAAACAAGACAAAGGAATTGAAAACAAAGACTGGGAAAGAGGAGACAAAATCATTTCTCTTTACTATTAGAAAATCCTAGAGTATCAGTAATGAAACCAATTTAAACAATTCATTTGATCAACAAAATAACAGAACACAAACCCCCCACAAAGTCATTAGCATTTCTATAGCGCAGTAACAAAATCCAGGAGAAACTAATAGAAAGATAAGTACCTATTAAAATAATTACAAAATGCAGAAAAGAAAAATGAAAAATATTGGAGGGGATGTCAGAAACCTGGGATGCTAATGTAACACTGATGGAGTTGTGAACTAATCTAACCATTCTGAAGACCAATTTGAAACTATGCCCAAAGGGAAATCAAGCTTTGCAAATATACCTTTTGACGCGGCAATACCACCGCTAGATCTATAGCCCAAAGAGATTCAAAGGCAAAAGGAAGGACCTATTTATACCCAAATATTTATAGTGGCTCTGTTTTGTTGTGGCAAAAAAATTGGAAATTGAAGGGATGCCCATCAACTGAGGAATGACCAACCAAGTTGTGGTATGTGATGTGAGGGAATACTATTGTGCTGTGTAAGAAATGATGAACAGAAGACTCTCAGAAAACTCTGGAAAAACTTACACAAACTGATGCAAAGTTAAATGAGCAGAACTAGGAGAACATTGTACACAAAAATTGCAATATTGCATAATCAAATGTGAATGACTTTACCTTGTAGCAATACAAAGGTCTAAGATCATTCTGAAGGATTTATGATGCAAAATGCTATCCACCGCCAGAAAAAGAACTGAGTTAAACGCAGATTGAAGCATGCTATTTTTTATTTTCTTGTGTGTGTGTGTGTGTGTGTGTGTGTGTGTGTGTGTGTGTGTTGTCTGTGTTTTCTTTCGTAATGTGACTATTAGGGAAATATGTTTTGCCTGCCTACACATATATAATCTATCTCAAGTTGCTTGCAATCTCAGGAAGAGGGAAAAGAAGGAGGAAAGAAGAGAATTTATAAGTAAAATTTTTAGAAAATTAATGCTAAGAATGGATTTTACATGTAATTGGAAAAAATAAAAGATTAAAAAGAAAGATTCTACAAATGAGGCTTCAGCAGTATGTGATTCTAGAATTACTAGAAGAACAGAGTGGTTTTCAAAGAGGCAAAAGAACTAGGATCAAATTGCCAGCATTAGTTGGATTATGAAAGAAAGCTAGGGAATTCCAGAAAATCATCTGTTTCTGCTTCATCGAGCACACTAAAGCCTTTGACTGTGTGGATCACAACAAAATGTGACATGTCCTTAAAGAGATGGGAGTGCCAATTAATCTCACTTGTCTCCTGAGGAACTTGTATGTAGACCAAAAAGCAATACTTTGAACTGAACATGGAACAGCTGATTGGTTTAAGATTAGAAAATGAGTATGACAAGGCTGCCTATTGTCACCTTATTTCTTTAAATTATATGCAGAGTACATCATGCAAAATGCCAGTCTGAATGACTCAAAAGCTGGAATTAAGGTTGCCAGGGGAAATATCAACAATCTCAGATATACAGTTGATAACCCCTTTGATGGCAGAAAGTGAAAAGGTATTAAGAAACTTCTTGATACAAGTGAAAGAGCAGAGTATAAAAGCTGGCTTGAAGCTTAACATAAAAAAATTCCCTAATATCTTGATAACTGGTGAATTGGAAGCAGTGTCAGATTTTATATTCTCGGGCTCAGAGACCATTTTGATCTTTGAGGCAGTGACTGCAACCATGAAATTAAAAGATATATATTATTTTTAAATTAGTGAAATAACTAAAATCAATTAAAAGATATATAAAAAATATAAATTAAAAACTCCTTGAAAGGAAAGCTATGGCAAATTTGGGCAGTACACTAAAAAGAAGAGAAATCACCTTGTTAATAAAGGTCCATGGAGTCAAAGCTATGGTGGTAATGAATGGCTGTGAGTCTTTATATGACTATAAGGACTATATGGAAAGCTGTGCACTCCAGAATCAATACTTTTGAATTGTGGAGAAGACCTCTGAGATTCCCTTGGACAGCAAAGAGACCAAATCAGTCCATACTTAAAAGAAATTAACTCAGACTATTCCCTGAAAGGTCAAATACTGAAACTGAACCTTAAATATTTTGCCACATAATAAAAAAATAGAACTTAATGGAAAAGACCCTAATGTCGGAAAAGATTGAAGGCAAAAGGAAAAAGATATGAGAGTGAGATGCATAGATGGAAGTACGAAGCAATGAACATGAGCTTGGACGGACTTCAGGAGACAGTGGAAGACAGAAGGGTGGTCCATGGGGTCAGGAAGAATCAGACCTAACTGAATGACTAAACAACAATACAGATGATCTTGAAAGTTCTTTCCAGCTCTAAATCTAAATCTCAGCTGCAGCCCATTCCTCTCTCAGTTTTGGAAAAAGAAGAGGCTCATCCTGATCAGAGCTTTGCTGGCAAATGTTTAGCAAGTATCTGGGGGTGGGGAGAAGTTGTTAATACTTTCTTAAGTCAAGATGACCAAAAAAGCAATAGATCAAGTCCTGATTTTTTAGTGGCAATTTTGGAAGTTTACATTGAAAATTTGACAATTAACTCTCCTCAGCTGGTTGAAGATGGTTCCAGAAGAGCCCTGACCCCGACTCACCTTTTGGAGACTTTTGAAGATAAAAGCAAATGGGAAAGTTCAAGTTGAATGGTTACTCACAAGCATTTGACTGCTAACATTTGGGCTTTTGTGATTTCTTAAACTTTGAAGCACAGCTTAGAAAAATTGCTAATACAAATCATGAATATTAGCAAAATTTGAATTGCAGTCTCTTAAGTGTTGTTGTCATTCCGTTGTGTCTGACACTTTGTGATCTCATGAACTATAGCACGTCAGGCCCCTCTGTCCTCCATAATCTCTAGATACCTGTCCAAGTTTATGTTCATTATTTCCATGATACTATCTATCCACCTCATCTTCTGCCATCCCCTTTTCCTTTTTCTTTCAATCTTTTTCAACATCAGAATTTTTTCCATTGAGTCCTGTTTTCTTGTTATGTGTCCATACTATTTAAGCTTCAGCTTTAGTATCTGACCTTCCAATGAATAGCCTGAATTAATTTCTTTATATATTGACTAATTTGATCTCCTTGCTGTCCAAGGGACCTCAGAAGTCTTCTCCAGTACCACAATTCAAAAGTGTTGATTCGGTAGTACTCAGCTTTCCTTACAGTCCAGCTCTCACACTGCTATCTGGAAATGTCATACATTGCTACTGGAAAAACCAGAGCTTTGACTATATAGATCTTTGACAACAAGGTGATGTCTCTTCTTTTTAGCGTACTTTCCAGATTTGCCACAACCTTCCTTTCAAGGAGCAAGCATCTTTCAGTTTCATGGCTACAGTCACTGCCTGCAATGATCTTTGAGCCCAAGAATATAAAATCTGACACTGCTTTCATTTCTTCTACCTCTATTTTATTAGGAAGTGATGGGATTAGTTACTAAGATCTTAGTTTGGTATTTTTGATGTTTAGCATCAAGCCAGCTTTTATACTCTCCTCTTTCACTTTCATCAAGAAGTTTCTTAATTCCATTACACTTTCTGCCATCAAAGTGGTTATCATCTGTATATCTGAGATTGTTGATATTTCCCCTGGCAACCTTAATTCCGGCTTCTGATTCATGCAGTCTGACATTTTGCATGATGTACTCTGCATATAATTTAAAGAAATAAGGTGACAATAGGCAGCCTTGTCATACTCATTTTCTAATCTTAAAGCAATCAGCTGTTCCATGTTCAGTTCTAAGTATTGCTTCTGGGTCTATGTACAAGTTCCTCAGGAGACAAGTGAGATTAATTGGTTCTCTCATCTCTTTAAGGACTTGTCACCCATTTTGTTGTGATTCACATAGTTCAAGGCTTTAGTGCAGTCAATGAAACAGAAGTAGATGTTTTTCTGGAACTCTCTTGCTTTCTTTCATAATTCAGCTAATGCTGGCAATTTGATCTCTAGTTCCTTTGCCTCTTTGAAGACCAGCCTGGTCTTCTAGTAATTCTTGGTTGACATATTGCTGAAGCCTAGCTTTCAGACTCTCAGCCATAAATAACCTTGCTGGTGTGTGAAATGAGCACAGTTGCTTAGTAATTTGAACATTCTTAGTCATTGCCCATATTTAGGACTGGAACATACACTGATCTTTTTCAGTTTAGTGGCTACTATTATATTTTCCGCATTTGCTGGCATACTGAGTACAGTACTTTAATAGCATTACCTTGTATGATTTTGAGTAGCTCAGCTGGAATTCTATTACCTGCACTGGTCTTATTGTTTGCAATGCTTTGTAGGGCCCATTTGATTTCATTTTCCAGGATATCTGGCTCTAGGTCAGTAACCACACCACTGTGATTATTGGTGATGTTAAGATCTTTCTTGAATAGTTCTTCTGTGAATTCTTGCCATCTCTCCTCAATCTCTTCTGCTTCTGTTAAATCCTTTCATTTTTGTCTTTTATAATACCCATTTTTGCATGAAACTTTCCCTTGATAGCTCTAATTTTCTTGAAGAGATCTGTTGTCTTTCCCATTCCGTTATTTTCTTCAAGTTTTTTTTTTTTTTTGCGTTGCTCATTTAAGAAAACCTTCTTTTCCCTTTTTATTCTCTGGAATCTGCATTCAGTTGGGTGTATCTTTCCCTTTCTCCTTTACTTTTCACTTTCCTTCTTTCCTTAGCTATTTGTTAGAGCTTTTCACTAAAAACTCTCTGTCTTGGGTAACCCTGTATGGCATAGCTCATTGTTTCATTAAGCTATACAAGCCCTCTGCCATGGGGTGGGGAAGGGAGGGATGGAGAGGGTGAGTTATTTCAATTACTTTAAGCCATTTTCTTCACCACCTCAGACAAACCAGGAAAGTAAGTCAGTCAGGAATAGCTCTTTTTTCCTGTTCTGCCTAGTGAAACTAATTATTGTTATTTTAATCTTTTCTTTGAGCATTGTCTTTCCAATCTCACCAGCATTATAAACATAAACATAGACATCATACTTCCTTGATAATCTTGTGACATTGTGGCATGTTTTATTAAACGAGGTACAATACTGGTCATTGAGATCTGAGACTAGCAATTGTATGTCTCTAAAGGAATATGATATTAATACTGTACCTTTCTCATCCTTCCCAGTCATAGAATCTGTAGGGCCTTGATCCAAATGACAAATTATATGCATTTATCAAGAATACCTGACAACCTACAAGCTTGACCTTTAATTAACTAAGAGGGAAATGAGGGAGTAGGAGAATAGTCACTCCACTAAAAGGTTATAAATAGTAAATTGTGGGTCCATGACATGTCCATGGCCCTTAAGCCAATGGCCCCACCTAGTGTTCTCTCTCTCTCTCTCTCTCTCTCTCTCTTTCTCTCTCTCTCTCTTCAGTCCTCTCCTTTTTATTTTCTTCTCTCTCCTTGCTCCCTGACATTAAAGAAAAATTGAACCTCAGATACAGATGACAAAACAACAGGAATAGGACCCCCCCCCCCGAATTTATGTATTTCAAACTTCCCAATGACTATGGATGAACAGGTGTTGGAGAGGTCCTCTCTATCTTCATTTTTTGAGACACAAGTAGGACCCATGGAGGAGCTGTCTTTGCAAGGATGGAATCCACAGAGAAATTTGAAGCCATTATCATTCTCTTCAATAGCAAACACATTAAAATTCTCCCTAGAGTACCAGCCTCATCTGATCTTTTTCCTTCCAAATTTTCTGGTGGTGGGAGAAAGAAATGCCAGAACTAGAGGGAATATGTGCAGAGTAGCCTTGCCATGAGATGAGAATGTGGATAGCATGGCAATGATTTATAACCCCCAACACAGATTTGTACAATGGATTTTATAAAGCTCCTTTCAGAATCTCTCCCAATAGGATCATTGCTCAGACAACACTCTTATCTCTTGTGTCTTCATATAACTTTCATAAACTATCTAGAATGCTCTACCAGTCACACTTCATGCCACATGAATGCATAGTCCTGAACTCCGGTGTTGACCACACCATTTCTAACCAGCGTGCCTCAATGATGGGACCACTCATGCTATGCCTTACGCTCAGCCAGCTGGGTCACATTTCCGTCAATATGAAAGAGATGTTTACATCTGTAACGGCACCTGTGCAAAGCATGCCTTTCTTTTCTTCCATTGTCTCAGCTGAGAAGAACAGTGGTCAGGAAAGTCAGGTGGTGGCAGACACTCCCACAGATTGTGCATTTTATTCCTTCCAGGAGAAGTTACAGTGACTGGGCTCTGGTCTGGGACAAGAACAGTGTTTTTGCTCTTGTGTGTCCACTATTACCCCGCATCACTTGTGGAGCTTGGGATTACACAATCACCTTGCCTTACAACAAGAATATCCAATTTTTCTCTTTAACAAAGAAATAGCATTTAAAACCTCAACAGATTCCCCCCACCTCCTGACAACAAATAGACAGTGGTACTATCAGGTCTCCATGTAAGAAAATTGTTGTAGGATGTTGAGATTTAGTCTTTGGGCTATTTAAAAAAAATCTTTTAAAGGAAAAAGAAGTAAAGAATTAAAGTTCGAGCATCAACATCTGTTGTAGAAAATGAGGAAGTAGAAATCTGAATTCAACAGAAATGAAGATAAAAACTTGATAAACATTCCAAATTAAATCAACATATATTTTAACATTCAGTAATATCAATGCAAAAGTGGGCATAGTATATTTCTCCCAATTAGAATGTGAGCAGACAATGTCTTATTTTCTATTTCTATCCTAGCATTTAACATAATCTTTGGCACAGAGAAAAAAGTGTTTTTCCATTTTATTCCACAGGGGAGGTTAGCAAAAAACCAAATAAACAAAAAACAAACAAACCATAGCTTAGGAGTTTCATTAAGAAATGATAGAGCAGAGGTTTGTAGATTGTAAAGAAGCTGTTTATTTATACCATGATTATTTTCTTTGGGAAAAAAAAGATGTTGGACATGGTGAATGTCCAAATAACATGCCAAATCACATGCCAAAAATAAAACTAATTATATTTTGATAGAAGGGACATGAATTATTGATGTTGGAATCATTTCATTGTGTAGAGTCAATCAATTTGCCAGAACAAATATTAAAATTAATTTAAAAAACAGAATTAAAATGAGAAAATGATATGGCATGTAATCTAACCTACTCTTGACTGAACTACCTAAGTAAGGTATCATGCCTTTCTACACCTCCATTCCCACATCTGTAAAATGACAGAATTGTACTGATTGACACCCCTCCCAGGTCCCTTTCAACTCTATATCTATGATCCTATGATCTTTTGGTCTTATTAATGGACATTGACACCACCTATAATTATTTTCTAAAGAAGTGTGGGCAAAAGCTTTTCCCTCAAGCATAGGTGGTCAAAGGATATGAACCAACAATTAATTCTAAAGAGGACAATTGCAACTATTAACAATCATATAAAGTGTTCCCAATCACTAATAATAAGAAAAGTGCAGATTAAAATAAACTCTGAGGTTTTACCTCACACAGCAAATTTGCAAAAATGACAAAACTTAAGCATAGTTAATGATGGAGGCATTATGTGAAAGCAAGCACATGGTTCACAGAACCATGAATTTGTCTAACCATTCTGGTAATCTATTTAGAATCATGTTGTTGCAGTCTATAGTCTAGAGACCCTCAACAAAGGGTTCTAGGATCACTTAGTTCCAAGTTCTGCTAATATTTAACCTAATATTAATATTTAATTATATTAATATAATATAAAAATATTAATTAATGATTAATATTTAACCTAAATCTGATAATTTAGATTTTTTTATCTTTCTAGATCTGCCTCCATTCCAAAGTAAAACTCCAAGGAATTCTCTAAAATAGTTGTTTAGATATCTATAGAGTCTCCATGAAGAGTGGAAGTAGAAAAGATGACTCAGTGTACAATACAGATATCTATAAGACAGAAATTTATTTCGTCTACCACAGAAAATAGTAAAGATTCAAAGGGGCACATAAATGTAAAATGTAAAATATCTCAAAAGACCTACAAGATTTAGGTTCCTCCTAGAAAGATTAAGACAATTTTCTTGAGACTACTAAAAAGATATGTTATATTTCCATTCATCTTGGACCTGCAGTGTCCAAGCAACTCACAAGGCAAATCCCCTGGATGACCACGGCATGCCTGATAACCTTTAGTTCTTTGGCTATAGGATCCTTATGGGGACAAGTTCTCTTCTCCTTTGACAAGTATGCTTTGGGTTTCTAGCCACATGTCTGTCTGAATGGAGGTAGACCACCTCACTCCCAAATGCATACTCCAGTAACAATTTAAATTAGTACCAGCAATCAAGAAATACAAGAGAATATGGTGAATTGACTTCCTCTGCCTCAGAACTCTACAAAAAGTCAGTCAGAAGTCCGGGGAAAATAGAAGTGGCTACCACCAATCCAACCACAACGTAGGCAAACAAGTCAGTAGTCTGTCCATGCAACTAGAGACATGGGTAGCATTCAAGGTCTATGTCTAGAAGTAAACACAAGTGGACTCCCCTGAGAAAGCCCCAGGGTAGTCAAAAATCCATGGAGTGATCAGAAACCAATAACATGACCTTGGAAGGTACTAGGAATGGCAGTGACCAGTGCAGCACAAACCAAGGCAACCAAGGCATTTAAAGACTCTGTAAGACTCGGAGGTGCACTGTCCTGAAATTCTGTAGGGGCCTTGAATACCCAGCAATCTGAATCTGAAAGATCCAGGGAGGCTAGCCTCAACTGGTGGAAGATATCACAGGAAACTAGTTGTCACATGAGGAGACAAAGCAGAGCCAATCACCTCACCCAAAAGAATTGAAGGAGATGGGCTTTGCCTTTGACATGAATCCCCAAGTTAGGAAGTAAGTTGGAGAAATGAGTAAACTAAAAAAAGATATTGACCAGTATAAAAAAATACACATCTCAAGGTGCCAAAAGTCACTTTAGAAGGATGAACTAACTATAACAGCTGTGATTAAAAACTCAAAAAAAATTATTTTATACAAAAGCTACATGAATATATATTAAGAGATTTTAAAAAGTAAACATAAGCTCTAACAGAAAGAATTGGAAGGAGAATAAATGGCTTAGAAGACAAAGTAGTAAACTGTTCACACTCAGTTCAATTTTTAATTAAATCAAAAAACATTCTCTATTAATCTAGACCCCAGAGCCAAAATGGGGTGGTAGCAACCCCACCCTGACAAATAGAATAGAACAAATAGAACTTAATGATTCAACGAGACAAAGAACTATGAGTACAAAGCCAATGGCTGAAAAGTTAGAATGTGAGGCAACTATTGACGAAACCAACTGACCTGGAAAATAGATCAAGAGATAATGTAAGAATCATTGTACTTATGAAGAATATGACCATAACCAAATATGGCCAAGCAAAAAAAAAACTGGAATACCGTATTTCAAGAAGTTATAATAGAAAATTTCTGAAATTAAAGCCAGATAGGAAAGTAAAAATGGAAATCATCAGAGAGAAAAATTTGAGTCTCAGTTCATAGTGGAATTTTGTTTTATTTTTTTAAGGATGGGGGAGAGTTTGATGTGTTTATAGGAAGGAGGGAAAGAATCTGTAGAGAGAGACTAAAGATTAGTGAGAGAGGGGAAATGTACACAAAACAGCTGTTCAAATTGTCCTTTACCAGATATATTGGAAACTTAGAAATTTCTTACTGAAAAGCTCCTATTCTCTGTCAACAAGTATTTATTAAGTGCCTACCTACTATGTACCAGTCACTAAGCACTGAGGATACAAAGGAAGGTTAAAGACAGTTCTTGTTCTTAAGGAACTCAGAATCTAATGGGGGAAGCAATATCTCAGCAACTATGTACAAGCAAGATATATGCAAGATAAATTGGAAATAATCAACAAAAAGATACTAGTTTTCAAGAGGGTCACCTGAGAATATATATTCAAAACACTTTGTGAAACCTAAATTTCTATATAAACTTTATCTATTATTAATAATAATTTTTAAAAAATACTCAGAATTTTGTATTATTTGACTTGGGGCTAGGTTTTGCAAACTCTATGCAAGAAGATTACCAAGAAAATTAGTTGTGCAAATAGGTCTCCTGGAAAGAGCTTAAAGATTTGGAGTTGAAGAACCTGATTTCAGTTCTGTTTCTTATTGCCTTTGTGATTTTCAGCAAGTTACTTAATGTCCCTGTCTCAGTGTCCTCATCAGTATCTCTTTCCAGTTTTATTAGGTCTACCTTTTCGCATTTGAGGGTAGATCATATCTTTACATAGGTAGACATGAACAAATACTTGTGTCAGTATGTGTATATTCATTGACAAAAGCAGATAATTTGAAACAAAAATGCATAATTTTTCTCAGATCTGAGCTACGTTGTATACCTCTCTCAATTAGACTATATAATCCTTTAAGTTTATTTTTTCTTTGCTAAGCTCTCTAAACTAAGAGTAATTTGGTTGTTCTGAAGCAACTAAACTCTTTTAAACAGACTGGAAATTATTTTTTCTTCTTTTGAAATTCAGGAACTGTGGCTGTGTTAATCAGAGTTGTGGTTCTATACCTACTCCCTTCTCCAATAGGTAGTAGAAGATCTGAGTTCAGAGCTGTGTGACCCTGGATAAGTCATTTAACTTCTGTCTACCTCAGTTTCTTCAACCGTAAAATGGGAATGATAATTATAGCTCCTCCCTCCAAGGGCAATTGTGAGGACTTAGTGAGATAATATTTGTAAAGGGCTTAGTACAGTTCCCTGCACATAGCAGCCACTTAATAAATGCTTGTTTCCTTTCTTTCTTAGGATTTAGGTCAAGACTGTTCAATTTTGGAAGAGCTTGGCCTTTAATGAGAATAGGGCTAGGGTCTTTTCTTCTTACGCTGTTTGGTTCGTGTGCCCAGCCCATTGCCCTAGAGTCAGATTACTTACAGATTAGGTTCAGGATCACCCCTAAGATTGTACTCAATGTATAATATGAATCATGTATGTGAGGTAATTTTTTTCTCCGTACAAAAGAAAAACTAACAAAAAAGAATCCGATATATAGTAAGAAAAACTGAACACATAGCAATGCTTACAATTGTTATGAAAATTGATACTTAAAATCAGTTATAAGTTTTCAGGACTACTAATTAGGCATTTTATGTTTCACCTTAGCAAACAAATCCTTGGAGATGTCTGTTGGTAAAATGGCCAAGCTCTGGGCAATCTTCTTGTAAGTAGCCATTTACTGAAGGAGAGGCCTCCTCTACAGCCAGTCAGGTCCACTTATTGGACCCAGGACCAGCATATCAGTTAGACTTAGAAGGTCACCTCGAAGCCTGGACAAATCTGTCTATCACCCTCAAGGTTAACATTTGGTTACTTTATCAAGAAAGGAAACACGAGAGGAAAAGGCATTCAGGGGACCTAGGCACAAGCTAACTCAGTGCAGTACTGCCCTCACTGGTTTACACATGGGTAAGGTCACCATGATGCTAGTACAAAGCAGGGTCAACTCTCTTCCATCTCTCCCTGGAAGTGTCAGAGTTGTATGTTGCTACATGGAGGGTCAAAAAAGAGAAAGCCAAATAAGCACAGAAATGAGCAGAACCTGGAAAATATTACATACAGTAACAACAAGGTGGCTTTAAGAACAACTCTGAATGACTAAGTCATTTTGAGTATTATAAATACTTAAATTAACTATAAAGGACATAGGAAGAAAGATGCTCTCTACATCAGAGAAAGAACTGTGTATAGAATGGTTGTACACATACACACACATTTGTGTCTAATAGTAGTCATCTCTAGGGTGGGGGAAAGGGAATAAAAAAGAAAAAACATTATAACTTTATTGTATATTTAAAAAGAATAGCAAGTTGTACATAATAGATTTGTAGTTACATGGACAATCATCTTTATTTTTTTTTCTATTCTACTATGTTATGGAAATGTTTCTTTTATTTCTTAAGTTCAGAACAAAAGGAAAAAAGAAAGCCAACTGGAAGCTCTCTCTTCATCTAACTTATATCACATCTCACACCCTGTCATCATGAAGTAGAGGAAAGACCAAGGGGCCACAGGAGGGAAGAACCAAGGGATCACAGCGGGGAAGGACCAAGGGACCGAACCTTTGCCACATCACATTCAGACACAAAGAACTTTCAGCAATGACTCCTCATATGGCCAGAAGCTGCCATGATGTCCAAATGCTTATCCATATCCCTGGAATCCCCAGAAGTGTCCAGGGTGGCTCAGTATCACTTCACCTGGCGTGGCTCCTATAGACCAATGGCACCTCTGCTGTACTCAGGCTCTTCCCCACAGCTTGGGTTTGCTGCCTGCCTTCCTTGCTGCTGTTGCTCCTGTTGTTTTTCCTTCCAAGCTTCAAGAGAGCAGATAATAGAAAAGGACACATTGCAGTATAAACTGGAATGTCTGTTACTTACTCATCTTTGGTACCTACATTCCTTTTTTCTGCTCCTCAGATTAGCAATGTTTGTTATTATATTGCTATTAAATGGTAATCATTGGGAACCTTTCACTATGAACCCAAGTCAACGGTTCATGACAAAGACTGGAAGCCTTGTACCCAACGTTGTGCGGGAGCCGTTTCAAACCACCTCAGGAGAGTCAATTGTTAAACTTTTAGTGTGAGCATATAAACCTTAGTAATTAGCAAACACTATAAATCAGGGCCTGATTTCTTGTTTTGTTGACTTCTAGACTTAAGAAAATGATGGGAAAAATGTTATTAATGTAGATTAAACTTTAAAATGTCATGTGCGCTTTTTTTTTTTTACCGGAAAGCTGGTTACCAGCACATCCCTGTCTGTACCACACATCCAAAGTGAAAAATAGTAAACACTGGGAAACTTGTAAGGCTAACCAAGATCAATGGGGAATACCAGCAACTGCGTAGTATATGATACACATTTTGTTTGTTGTAGTTCAATCTTATCTGACTCTATGTGACCCCATTTGGGATTTTCTTGGCAAAGATACTGGAGTTGTTTGTCATTTCCTTCTTCAGCTCATTTTTCAGATGAAGAAACTGAGGCAAACAGGGTGAAGTGACTTGCCCAAGGTCACACAGCTAGTAAGTGTCTGAGGCCAGATTTAAACTCAGGGAGATGAATCTTCCTGACTCCAGGCCAAGCACTCTATCCATTGTGTTACTTAGCTGCCCAGCTTATGCTACACATGCAGGGCACTAAATATTATGTCTAACAAGGGTCCACCTTCTAGTTCTTGTGGCTGGCTATGTTTTTTATTTTCTTTCATAGGGCTCCCAAGGAAAGATATCAAAGCAAGTAAAATTCTATCCATGCAGAAAAGTCTAGTGTGAAGAGTGCCCCAATTTTTAAGACCTAATAGGAGCTATGTCAAGATGAGCACAAGATTTATGACACCAGAAATCACAAATCTTTAAAGGTTGCTAGTCCCAGTTCTTGGCTATCTCACTGATTTATGGGTCAGTTATAGGGTTGATGTATTATTCCCTCCAAGGAAAGTTGACTATGCCACAGCAAAAATCATTTCCAGAATAAAAAGCCCTCATAAAACCAGTGTGGGGAAGTGTATACTTAATCCTAGTTCTGGCTTTCTGAATCCTGACATCTCTGGTTGTAACTTCTGCCTGGTCTAAGGGCAATTATTGAGTTCTCACTAATGGTTTCCTTTCTGATTTCCATTAGTTATTGAGAGTTGCCTTCGAGAATCTTTTCCTATTCCTAAAACAGGATTGTTTTTATATTGGGAGGAAGACTGACCATAGGGGCTGGATATCACGCAAAATCTCTCTCACTTTTAGCACTATTTGTTTTAGTGTAAATACAACTTTTTCGAAATGAATTTCAATGGTAGTTTTGTGGTCTATAGGAAATAGCCCAAAAAGGAAATTGATCAAGTTGTTTGATCCATACTATTTCTTTCTTTATTAGCAATTAATCTTCTCACTAAATGATTTTGTGATGAACAAGTCACCATATTTGGAAGAGAAATAAAGATCATAGATGTGGAACTGACATATCCTGGTAAAGTTTATTGATGTACAGTCTTTTCAATCAGCAGAGTTCTCAGAAGGGCTAAAAGTGAGATGGGACGTTTCTCAGGCCTGGGGTATCAAGATGTCTCTATTAGATGCCTAAAAAGTACATAGAGTTGTGTTCTCAGAGAAGTTAATGCAGGAATGGGGATAGCAGCACTACAGATTGGAAGGGAGCAACAACCTCAGTTCTCCTCTAATTATCTGGGCAACACAAAGACTTATCATGTTCAACGGTCTGGTGGAGGGTGGCAACACCATGATGCCTCATGGTCGGGGTTGGTGTATCAACAGAGATACCTCATAAGATTTTCCTTTTTATATATAAAAGGTTTCATTTCCAATATTTTAGTTTTCTAGTTCTCAAGTCCTCCAAAACAGTGACTGGATAGAATAGTGAGTGTAGGAGCAGAAGTCTCATCTTTATCTTCAGTTAGGATGGAGAAGTATATTACTTATAGGAGCTAAGGACCTATTTTTAAAACTATTTTATTTGAGCCAACATAGCAGTATAATAACTTTGGGAATAGGGCTATAGAGGTAGAGTCAGCAAGACTTGGTAACTGGTTGTGTAGGATGAGTGAGAAAGAAGAGTTAAAAATGGCAGTGAGGTTGAGATTCTGATTCAGCACTGACTCCCCATATGGCCAGAAGCTGCCATGATGTCCAAATGCTTGGTCATTCATGTCCCTGGAATCCCCAGAAGTTTCCAGGGTGGCTCAGCATCACTTCACCGGGTGTGGCTCCTATAGACCAATGGCACCCCTGCCTTACCAGCAGTTCAGGGTAGTAAGGCAAATTGTAAGGAATTATAAGGAAAATTGTTAGAAATTGCAATACACTCTAGTAGCTTCCTTACCTCAAGGATCAGATATATGATTCTCTGACTTCCAAGATCATTCATAACCTGGCCCTTTCCTAGCTTTCCTTACACCTTACTCTCTTCCACATACTTTATAATCCAGTGGCCTCCTAGTTGTACCTCAAACACAACATTCCATCTCTAGACTAGGAGCATTTTCTCTGTTCTCTGTTCTTCCTTATCTCAACCTCCTGGTTTCCCTAGCTTCCTCCCAGTCTCAGTTAACATTCCACTTTCTCTAAGAAGCCCTTACTGGTCTTCTTTAATCTCTGTGCCTGCTCTCTGAGATTATCCTCAATTCATCCTTCATGTTTCTTGTTTGAACAAAGTTGTTTGCATGTTGCTTACTCCATCCAATATGAGCCCCTTGAGAGCAGGGATTGGTGGGGTTTTTTAGTTAAGTAGTTTGTTTTGCTTTTCTTTGTGTCTCCTGTGCTTACCACAGTACCCAGAATATAATGCCTAATAAATGTTTGTTGATTTTATTTGACTCAAGAACCACCTTCTGTAGGAAGCCTTTCCTGATTTCTACCACCCCAACATGAAGTTTATTAGTGCCTTCCCATCCTAACTACTTTACATTTATTCTTTATATCTTCATTCTGTATATGTATATATACACACATGCTGTCCTCCACAATAGAACGTAAGATCCGAGAAAGCCTGCATTGTATCATTTTTATTCCATGAATCCCCAGTGCCTAGCACAATGCCTAGTACCTGGATAAATTATTCTTGATTGATTAATGCCCAAAACAGAATCCACTGTCTTCCTCCCTGCCCCTGCCAACCCTCACCTTTTCCTAAATTCCATCTTTCTCTGGAGAGAGAAGGATCAGACATATATGATTCTCTGACTACCCTGCCAACCTCACTGTCATTTTTAACTCTTCATTCTCATTCATCCTACAAAACCAGTTGCCAAATCTTGTTGATTCTCCCTCTACAATATCTCACCCATTTAACCCTTTATCACGACCCATATAGTGACCACCCTAATTTGAAGCCCAACCTCACCTCTCTCCCGGATTATTATAAGAGCCTGCTAATTGATTTTCCTGACTCCAGCTTCTTTCCAATCTATCCTCACACAGCTGCAAATTTGATATTTCTAAAACACATTATTCCCCTGTTGCAAATCACTTATTACCTCAAGGAGAAAATACAAGCTTCTCTTTGGAACTTATAGCATTTTACAAGCTTTCTCTAGCCTACATTTCCAGTTTATCAAATTCTCCTTCATTTCCTCTACATTCCTGCCAAATTGGTTTACTTCTTGCTTCCTGTCAATGACATTCTATTTCTATCTCTGTGACTTTGCATCTGCTGACTCTCATGTCTGGAATGCACTCTCTCCTCACCTCTGCCTCATAGCAGCATTAAAAACATAACCCTTGAGGAGCCAAGATGGCAGAGTAGAAAGATACACATATGCTAGCTCCTAACTCACAGCCCATAAAACACCTGTAAAGAAGAATTCCCAACAAATTCTGGAGCAGCAGAAGCCACAGAACAATTGAGTGGAGGAGATTTCTGTTCCAGAGAGCCCTGAAAAACCAACACCAAAGGTCTGCTACACACCGGACCCGGAGCAGAGCCTAGCCCTACCTTGGCCACAAGGCACCGAGGGGAGCAGATCCGAGCAGTTTTCAGGGACAGAATCTCCAGTGGCCGTGAATGTCCCTCCACCCACAGGTGCCAAAGGTCAGTGAGAGGGCCTTTTCAGTTTGCCAAGAGGGGAGCGGGGTGTCTCCACAACTCACTCCCTGTCGGGAGGCAGCAGTGCAGGCAGCAGCAGAGAGGGGCTCCCAAAGCAGGCAACAGCTCAGATCCATTGTTGAAGGTCTCCCCATAAACCCCCTGAGGGAACTGAACACCTTGTGGCAGCCCTGCCCCCAGCTGACCATCTGAATTTAATCTCACACTGAATAGCAGCCCCACCCTCGCTGAAAGCCCTGAGGCTGGGAAGAAGCATTTGAATCTCAGACCCTAAGCACTAGCTTGGTGGAACAGGAGGTGTGGAGAGTAAACTCAGAAGTCAAGCAACTAGCTGGGAATGCCCAGAAAAGGGAAAAAAATTAAGACCATGGAAGGTTACTTTCTTGGTGAATAGATATCTCCTCCCATCTTTTTGGATGAGGAAGAACAATGCTTACCATCAGGGAAAGACATAGAAGTCAAGGCTTCTGTATCCCAAACATCCAAAATAAATACTCAGTGGGTTCAGGCCATGGAACAGCTCAAAAAGGATTTTGAAAATCATGTTAGACAGGTGGAGGAAAAACTGGGAAGAGAAATGAGAGAGACGCAAGAAAAGCATGAAAAGCAGGTCAACACCTTGCAAAAGGAGACCCAAAAAAATGATGAAGAAAATAACACCTTGAAAAATAGGCTAACTCAACTGGCAAAAGAGGTTCAAAAAGCCAATGAGGAGAAGAATGCTTTCAAAAGCAGAATAAGCCAAATGGAAAAGGAGGTTCAAAAGCTCACTGAAGAAAATAGTTCTCTCAAAATTAGAATG
>CM053770.1:158297602-158394120 GCA_028658325.1 Potorous gilbertii
CCCATCTAGACTTTATTCTTGTGTACGGTGTTAGGCATGGGTCTATGCCTAATTTCCGCCACACAGTTAACCAGTTTTCCCAGCAATTTTTGTCGAACAGTGAGTTCTTATCCCAGAAGCTGGGGTCTTTGGGTTTATCAAACAGGACAAATAACATATTTTACTACATGTAATAGCCACATATTGAATAGAATAGGTGACAAATAGGACTATATAATCAGTTAGTATAGTTGATCTGAATTATGGGCATAGTTGAATTTGCTTCCATTTTCTTTTTTTGGCTTGAAAATTGTAAGAGGGAGGAAGATGGCACTAGTCAATTTGGCACTTAGGTAGCAGGAGTGTAGTAATGGCACATTTGCTTCTTTTCTTCTAGAGCTGTATCTTAGAGACTTGCAGGTTTCTGGGCACCTCACTCAAAGTTTTTGCGTAGATTGTTTGCCAAGGCTTAGGTGAGGGCTACTAAGGGTTGAGTTCTTGCAAGTCATGTACCTGGAAGGCATCATGGCATAGAAGAAAGAATACTAGACATTGATCCAGACGGCCTCATTTCATGTCTTAGTTCAACCAATTTTTACTTCCATCAATTTAGACAAATTACTTTATTTTTCTAGGTCTCTGACCTTCATCTATAAAATGAAGGAGTTGCATTATTATGTGACCTCTCACATCCCACTTTTATATGTATGATACCAAACTGACTCTATAAAACTCTAATTTCTTTCAATTTCCTTTATGCTTTGCATATCTATTCTTCTTAGTATTTTTAAGTTAGAATATTCCCATGGAAAGAAATTAAATGATAGAGTTAGAGCTGTAATTTTGCTTTTCTTTCTCATAAGGGAGGATTCAGTCTGGGGAAGGGGATCATGGTATTGCTATAATATAAAAACAAAGAATATCAATAAAATGCTTTTTAAAATAAATAAATTTTTAAAACCAAAAAGAAAAAAATAGAAAAATGTAGTAGAATCATTCTCACTCATACATGTACATAAATGAATAAAATATTACACAGACTCATTATTAATGGGAAAAAGGACAAATCACCAAAAAATCATAGTCTAAAGTATATATTAAAATGAATGCATGGTCAGAATATTAAAGAATATGCTGGAAAAGCAGGAAAGTAGTCTGGCAAAAATTAGTTTTAGATGAACATGTTATACCATATACTATAATAAGTTAAAATGAACATATAACCCTGTTCTGGGTGTGAATCAATACAGTCCTGTGGTTTTTTAGGTTCAGTATTAGAACAAAATGAGACACTCACAAGTTATTTGACAGTTAATAGAAAAAGATTTACTTAGTCATGACAAGAAAAGGATGATCAACAAACATAGGCACCTCATATTGTAAAGATGTAGTATCATTTTGTAAAGCTGATTCTGCTGAGTGAAGCTCCTAGTCAAACTTGTGAGATTTGATACTACTCCTGCCCTGCTCCCCACTCCCCACTTCTCCATAGAGGGAATAGGGAATTGAGATGAAGAATACTAATGAGTAGATACAGCTTTCACAAACTGCTATGCATGATGAGGGGAGGGGAAAAGAGCAGCAGAAAGCAGAGATGTCTGGGTGTGCTGTCTCTGTACTTATCTACTATAGTAGATAGATTACTCCATTAGAACACCCCTGGGTTCAAATTTAATTTTTTTTTTTACACAATAGCAATAGAAAATTGCCCTGTTAACTAAAGGACCAACAAATTTTAAGGAATCTTTCCAAATATGTAAGAAATGAGGAGCACAGAAGGAAGAACAAAGAAAAAGGAAGTAAGAAACCTAAGCTTAACAATACCATTCCATAGAGAAAAAATTCGCACTGGGGCTGTACACTCAAATTGGTTTCACAGGTCAACAGAAACTCATGTGGCATTCCAGGGTGTATATGGAAGGTTGCAAGGTCACATACATGGACATGCAATTTAACTTCTGATGCTATAGACTTGCTGATCTCTCTTTTTAAAAAATTTTTTAAAATTTAATATCATTTGCTTTGTTTTGCTTTTTTTACATCATCATAATTTCCCTTTGGGCAGTTAGATTGCACAATGGATAGAGCACTGGGTCTTGAAGTCAATAAGTTCAAATATGACCTCAGACATTTAGTAGCTGTATGACCCTGAGCAAGTTGCATAACCCTGTTTGCCTCCATTTCCTCATCTGTAAAATTACCTGGAGATGGAAATGACAAACCACTCTGGTATCTTTGCCAAGAAAACCCCAAATGGAGTCATGAAGAGTTGAACACTACTGAAACGACAAGTTCTCCCTAGTATCTCTCTTTCTTTCCTCCTCCTTCCAGAACCAAAGGATAATTTAAAATTTTTTTTAAAAGAGAAAAAATTAGGAAAAAAGCTAAAGTTTTTCTAGCAATGTTTTGGGTAGCTCTTAACAGATCTGTTCTCGAGTGGTAATCTCACAATCAGAGGGGATGGAGAGAACAAGCATTTACATAGACTCCACCACAAAGCCTTGTACACATTACTCCTTTAATCAACTGTGAGGTAAATGCTATTTTTATCCTCTTTTTACAATTGAGAAAACTGAGGCAAACAGGGTTAAGTGACTTGCCTAGGGTCTCACAGATAAAAATGTCTAACATTGGATTTACTCAGATTGTCTCCAGGATCAACACTCTATCCATTGAACGATCTGGCTACCTAATACTATTATACTGCTAATGCTGGATACAGTTTAGCCAGATGTATATGTAGTATCTGGTACATTGTTTTTATTAGCCCATGTTCTGTTTGACTCATCATCCCCATACACTTTCTATATGCTAGATGCTGCTTGGCTGACGTTTCCATGATCTATCATTTCTAAATCATCTGAAATCACTGGCTATCTCAGAATAATTGCTATGATTTCTTTTTTAAAAAAATTTAAAGTTCACTGGCTTCAATTAAAAAAAAAATATTCATGTCTGCTTTTAAAAATCACCTACATTTTTTATTGTTGTGTTTGTCCTTCATTTTCAAAATATCTGTTCTGATTCACTCAACTTTTCTTAGACTCAACTCTAGAAGTCACATATTGTTAATGGAAAAACCATACTTTTGACTCTATGGGCCTTTGTCAACAACTTTGCTTTTTAGTATGCTTTCCAGATTTGCCATAACTTTTCTTCCAAGGAGCACATGTCTTTTAATTTCATGGCTGCAGTCACCATCTGCAGTGATCTTTGAGGACAAGAAAATAAGTAAGATCTGACACTGCTTCCATTTCTTCTTCCTCTATTCTCCAGGAAGTGATAGGACTAGCTGCCAAATTTAGTTGTTTTGTTTTTTAATGTTAAAAAAACATTAAGCTTCAAGCCAGCTTTTTCACTCTCCTTTCTCACCCTCATCTAGAGGCTTCTTAATTCTTCTGCACTTACTCATAAGGAGGAGATGGGATCAAAAGTACATGCTGCAGACTTGTTCACAACCATCCCAAAAGACTGATTAACCAGTCAGAATGGAAACTGTGGGGTTTGCTGCATAAATTTCAGTTGCCTTATTATGAAGTGGAAAGGGGTTAAGTGATTTGCCCAGTCTCACATATCTAGTAAGTGTCTGGGACTATATTTGAACTCAGGAAGATTTGTCTTCCTGACTCCAGGATAGAGTAAAGTGTTTTGTAATTGTCTTTATATATAGTTCCTGGGTTTGCCTTGGCAGGTAGACTTCAAAGTATTTTATATTGTCTACAGTTATTTTAAATGGAATTTCTCTTTCTATCTTTCTGCTGGACTTTGTTGGAAATATATAGAAAATGTTGATTTTATGTACATTTATTTTGTATCCTATTGCTAAAGTTGCTAATAATTTCAAATAGTTTTTTAGTTGACTCTCTAGGATTTTCTAAGTATAACATCATATCATTTGGAAAAGTGATAATTTTACTTCCTCATTGCCTAGTCTAATTCTTTTAATTTCTTTTCTTCTTTTATTACTGTAGCTAACATTTTCAGTACAATATTAAATAATAGGGATGGTAAGGGGTATCATTGCTTCACCCTGGATTGAATTGGGAAGTCTTCCAACTTATCCCCATTACAGATAATACTTGCTGATCATTTTAGATAAATATTACCTATCATTTTAATGTAAACTCCATTTATTCCTATGCTATCTAGTATCTTTTATAGGAATGGGTGCTCTATTTTGTCAAAGACTTTTTCTGCATTTATTGAGATAATTATATGATTAATATTGGTTTTGTTATTGATATAGACAAATTATGTTGATAGTTTTCTTAATATTGAACCAGCCATGCATTCCTGGTATAAATCCTACCTGGTCATGATCCTTGGTATCCAAGAATCCAAGGTATGATCCTTGTGATATATTGCTATAATCTCTTTGCTGGTATTTTATTTAAAAATCGTTGCATCAATATTCATTAGGGAAATTGCTCCACAATTTTCTTTCTCCGTTTGGCTCTTCCTGATTTGAGTCTCAGCATCATATTTGTGTCATAAAAGAAATTTGGTAGAACTCCACTTATTTTTCAAATTAGTTTATGCAGTATTGGGGTTAATTGTTCTTTAAATGTTCAGTAGAATACCTCTGTGAATCTATCTGGTCCTGAGAAGTTTTTCATAGGAGGCTCATTGATGGCTTGTTCAATTTCTTTTTCCAAGTTTTCGTTATTTAATTTTAAATTAAATAAAAAAATATTTTATTTCTTCTTCTGTTAAGCTTGGTAATTCATATTTTTGTAGATATTCATCCATTTCATTTAGATTGTCAAATTTATTGGCACATAATTGGTCAAAATAACTTCTAACAATTGTCTTAACCTTCTTCATTGGTGGCAAGTTCAACTCTTTCATTTTTGATTCTAGTAATTTGGCTTTCTTTTTTCCTTTTTAAAATCAAATTATCCAGTGGTTTATCTATTTTATTGTTTCTTTCTCAAAACCAGCTTCTAGTTTTGTTTATTAGTTCAATGGTTTTCTTACTTTCAATTTTATTAATCCTATGATTTTCAATTTAGTGTTTAATTGGGAATTATTAATTTGTTCTTTTTCTAGTTTTTTCAGTTGCATATTCAATTCATTATCTCTATCGTATTCATGTAAGCAATTAGAGATGTAAATTTTTGCCTAGGTACTGCTTTAGCGGCATCCCATAGCTCTTGTCATATTGTTTCATTATTGTCATTGACTTTAATGAAATTTTTATTGCTTTTATGATTTGTTCCTTGATCCACTTTTTTAAGGTATTTAATTTCCAATTAATTTTTAATCTTTCTTTCCATTGTCCATTATTCAATATAATTTTTATTGCATTATGATCTAATACTATTTCTCCTTTTCTGAATTTGATTGTGAAGTTTTTATGTCCTAATACAAGGTCTAATTTTGCGTAGGTGCCATGCTGCTGAAATAAAGGTATGTTCCTTTCTATTCTCATTCAATATTCTCTAGAGATCTATCATTTCTAACTTTTCTAAAATTTTACTCATCTCCTTAATTTCTTTCTTGTTTATTATTTTTTGCTAGATTTATCTAGTTCCAAGTATGTTTAATATGATTGTACATGTTTAACCTAAATCAGATTGCTTGCTGTTTTTGGGAGATGGGGAGGAAGAAAATTTTGGAACTCAAAATTTTACAAAATGTTGGAGGCTATCTTTACGTATAAGTAGAAAAAATTAAAATACCATTAAGCAAAAAAAAAAAAAGGATTTATCTAGTTCTGAGAGGGGAAAACTGAGGTCCCTTACTAGTACAGTTTTATCTATTTCCTCCTGTAACTCATTTGACTTCTTCAAAAATTTAGATGCTATATCATTTGATGCATATATATTGAGTATTGATATGACCTCATTTTCTATGGTAACTTTCAAGACATAATTTCCTTCTTTGTTTCTTTTAATTAAATCTATTTTTGCTTTTGCTCTGTCTGAGATCATGATTGCCACCCCTGCTTTTTTTGCTTCAGCTGAAACATAATAGATTCTGTTCTAGCCCTTACCTTTATCCTGTGTGTATCTCTGTTTCATATGTGTTTCTTGTAAACAGAATATTGTAGGATTCTGTTTTTTTAATCCATTCTGCTATCTGCTTCCATTTTTTTACTGAGGTCAATTCATTTACATTTTTAGTTATAGTAACTAACTGTATATTTCCCTCCATGTCATTTTTCACTTGTTTATTCCTGTCTCTCTTAACCCCCACTCTTTCCCTCCTCACAAATGTTTTACTTCTGATCACCATCTTCCCCAATATACCCTCCCTTTTTTCAGTCCTCCCTCTCCTTTCCATTATCCCCATTCCTTTTTACTTCTTTATAGTGTAAGATTTCTATATCCAACTGAGTGTCCATATTATTCCCTCTTTGAGCCAATTTTGATGAGAGTAAGATTTCAGCTTTGCCTGCCACCTTCACTCCTATATTCTCCTCCATTTTAAGAGTTCATTCATGCCTATTTTATGTGAAATAAATTTCCCCATTCAATCTTACCCCCTTCTTCCAGTGCAATTTTGTTTGTTGTCCCTTTATTTTGTTTTTTGGGATACCATCACATCAAAGTCACTTTATATCAATACCCTCTGTCTATATATACTCCTTCTAATTGCTCTTATCAGACTAAAGAGTTATGAATATTATTTTGCCATGTAGAAATATAAACAGTTTAATCTTATTGAATTTCTTGTGCTTTCTCTTTCTTGTTTCTTTTTTATCTTTTTATGTTTCCTTTGAGTCTTATATTTGGAGGTCAATTTATTTTATTTGGCTCTTGTCTTTTAATTAGAAATGCTTGAATGTTCTCTATTTTATTAAATGTCCATTTTTCCCCTGAAAAAGTATATTTTTTTTAAAAAAAGTATAATCAGCTTTGCTGGGTACATAACTCTTGATCCTAACTCCTTTGTTTTCTGGTATATCATATTCTAAGCCCTCTGGTTCTTTAATGTGGAAGCTGCCAAATCTTTTGTAATCTTGACTGTAGCTCCACGATATTTGAATTGTTTCTTTCTGGCTGCTTGTAATAGTTCCTCCTTGATCTGTGAATTCTGTTATTTGGCTATGGTATTCCTGGAAGTTTTCATTTTGGGGTCTCTTTCAGGCAGTGATTGATGAATTCTTACAATGTCTATTTTGCCCTCTGGTTCTAATATATCAGGGCAGTTTCCTTTGATAATTTCTTGAAAGATGTTGTCCAGGCTTTTTTTTATGGCTTTCAATTAGTTCAACATTTTTTTTATTATCTCTCCTGGATCTATTTTCTAGGTCAGTTGTTTTCCCAAAAAGAAATTTCACATTTACTTCCATTTTTTGTTTTACTTTTTAAATTTTGTTTTATTGCATCTTGATATTTCAGAGTCACTAGTTTCCACTTGGTCAATTCAAATTATTAAGGAATTATTTTCTTTAGTGAGCTTTTTGTGTTTCATTTTCCATTTGGCCAGTTCAGGAGTTATTTTCCTGGATAAATTTTTATGTATCCTTTCCCATGCTATTGTGTTTTTTTCATGGTTCTCTTTCATTACTCTCATTTACTTTCCCAATTTTTATTTTCTTCCTTAATTTGGTTTTTTAAATCCTTTTAAAGCTCTTCCAGGAATTCTTTTTTGGGTCTGAGACCAAATTACATTTTTCTTTGAGGCTTTTGATACTATTGCCCTCTTCTAAGTTTATGCCTTGATCCTCTCTATCACCATAATAAATTTCTATAGTGAAACTCTTTTTTAAAATTTTGCTTATTTTTTTCTGCCTTTTTTTGTTTTTTTTTTGGTGACTTGGCATTTTTTATGTGAGAATTGGGCTCTGGTCCTGCACCGTCCTAAGCAATTTGTGCTGGGACTCTGAATCTTACTCCTGGTTTTCACCAGGCTTCAGGGTTTAGCTGCTTGCTTTTCCTGGAGGGTATTTCCATTCTGACTTGTCCTGGTGGAGGGCAGGTAGGGCCTCCCTGGGTGTGGGGTTTAGCTGCTGCCTGTTCCAGGGCTGGGACTGTGCTTCTGAGTTGCTGTGGAAACAGTGTCTCTCTGTTGGTAGGCCCCAAGGGTGGGGTCTTGTTGCAGTTGAATAGCTCCAGGGTGGGGCTTCACTACTGGGCAGCAAATGGGGTCAGGGCCTCACTGACAGCTTGTGCTGGGAGTAGGATCACAGGGGTAGGGCCCTGAAGTGCTGTACAGATTGCTCACTTACCTAGGGGAGTTCTGGTTTGCAGGAGGGTGGGGACCAGATTTGGAGTCTTGCTGCATGCCTCCTGCTGTGAGGCTGGCTGCTGGTGCTCCCCTCTCAATACCCAATGAGACAGACCTTTTCTTCTGTGCTGGTAAGCTGTTTTCCTGTACCTAGATCAGTTCTGCAGTGGTTTTATAGTTGTTTGGAGGGGAACTTGAGAGTGTTTCAGAGGGTCCCTTACTCACTCTGCCTAAGGATAAGCATCAAATCTTGAACAAAATGTACCTCTAGTCTAGTTAAAATCTTTGCCTTCCCCATCCTTTGAAGTGAAAACTCACCCAGAGGTAAAGGGACTAGGGCATTGATCAGAGAGGAAATGCTTTTGATTACTTTAGGTCACCAGGTACTGGGAATAGTCAAAGAGGAACCAGAAAGTTTCAGGGGAGACATTCCTAAAAGATAAGGTGATCATTCCTAAGATAAGGTGATCATTCTTCTATTAGATGAAGTTGAATATCGTTTTCCCTATTTAAGATACCTATTTATGTTACCTCTTATTGTCTTGGTTATAAAAATGTCTGAGAGCATGTGGGTAGGGGCTTATGTTAGTCTGGTTATCTATATGTCTAAGGTAGAAAGGCTTGGATCTAGAATAATGTTTAGTTAATTAGTTTCTGATAGAATTGTAGCTAAAACACATACCATAGTATTAATGTATTGTTGCTTTTTTCTTCAACCACAAATAAAAGTTAATTCAAGTCATCAGAATGACTACTGGCCAGGAAGGCCAATTGTGAAATTATCAGTGTGCATATTTATATATCAGAAATAGGCAACCTACAGACTAAGGCTTGATGTATTGTCTTGTTGCTTGGCAAGATTTATTGAAGAGATAGAAAAATGTTAATAATGCAGATTAAATTTAAAAGTGTGTCTTGCCGTACATTTCCTTCAGAGATCTAGTTGTCAAACCTATCGGCACAGCCCTGCTTTCTATAGGGCAGAGATTATTTTAGTAAATGCTTTATTAATATTTGTTGAAATCAATTCAGGTGTTACAAAGTAAATGCAATTTTTGCCTCCCCCTTCCTTTTAGCTTTTGAGAAGGAGAGAAGAGATGAAAGCAATGCAACTGATCTCTGCTTCTTTGAAGTAGATCTCATCTTTTAGGACTGTGGGCAGATAGATGGTCACAGAGGTTTGGTCAATGAATCTACCTACAGGATACAGAGCTGTATCACAAGATCACAATGACAAGATCATCTCTTTGGACAGTTGTTCACAATTTTACATGTTCTGACCATTGTGGATTTTTCTTCTTCCTATCTTTTTCTCCTTCTTGACTTCCTTCCTTCCCTTTTCTTGCTTTCTGTCTTCTTTCCCCCCATCCTTTTCTTCTTTCCTGCCTTCTATTTTCTTCCTTTTCGTTTTCTGTTTTCTCCCTCCTCTCTTCTCCTTTCCTTCCTTAAGTAGTGTAGTGAATAGAGCTCTGGAACCGGCATCAGATTTGAATGAAAATCTTATCCCAGACATTTACTAGCTGTGTGACCCTAGCTAGGCAAGTCACTTAACCTCTTAAATAACTTAAGCCTCAGTTTTCTTATCTGTAATATGAGATAATAATAGGAACTACCTCTGAGAGTTGTTTTGAGGATAAAATGAGACATTTACAAACACTTTATAAACCCTAAAGCACTATATAGATGCTACCTACTACTATTATTTTTTTTTCTCCTTTCTCTCTTTCTACTATGAAATTTATAGGCAAAATTCCTGCCTCAAATCTATGGAAAGGAAAGGTCTTTTAATCATGATTTATCAATTACTGAGTAAATTGACTGCTGTTGCTGTTTATACAATATCTTCTTGCCAAGTAACTAGTATTATCCAGAATGGCTATTTCATAATAATATTGTAATTGCCTCTGCTTTTTGAAGGATATGACTTTTATGATGTGATATTTGCCTCACACATATCCTATAATGTTTTTGGTTTGAAAGTACCATTTCAATTACTACGAAGAAAATACCCTAGCTTTAGGAATTGCTACTTAAAATATGACCAGATTACATGTGCCCCCTGGTGGTGTGAAGGAGTAATTCTAATCCTTTGGTGTTCAATTATGTAACGTAATAGAATAGGAAATTGTCTCTGATCATCATTAATGTGACTATCCCACGGCTTCAGTATTCTTGCTCTTCCACCAGCCCTTTTAAATCAAACTACTAGCCAGTAGCTAAATCAACTTATTTCAATTTAATTTCCTTTCATTCTTCTCCTTTGATGGAAATGCTAAATGGTGATCCTGAATTAAAGGGTAATGAGTTGTGTAAAATAGTCATTAGGCCCTGGGCATTAACTTCAGTGAACTATTCCAGAGAGTCAGATGACATTCCCAGAGTAGGTAGATGAATGAATGAATAAAAGAAAAAGTATTTATTAAATATTTATGTACCAAGGACAGTGCTAAGCAATGTGGATATAAATACAAAATTGAAATAGGATGAAATGAGACAATTGTAAAATCATCAATGTATAGTAAGAGTTATATAAATGTTAGCAATTATTATTTTTTTAAAAAGGGAGGCATACATACAGAGGCATGATGGCCACGGAAGGGTGTTTCCCTCTGGGAAGCCTGAGGGATGACCAATAGAATAGGGCAGTTAATTGATGTGCCCATCCTAGAGACAACTCCACACTAGTTGCCTCCACTGTCTTCCAGAGAAAAGATTCTTGCCTGGGTCATCCATTCTATTCCCCTCCCACCCTTCTATAACTCCCAGACTCTATACTGACACTCATTTCCCTGCCCAGACCCCTTGCAGCTAGCTACACAGGCTGTCTGACTCCACCCTAAGATCAACTCAATGATGGGTGAAGTCCCTGCCTGAAACCTCTATTTCCTGAGAATACCACAAACTGAATATTCAGTAGCCATATTAAACTCAGCATGCCCAAAATGAAAGTCCTTATGATTCCCCACTTCCTTATTACTGTGGAAGGTATCAACACCCCGTTTTGTAGCTTTCTTTTGTATGTTGTCTCCCCCATTAGATCCTGAGCTCCTTGAGGGACTGTGTTTCTTTTTCTTTTTTGTATTCCTAACACTTAGCATGGTGTCTGGAACATAGTTGTTGTTCTTTTCTGTCCAACTCTTCATGACTCCATTTGGGATTTTTTTCGCAAAGGCAGTGGAGTGGTTTGTCATTTCCTTCTGCAACTCATTTTACAGATAAGAAAATTGATGTACACAGGATTAAGTGACTTGTCCAGGTCACATACCTAGTACCTGAAGCCAGATTTGAACTCAGGAAGATGAGTATTCCTGATACCAGGGTCAGTACTCTATCCACTGCACCACCTAGATGCCCCTGGTACATAGTAGGTAATTAATGTTTATTGAATTAAATTGGTCTCCCTTCCCAAAATGTCTTTCCATTTCAGTCCATTCTCCACTCAACTATCAAAGTAATCTTCCTACAGTGCAAATCTGATTTGTGTACATCATCGCTATCTCTTCCCCATTCAGTTGGTAAATAAAATCTTAGTTGGGCCTCACCTTAGACAAACTCAGAATAACAAAGTTAAGGCATTTAATTTAGCAATTTACCAAGGCAGCCAGACAGTTGGGTTCAGAATGGCTAGAAGTAAACAACTTCCATATAAGGGCAAGACAGTAATGCTTGATTTCCAAGAGAAGACAAGGAGATGGAGTTGATGCTACTTCAATTCCTCCCCCATTACAGTATCATAGGAAGATGGAATTGGTGTACATGCCTGATGGTATTTCTCCTGACCACCATCTTTTGCGGACTGGCTGGGTAGATGCCCAAAGTCTGAAAGGTCATGTAGTCACTCAGACTAACTGCACTAAGTGACAGACTTCTACACAATTGACTCATGGTTACTTCCAGGATGAAATATAAAATCCTCCTTTTGGCTTTTAAAGTCCTTCATAATCTGGCCCTTTCCTACCTTTCCAGTCTTTTTATACCTTATTTCTTTCTACATACTCTACAATCCAGGGACACTGGAGTTTTTGTGACACCCCTAGTCCCTTATTCCAAGCATTTTTATTGGCTGTCTCCCAGGTCTGCAATTCTCTCCTTTCTTGACTTTGCTGACATCCTTCAAGTCTCAGTTAAAGTCCTATCTTTTCCTGGTCTCCTTTAATTCCCCCTGATAATATTTCCAATTGACCATATATACACATATATATTTATCTCTGTCTATCTATCTAGTGTCTTATTTGTATGTAGGTATTTGACCAGTTTCTTTCCTATTAGACTGTGAACCCTTTGGGAAAAGGAACCAGCTTTTGCCTTTTTGTGTAAATGTAATGCTTTACATTGTACCTAGCACATAGTATGTACTTAATAAACATGTTCCTTGCCTTGATTTGATAATAGTTTTTAGAGCAACAGGAAGGAAATAAGTATTTATTAAACTGACTACATGGCAAGTCCCTGCTAAGCACTTTACAAATATTCCATTTGATCTTCACAACAAGTATTTGATATTATTATTCTTATTTTGCAGTTGAGGAAACCAAGGCAAAGACAGGATAAGCAACTGGCTCATGGTGACACAATCAGTAAGTGTCTGAGGCTGGATTTGAACTCACATCTTCCTTACTCTAGGCTGGATGCTCTCTACACTGAGCCACTCAGCAGCAGCAATAACAAAATCACATTTCCTTCTCTTGCTGCTTTTCCACTCTGAATGATTTCATTCAGTTTTCTCATATTTCTTTTTAACTGGTTGCTCCTTATAGCTTAACCATTTTCAGTATTTTATTTTTTTTTTCTAATTATAGATCATTCTTTTTTCTGCTCCCCCTGCTGAGGGACAAAGAAAGAGAAAGGAATACAGTATCCCTCTATAATAACGAAACTATAACAGCTTTTACACAGCACTTAAACACTTACAAAGCACTTTACAAGTGTTAGTAAGCCCAGTCAAGTCACACATATCCTTGTACTTGTCCTGTCCAAAATGTGTTATTTACCCGTTAATCCCTCATCTCTTTGTCATGAGGTGAGCTATGTTACTTTCTATTTGCTATCTGGTATCATGCTTAATCAAAATTCTTTTCTTTCAGAAATCTTTATTTTTACAGTATCGATGTTATAGTATAAATATTATATTAAGAGTACAACATAAAAATAATATTCTATTTTTCAAAAAAGAAATCACCTGAAAAAAATTCCAATGCTGAGCAAACACATACATGCCATTGGGAAACTAAAAAAAAAAAAAATCCCAGTAAATTTTCACATATAGAGAGTCAGCACATCCCAAAATTGAGTCATTTATGATATTGTTACTGATAGTACAGGGAATATTCCAACATTCAGAAGGACTCCTTTTATGGACACAGGAAAGACAAGTCAAAAAGGGCATCAATGCCCAAGAGCCTATGGATCTCTACCTCCTAATGGTATTGCTGGCTTCTCTCATAAATTGTTCACAAATTGCCATGTTTGCTCCTTTTCCAAGTTCAAACCCTAACAATATCTCCAAGTTTGAGGTCCAGTTTATATGAGCAAAATAAATGCATGAATTGGCCATCCATAACACGTTGTTATCTTTAACATTGATATTTGGACATTTACACACTTTCTGGGCTTGTTTATTGACCCCAACCTACCCTTACACTAAGTTTCCAGAGAAGCATAACATCACATGGTTAAAAACAATCTTTCTCTTCATTTACAGAAACCCTTTGTGGTTGTTCAGTTCTTTACAGTTGTTTCTGATTCTCCATGAACCCCTTTGTGGTTTTCTTGACAAAGAAAGTGGAGTAGCTTGTCATTTTCCTCTTCAGCTCATTTTACAGATGAGGAAACTGAAGCAAATGGGGTTACATGATTCACCGAGGGTCACTTAGCTAGTAAGTGTCTGAGGCAAGATTTGAACTCAAGATGAGTCCTCCTGACTTCAGTTCCAGTCCACTGAGCCATCCAACTGCCTCCTTTCATAAACCTCCCATCATAATTTTGATATTTTAAGATCTTAAATATAACCATTTACTTAACAATAAGGCAAAAGAAATACTTAGGAACAGCCCCAGGTATTTATATATTAAGGTAAATAAAGGAATGATAAATATATCACAGACCCCACATAAACCTGGGTCACACACTTTCACAAAGGCACTATCTCTAAGGGACAGTGGGCACACACAAATCTGTCAAGTAAACATGTACATGAGGAAAACTCATAGAGTAATTCACAATTCTTCCCTTTAGGCTTTGAAGTTATGGGCCAGTCCTGATCATCTCCATTTCCTTTCTGTTTGGCAAATTTTTTCTTCTATTGTCAAAACAACAAAGCATTTCGAAGCCCCTTCCATTCACAATCATCCTTAGAAGGGTGCTTAAGAAATTTTACACTATTAATTTAGATAGCTTTAAACAAGAGAACTACAAAGTTAATCAGGCTGTCTGTCTGGACAAAGAAAACAAATGGAGCCAGCTATTCTCTCGTACTGCACTGTGTTTACTACTGCAAACAGAACTCAGGAAAATTAGCTCAGGTTGAGTCTTCTAACAAAGCAGATGAGCCCAACTAGCTCCATTCACCAGGATACTGAAATGATCAATTAGCATGTAGCAAAAAAGAACAGGCAATACAGAGCATTGTGCAATTCTGGGCGACTTCACCTCTCAAAATCTAGGCTCTTATCCAATGAGATGGAGGCTTCCTCCATCCAATGAGGAATCCTGCAGCTGAAGCCTCCTGCTGCTGACTTTCTTTGCAGTCATTTCTCCACATAGCTGTGACAACGTAGTTTCATATAAAACAAATTTCAATTTAGTCATAAAACATATTCACCATATTTTTTAGTTTTCAATTTAAACATTTATTTTATACATTCACATCCATAAGTTTTACATTTTATCCCCCTCTCTCTCTCCTCCCTCCCCAAGAGGACATGCAGTTTGATATGGGCTCCACACGTCATTCCCACCAAACACACTCTCACATTAGTCATGTTGCATAGAAGAACTACAAAGAATGGGAGAAACCATGAGAAGGAAAAAAAATAAAACAAAAAAGACTGCTTTACTCTGCATTCCAACTCCACAGTTCTTTCTCTGGATGTGGATGGCATTTTCTATCATGAGTCCTTTGGAATTATTTTAGGTCCTTCATTGCTGAGAAGTCTATCAAAATCAGTCATAAAACAGTTAGTCATATTTTTAAAAAATATAATTTATTTTCAGTTTTCAACATTCACTTCTGCAAGACTTTGAATTCCAAATTTTCTCTCCATCTCTCCCTTTCCCCTACTCCAGGACAGCTAGCACCCCAACCTTTCTCCTACTACTTTCTCCAATATCCCCTCCTTCTATCACCATACCCTTCTCTCATCCCACTCCCCTCTATTTTCCTGTAGGGCAAGATAGATTTTTATACTCCATTACCTGTACTTCTTATTTCCCAGCTGCAAGAACAATTTTTAACATTCATTTTTAAAGCTTTAAGTTCCACATTCTCTTCCTTCCTCCTTCCCCACCCACCCTCACTAGGAAAGCAAGCAATTCAATATAGTTCATACATGTGTAGCCATGCAAGCACTTCCACAAGTCATGTTGCAAAAGACTAACCACATTTCTTTCTATCCTGGCCTGCCCTCCATTTATTCCATTCTCTCCATTGACTTGTCCTCCCACAAGTCACTTAACCCTGTTTGCCTCGGTTTCATCTGTAAAATAGGCTGTAGAAGGAAATGGCAAACTACTGCAGTATATTTGCCAAGAAAACCCCAAACAGGGTCATGAAGAGTTGTATGACTGAAAAATTAATGAACACTGAACAAAAGCATAAACCAAACCTCAATTTGTAACAATGGTTGATTTCAAGATAGAGCTGGCTCCACCTCACTCTCTCTTCCAGGGTTACTGATATCCAGTAGTAATACAAAAACCAAGTTGACTGCCAATGGCCTGGGATGAAGTCGATGACCTTGATGTCTTCAATGCCTGTCCAAGATCTAAGTGCTCCACAGCACCTGCTTCAGCCACCTTCATGGCCGTTGGATTGGAAAGAAGGAAGGTATGAGAAGACTGGAAAGGTAGGAGGGGGAAGGTAATGAAGAGCTTTGATCACCAAATGACAATTTTGTATTTGCTCCTGAATGCAATAGTCACTGGAATTTATTGAGGGTGAAGGGAAGTGATAGTGACATGATTGGTCCTGTGATTTATGAAGATCACTGTAGTGGCTGATAGAGGCTGGAGTAGAGTGGGGAGAGACTTGAGGCAGGCAGACTTCCCCCCTTCTACCTCCTGCCCCCTGCCCCATACCCCATGCTTCGAAGATATTGCAATAGTGTGGGTGTGAGGTAATGAGGACCTGCACCAGGGTAGATGCAGTGTCAGGATATGAAAGAACATATTAGAGAACTGCTGCAGAGGTGAAATGGAACCAAAATGAATCCCAGGTTGGAAACCTAAGGAACTGGGAGAATGGTGCTTTGGGTCATGCCATTATGGAAGAAATGAGGGCTTGCAGACCCTGGGAACTAGCTCTGAAAAAAAAAAACAGCTGGCAGGAATAGAAGTCTCTCTTGGAGACAGTGGGGGAAGATGAAGCTAGAGTGATCTGTTCTGCTTCTCTTGCAGTCACATACAACTACAGCCCCTTGCCATATGTGGCCCCTCTCTCTACTTGGGAGTGCTACATCCTTACATGTGGGAGCTCTAGCTGTAGGAATATAAATTTTGGTTGTTTTTATTTTGTAAAATATTTTGGGCTTTGGGGGCTAGAGTTTTTCTAATAGCTGGGACAATTTACTTTTTGTCCTCTGCAGTCTTCATTTATAATTTCTTGAAATAAAGTTTGAAAAAACAGGCTTTAAAAAAAAATAAGGGTTTTAAAAAGAAGTCAGATTCTTTGTGTTTCGAATTGAGCTACTTGACTACCTTTAAACCCAAATCACTGACTTTCATTGAATGGTCAAGAATAGCCCCCACTCCAAGCTTCTATGGTTCATTGTTTAGCTTTTAATGGTTTAGAAAGCATGTAGACCAACTGTTTTCTGTCCTGGCCAGAAACTTTGAGGGTCTTCCCATTCCAGACTGATATTTTTGTTATGGGAAACTAGGTCATCTTTTGTCTCAATTATTACCTAGACTTTAGTTATTGACTGCCTCAGACAAATTGAGAAGTGGGGGGAAATCTTAATTTAGAAAGGCCAAGGTCATCTACCATATCCTAAGCCATTACCAATCATCTTGACCCTTTTCTTGCTACCTTTTTCTTCTATGGGACTTCTATGACTCTGGAAGAGAGAGTGGGGCTGATGACTTTGGGCAGTTCTGTCTCACTCAAATCCAGTTCACAAATCACACCATGTCATCACTGGTCCTCTTTAAGAATGAAGGATGAACAACATGGTCACTGGAACAAATTCTCATCTGCCCATTCTGTCACGGCAGGGGAAGTCATCACATACTTGGAGTAGACATATCCCTAACTCTGGGACCTGTCGGTAACCCTCAACCTCATTTTACTGAGCCAGTTTTAGCTTGGTGTAGCCGCTGTGCAGAACTTAAATAAAGCTCAGTAAGTAGAGTTAATAAAACAAATGCTAGGTGGCACAGCAGAAGATCTGAGTTCAAATCCAGCCTCGGACATTCACTACATGATGCTTGGCAAATCATTGAACTTCTTCATTTCTCAACCATAAAATGAGATAATAGTACCTACCTCCCATGGTTGTTGTGAGGCTCAAATAAGATAATATCTGTTTAGTATTTAGCAAAGTACCTGCAACAGGTGCTTACTAAATCAATCCTTCCTTCCTTCCTTCCTTTCTTCCTTCTTCAATTCATTTCAGAATTTTCTCTTTACTTTTAAATTTATTTTCATTTTATATAAATTTTCATCGTGTATTGGCCCAAACTTGACCAACACTAACAAAGGCAAAGAATAGGAGAAAGTATGATACTCCCTTTAAGTAAATTGTACCTTTGTCATATTAGTTCCAAAATTATCCTGCTTGGCTTTTCCCCCTGAAACTTCTTTTCAGATAACGTCACTGATGAGTCATGGTTTAGGTCAGGGGTTCTTAAGCTTTTTTTGTTTGTTGGCAGTTTGGTAAAGTCTATGGACATCATCTCTGAATAATGTTCTTAAAAGAGTAAAATAAAATACACAGGATTACAAAGAAAACCAAATATAATGAAATAACTAAGAGAAATATATGAGAAAGTTTTTAGAAAAATTCAAAGACCCTTGAAATCTAATCCCAAAAGTTGTAGGCATGGAACCAAGGTGAAAGAATTTTAGATATTCGATTCTCTAAATTGAAATGTTACTTAGTTGTATTTAATCAACCTTCCTAGTCTGACATTTTTTATTACTGGTATATTGACATCTAGAACAAAGTAACTTGGGTTTAAATATTCTACCAATTAGTTGATATCTATGAGTAACCAGCAAAATCTTTGTAATAAAATAGGGAAGTTTGTCTTAATGTAAGGAAGGACTCTGTGAAGTAGAGTTCCTAATCATTAGTATTAAGTAGATTGAATGACCACATGTTAGGATTATATAGTATATATTTTCACATTGGATAACCACTGTAGAACACGTGAACACTATCAACCAAATATGCATGGGAGCTTCTTACTCTTAGGATATTTGATACTTGAGTTGTAAAACTGGTAATTTACTTATGGCTACTGACATCAGGGGTTTTTCAAACACAAAAATATAGTGTTGAATGAGACTATTGGCCTCATTGTAGGGTAGGAAATTTGTATTTATTATGTATACCCTACAACCCTAGCATAGTGTCTTGCATTAAGATCTCATTAGCAATTTCTTGATTACCTAATTAAAACATGATTAGTTTTGAAATTGAAATAGACACAAGCATAAGCTACCATTTTTCAAGCTCAGTAAAAACTAATTTTATGGACTAATTATTCCCATTGAGTGAAGCAGACATCTCTTAAATGGATCATTAGTATGAGAACAAAAAATATTAAGATGAATATGCTGTATTAATTTCATAGAACATTAGCTGGTTGAGGGCCTTTAGCCACAGTCTATGTTTCACTTCATTTCAACAGAAAAAGGAAGGAATTCTAGCCAGAAGAAATGTCCCTTCTTCTCTCTGCTACTTCAAATACAGGAAATGGAATTAGACATCTGATAGAAACAAAGCAAAACAGTATTTACAGAATTCAAAGTAGATACATTATTTTGGGGGATATATATATATTTATCCCCCAAAACAATACTGATAATTTCTTCCCCTTTTCTTAGCAGTAGGAAAACCTTTAAGAGGAGAAATACACCTTGGTTTTTTCCTGTGTGTAAGACTTATAGAATTTCATAGTTGGAAAGAACCTCAGAATCCATTGAGTTTAACCTGTCTCTGAATAAAATCCCTTCTTCAGCATACCATTACTTCCTGAGGCTGCCCATTCTTCATTTTGCTCTGCATCAGTTCATATACATCCTTCCATGTTTCTCTGGATTCCTTGTCATTTCCTATTATACATATTATACTCAGACAATATGTTCAGCCTTTCCCCAGTCTTAAAAGTAGTTCTATCTGTCTCTCTCTTACACACACACACACACACACACACACACACACACCAGTACTTGATTCTTGTAGCTATCACCAGGAGGGAAAAAAGAGAATAGTTCGATTATGTCTTATAATGAGACCCAGGTAACATAATTAATGCCAACTCTCAAATCTGGTTCTAGGTCTTCCCCATATTCAACTCAGTTCTGCCAGTGGGCCTGATGAGGGAGGGATGACCCCAGCAAGAACTATTTAAGGAAATGACTCCTGAATATGAAAGGAAAGTGCAAAGGAGTAGTCATCAGATTATTAAACAGAAAAGGAATATAAGAAGAAAAGAATGCTTCAAGCTCTTTGCAAGAGAGGTGTTTCATAATCTATGATTTGTTTCCCTCCGCATCCAAGAGCATGGCTAAATGAACTGGAAGGCCCTTAGAGATCATCTAAATCATCTCCCTCCTCTTACAGAAGAGGAAACTGAAGCCCAGAAAGATAAAGTGATATAAGATATCAACTAACGTCACATAGGTAATAAATACTAGGATTGAGATTTAAATCAAGGATCTTGGAGTCCAAAGACACCATGCTTTCCACTGTTTCATATCTGCTCTTGCATGCATTTTTGTATACATGTACATGCAAGGTATCTTAGGATAGTATTTTTCTCAGGTACACAGGTATCTGGTGGTAGCAGACCAACACGTGGTTTATGACTTACAACTTACTCTATAGTTTGAGTGCTGTTTCCCTCTGATTTTTCTATAAGGAAACACTTCTCTCCCAGCTTTACATACTCATACTATATTGGGTGAAGGGAAGCAAGGGAAACAGATTTTTTTTTTAATGTGCTGGATACTACAATAAACAGTCCTTTTTTTGGCTGATGCTGTGGTGTTTCCTGTCACTATGTTAGTCCTTACTGACATCTGCTAGATCTGTGGGTATGAGGTTTAGAATGTCACATTCATTTTAAGAACTGCTCCTTGTATAGTCACAACGTGACAGTGTTATTTCACTGCCACAGAGGAATATGAATAAAGCCAGTCTAATCCAGTCAGAAAAGAGCAGAGGCTATACTGCTTTTCTGAAATGAGGAAATTGTTAATTAGTTGTTAGTGGGGAAACCACTGTGTTAACAATTCTGTGAAACCTTCCCTCTTAATTGTCTTAGAACCCTGGATCAGAATAATACAGTCACGAGTCAACTGACAATCTTAGAGGTGAATTTGGTGGAGCACACCAGCAGTGGAGGACACCTCCAGTGGAGGACATCACCCAGTCCTCCCAACCATATCTGTTGATGCTAAACAAACCAATATCAAATCTTAATACACTCATAGCAATTCAATAAATCTCCAGCCCCTACTATATGCAAGACATGAAGATTCCTCTAAGAATAAACTTTCCCTCTGTGGATACAGTGATGGCAAGAAGTTAACTGCAGGCTGAACTGTCTGACCACAGTAAGTTACTGGTTTCTGACAAATTTTCTGCTGCACCCCTGAAAGTCATGGTTACAGAAAACATCTAGGGCAGCTCAGTGCTGTACCAGTTTTGATACCAGAGCAAAAAGTTGTATAGGCAGCAAAAATATCTTAGTTTTTAAGAAAATTATTAGAAGATATGACTACTAGGCAGCTAGGTGACTCAATGTATACAGTACTGAGACTGGAGTCCAGAATACCTGAGTTCAACTCTGATTTTTATACATTAACTGTGTGACCCTGGGGAAGTCACTTGTTCTGTTTGCCTTAGTCCACTGAAGAAATGATAAAACCACTCCAAAATCTCTGCCAAGAAACCCTGTGCACAACCTTGGCATTGATCTACTTGGTTACAGTCAGAAATCACTGAACAGCAAATCACCACCAGCCAGTACCAAAAACAAAGTACCATCTCACCTTTCTATTATTTGCTTGCTAGCTAAATCCCATGTCTGGAATGTATTTCCTTCTTACCATCCCAGATTCTCAAAATCCTTATCTGTCTTCCAGGCTTCCCCTTCTCCCCCCAGGGCCACTTCCTTTGTAAAGCCTTCTCTTATTTCTTAATTTTTTAGCATTCCATCCTTTAAATTACCTTTATTCTTGTATCTGCGTACATGTATCTCTCAGCCGCAGAAAGCAAGGTCCTTCAGGGAAGCCATGTCTTGCATATAGTAGGGGCTGGAGATTGGTTGAATTGCTATAAGTGTATTAAGGTTTGATATTTGTTTGTTTAGCATCAACAGACATGGTGGGGAGGACTGGGTGATGTCCTCCACCAAATTTCACCTCTAAGATTGTCAGTTGACTCATGACTGTATCTAGAGTTCTAAGACAATGAAGAGGTATGTTTTGACATTCCCTCATAAATTACTAAAATTGCAACATCTCTTAGTCAAATAGTTCTGAACACTGCCCATAGTTTATTAAACACCATTTATGAAATAAACCAGAGAAATATCTTTTACTTAAAGTTTTCACTCTGCTTAAACCTCCTAATCTCATAGACTTAAACATCAAGGTTACTAGCCATATAATTTATTAAGTGTAACAAATAATAAAGGAGAATTACTTACAATATATCAATGGGAGAAAGATCAAGGTTACTAGCTATACAATTTGTTAACAATGTAACAAATAATAAAGGATAATTACAATATATCAACTGGGAGAAAGATCAGGGTTACTAGCTATACAATTTATTAACAGTGTAACAAATAATAAAGGATAATTGTTTACAATATATCAACTGGGAGAAAGATCACAGCAAACCAGTTCCAGAATGTAGTTCAAATAGGCTTACTCAGGTTGACAATTCAATGTTTCTTCAAACGAATAATGTAACTTACTATCTTACTGTCTCTAGGGGTGCCTGGCCCAGAGTCAGGAGAACTCATGAGTTAAAATTTGGTCTCAAACTGTTGCCCAGCTGTGTGATCCTGGGCAACTCACTTTAGTTCTGTTTGCCTCAGTTTCCTCATCTGTAAATAAGCTGGAGAAGGAAATGGCAAACCACTCTAGTACTGAATGTAAGTCAGAAACAACTGAAAAATGATTGAACATCACTGTCTTAGGAAATGCCTCTTCACATTCTTTCTCCATCTCTCAGCAGCTTTATTAGTCTTCTCTTTCCTCAGTTTCTCCTCACAGACCATTCACAGATGAGTTAAAACTGTAGCCTTTCCATTCCATTTCCTTTAAAGACAGTGTCAGCAGAGGTGATAAGAAGTTAAACTAAAAATTTATGTCTCATTTCCCATTACCTTATAAGCTCTTTCTGGGAAGAAAATGTTATACCATACACAAGAGACAATATAAGACTAAATGGATGTGCAAATTCGTTGGTATAAGGAACTTCCAGATGCAGATATTCCCTCTATCCATTAATGCAATTTGCAGTCTTAAGAGAGTTGAGATTAAGTGACTTGCCCAGGGCCACACAGCCAACATGACAGGCATAGGACTTGAGTCATTCTTTCTAGTCTCAAGGGCAGTTTGTTCTGTATTTTCAACATTTCACATCCATGACTTGTGTGGATATTTCCTCTAAAACTTATTTCATGATTTGCATGGGTTGTGAGGCATCTCTCTCACTTCTACCCCCAACAAAATTCCCCACCACACTCCAATCTCTTTCTCTAATCAAACACACAGGCTACCACCACCGCCCCCTGGTGGCTGTTAATGAGTATCTCCTTCTGAACTGAGGCTGATCCTTCAATGACAGTTCATCATTACTCCTACACTTGAAGCCTTTCTAGGTTCACTGGTCACTTTCAAGGTTCAATGAAGCCTGTGCTTCACTTCAATAGAAAAAAGGAAGGAATTCTAGCCAGCAGAAATGGGCCTTCTTCCCTCTTCTATTTCAAATACAGAAATGGAATTAGACATCTGAAAGAAGCAAAGACATTTTTTATTTTGACCTACGACATAAATCCCCTAAAACAATACTGACAATTTCTTCCCCTTTTTTCTTAGTCATAGGAAAATCTTTAAGGGGAGAAACACACCTTGGTTTTTTTTTTGCCTCAGTGTAAGAATGAAAGAATTTCAGAGTTGGAAGGAACTTCAGAAGCCACCGAGTTTAACCCGTCCCTGAATAACACCCTTTCTATTGCACAGCAGGTTCAGGAAGACTCGCTGGAAGTTCCATGATGAGGCATTAGTGTGGAACTTTGGTGAATGCATTCTATAAAAGATTTAAAAAGGAAACTTACTTTATCTCATGGGAAGGATAGCCCACTAGGTATCTATGGTGAATAAATTGGAGTTGAGCTCTAAGGTTCAGGAGGGGATAAACAATGCCCATAAAGGAGTTAACCCCTCCCCACTAAGCACCAGAAGTAGATGCCACACATATATTGTACTATACCTCTCCATTTCTATTACTTGGCTGATACAGGCTGCTGTGCGACTAGTAAAGGAGGAGGGGAAAGGCCTTCTTAACACTATTTCATGATCAGGTGATGGGGTACAGTGGCTTCCGACCACCTATGTCCACAATACGTGCTGGCTAAAATTATCAATGCAGAACCTCTCCCCATGTCATTGCTGAGTTGTCCACTTAAGCCTGTGTACCTCTAGGCAGCCTTTCCTGCCTCTAGCAGTGTTTGTAAACATGTACATACACTTTCAACATCCACACAAGCCAACATTCATCCATGCTCCAAGGCATTAAGAATCACTATTCCTTGACAACTGACCAATCACCACACACATGCTAAAGAAAGACACCATTTGGGAGACCATGGTTCATCTTAAAGTGTGCAATTATTTATTTCCTTGCCCCACAGCAAGAACTTCATTTACACAGGAACCTGCAGCTAGCACAACAACTGACAAAGAGAGGCATCTCCCCATCACAAGGAACCAGGTTTGTTTCCAACAAAGCAAAGTGGAACTAAATGGCTGAATTCAACACCTCTTTCCCTACCCCCACCCCCATTTTCCCCAAAAGAGAAAAAAATAATCAAAACTGACAAAATAAATCAAGACACCCAGAACTTTCTAACCAGCAGCTTTGATGAATGAATACAGAACAAGGGAGCTGAATTTATCAACCATTTATGTGTGCATGGGAGCAAAAATGCAAGGAGGGAGCTAATTCCCCCTCTCTACCTTTCCTTGTACCCAGAATGGTGGGGTATAGGAATGATAGGTAAACTTCCCACCTACAGTTGGGAATGTTTCAAGGTTAACTAAGTCCAGGGCAGAAAGGGCTTCTTGTTCTGTACTAAAAGGTACCCAGAATAAATCTGGGACAAAGATTCTCCATAAATTCAATTTAGTGATAGATCCAGTCTACCCTCCTTTCCAAAGTCCACAGAACTGACAGTCACATTCTCTTAGTGATTTCACCACCACTGGGACATTCCATTGGGACAGTGGAATGGTAGGTAGACAGGAGGGTGAAGGAGGTCCTGTATTCTAGGGTCATAATGTCAAACAAGTTTCCTCTTTGGTCCCCAGGTCTGGTCCTCAATTTAGAAGGACAAGAAAACATCAGGTGGGACAGATGCAAGTTCCTGGCCCAATACCTCCATAGAAGACATAGAGGAGCAGATACTCTCCCTTTATCTCCTATACTCCATGTCTTTCTCTATTATCTTTTAAGTGAAGTCTGGAGACACAAGCCCAATAAGCCAGGCAATAGTGGTTATAACACTGGGGCCATATTCCCCTCTGAGAATGATACCTAGGGATATTGGAGGAGGATAAAGCCCACAGGACTATGGAAGAGATGTTGCCAAGGAGAGATGATAAAAACAAGTTTGGTGAAATACTGGGGTAGTTATAGAGCATTTTCTTCTGTCTCTCCCACCCACACCCCTCCTACCAATGTATTAAACTGGGTTTCCCACCCCCCCAGGGAAGTTCTCCCTGGATAGAGACTATCTGAAAACAACCTATCAACACCCTCATCCCCCAACCCTTCTATCCAGCACAACAAAGGCTAATTTCGCAGGGTGGGAAGAAGGCAGGAAGGAGGGGTGCCATCCCATTTCCCAATCATACATGTCGAAAACTTCCCCCAGCCAATCCAGCAGCTCTGTCCTGCAATGCCTTCTTCCTGGGCCAGGAAAGTAGCAAAAGATATCAAATGAGAAGGTAAACAAATGATGGTGTTCGTGTGTGTATGGTGTGTGGTTAAGCGTTTCCAGTTGTCTTAGGTTTCAGCCTTCTCTCTGGCGGGAGCCCACCCCCAAATCCCCACACACACCCTTTCCCCCACCCCCCAAGTCCAGTTGCTCCCATCCATTTGGTCCCTGCCACTCACTTCCCATAGACGCTTTCATCACTGTAGGCCACATAGAGAAAATAGTCTTCCTCATGGTTGTCCTAGAGCAAAAGAAAACAAGAATGATATAAAAAGTACTGGACTCTTAGAGTGAGAGGACCTAGAATCAAATCTACTTTCTGAACTATGCAACTTTGGGCAAGTCATTTCTGTGCCTCAATTTCCTCATCTGTAAAAAGAGGGGGTTATACTAGATTATCTCAGTCCCTTCCAGCTTTATGATCCTACAGTCAGAATTCTGTCCTGATCTCCCAATAGAAGTGACAACTCTTAAGACATTAGCAAGGCATGGAGCAGGGTCAGGTGATGCCTACGGGATGCCATATTAAACTAATTTTGTAGGTTATTTTAATGTTGAAAAATTGAGTCGACTTCTAGTTTGAGTACGTGATAGTCTGTGCTCAAGTCTGTTGTTCAACTCAAGAGGAGCTTTTAGACTAGGAGTCAGGAGACAAAGGTTCTAGTCCTGGCTTTTCAATCAACTAGATGGTGATGACAGTATCTATTTTAGTGCTTTAAGGTTTGCAAACCCTTTATTACACGACACAACTGACCAAGCCAAGTGAATTTATTTTTTCTCAATCATATTAATATAACCATTAACAAAGACTGAATGAATTAATGTATGTAGATCCTATGGAAGCATATTAAAAACCGCCTTTCACTAGAAATATTTAGGAATAAAAAGTCTGAAACTCCTTTCTAGATTTATCTTCACAGGAGAGTAGGCAGGTCATGGAACAAAAGATTTCTTCCTCAGGGAAAGGTGGGAACCAGTATTTAGCAATAAAGTGCCTTAGATCAAGTTCAGAACATTGCTCTCCACATTTCTGCCTGGCCTGTGATCCACTTAAGGAAGGAGCATGGTATTGCAACAGGACTGAGAAGAGACAAGAAAAGAACTGAACAGATCGAGCTGAAGATCAGGTGACCGTTATTCTGGAATGTTCACCCAAAACTGCATTTAAACGTACTATAAACTTTTCCTGGTTCAAGATTCTTACAAACGTTAATTCTATTCAATTTGAGAAGTCCAAGGACAATGGGGAGTAAACTACGCAAGCTGAATCATATCTTTCTTTTAAGTTATTAACCCTTGAATTTAGAATGTTAAATAAAGAAAACTGTTCTTGGCAGATTTTCTCCCCTAAAAGACAGTATTTTTTTTCCTTTTTGATAATCCAATCATTGGATTTTGAGTGCGATTTACTACTTCCCCACTAGTAGAATGGGTAAAAATTTCCCTTAAAGCTGTCTTAACCAGTTTTGTCAACAGAAAAAGGGTTATCTTCTCTGGGCTATAGTTGGTTTTGGAAGAGCCAACGATTCTTTTATCTCTAAAAAGTCCACAAAGGTTTAGAAATTGATAAAACTTTATCAAATGAGAAAATGCACTTTCTTCCCTCTAGCACAAGGGATGGAGTATGGTTATGGAAAATTTCACATACTGTGTTTTGTGGCTACTTATACTAATTAGTTTTATTTGATCAGCTTTTGTCTTCTATTTTTTGGTTACAAAGGATGTTTTTCTGGGTAGGAAACAGGAAAAGAGATATTTTCATAAATTAAGGTGATATAAAAACAAAAGGTATCAGGAAAAATTTAAATTAAAATTATATCTATAAAATTCAAAGATTTTATAGATGAGGCCATCTGTACTTTGTTCAGTCATTTATTTGCTGCCATCTAACACCTGATTGAAACAGATGCAAAATATCTTTCATAATTTTCTAATTATGCTTTAGTAGCAATTTCAGAAAGACTAGGGCAGGGATGGGAGAAGACAACTATAGGTTTCTGGAGGATAAGTTTCATTTTCTTTCCTTAACACACAGAATCATGGAATGTTAGAGCTGGAAAAAAATACATCAACTACAGCTTTCATTTTATAGATGAAGAAACTGGGGCTCAGAGGGGTTAAGTTACTTGTCTAAGGTCATAAGTCAGATGAGATAAAGGGTATACAAGCCTTAAAGCACTAAAGAGAGACTGGCTGTCCTCACCATCCTGTCTCCTAACTCCTAGTCTAAAAGCTCCTTCCTTGTTGAACAATGGACTTGAGCACAGACTATCACATACTATCATGAGGGGAAGACTGGAATTCTCAGATACTATGATATACATTCTGGATCCTCTATTTCATGAAAAGTTCCTCTATGACAGAGGGAAAGAGAAAGGTGGTCTTTTCTCTCCATTTTGCAAATGGGGTATCTAGGATTCAGATTCGAATGTCACAAAAGGAATCAAAGCATAGCTAAGACTGGAGGCTCTCTACTAAACTATATCCTACATTTAATTCTAGGACTCAATGAAGGATTATTAAATAACAGAAAGAATGATTTTTCAAAATGGGATAAATATTAAGACATTTAACAACTAAAAAAGAGGTAAAGTCATTAAAGGAAATAACCCATAATTAGGGAGGAATGAAAGCAAACACTAAAAAGCTTAATCTAACGATCCATGCCTTTTTTCTCAAAGTCCTGCAGAAAGCCTAGCACTTTAAATCAGGACCTCGGCCTCTCAATCTTTAAGACACTGCTTCCTCCATGCCTATCCTCATACTTTCTAGGAGATACAAAGATAACTAGTGTGAAGTTCTGCAGATGACAAGGAATATTTCGTAGTGGCATCATCATTACCTCATAAAGTTGGCCCATGGTAGCACTAGTAGGAGGGATAGTGTTGTTGACAAAGAAGAAAAGGGCGTCTTCCGGTCGAAGGTGGATCCGCTTCCGAATTAAGAAGTAAAATTGACCAACTGGATTGAGGCAAGGGAAAAGTTTCAGATGGGGACATAGTGAGCAATGCACTGACAGAAGTATAAGAAGTCACAGACAATATCTATAGACGATAATGGGGCAAAATCTTCTCTTACCTTTGTCTCTGAAGTGCCTTCAGGGCACTTGTCCCCTATTGCTTCCTGGATTCCCCAAACCCACCAAAATAGAGGAATCTGGTTTCATGTCCTACTATAATCACTTGAACCACCTTTTCCAACCAACAGTGTCAAACCTGAAGTACAGTTGCTAAACCTGATCACTTGCTATACTCATTAGCAATAAAAATCTTTTAAGCTTCAGAGAGAAAATAAAAAATGTCACCAAAGGTCTTGAAACTGACTTGGGTTGTAGATGTTATTCTGATCACTGTAGCTGTTTTAACATATGAATCCAGATGATGGCTCCCTGTAATTTATTTAAGACAACAATACTACTTATGTGGGCTATTTATGCCCAGAGACCATGGCAGTAGGGTTTGAAGCTTTAATAGGAGGGCAAGAAATTAGAAGCCTAGTAGTCAAATCTACAATTAATCTTGGAGGCAAATTCTTCCACGTTGTAGAGGAAATTCACCAACTTGAATATGATGAGCATTCCCAGTCCACTTAGTGGGACATAAAATTGAATTCCATTGGTCTGTTTTTACATAATTGTAATACACGCACAATGTTGCAACCAAGGTTGATTCCTAAGAATAATTAAGTGCTTCTAGTCAGCTGGATAGGCATCGGAGGCAAAAGAAATTAAATGATGGCCTTTCAGTCACCAAATAGCTTTGGAGATGATTTAGGGACAAATGTTTTGAGGCCTTCTGTTTCAAACTGAATATTCAGTCTGGAGAATACAATATATTTCCTCCAGCTTTCCATTCCCATGTAATCTCTTTGCCAGGAAAAACAGAGCAACTTTTTACAAGAAGGTAAAGCGATGCTGACTGTTTATTACCTGTAAGGTCAGAGGGCACCAGGTACTTCCTTTTGTCCAGGTCAGGGACTCTGGCTTTAGGTGCCTTCTCCACAATTACCTGTTATTGAGATATAAGGATTTAAATGACACTTTAAAAACTAAAATATGTTGATGCATTTTGTTTTTATATCATTTTAATTTCTGAATATTTGTCTTCCTTCCTGTCCTTCCCTCCCCATCTATCTACTGTAAGGAAAGCATTTATTTTTAAAGGGAAAACATAGTTCAAAACTAATCCCTATCAGCCAAGCCCAACATTTGTTCATCCAGCATTGACTTTTATTTCATTTTTATTCAGAATTTAACAAAAGTTAAATAAAAAGGGCATTTCTGTATACATTGTAGGAGAGAATTGTACATGAAATGGTGATTCTCTCCATTATGCAAACTTGCTTTTCTTTGGAAGAATAAATTCAGCTTGTAAGATTCTGATATCCTACGTACTTATAATTCCTTCTGGCCTTCCTCTGGTTTTCCTTAATCTCCATGTCCCTGTCTCTCTTCCCGCACTGAAAACAACAAAACCTTTAGTAACAAATGGCATAATGAAGCAATCTTAGGTGAAGTTTTCCTAGCAAGGCAAACTGAAGAGAACAGGCTCCATTTAACACTTCTATTTTCATTTTCCCCAAATGCCCATACCCTGTGTTCTAAGATGTGAGTTAGACTGAACAGAGATAAACACAAGAAAGGAACAAGTAGATCAGTTATAAGGACGAGAATATGGAAGACCCAAGGCCGAGGGGCAGATAGAAAAGCCTGTGGCTTTAGAAATGGAAAGGGAGGGGCAGGTAGGTGGCACAGCAGATGGAGCATTGGACTGGAGTTCAAATCCAGCCTCAGACACTTACTAGTTGTGTGACCTTGGGCAAATCACTTAACCGCAACTGCCTCCCAAAAAAACTTCAAAAGGAAAGGAAAAAATAGAAAAGCTGCAAAAGTGGGTGGGTGGGAAGTGGCATAACTCTATGTGAAGAAACTAATCAACAAACATTTATTAAAAACCTCCTACGTACTAGATGCTGTGGTAGATTGGAAGACAGAAATGCAAAAGGGAGTCTGTCTTGGTACTCAAAGGAGCTTACTTTCTACTTGGGGGGAATACAAGTCGGTCACAGAAAACTAAATACAGGAAACATATGAAATAAATACATAATGACTTGGGGAGGGGAAATAATCAAAAAAGTTCTTAGGCATCCTGAAAGGCCTCTTGAAGGACAGTCAGATGTTTAAAACCAGTGAACAAGAATGGAAGGGATCAGATTTTTTTAATATATTGGATAGCACATTGGAGATAAGAAACCAGGGATGAGGAGGAGGAGGTGGGCCAAATTTCTGGAAATAATTCCTTCAAAGTCACTCAAATAGAGGATTGAAAGAATAAACTATTTATTCACTGACTGCAAAGAGTGCATCCCAGTCAAAAGGCAGTCTTCATTGTGATTCCCAGGAGCTAGCTTCAGTTAAGGGATAGAAATGGCAGGACAAATCACATTGAGATAACAGGGCAAGGAGGCAGGCTAGAGACCATAAAAATGGCTGGAGAGTGAAGAAACTCAAAATCTGGTGTTGAAAAAGGCATATGCTATCCCCTTCATCCCCATAGTCTCATTCTACCTTCTCTGGATGGTTCTGAGAGGGAATTCAAGCTTTTGGTTGGCGTTCCAGGCTAAACACAGATGCCAGGAATTCTACTGGAGAGGCTGAGTGGAAAATAGGCCCAGATAACATACAAAAGATCCTGTGGAATGGCTAATGTGATCATTTTTGCTGTTCAGTTGTTTTAGACTTTTTGTGACCCCACACAGGGCTTTCTTGGCAAGGATACCCCAGTGATTTGCCATTTTCCTTCTCCAAGCTTATTTTAAAGATGAGGAACTAAGGCAAAGAGAGTTAAGGGACTTGCCCAAGGTCACACAGTATGAATCTGAGACCAGATCTGAACTCAGAAAGATGAGTCTTCCTGACTCCAGGCCTAGTACTCTATCGACTGCACTACCTACCTGCCCCTTGTAGGGAAGAATGCTTTGTAAAGTGCTATATAAATGAAAATATATTACTATGTAGGTCCTAAGACTGGTATAAAGGGCTCATGGCACCATGACTTCCTTGACATGTTTGGTGGAGTGGATAGAGCACTAGGTCTGGTGTCAGGCAAAACTAGAGTTAAAATCAGGCCTCAGATTTTTGCTAGCTGTGTGACCTTGGGCAATTAACTTAACCCATTACTCTCTTAAGTTTCTTTAACTATAAAATGAGGGTAAATAATAACAACCTACCTCCAAGGGTTGTTGTGACGATTAAATGAAATAATATTTGTAAAGCACTTAGCACAGTACCTGGTACATTATAGTAAGCAATATATATCACAGAACTATATCTGTTCTGGACAAAGCCCTGGGACTTAGTTGCTCAGCTATTAAGTGGCAGGCTCCAAACTGATGAAAGTATAGAGCCTAACAAATCAAGGGACTAACCATTTTTATTCTATTTTTACCAATAAGGAAAGTCTTCAGGGAGAATTTGCTCCAAATTACAGGACTAATAAGTGAGGCCACTTATTACAGTGGAAAAATCAGAGTTTAATCAGGACGTGGGAACTATGCTCTATAACTTACTACCTGTGACCATGAGCAAGTCACCTAATACTCCTAGTGCCTCAGTTTCCTCATCAGTAAAATGAGAGGATTCATAAGTTTAAAGCTAGAAAGGCCCTTAGGTGACCCAGCCCAACCCTTTCTTTTGAGAGATGAACAAACTATGAAGTCCAACACTGATTAGGTGACTCCACAAAGCCTGGATGAGTACTCTTTCTATTAGATCAGTTTAAGCCAGAGAGGTCAAAATGATTAATCAATCAATTCCAGGAGCATGTACTTAGGGCCTGCTCAGTGTCAAGGCATTGGGTTCAATATTGGAAATACAAAAAACAAAAGTTAAAACGAGACATTGCCCCTCAGGGAGCTTCCCTACTATTGGGAAAACGGAGAGAGAGTGTGTTTCTGTCTGTACGTTGTGTGCGTGCATGTACGCGCGCACAAAAATAGATACAACATGATGGCAAGGGGGTTAACAGTACCAACAGCTGGGGGGATTGGGAAAGGCCTCATTTAAAATTTGGCCCTTATGCTGGATCTTGGAGCCAAAGGGGTCTGGCAATGGGGACGACCGGTAAACAAAGCAGAAGGTAAGTAAACAGAGTTATGTGTAAGGAAGTAAGTGTGACTAGACTAGTATATCAGAAGGGGAGTAATGGATAATAAGGCTACAAAGGTAGATTTCAGCAAAGGTGTTATTTAAGATATATCGGGGTGCCATACCTGAGGCCCTGTAAGTCCTTGGGTGCACCCTTTTGACCTAGTCCAAGTTTTACAGAACAAATCCTTTTATTAAGGGGATCTGTTTTGTGAAGTTTGCATTCAGTCAAAGCACAACACTTGGGGACCTAGAAAGTCACATGTGGCCTGGAGGAAACAGGCTCCCCACCCATGGATATGACTCTGGAGTTATAATAGGAACCACCAGAGTGACTGAAATGACATGATCTGAACTTAAAAAAAAAAAAATCACTTGGATTCCAGTGTGGAGAGGAGAGAGACTAGAGGTAGGGAGACCAATTTCAAGGCTGTTTACACAGTCCAGGCAAGAGCTGATACTGTTACAAACTAGGATGGGAAAGGTGGCAGATGAAAAAGGCATAGTCGAAGGCCAATAAGCAAGAAAGATAATGACAGAATGGATATGGGGGTGAGGGAAAGGGGAAGATTCAAGGTTATGAACCTGGGTTGACTAAAAAGATGGGCAGTTGGGTAACAACTGTACTGGGCCTGGAGTCAGGAAGACTCACCCTTTCTAGTTCAAATCAGGCCTCAGACACCAACAGTTAGTTGTGTGACCCCAGGCAAGTTACTTTAACCCTGTTTGACTCAGTTTCCTCCTTGTAAAATGAAATGAAGAAGGAAACGGCAAACCAATTCAGTATTTCTGCCAAGAAAATCCCAGGGAAAGAGTCAGATGAAATTGAACAACAATAAAATAGCTGAAAAGATGGTGTCCTTTAGATTGCAAGAAATTTGGAAGGAATAGGGGTGGGTTTGGAATATTTAGTTTGGACATATTTAGTTTGAAATGTCAAAGAGGCAGTACAGTTTGTGATGGAGAACTGGAGATCCAGAGAGATTCAGACTTTATAAGATCTGGGAGTCACCATGTGTTCAGTCATTTTTTCAATCGTGTATGACTCTTTGGGACTCCATTTGGAGTTTTCTTGGCAAAGATACTGGAGCAGTATGCCATTTCCTTCTTCAGTTCACTGTACAGAGGAAGAAACTGAGGCAAACAGGACTAAATGACTTGCCTGAGGTCACTGAGGTCATCAATAAATCAAGACTCCCTTTGATACAGGCTAAAGGAAAATCTAATCAAAGTGCTATTTCTCCCGCAAGAAACTATGTCTCCTAAATCCATGTCACTGCCTTGGTCGTCGCTCATGCCTGGAATGCACTCCCATCTCACCTGGTCAGTCTTACAAAATGTTCCTTCAATAGGAAGCATTTCCTGATTTCCACAACCGATAGTACCATTTCCTCCACTGATTTTATTTTGTATACTTATTTATGTTGTCTCCCTTGAGGGCAAAGGTTATATCATTTGCCTTTGAATCCCCAGTAGCATAAGAGAATGCATAGAAGTTAAAGAGTAGCCTGCAGAAGTTAGGAGATATGCAGGAGGGGATAGATAAGTGGGACAGTGGATAAGGCAGGAGAACCAATAATAAAACAAAAGCCAAAAATAGTGTCACAAAATTCCAGAAAGGGGAGGACAGTCAATGTCACATGCTTCAAAGAAGTCAAGAAGACAACTTGTTTACTCAGTTATCTTTTCCCTCTAACCAAATACTAACCAGTGAGTCCAGCAGGAGATGTGGGAGGTGACCGGAAGAGGGACCTCCCTAGTCTCCTTTGAGAGGGTGACTGACATTGTATAACTGGATCCAGATGTGGCAAGAAGGCCTACCTTGTTTCCAAACCTACCTCAACTAGTCTGCTTGGGGAAACGTCAGTCTTAAGGTCTCAGCTGTTACATTAGGAATGCAAAAGCTATAAAAATAAATGCTGCCTTATATCCCCATTATCTTTACTTCCAGATCTTCATCCTGGATTAACTGACTTCTAAATTTTGCAGCAGTAATGTCAATCAATAAGGCCTCAATTACTCTGCAGGGAGCAGGGCTGGGGTAAAGCACTAAAACATTTTTCATTGATTCTTTTTGTTCCCTCTCCATCCGTCTAGCTTTTGCACTCATACCTCCCAGACTCTATGGTCTATGCTCCCTCTACCCCACCCCACCTCCATATGAGCCTGTTTTTCCCCAAATTCAAACAGTCCCACTTTCACACTGAGGCCCAGCATGTTCCCTCACAGAGAAAGGGGTGGGGGTGGCGCAGCATGATAAATGATAAATGAGAGCTGAAAGGAGAACTCTGCCCACCCCCAATTCCTGCTTTTTCTGTGACAAGTCGGTCTGGTCAAAGGCAAAACAGTCACCAGGAAAAAGCTGTTCTCCCCCTAACATGCATTAATTCGAAAGCTAAGGATGATGAAGCAAACTGGTTGCTGCGCAGATAATAATGCCCTTGTTTGCCAAGCCGGTTCGGTCTCGTGTTTTTTTTTTAACCTCTCTGTTCAAGGGGTAAGAGAGGAAGGAGCCCGTGTCTCTCTTCCCCCGTCCAATTAATTCCAAGGACAAAAGGTCTAGAAGCCTGAAGACAGAACAGGAGCCGAATAAACCCTTGAAAGGACATAAACAAACAAGGCGAAGCTGCAGAGCCATCGCCATGGTGGCCACCCTTATCAACAGCTTTCTCTCGGCGTGCTTACACGCAGTCAAGAAAAGACCCCATCCTACCCATTCTCACACCAGAGCGCCGCATCCTGAGCACAAGCACCACCTACACAAACGCACCTGGCGCACTCCTGAGTCACCGGGCTTCATCTCCCAACACGCACGTATCAAGACAGTGGTGGTGCATTGCCCCCATTCCTCAGACTCACAACAACACACATTCTCTGCTGATGCTCAGTTTGGAAGCCCCCTACGCCTCTGCTACTAACGGTGGGGTGCGGGACGTCTTCAGTATGGATAGCCAGTGTACATTATTGGGGAATTGGAGACGAAATGTCTGCCAAGGACCCTTCCTGCTCCTCACGTCAGAGATCTGTCGCGTCCCCATCCCCTCCCCCTCCCTCTTCTTTTCCTCCCACCCTTTTTCCAGGCCCCCAAACCACTCACAGGGACTCTGTCAGGGTATTTCTTCCGAATCTTCTCCCCTTCTTTTTTCCGGTACTCGAAAGGATGATCCTCCTTGTATTGGAATTTCATGATGCTCCGCAGCGTCTCCGATCTCCCCTGGGGGGGCCTAGCTTAAGCGGAGTGGACGGTTTCGCCGAGTCTGGCTTTCCCCGGTCGAGGTCCAACAAGAGATACGAAGAGCCTTAGCGGTGCCAACCTCTGCTGCCCTGCCCGCTCTGCTCCACCAGTCCGCCGAGAGCGCTCAGAACTGAGGCCCCGGCTGGCCCAGGCTGGGAGGTGGAGAAAGCCGGCGTGGGGGTGGGGAAATCCTGCAGCGTTCTTGGAAGAGCCGGGAACACACAAGCAACACAGTAGCAAGCCTGGTATTGTGACGTCACGAAGCTCCGCCCTTCCCTCCCCCACAATGTTCTAGACCCGTCCCGGTGCTGTCTCCGAACCGGGGGCCAACAAAAACGTTGTTCAAATGAGCCCACGATATTAACTTTCCTTTTTTAAAATAACCCTCCACCAAATCTTTTTAATGAAAACATGGTATGGTCTAAAACTCTATTTGTTTCTTTCGTTGCTGAATTTCTTAAGGCAAGATACCAAAGATACGTACTTCTCCCCCTCCACTTCGTCCTGGGGTTTTTTGGTTGAATCCAGGAGCAATTACCAGATTAAAGTCCAGCCTCTCTAAGCACGTTGGGGTGGTTGACTGTGGTCGGGGGTGTGAAGTAAGGGGTGGAGGGGTGAGGAGGTGGGAGTGGAAGACCTGCAACGTTTGGGGTAAATACCGTAATATTTGTATGTTCTCTGGGCCTTTCCTCTGACGGTCCTCTCAGTTTACCCAGGGATTCTGCCCTCCGCACTTCTGTGTATTGTTTCTGTTTGTTAGAGCTGCAAATTACTAGACTGAGGAACCACATAAACAAGGTGACTAAGGGGTTTAGAAGGATAGAGAATGAGGAAAAATGCAGTCCTGGCCAAGAGAGGCTAAGGTGCTGGAGTAGAATTTCCCTTTAAGTGGACTCTTCCAAACCTCGTTTCCAGCCCTTTCCCCCACCCTCCTCCTACTGTTGCAAGGCCTCCTCCCTCCTGAAAGAGAGAAAAACAGAAATCATGTGATGAGGATGAACTGGGCCTTACCCACTACTGTCTACAAAGAGAATTGTCAGCTGCCACCGGCCCGAATTGGGGAGAAGAGGTAACCAGGGGGATAAATCCAGCATCACAAAATTCCATAGCATTAGACTAATAAAAGATTTGACTTAAATAGCTTTAGGTTAAAATGTTCCTTTGGATGGTTCCCTTGACAACAATCTAGGAGGCAGATGGTGCAGTTATCATCTTTATGGTACTGATGAGGAAACCGAGACCAAGAAGAATTAATTGACTTGGCGGCTTTTAGTAGGCCTCTAATTCAAACTGGGGTCTTCTGCCTTCAAATTCAGTGGTGCTTGGGGACAGGGGATTTACTTTAGCTGACCTGTGAAGAAACTTTCTGAAAAGCCAATCACTGGAAACTGAGTTGAAATGTACCTTTGATGTAATTCACCATGTATCTCAGAAAGAATTCCTCCCACAAATCCAGTTAAGTGGTCCTCATGCCTCTCTGCCTAAGGACCTCCATCGATAAGGAACTGATTGCATCTGTGGAAGCATATTAAAAACCTCTTTTTTTTTTAGTTCAGCTGAAAATATTAAAAAAATAATATTTTCCAGCCAAAACCCCTTCTCAAACTTTTCCTTTTAGGGGAAGCCTAAAAATTAAGGCCTTAGTAAATGGATTAGATGTGGTAACCAATTTAGGACAACAAAAAAATTGATCTTGGTCAGTTTAAGATCACTGGTGTTCCCATTTTGAAAGGATTAGGATTTTGATTAAAGGGTGTTTCCTTTTATTTACTCCTGGAGAACTCTTGAGGGGTCAAGGAAGGAAATGGGTTTTTATTAAGTGACTTATTTGATACAGTATGATGCTAAACCAAATTGTATTTTAATATTTTTGTGTCCTTTTCCTTAATCAAGACTCCTGTTACCTCAAGTTTTCTGAGGACAGATTTCCAAAGGAATGGCGTTTGGGGAGCTTGCTTATTTGATCATTTCTTTCTCTAACGCATAGACTAGATTTAGAATAATGTTAAATGAATAAAAATTGTTTTCTGAAAGATTTGAGGCTAAAACAAAATTATAGTCATTAATATTTTTCTTCAACTCATTCCAAAGCAACCCCTTCCACTTTGTGATCTCTGTTAGAAAGTCTTTCTGTACATTAAGGTTAAGTTTACCCCATTGCAACTCCTACCCATTCCCTGTAGTTCTACCCCAAAGGGCAAATCAAATCATCTCCCATGTGACAGCTCTTCAGATTTCTAAAGACAGCTATGATGTTTGCCAAGCATCCTTATCTCCATGTTAACCATTACAGGTTCACTCAATTCAACAGATTGGCATGTATCAAGCTTTTAACTTATTTTGTGAGAAAACGGGCCACCATGCCACTTTCTGGCCATTTCCAAACTATACCATCTTTCTACCTTCCCATTATATTTTTCTCAATTGAAAATATTAATAAATAATACTTTTTCATCCTGAAACATTCCTCAAACTTAAGCTCTTTGACGGTAGGGACTAAGGTACTTCATTATATTTATGTTCTTAAATATCTAGAACAATATTTGACATATACAAAGTTTATTAAATCCTTTTTCACTCATTTAATTCATCACATAAATGTTAAGCTCTTCACAGTCCTGGTTACCATTCTCTGAAACTCTCCAGCTTTTTATAATACCTCCTCAAGTGTGGCACCTCAAAATGAACACAATGATGTAGTTGTGATCTGATCATGGCAGAGTAGAATGTTCATCATTTTATTTATGGATACTGTATATTTCTAAATACAGTCAGAAATACATTAGCATTTGTAGAAGCATAAAAGCCTTATTGTCAGTTTCACCAACTGTATTAAGAAAAAATATTTCTCTTGTCTTAAAAAACTTTCTAAGCTCTCTATTCAAAAGTAATTGATTACAAATGAGAACCAAACTTTTAATAGCGGTTTCCTATAAGCTTCCCAACCCTCAGAAGCAATTGGGCTATAATTCACCTAAGGGTAGTGCCCCTATTATCCATTTAAAAGAATATGATATGGATCTGGGGAGGAGGTCGTGGGATAGGGCCATACTTGAGGGGAGTGGTCAAAGAAAGATGTAAGTAGTTATCAATTGACTATGTTCCATCTGTTGAAATAGAATATTAACCCACAATTTATTTTTTTTGTTCAAAATTCCTATAAAAGTTTCCTTAAATTCTTCTGGGAAGTGAGACATGTTTAAGGACATAGGGGAACTATACCAATTTGAATATTTCTCTCTTCAATTTAGAAATGACTTGTATACTGTTAGTATTTAATGTTAAATAAAATTATTTCTGATATACTATATATATGGAAAATATAGGGAGATATGAAGAAATATATATGTATATAAATAGAGATAAATAGAATATTTGAATATATATATATATAAATATATAGAAATGAGAGGGTAGAGCCAAGATGGTAGAAAAAAGGCAGAGACCTGCCTGACCGCTCCCAAATTCCCATTCAAACAGCTTTAAAATAATGCCTCAGAATGAATTCTGAATGACAGAACCCACAAATATAGGGTGAAACAATTTTCTAGCCTAAGATAACCTAGAAGGTCAGCAGGAAAGGTCTGGTATACTGGAGGGAGAGTGGAGATCAGTCCAACTCAGGCAAACCCCCCAGCAAGAAGCAATAGACTTGGGGAAAATGGACTTGACTTTGGGAGCTCTCCAGTCCACTGATGGTAAGGAAGTCAGAAGGGGATTACAGGGATCTCTTTGTTAGCATTGGGTACAGGACTCTGTTGCTTTGCCCAAAGGTGGGTTACTGAAAATCATGATCAAAAAAAGAACCTAGATATCATCTTTCAAGAAAATATTTCTTTCTTTCATCTTTCAAGAAATTATTAAACTTCCCTAATATCCTAGAATCAAAAGGTAAAATAGAATCACCTCCTGAGAGGTGAAATGAAATGAAAATGAAAACTTCCAGAAATATCATAGCCAAATTCTAGAACTCTCAGGTCAAGGAGAAAATATTACAAGCACTTAGAAAAAACCATTCAAATATTGTGGAGCCATAATCAGGATAACAGAAGATTACATTACATTAAAGAACTTGGAATGTGATATTCTGGAGGGCTAAGCAGCTAGAATTAGAGCCAAGATTAAACTATGAGCAACGTTGAGTATAATCCTTCAGGAGGAAAAATGAGTATTCAGTGAAATAGAGGATGACAAGACCAGAGCTGAATAGAAATTTTGACTTTCAAATACAAGACTCAAGAGAAACATAAAAAGGTAAACACAAAAGAGAAATCATAAGGGATTCAATAAGATTAAACTGTTTATAATCTTACATGGGCAGATGATACTTGTAACTTGTAACTTTATCATTGTTGGGGCAATTAGAAGGAGTGTACATAGAGGCCATGGGCATGAATTTAGATGAGATGATGTTTAAAAATATAAAATAAAAAGATGATAAAAAGAAATGCACTGGGAGAAGGAGGAAGGGAGAGGTAGAATGGGGTATATTCCCTCAAAAAAAAGAAGTAAGAAGGAACTTTTATAGTGGAGGGGAAGATAGGGGAAAAGGAGAGGAATGCTTTAACTTTACTTTCATTGGAATTGGCTAAAAGAAGGAATAACATACACACTCAGTTGGGTATAAAAATCTATTGTACCCTACAGGAAAGTAGGAGGGAAAGGGAATAAGAGAAGGGGGTGAGGTACTACTGATAGAAGGGATAGCAGATTGGAGAAGGCAGTAGTCTTGGAGCAAAAGGATGAGCAGGGTGAAAGGAGAGAAAGAGTATGGTAAGTGGGTGGGGGAGGCAAATACACAGTAATCATAACTGAAAATTTTTTACAATTTTCTCTAATAAAGGTCTCATTTCTCAAATATATAGAGAAATGAATCAAATTTGTAAGAATACAAGTCATTCCCCAACTGATAAATGGTCAAAGGATATGAATAGGCAGTTTTCAGAGGCTGTAATCAAAACTATCTATAGTCATATGAAAAAAATTCTTTAAATCTGTATTGATTAGAGAAATGCAAATTGAAATAACTCGGGTACTCCACACCTATCAAAAAAGGAAAACAACATGTTGGAAAGGATGTGGGAAAACTGAGACACTAATGCATTGTTGGTAGAATTGAGAATTGATTTAACCATTCTGGAGAACAATTTGAGGCTATGCCCAAAAGGCTATAAAATCCTTTGATTCAGCAATACCATTACTAGGTCTGCATCCCAAAGAGATGAAGAGCAAAAAGGAAAAGGATTTAAATGCAAAAAAAAAAAATCATATCAGCTCTGTTTGGGGAGCAACAGATTGGAAATTAAGGGGATGCCCATAGTTTGGAGAATGGCAAAATAAGTTGTGGTATATGATTGTGAAGAAATGCTATTGTACTAGAAAAGATGATAAGCAGGATGTTTTCAGAAAAACCTGGAAAGATTTACATAAACTGATGCAAAGTGAAATGAGCAGAACCAGGAAAAAATTGTACATAGTAACAGCAATATTATGATGCTCAACTATGAATGACTTAACTATTCTTAGCAATACAGTGATCCAAGACAATTCTGAAGGACTTATAATGAAAAATGCTGTCCATTTCTGGAGAAAGAACTGATGGATGCAGATTGAAAATACTTTTTTTACTTTACTTTTTTTGTTTTTCCTTGTATTTTCCCTCACAACATGATTGATACATAAATGTGTTTAGCATGACAGCACATGTATAACCTATATCAAATTACTTGCCTTCTGAAGTAGGGAGGAAGGGAAAGAAGAAGGGAGAGAATTTGAAACTCAAATTTTTAAAAGATGAATGTTAAAATTGTTTTGACACATAACTGGAAAAAATATGAAATATGAAAAAGTAAAATACATAGTACAGTATTAATGTTTTTCTTTGATACTTTTTTCTATCATATCATGTTTTTGATTCATATTGCGTTAAATGAACTCTTGGTTTGGAAACTGAAGAAATAATTGTAAAGTCTGATAGGTTAAAAAAAAACAACAGAAAATAGAGAAGTTATAGCTATAGTACAGGGCCTTTACCATCTTGAACAAAGACTATTTTCTCTTTACAGAATTTCAAATGATCAATATAACCCTTGACTTGGCTTTCAACCAGATGGCACTGATTTAGAGATTCTCAAAACAGAAAACAAACTAATAGTACAGGCTGACCTCAGGCTGGTCCCTGGTTGTTGTTACTGGTTTTAATCCTTTGACTTTGAAGAGGACCAGTGCAATCATGGGTGATGTCTTGACTTGGGATTGAGCTGTATAATCAAGGCAGAGTCGCACTGAGTCATCAGCCTCACTCTCTCCAAATTATCAAAGTCCAGGGGTTGGGACGGGGGGCTTTTTCACTCATCCTGATCTATATCTTACAGGTGAGGTTGGTGAACTTGCATAGCCCTCCCTCACTTAAATCCAATTCATTTGCAAGTCATGGCATCATCTTCCTGATGTCATGGTCCTCTTCAAGAATGATGGACAAACAACAATCAAAGTACAGTAGAAAGACAAAGGTCAAGATGATTAGCAACAGTCCAGGATGCATTGGATGACTTTTGTGTCTTTAATGTCTGACCAAACTCTTAAGAGCTCCATATCACCTCTTCAGCTGCTGTCATGGCCATTGGAACATATTGTTCTCATCCACCCTTTCTGCAAGGAAAAGTCTCCACATGTTTGGGGTAGACATTTCTCTAACTCACCGACAAGTCTGACGCCTGTTGGTTACCCTCAACATGGTTTAGCCCATCTGCCCAGTTGATTTACCAGGGTGTGGCTGCTGTACATGCTACAGTTACTTAGAGCCACAGGTGAGAGTTGGGTGAAGGTGGACCTCAAAGGTGGATGAGCAACCCTGCATAGGACTTGGCAGCCATCACACCTGGGGTAGTAGTCCTCTCTGAACACCCCAAAGGTCCTTAGTAGTTTAGATATGAAGTTAGAGTGAAACTGGATACTCACAATTCATGTTTACAAAATGTTTACTCAGCCTTGCGGGGAGGAAGGGAATGACTCAACTGAACAAAGTTTCCTAGTGTTGTTCATCATGCTGATCTATTGTCCTCAACCTCAGGGAAAGAGACTTTAGACCCTTGAGTCCTGGCTATTTTGTACCTAAGTGATCACGAAGTTACATCAGTGGCCTAAGCCTTAGTCTTCTGAGTCAATCAAATCTCAAGGACAGTTTATATATAACCAATTAAGAACCTTTGTTGCTCTTTCCCTCCCAGCTTGATTTACTTATATTTTTTTCTTTTGCTCATTAAAGAGGCCATCCCCTGATTGCTTCTTAAAGAGGCCTACTCACTGAATGGGCATCCTCTCCTCTGAGTACCCGAATAGGCCTTAGGAGAAAAAGGTCAAAGTCTCCCATTGCATCCTGGGCCATCTCCAGTCATCTTGATAAGTATCTGGTCACAGGTCCAAGTGGCTCAGGAGGAGAAAGTGAGGCTGGTGATCTTGCACAGCCCTCCCTCACTCAAAACAAAGTCCAGTGCAGGTCATGTCATCATTTCTCTGATGTCATGGTCTTCTTTGAAAATGAAGGATGAATACAGCAACAGCCTACTTTATGCCAGGCAAGACATACAGAGAAAGGCGAAAAACAACCAGTTACATGTTCTTAAGGAGATCTTAATTTAGTAGGAGATACGTTAAAATAGCTATATATAATAAACCATGTACAGGATAAATTGGAAATGAGAGGGAAAACACAAAAATAAAGATGGATGAGGAAAGGTTTCCTGAAGGTGAGATTTTATCTGGGGTCTGAAGAAAGCCAGAGGTCAAGGAGCAGAGATGAGGAAGAGAATTTAAGGCCACTAGGTAGCCAGTGAAAATGCCCAAAGTCAGCAATGGATCAGGACACCCTGTCAAATGAATTGCAGAGTAGGTGGTGGGTAAGAGCAGGTTACGAAAGACTTTGAAAAACAAAGGGTTTTATATTTCATTTGAGAAGTGATAGAGACCCAGTAGAATTTATTGAGTATGTGGATGATATTATCAGACCCACCATTTAGCAAAATCACTTTAATAGATAAATAGAAGATGGATTGAAATAGGGAGAAACTCAGAGGGAGACCAACCAACTGGCGACATCAATAGTCCAAGTGTGAGGTGATGAGGGCCATCATGTTTTCTCTCATCCAGCCAAACTGTTCTTCTTACTCTTTCTCAAGCATGTCACTTCTTCTTCAGTCTCAGTGTCTTTGATCATCTCATTGTCTTTGCTCTGGGAGGTGCAGTGGAGAGAGCTTTAGGGCCTGGAGCAGGAAAACCTGAGTTCAAATCTTACCTCAGATAAATTTCTAGCTGTGTGACCCTGGGCAAGTCACAACCTCTGCTTGCCTTAGTTTCCTCAAACCTGTTGGAACACAAAAAAAGATACAAAAATGTCTGCAAAGACAATTCCACTCACCATCGACACATGGAATGTGTGCATACTTATAGACAACACAAAATCAAAATCCAATAGACCTGAAAGATGAACTGCTCTTGTTGCAAGAGAACTCAGCAAGTATTGCAACCAAATAGCAGCCCTGAGTGAAACAAGGCTGGCAAATGAAGGCCATCTTACTGAAGTTGGAGCTGGATACATATTTCTCTGGAGTGGCCGCTGTGAAGGGGAGCAGTGAGAAGCTAGTGTAGGTTTTGCAATCAAAACTAATATAGATAGCAAGTTTGTAAGCCTCCCAAAAGGTGTGAACCACAGACCCATGACAATGCAATTGCCACTTGCAGGAAAACACCATGCCATCATCATCCGTGCCTATGCTCCCACCATGATGAACCCTGATAAGGTCAAAGAAAAATTTATGAAGATCTAGAGACCCTTATCATCAATGTGCCAAAAGAGGACAAGCTTATAATTCTGGGTATCTAAAATGCTAGAGTATGTTCAGACTACCAGACTTAGTAGGAAATCCTAGGGAGGAATGGAATCAAACACAGCAACCACAATGGTCACTTTCTATTGAAGACTGTGCATCTCCTGACCTTCTTGTCACCAACACTGTCTTCTGTTTACCTAAACAATAAAACTTTTTGGATGCACTGTTGCAGCTAATATCATCTAATAGACTATGGGATTATAAGGAGAAGAGATAGACAAGATTATGAGAGTGACAAAGGCATTGTGTGATGCAGAGTGCTGGACTGATCATAGGCTTATCTTTTCCAAGTTAAATATATTCGCATTCAATAAAAGCAGCATCCTCAAGTCAAAATGACTACCAGAAGAATTAATGTCAACAGATTAGAGCTCTTCTCTGAGAGGGAACAGTTTGTTACTAACTTGGAGGAAAAATTGAGCCAACACACAGTTGACAACAGTGGAGCAGAAAAGGAGTGGGCTACTTCAGAGATTTGGTGTATAGCATTGCATTCGCTCATCTGGGTCAGAACACTTGCAAACATTGACTGGTTTGATGAAAATGATGGAGAAATTCAGAACCTTCTAGATGAAAAATGAGAACTCCACAGGGTTTAGCAGCAGAATAGTTCATCCATTTCTAAGAAAGTAGCATTTAATTGCATCAAAAGTAAAGTACAAATAAAGCTTAGAAAGGTACAGAATTCTTGGCTCAGTAAGAAGACAGATGAAATTCAATTTTATGCTGATAGTAAAAATCCAAAGTGCTTTTATGATGCTTTAAAGGTATTTTTGGGCCAAAGACCTATGGTGCATCTCAACCACTCAGTGCTGATGGAGTCACATTGATTAGTGATAAGGACATGATCCTAGAGACACTTCCATAATATTCTTAACAGATCATGGATGGCCATTGACCATTTACCTCAGGTAGAAGTCAATCCCCCCCTAGCTGAAGTTCTAACTGAAGATGAGGTTTTGAATGCCATTAGGCTCCTTTTGTATGGCAAAGCACATGGTGCTAATTCTATTTCAGCTGAGATTTACTAGGTGTCAAAGAACAAAGGATAACAACCAGGAGACATTGCATTCTGTAAGGGGCAGAGACACACAGTTATGATAGGAATACTTATCACACTAGCTGTATGACCCTGAGCAAGTCACTTAACCCTGATTGCCTCACGCCCCACCACCTCCCTCTAAAAACAAAAGAAAGAGAGCAATAGAAATAATAGGATTGAGGAAAAATTTCTTATAGAAGATGAGATTTTAGCTGGGAACTGAATGAAACCAGTTTCACACAAGGCAGAGATGAGGAGGGAGAGTATTCCAGGCATGGGGACCAACCATTAAAAATGCCAAGAGTTGGGAGATGGAGTATCTTCTGTGAGTAACAGCAAGGAGGCTAGTGTCACTTGATCATATATACATGGAAAGTGGGAGTTTGGGGGTGAGGGGAATGAATGTAAGCTATAAAAAGAGTAGAAAGGTTGAGTGGAGTACAGACTTTGAATGCCATATAGGGGATTTTATTTTTGATCCCATAGATATTAGGGAGCCACTGGAGTTTACTAAATCAGAGAGTGTATATGATCTAGGCTTTAGAAAATATGATTTGATAGTTGAATGGAAAATGAGCTGGAGTGGGGAGAGACAATTGCATGTGATCTGTTTATGAGGTATTTGAGGGCCTGCACAAGGGTAGTGGCAGTGCTGGAGGACGGATGTATAGGAGACATATATAGCAGAGATAGATTTGCCAATATATTGGATGTGGAGAAGAGGGATGAAGAAGTCAGACACCTAGGTTGCAAGTCTGGGTGAGTGGGCGGGTAGTGGTACTGTCAATGGCAATAGGGAAATTGAAAAGATGTTGAGACAATTGAAAAGCCCAAGAGACAGTTTCTGAGTAATTAATAATCAATTTATTAACTAGACTAGCAAATAATAAATTTATGATCAGTGATCTCTCTCAGAAACCAAAGACAAAGACCATGGGAGATTGTAGAATACTTAAGTACCTTTGGAAAAGTGGGTACCCCCCCCCCCACAAGTGAACAGGTGATTGGTGAACAATCAATGGGGGGGGCGGTTTAATGAGGAGATGAGCTAAAAGTCTTCAGCTGCTCCAAATTTACCTAGATTAGTTTGTTTTTACACTTTAATCAGAAGTAAACTCTCCTAGTTGGGTGGGGTCCTCTGAGGAGAATGTTCCTGGAGGATTAGGTCAATCTCGTCTGTAACCTTGTCCATCAGAGACTAACTTATGTAAAAGGACTGTGGTCCCTGCAGGAGGAAATAGAAAAAAAAACCCTAATTTTAATTTAATAATTAGTTACTAATAGACAAATAATTTCTCTCATGGAGAAGGTTAGAGAGAAAGATGATGAGTTAAATTCTGGAATTCTCTCTTTCCTACTCGCTTTTCATAGACAAAGGAAGTAATAAGCTTTGAGGACCCATGTTCTAGGCTTGATGCAATTTGCTTCTGTTCCTCTGCCTCTCTTCTTTCTTACTCTAGTAATAAATTTTTGCCATTTCTTTCCTTTAAATCCTTCTTCACGATCCACCCTCCTAGTTAGAATTTATTTATTGATACATATGACCAATTCGTTCCAGAATCTGTCTTCCCTCTTATTCCTCACCTTATGTACAACATATTCTCTCTTTTTTCTCTGTTGAATGAAATGAGTTTCTGCACCCAGTTGTATTTGTATGCATTTTTCCTTCCTTTGAAAAATTCAGATGAAAGTGAGGTTCAGGTGTTACCTGCTCCCCCACACCCCTTCCTCCTTATTTGTATTATTAGGCAAGGTAATTTCACCCCTTCTCCCTCTGCTCCCCACGCCCAGTTCCCAGATATTTCTTCCCTCTTCTGCCCCTTTCCTTTGTCTTTTAAGATCATCCAAACATTATAAAATCACTGCTGGGCTCTCATTTTAATTGACAGCCTCTATGACCCCTGGTGATATTAGGATTCAGAGGGGATATTTATATTATCTGTATTAGGGAGAACTGTCATTGTTTTAATCTTTTCTGATTGCTTGCTTGTATTAACCTTTTTATGTTTCTCTTGACTCCTGTATTTGCATTTCAACATTTCTACATTTCTACTCAGCTCTGGTTTTTTCATCAGGAATGCTTGGTAGTCCTTTATTTTATTAAAGGTCTGTTCTCCCCCTGCAGGATTGTACATGCCCAGTTTTGCTAGTTATTATTCTTGCTTATCTACTCATTCTTTTTGATGCTAATAAGTCTTGCATTATCCTGACTGTTGCTCTTCACTATTAGGACTTTTTTCTAGATGCTTGATGAGAACCAATTGTCTTTTTGTATCTTTAATGCAGAAAATCCAAAGAAAGAAAGGAGTGGAGAGATTTCTTTTTAAGAGTTTTCTTTTATTCATTTTCAGTTGTGTCTTACTCTTCATGACCCCATTTGGGTTTTCTTGGCAAAGATTGTGAGGACCAAAATGATATCACCATGTTGGAATCAAGGTACCATGTGTCCAACTGTGGCTAATCAGACCAATATAAGCTTGGAAGGCTCTATATCATTTCAGCACCAATAGTCCACTTGAACATTTGGAATGGAGATGTCTCTAAATTTGTCTTATCAGTAAGCAACCTAACATACTCAAGGGGGCCTGTTATCACAGGTTCTTTGGTCTGCTTTTCTAAAAGGAAAGGTGACTTTTAAGGGGTTAATAATCTCTAATAAAGCACATGTATCATTCACTTAGTTCAGGAAATTAACAGACAGCACTTCCATACTGTCAGACATAAGCAATACATATATCACAAATCAACAGACAAGTCCAACTGTCTGACCATGGTTGCCAGAGAGGGAAGCACCAACATCTGAGTTTTCAAAGCTGGGGGAGGGGTGGCTGCCTAGTGGCTTCCCAGAGTCTCATCTGGCACACAAAACTTCTTCCAAAAACTAAGCTCTAAAGTAAAAAAATTTCACCCTCAGAGTATTTATACCTTTTTTAGAGCCAGAGGGCATCCCAACCCTTAAGAACCAGAGGCTCATTAACAAAAGGCATGGGCCTTTCTACAAATCTTCCCTAATCAAACTCCCCTTTATAGTTGGCAGGCCCTTTAATGGGTGGGAAAGATCTTTAATCACATTAACAATACAAATACATATACTGTTTCTAGTTAAAGAAATGCATGTTTCTGTACTTTACTCCTAGTAAAGACTCTTGGTTAATAAAACCAAGATTCAATCAGAGGCACTTGATTAGATTAAAACAAAAACAGCAAAAGATCCTATTTTGCTTTCCTTTACATTTGTACTTCACATTTCTCTAGAGCTACTTCAATTCTGCTTTGCTCATAGAGTATCCTGCCTTTTTTGATGTGAACATGCCTTTGCTTCTCCCATGTCACACAATTGATTCCAAATTCTCCAGAGATACTGGAGTGATTTCCCATTTTCCTTCTCTAGTTCATTTTGCAGATGAGGAAACTGAGGCAAGCATGTTTAAATGATTTTCCCGGGGTCACACAGCTGCTAAGTGTCGGAGGCTGGATTTGAATGCATGAAGATGAGTCTTCCTGATTCCAAGCCCAGTGCTCTTTCTACTGCATTACTTAGAATTTATAAATGAGAAAAGATACATGTATATATTGGGGGTATGGGTTAATTTGTATTGCTAGGGTTATAGAAACAAACAAGATTTTGGAGAACACTGAAGTAAACAATTACTGAATTAATTAAACGTCACAGGATATTTTGCTACCATTACATACTCTTATAGAGCAAAGCATGTTAACATGTATCACATATGTCTATAATATGTTATTTAAATCAATTAACATGTATTTATTAAATGCAGACACTTCATGTGCAGTTGAAGGATGCCATGTACTAAAGCAGGAAAAGAAGTTTCTGCTTACCATGGAGACCAAGGAAATTGGAAAAGCAAACCCAATTTTAATCACCAACCCTATTTTTGCAAGATATTTTCAAATCCTTGTCTTGGTCATAGTATTTTCTGGGGTCATGTTTTGGGCACTCTCTAAAACAGTTCCTTCTACCACTACTCTGGGACATGGGCCAAGAAGAGGGAACTAGGTTTGGCAGGAGACAGTTGACATAGCCTAAACCTTGAGTGGCCAAATTGATGTCATGAATTCAAAGGGTGGCTTAGCCAAGCCAACTTGGTAGGTCAGGGCATGAGGCCACTGACATCTAGTGGCTATGTTGGCTCAATGCAAAGAAAGGAAACATGAAGTGAAAGCCATTTGCGAGAGTGTTCTGTGAGAAGTCAGATCGTGGGTGAGATCTTCTAAATGGCTCAGAAATTAGCAGCTTTAGAACCATCCATCTGAACTCTACTCCTCAGATTGAAGTAGTATTTTTGGTCAGAGAATGTGAAACTGTGTCTTTCATAGGGATCTGTTGTAGTCCTGTCTTTGTAGTCCTTCTACCCATTGGGTATGTTTAGGTTCTTTAATCATGTGATGTCTAGCTCTTATTCCTTTTTTTACCTAATTTTAGATACTGTATTGCCAGTGGTCTCTTTCACTGAGCATTCTGATAGCATGAGTACTAAAGATGGAGCTAAGTCTAGTGATGATACTATCTTCCATTTTCTTTCCTACCCCACCATACCAAAAGATGCTTTTTTGGTAGAAGGGCAACCCCCACCGTATCTGATAGAGATGATTCATTGCCTTTTCAATAGCAAGAGGCAGTTGAGATACTCTCAAACAATTAGCTTTCAATTATATAATAATTTTCAGTTTACAAAGCACTGGAACCTCCACTGCCATGTGTGATCCTTACAAAAATCCCAGAAAGGAAATAAAGAAAATGGACTTCAGAAAGGTTTAATAATGGACCCAAGGTCATACAGCTAATAAATGACAATGATAGGACTCAAACTCAAATGCAAATCCAATCCTTTCCCTATGTCATAATGTAGAGTGCATAGCAATTCATCATGGAATGAATGGTTAGGCTAATCATGATAGCCAACTAAAGTGATCAGTTACAAAATAGGGCAACAGGTAGAAAATGGAATAAAGGAATGGAGCAGAGACAAAGAGCTGAAATGTAGCATTCATTTAATATACATGCTTTTGGAATGGGGCACTCTAAAACTGTTGTAGCCCTACCCCCACCCAGCTTGGTTTGGGGCCATTCCCTAAAGAATAATTCTATGATGTTATGTATGAATACATAAATACAGAGACATGACTTTGGATTGTTAATGAGACTGAAGAGAAATGAAAGCTGAGGAGGAGGACTGGTTAGGAGGCCAAACACAGAACCACAGGCATGTGGGGAAGCCTGGAACCCCAAAACATCCTTTGATTTCAAGCCCAAAACACTGCTAAGAGTAGAACTCTCATGTGATATCAAGTCCAAGTTGAGTTTAGATTTCATCTTACTCCCAAGCCACAGAGTTCCTGATCCTTATATCTAATCTAAAGTGCATCACTCCCAAATTACTTTTTTGCTACCTGCTTTGACAAATATATTTGCTTCCTATCCGTGACTGTCTTGTGTGTATTAAACATTGGGTAGGATGGAAGCCAAGTTGGCTTGAGAGTAAGCTAACAGCTTCCTTTTCCTCTGGAAGAAAAAGAGAAAGTGGCTTTTATCTACACTCATATCCCCCTCAAACAGCATAGTACCTTTGTGATATAGATATTATATTCTGTCATATTCTATTTATTATAATATAGATATCTGATTGTGATAGATATAGAGATAGATATAATTTGAACCTAACACCCATATTGGAAAAAGGAAAGAAGAGAGATCACTCACCCATGGCCCTCTTCCTGCTTCCCACAAAAGTAGAAATTATAGTCTTTCAAGCGATAGGGTTGGTCATATTTATGTAATAAATATAACCCTACATAAAAGTCAGCTACTCTGTTAGATGGTGTTCTATGTTAAACAGAAACAATAAGAATTCTGTTTCTAGGGCATTGACTGGGAATGAAGAGAAATCATGTATGATAGAGTATGACAACAAATAAAAAAATCAAGAGACGATTTTGACTATGACCCAGATACCTTGATATCAAATATGCCCTTTATCTCTCCTAGGAGTATTACCAAAACAGTGGATCCACATGTTTTATAGGACACATCCATCTTAATCTTCTTTATCTCTTGAACTCATGGATAACACAGTGACACTTCTCTGGCAGGTGGTATGCAGATTGACAATAGCCAAAAAATAGATCAATACACTGTAGTCTGTCAGTACTTAAATTTAGCTCTTTGAACTTCTCAGCATTAGCCCAGTTCCAAACCAAGAGCTTATATTTGTGAATAATATCCTCTTCTTGGCATTCAAAGCTTGTCATTACCTGGCTTCCTCTTATCTTTCCAGTCTTCTTATACCTTACATCATCTCTCTCTCCAACATACTGTGTGAGCCTTGCCTTGTTGTGTACAAGGTACTCCATTTCCTGAATCAGGTATTTTAACTGGCTATTCCTTATGCCTGGAAGGTTCACTGTGCCTCCTGTCTTAAGTAGCTTCCCTAAGTCCCAGCCCAAATCCCACTATTCTTTACTGATAGTCTTTGATTCTAGTGCCTTCTTTTTGTTGATTATTTTTAATTTATCCTGTAAAAAGCTTGTTTGTAAATATTAATTTAAATATTGTCTCATCCATTGGACTGTGACTTCGGAGGGACTACCTTTTACCTTTCTTTGCATCACTGTGCCTGGCATATAGTAGGTGCTTAATAAATTTTTATCGATTAACTGACCAAATGTCAGGGTACCAGAGTTAAAAAGAGAAGCATGTATTTATTATTGTAGAATTCCAGGGGACCTTCCTATGATGTTGTATGTACATTAGAAATACAATACTCTAAATCTAAGGTATTTAAATGCTTGCAAGTGCAGAAAAGTCAGCGTAGTAATACAGAAGGTACCAATGACACCTGTATGAAGTTCCTAACTGCCTCTCAGAAGGAGAGACTTTCTGCTCAGTTTAGAGAAGCTACTACACAGAGCCCTGATCAGGAACCCAGTGCCTTTGGAGTGTCCAGGTACAGTTGTACCTGACTGATTTAATTTCTTGAGAGGATTGACTAAGCATAAAATTTTGCTATTGACTCAGCCACAGCTGAGTAAGCAGAAGGAATAATCCCCCAGGTACTCAGAAACGGTATAACCAATCTGAAGACAAGTGGATGAACAAGGATTGCATACTGATGAAACAGAAAACAGCTTCTCAGGTTCTAAAACGCCTTCCTTTGCATGGATCACTGAAATCAAAAGGGAAGGTTCTCTGGCTCAACCAAATTCCACTATTAAAATGTAGGAAAGAAAGGCAGATGGTTCATTGGGTAGAGCCTGTACTTTGAAGAGTACCTAGTATATATTAGGTACTTAATAAATGATTATTGACTTGAGCAGAGCCACCCCTCCTGGGAAGGAAAAGAGAATTACAAACAAAGGTCATGCAAGCCTTAGGTAAGATGAACACTAGCTCAGTGCTATGTTTTGTTCCAAATATAGAATGGATGATCATGCATGTGCTAAGTGTATTTGAGGGGCACATCAGGCACTAGGATGTCAGAAGCTGAATGCCCCTAGACCAGAATTAGGAAGGACTTATGAGGCACTGCTCATGCTGGTACTTGCATGCCCTCAAGTGACAGTGACTGTGACAATGGATGATGTAATGCCCTGCTACTTCAGAGAGAACAACCCAGGTGAGGAGAGCATTTCCATTGTTCTATGAGAAATACTTGCAAAAGTAGCTCTTTATAGGTTAGGCTTCTATTTATATCTGGTGATGACTACTAGTATTAGGGCTGTAGTTTTGTGAGTTTGGGGCAGCTAGGTGGTGCAGTGGATGGAGTGCTGGGCCTGGCGTCAGGAAGACTCATCTTCCTGGGTTCAAATCTGGCCTTAGACACTCACTAGCTGTATGATCCTAGGCAAGTCACTTAACCTTGTTTGCCTCAGTTACCTCATCTGTAAAATGAATTGGAGAAGGAAATGGCAAACCACTCCAGTAGCTCTGCTGAGAAAATCCCAAGTGGGTTCATGAAGAATAGGACATGATTGAAAACAAGTGAACAGCCACCACAACAATCATGAATCTTAAGCTGCAAAACTAAGCAATTAATCAACAGGTTTATATTAAATGCCTTCTTTGAGCCAGGCAGTGCCTAAACCAGGTGAATATATTTGTTGTATCAGCGCTGATCAAAGCCTACTCTAGCCTCTTCAAAATACAGGCTATTTTAAAAAATCTTTGTGCTGTTTTTAAGCTCTACATGCTTAACTAGCTCACTAAACTATTTGAGCTTAAAATACATGCACTTTTGGGATATTCTGTATTTGCATGCTGGCCCAGGTTCTAGATAATGGAAAAGGTTCTCTTGCCTTTCCAGTCACCAGTGGAGTGAAACGTGGTTGTGTGCTTGCTTCGATGCTTTTTGGCATGATGTTTTCAGCCATGTTGTCAAATGCTTTCAATGAGGATGAATATGGCATCAATGTCAACTACCACACTGATGGTAAATTTTTCAACTTGAAAAGGCTACAAGCCAAGACCAAAGTGGAAGGAGTGTTGATGCATGATTTTCTGTTTGCGCATGATTGTGCACTCCATGCAGCTTCTGAAACTGAGATGCAACAAAATATGGATCAGTTCTCTACTACCTGTTCTAATTTTGGCCTAACAATTAACACCAAGAAAAAACAGGTGCCCCAACAGCCACCACCACATCATCCATATGTAGAACCATCAATTACAGCAAATGCAAAAGTTTTGAATGCTGTGGATAAATTCACTTACCTTGTTAGTGTACTTTCCAGGGATGTACACATTGATAATGAGGTTGACACATGAATTGCCAGAGCTAGCTCAGTGTTTGGGAGGCTCTGAAGTAAAGTATGAGAGAGAAGAAGTATTAGACTGACTACTAAACTAAAAGTCTACACAGCCACAACCATAGTGCTGACCTCATTGTTGTATGACTGTGAAACCTGGACAATATACCAGCACCATGCCAAGAAACTGAATCACTTCTATTTGAATTGTTTTAGGAAGATCCTGCAGATCACCTGGCAGGATAAGGTACTTACTCGAACTAAACTGCCAAGCATTCACACTCTGCTTCAGAGAGCACAATTCTGATGAGTTGGCGGTGTTGTTCAAGTGCAAAATATAAGCTTACCAAAAAGACTTTTATGGAGAACACACACAGGGCAAGCATTCACAGAACGTGATCGGAAGAAGTGAAACAAAGACATTCTCAAGGTCTCACTTAAGAACTTTGGAATTGATTGTGTGACATGGGAGACACTGGCACATGGCGTGACATGCCCACATCAGAGAAGGTACTGTGCTCTATGAGCAAAGTGGAATTGAAATAGCTCAAAGGAAACATGGGAAGCACAAATTTAGAGAATCCACCCCAAATGTTCACACGAATTATTTGTGCCTGACTTGTGGCAGAACATTCTGAACTCATATTGCTCTGAGCAGCCACAGTGGGATACTTTGAAACTTGTGTCTAGCACAGTGATGTCATTTTGTTTCTCTTTGACAACGAAGGACAACAACCAATTAGCATTGTGGGAAGCAAACTGAACCTCTGTTTCTAGACATCTTGACAATCCATGTACCCTGGGCAGAAATCTACAGGAATGTGGATGTCTATGGGGAGAGAGATCATCAAAGTAGCACTGACTCTTCCACCCCAACAGTGGATCCAGAAAAATTTGACTCGTAAGAGTTTCTAGAATCTAAGAAATGGAAAGAAAGAAATTCAGTGTAAAGAGCAGTTCATTCTCACTGTGTGAATGTGTTGAAGAGTCTACCTAAGGAGTGATGCACAGAATCTAATTTAATGACTACCTGTCCTTTAAAAAGTGATTTCAAAAGATAGCCTTCTCAGATATGGAAGACTTCAGAACCACACCACTCCACTCCACCAATGCCATACACACAAAAAGGATTGTTCATCAATGGCATCTTCATAGATATGTATAGACTACCTGCTGTTGAATCAGAGAACTAGGTAGAGTAGTACACCATTCCATGAGTTCAGCATGGTCTGAAATGTCTGTTGGGTAGCTAGTGGTTTTTAGTACTGGAAGAACTATAGAAGTTCTTGACAGATTCCCACATCCGAGGAAGATAAGGAGAAGACAAGTTGTTATTCTCCTAGCAAAACTCTAAGAGTTTGAACCAGTGCCCCCAAAGAGTCATGAACAGTGTTCTCATCTCAGCAATTATGGAGAAGGTAGTAGGAAAACTACCTGGAGTGCTGGTGTCTACATAAAGGAAGACGAATTCCCTTTCAGGATCTACCCCCGACTCTGAACTTTTTCTACCATGCCACAGATGCCTCTTTATCCTGAAAACTCACTCTAGTGATGAATTTGTCACACTGAAAGTACTCTCCAGCCCTTCAGTCCCTTTCTTTGATTGGCTGGTTCCTCCCAGAACCTTTATCTTAATGCAAATGCCTAGGACAGACATATCTTTATTCCTCTTCAGATTCAATTCCTGACTCTGGACTTTATTTACCACACCTGTGTTTCTTCCTTTCCACCTCTCCTTCCAACACTCCTTTATGTGTTGTTTTTCCCCATTGGATTATAATATAAGGTCCTTGAGGGCAGAGGTTGTATTTCTTTCTGTTTGTATACCTAGTACAGTACCTGGCACATAGCAAACCCTTAATAAATACTCACTGACTTGACTTACTGAAAGTGTTAGATCAAGTAGGAGAAGCTGGTTTGAAATCAACAACTGATGAATGTCAGTTTTGTAGGGACCCTGTCAAATATGTGACTCTCATAGAGTCTTAACATGGAGTAAGGATTGATCCATAGGTTACAGAAGTGCTTACTGGTTGGTTAAAGAACCTCCACAAACTGAAAGTGTTTCTAGGATTCAGTGGCTATTATCAGTCTTTTACAGAGAATTATATTATCACTGCTTAGCCTGCCAATGATAAAAGTCTTGGATATGTGTTTTGGAAGAACCCAAATCAGCTGTGTGCACATGGGACATCTAGCCCAACCCTCTTTGAAACTATTTGGAGATCATTGGAAGAGAAATGTGAATATACTCTTAAGGATTTGATCAACCACCTTGGATAATGCTAGCTGATACAGAGCCAGTCAGATTCCTTTTGAAACTCACCTGGAATGCTAGAGAGCAATCTATTACCAAAAGAGTTAGGGTCACCAGAAACCCACTGCATTTGTGAATAGAAGTTACCTATTGTGAGATCCATTATTCAATATACAAACTAGCATTTTTGCTTTTGAAGTTTAAATACTATGACTATGGAGTTCAATTTAAATTTAAAACATGAAAATTCACTAATCTATATTTTATGTTTTATTTCTATCTGCCTGGTAGCATGTATATGAATATGAGTTCAGAACACATCCTTGACCAGGGATAGGGAAGACTAATTTGAATATAGATGCTGGGCCTTGTAGGCCATGTAGGGCCAAAGCTACATGTAATTGCCTAAGAATGTGATGAAAACAATCTTTGTTACTTGGGAAGCTGGGTCACAGTCAAATGGAAATTCAGTTGATAATTTGGAACCCCTTTCGTAGGGTATGTCATCAGTGGGTGTCACCTTTGTTGCGCTGCACCGATATTTGACTTGGGTTCCTTTGGGTGATTGAGAATTGGAGTAGCTGCATGATGATGGATTATGGAAAGTAACACAAATCATGAATTGAGAGACTGACCCTCACGGACTCAAACTCCATCCCCTAGAGAGGACATCTTACTGTGCTGTAGTAGTCTATATAACTGATCACACACTACAAAGAAGCAGTTGATATCACCCAAGAAGGCATTTGACTCTATGACTCTATATGATGAAGGACACGACTGAATGAGAAACAGATTTTACTAGTCCTAAATGGCAAGGTCTCTAAGGAGTGTCCGACTTGTACCCAATATGTTCAAAGCATAATACTTCCAAAATATTTTGTATACGTGGAAGTGTAAGGACCAGCAAGCTGTTGGATCTTGGGAAAAGGAAAATTATAATTAACATCCTCCTGATTACTGACTATTTTATTCTGTGAGCACAAGTATATCCAATAAGGAATAATTCTAGGATTCAGTGGTTATTGCCAGTCTTTCCTAGAGAATTATATTATCATTGCTAAGCCTGCTAATGATAGGAGACTTAGATATGTGTTTTAGAAGAACCTACTCTAGCTAAGGTGTTTTGGGACTAATATTTTCCCCCTGAGGGCAAAAACCATCTCGTTTTTTCCCTTTGAATATTTAGCAACTGACAGAATACTTGGTACAGAGCAGGTACTTAACAAATGTTTATTGACGGACTTCTACATCTAATCCTTTTTAGAATACACTCTGACTTTGAAAGAAAAATACTTAGGGAGGTCCTTGAGGGCAAAAGCTGAACTTCTTTCTGTTTGTATGCTTAGCACAGTACTTGGCACATTGTAAGCCCTAAGGGAGGTGTTGACCTTAGAAGAAACAAAGAAATCTAGAACCATACTTCATTACTTTCCAAATAACTCCCTATCAGACACTGCTGAATATGGTTAAGGCTTAAGTAGAAGGCTCAGTGGTATCACTAAACAGCTGGTGATGTTTGGGTAAGAACTATGTATGTCTGTCAGCTAAGTACTTGGACTCTCAGAACATGTAGGAAATAATACATCTCTCAGCTGAGCAACAGGTTAAAGGTGTTGCCTAGCTATGGGCTCAACTTTGACAGAAATAGTGAAAGTGAAATACATCAATTTTTTAGCAAGATCTTCAGCAAGGAAAGAGATCTGCAAAGATATCTTGATGTAAAGGGAATACACAAGATAGTAGAAAGAAGAGCTATATATACCAAGCCAAGGTGAAAGATTGGACAAATTTCTAGACTACAAATCAGGTGACTGAATAAAATATATCACAATTACCTTTGGCTATTGGGTGGAATTAATTGAATTCCATCTTGAACAGTCAGTAAGTCTGACTGTTTATTAAAGGTTACATGTGCCAGGCACTGTGCTAAAATAAGTAAAAAACACTGTCCCAGCTCTACAGGAGCTTCCAAAACATTTGTTCCCTCCCACAATGTGGGAGACAACACTTAAATAACTATATACAGAATAGACGGAAGGTAATCTTGGAGGAAAGGCACTAAAGAAAATGGGAGTAGGGGTGGGGATGGGCTTTACAGGCCCCCTACAGAAAATGGCATTTGAGCTGAATCTTGGCGGAAGCCAGGGAAGTTAATCTTAGCAAGGGGGAAGATTATTCCAAGCATGGGAAACAGTACACAGTAATGGCAAAGAGAAAGGAGGTGGATATGTCATATGTGAGGAACAACAAGGAAATAGATCATAGGAGATGTGAAGTAAATTATAAAAAGGTTGGAAAGGTAGGAAGGGACCATATTTTGTGAAGGGATTGAAAAGCCAAGCGGAGAACTTTATATTTAATCCGAAAGGTGAGAATTTGCTGGAGTTTGCTGAGTAAGGGAGTGACATGACCAGATCTGTGCTTTAGGGAAATCACTTTGGTAGCTCACTGGAGGATGAATGGGGGTTGGGGCGAGGTGACTGGGGGCAAAAAGACCAATCAGAATACTGTTGCAATTATCCAAGTGAGAAGCATCATGGCCTTTATTATAGTGGTGTTGCCTGTGAATGGAAAGGAGAAGACCTATATGAGTTGTCCTGAAGGTAGAAACGATAAGATTTAACAATGAATTGGTTGATGTCCTTGTTTGTCCTTTGTTCTTGAAGAAAACCATGACATCAGCAAGGGGATGCCATGACTTGCAAGTGAATTGGATTTAAGTGAAGGAGGGCTGTGTAAAGTCACCAGCCTCCCTTTCTCCTCTGGAACCATCTGGGTCCAGTGACCAGATAGAGATCAGGATGACTGGAGAGGGCCCTCACAATGGATTGGAGAGATGAAAAATGAGTCAACTATGCTCTGAGAAGAGCACTTCTCACCAGTTACTTGAGACTGTCAGATCTAGATTTAGATTTGGAAGTTGACTCAGATGAGGAAAAAACTGGGTGTTGGTATCTCCTGGTAGATCAGAGAAAATCTATCCCAAACCAAGGGGGACCTCTGACCAGATAGAGAAAAAGAATTGTACATGCCTTTAATGTTTAGTGCTTAAGTTGTTGAAATACTCAAGAAAACAAAAACACCTGCAAGGCCTAACCATGTAGAAGTTCAGGAATAGGAATTCAGACCAGAACATCTGAATGCACTGACAACCTGGTCTGTTTATAAGCTCAGAGGGTCATGATACAAATGCTAGCTCTATTAGGGAAGTGAAAAGACTTTCATGTAGTGCTTTTGGGCAGTTAGGTGGCTCAGTATATAGAGTACTAGGCCTCAAGTCAGGAAGACTCAATTTCCTGAGCTCAAATCTGGTCTCAGAGATTTACTAGTTGTGTGACTTAATTCTGTTTGCCTCAGTTTCCTCATCTGTAAAATGAGCTGAAGAAGGAAATGGCAAGCCACTTTAGTATCTCTGTCAAGAAAACACTAAAAGGGGTCATTTAGAGTTGGAAATGACTAAAATGACTAAATAAAAACAACAATATTTTAGGAGAAGTGGGAAAAATGGAGAGTCAAATGATGCCACTGCCCCAGTGCATGACCTGGGTGCTTTGTGTATAATTAAAACCTATGTTGCAAATGACTTGTATGTTTGTTGTTTAATACACTTCTGTCATTGCTACTTATGCTGCTATGTAGTATTGGACATGCACTATTGCTATGCATGTTTTCTCTATGTTTTACATGGGATCAATGTACTTGGTCACTAACTGTAACTGTTATGTTATATGTTTTGTACTACATTGATGTTTCTTATTTTTGTTTAGTCTATGGGCTCCTTAATTAACAATCAGAAAGAACCTTAAAGGTCCTCTAATGCAAACCCTCATTTTATCTTTGAGGATCCTGAGGCCCAGGGAGGGTCAAGCAATTTGCTTGAGAAAAGGGTTGGATTCAGGGGTCTCCTGAAGCCTGGTTTCAAATGCCATCCACTCTCAGGCCAATGTTCTTGACAAAGTACCATACTGCCCTGTTAAATATATCATGTGTTCTGTTCACATTATGTTTGAATATATGCTGTGCTAGTATGAATGCCATGACTTATGAAGTTAGATCCTATTTAACAGTTTATATTGTTTATGATATATGTTCACTTATGTTCTCATGTACCCTGCAAGTAATTTGCTAAGATTTTCATGTTCTTTTAAAAATTAATTAATTTTTAGTTTTCAACATTCACGTCCAAAAGATTTTAAGTTTTAAATTTTCTCTCCCTCCTTCTTCTCCCCTCTCCCCAAGATGGTGTGCCATCTGATATTGACTCTACTTATACATTCACAGTAAACATATTTTCACATTAGTCATGATGTAAAGAAGAATGAGAACTAATGGGAGGAACCATGAGAAAGAAGAAATTAAACAACAAAACAAAAGGAGAGCAAATAGTGTGCTTCCATCTGCATTCAGATGCCAAAGTTTTTCTCTCAATGTGGATAGCCTTTTCCAGCATGAGTCCTTTGGAGTTGTCTTAGATCCTTCATTGTTGAGAAAAACTAAGTCTATCAGTCAGTCATGGCACCCTGTGGCTGTTATTGTGTACAGTGTTCTCCTGGTTCTGCTCCTTTTACTCAGCATCAGCTCATACAAATCTTTTCAGGTTTTTCTGAAGTCCCCCTGCTCATCATTTCTTATAGCACAACTTTTCAGCCATTCCCCAATTGATGGACATCCCCTCAATTTCCAATTCTTTTCCACCACAAAAGGAGCTGCTATAAATATTTTTGTACATGTGGGTCCTTTTCCCATTTTTATGATCTCTTTGGAATACAGAGATTTTCATATTCTTTACTGGAAGGAAAATTCTTAGAGACAAAGTTTTCTCGGGCCAAAATATGATACCTGAGGAACTGGATTTTTGTTGCTGATAGATGTGCATAATAAGGTCTAGAAAAGTAGACAACCCTGTCCTTTCCACCTTAGCTTGCCTTTTGATCTGGCTTAAATTTATTTACATGCCGAGCCATAAAGTATATAAGGAATATCTGACCCTAAGTGGTGTGGTTGACTGGAATAGAGGCCAACAATCTCCCTGCAGATAAGAAGAAAGATGCTATCTGCATCCAGAGAAAGAATTGATAAATACAAGTATGTATAGAATAATTTTACATATATCTAGCTATATATGTATGCAAACATACATATACATACACATGTATACTTATTTGCATCTACCCTATCTCTAGGGTGGGGGAGAAAGGGAAGAAAAAAGGGAAAAAGGAAAAAAGAAATTTACACAATAACTTTATTATATTTTTAAAAGGAATAGCAAATTGTACGTTATAGATTTACGGTTTCATGTGCAATCATCTTTTTTATTACATTATGCTATTAAAATACTTGCTTTATTCCATAAATGAAAAATAAAATAAGTTAAAAAAAGAAAAAGGAAACAATCACCCTTGAGGTACTCTTTTTACCTTTTATTCATAGGGTGTGGTAAAGTTCCATCAATATGCCCTTAGCAGGGGAAGACTCAAGCCACTACACCATTAAGTGAGAGTAGAGATGGTCAGCAAGTGACCCTAAAGACAAGAAGCCCAGAAACTGGTAGTAGGGAACAATGTCCTGCAGAGATTATCACATCCAGAAGTCAACATTAGATCACTAGAAATCAGAAAAGTAGCCCCCAGGTGAGACTTCATGCCCATCAATTATTGCAAAAATGTTAGCAACTAGCAGAGTGGATACCCAGTGGAAATTCTCTACCAATCAGGAAATAAGAACAATGAGAACAAATGGTGACTTCATCAGAGGAAACTTGCAGTCCTGTAGCTTTGGAAATGATTTGGCTCTCCACATACGGTCTTGGAGACACATTCTCTAAGAGTATGCCCCTCTTGTGTCCATTTTCCAACACCACCCCTGTGTGTGTCTTTGTGGGAGAGTGTTCTCCAGGTTTATGGGAAGGAATGTTTTATTTTGATTTTTATTACTGTGTTATATCTTATCAAATGCCTTTGCTTTGAACAAATTGTATCTTCTGGCTAACTGGAGATAAAGGTAAACCTATTGGAAGAGGCTCAAGATGTAGAGTTTTAAGTGACTACAGACCATACCTTGAACCTGGGATAGCTGTTCTAGGGATTCCATGTGTGAGAGAAGGGTCCTCCAAGTACTACACTTGGTTCTCACACCCCAGGAGACTGTCAGTTGGGGGTTTCCTCTACCTGTTGTTGGGGAACATCCTTCTCCCCATGGGGCAGTTGCTTTTCTTCAGGCACTGGAGCCAGATCAGGAGCTTTCTGCCCACACTTGGACACAGTGAAGCGGCTCATGCAAAGAGCTTCCTCGTAGCCTGGGGGTGTCTCCAGGGTCGAGGACAGTGAAGGTATCTGCATGGGGTTGTGAGAGTGAGCTACTGCGAAGATTCTACGAGCTGCTGATCCAAAGACTGATTGAAGAGCTGTCAGAGAGAGAGAGAAGGAGCTAGAGTATGGGAGCTATGCTTGAAAAGCAGACCTTGACCTTAATGCATGAGGTTATTTTCTTTTCTGCAAATATGCGAAGTATGAACACCAACCCTCTGACCTTCAAATCCATTCCCATAACCCCTGTGGAAATCCTTAGATTCCTGAGCAAGAGGCATCTTCCTCCTCTCCTTAAAAACCCATTTGCCCCCATGCTCTGGATTTATCTTTCTCTGCTTTCCAGATTCTAGTTGTACTGCCCTTTGGCCAACTGATTCCTCCTTGCTATATTCAGAAATCTTTTGATGAATACATTTACACAATCAGAGTTCTTTAGATTACCTATCTTTGTTCTACTGGACATCTTTCTATGTCTTTCAAGAAAGATAAAACATTCTGTCATAGTATAAAAACTTGATTTCTCCAGCTGTCACTGGACAAAACTGTACAAAAGCTTGAAACAAAAACTTTCACACCTGGAATATTAATTCAAGGCCAATCACTGAATCTGGAAAAAAGATAGTCCTAGAACTCAAGAAATGAGCGAATGAATGAAAAAGCTCTTATTAAATGTGCTAATTACAAGATAAGCACTGGGGCCACAAATAGAAAAATAAGATAGCTCCTGTTTTCAAGGAGCTAATATTCTAATGAGTGAGGCATATATAGGAGGTTTCACTTGCAAGCAAGATGGAAAGGCCCATCTTAGGATGCTTAGGATGCAAGAGCAAAGCAGTTGGGGCAATAGAACCACGAAGCATTTAACAGTATTAAGAACTTTGGTGATGAGAACTGACCAAGAAAAGAGTCACTGTAATGATAAAGAGGTTATAGGGAGAACAGACTAAAGTATATGATTCTTCAGCCAGGAAAAACAAACATTTCCCACCTTCATTTAAAGGGGATATCATCAAAGTCTATAAAACTGTGAAAGGGTATGGGTAACATAGATGTGGACTTATTTGCCAAATGCCAAGGTAAAGGAACTAGTGGGGAGGATACTCCTCAGATTTTGAAAGACATGCATTTTGGGAAAAGTAAGAGGATTTTATACAGCGGACAGTAGTAGTAACAATACTAATTCTAGTTAGCATCTACACAGTCCTTTAAGAGTTTGTAAAGCACCTTAGAAATATTACTTCATTTTATCTCGACAACAGCCCTGGGAGGTAGGTACTGCTATTATCCCCATTTTGCTGATGGGAAAACTGAGACAAACTGAAGTTAAATTACTTGCCCAGGATCATACTAAATGTCCGAGGTAAGATTTGAACTCAGGTTTTACTGATTCCAGGACCAACACAATATCAATTATGCCATCTAGTCGTAGTAAAATTTTAAAATGTAGTACCCCTTGGAGGTAGTATAGATTAAAAATATACACAAAGACAGAATCATACATGCATGATAGATCAATAACTGTGCTTTCAGTAGAAGCTAAGAACGTTTTAAAATAGGGCCATCATTAACCTTTTGAATCTGTTATGAGGGACAACTATATGTTCCCACAAAATATCTTTTAGTAATATCATAGACAGACTGTTGAGATGGATAGATGTGATCCAGGAACACATTTTAAAAGGATATATTAATCCTCTGTGGTCCCTTTGTCACAATAAGAGTCTTTTTTTTTCATAGATTACCGATACCATACAGTAAAGTCCTGATACACTCCAGTCTCCTCATTGTTGGATCCTTTATGTTTCTTAACATGGGAACAAAACTTTCCTTTTGCATGTCTGACTCTCACCATTACCTTATCCTCTCTAGCACTCAGAATATCTACAAATATAAAACTACTCTATATTTTTGAGAATGCAGATCTACTCAGAACATCCCAAAGGTTTACAATTTAAACTAGCATTCTTTCAAGTGTTTCCCTCCCTTGGCTCCCCTGTACAAGTAGGAGGATGTACTCACAAGTGATGGTGCTCTGGAGGGTGCTATCATGGTCAAAAGCAATGACTGTCACTTCGTAAGGTGGGGGTCCCCCCTCCTCTCCTGTCTGCTGTCGACTGATGCAACAGCGGAGGCAGACTGAGGTCAGGCCACACAGAAGGAATAGCCCACCAAACACCACCAGCAGCCTAGAAGGGGCAGATACAAGGTGAGAGTAGTCATATCTCTAAATCCAAATTTATACATCAATGTGTGTACATTTGCTCCTTCTTTCTGTGTTTTCCAGAAAGATCTGTAAAGTGTACTACATAGAATTGCTTTGATTTCAGCTTCCTAAGGGTCTTCATTCTTTGTGAGACAGAGAACAAAATCATATCACCATACTGATATCATCATTAGAATAATTAAGAGTGGTTTATAGGGGCCTCTGTTCGTTGTTTTATTTTACAGTCCTTTCAGTCATATCTGACCCTTTGTAAGTTTTCTTGGAGTTTTGGAGTTTGGAGATACTGAAGTGGTTTGCCATTTTCTTCTCCAGCTCATTTTACAGATGCGGAAACTGAGGCAAACAGGTTTAAGTGACTGGCCCAGGGTCACACAGCTAGTAAGTATCTGAGGTCAGATTTGAACTTAGGAAGATGAGTCTTCCTGACTCTAGGCTCAACACTCTATGCATTATACCACCTGCCACCCCAGGTGTTACACTATATGTTATACTACACTGAAACAAAATGCTTCCTTCCCTGGAAATGGGTGTTGGGTGCCTCTTTCCATGTAGAATGGTAGCATTTTATGCTAATAGATGTCTCTCCAATATTCTTTTCCCTGGCTCAACTGGGGAATAAACATGTCTGAAGTAGAATTTCTGACTTGTTCTTTTGTTATTGAGAATTGATCAGTTCCAATAATTTATGTTCATGTGACTACAAATTTGGCCACTGCTCTCTTAGGAAATATATTAAAACAACTTTCTACAATAATTCCTGTGCAGAAAAAAAGAATAGGACTTAGGGATAGGTCTGTTAAGTCTCCAACATATTGAACATGAAATTTATGGTCACAGGACGTGGTAAACAAATACATCTTTTGCCTGAGGAAAATAGGAAGCGGGAGGGAATGATGGGTTTGCATTTGGCATATAGAAAAGAATATGAGATGGCTGAACAAATTATGTTATATGAATGTAATTGTGGTGTAAGAAATGATGAAAGAGACAATCGCAGAGAATCTTGGAAAGCAGGAACAGATGCAAAGTGAAGGGAGCACAAGAACAGTTTATATAATGAGGACAACATTGCAAAGAAAAGCAAATTTGAAAGACTTAAGAACTCTGATCAAAGCAATGACCAAGTATATCTCCACCTAGGGTGAAGCCTTTTTCTCAGAGTTGATGGACTCAGGGTGCAGGAAGAGGCCTTCATTTTTAGACATGGCCTCTGTGTGGATTTTTCTTGCTTCGTTATTCTTTGTCACAATGTTTAATTGGAAGAGGGTGGAGGGATGATATACATTAGTGATGCCATTGAAAGAAGGTCCTTGAAACATTTTGTAGAAGGCTTTGGAAAGAATAGAAAGAGGTTCAAAAAGAAAGCAGGATGGTTTTGAAAGTAATGTGTGGAATTTATCATGGACTTTGTGTAATGGGAATGTAGTGTATACACAGGGTATCTGGCATAGCATTGCTCATGCAGAGAGGCTAAGGAAGCTGCTTCCGGGACAATTGCAATGTTGTGGGATGTTGGTGCCTGGGAGAGACTACGGAGCATTTGTAGACATTTTTCAGTGAATCCAGTATGATAACTATGTTGATAACTGTTTTGATTGGCTGCATACCTGGAACTGTTGTATGTCTTCAAAAGGGACTGAGTCAGCCTTTGCCTAGTCTCTTGGGTCGTTTTCTCTTCATCTATGCTCTTGGTGGATCTTTTGCGCCCTTCAATGGCTTCCATTGACAGCAATACTGGAAGGGGAGAGGTCTTAGGTCTTCCCTACTGAGGCCACCCTGTGGTTCCCTGGAAATGGACCTGGATTGTTTGCCTGGTTCAGTATTTGCTCTTTTATTTCAGGTGAAGGGAGAGTGGCATCCTGGTGTCTTATTGTCAGAGTTTTGTAGCCAACTCGATGGCGATGCCCCTGAGGAGCAAGGAGTGTCTTTAGGAATGACTTTTGTGATGCAGCTTAGGGTAGCTGGGATGAGGATTCACCTGGGAGTTATGTCACAACTAGACATGAACTAAATAGTCCCAATGTTATGTAGGAAATATGCTGAGCGAGCCCACTCTCAGAAGAAGACACCTAAGGTAGTAGAGGGGAAGGTGTGTCTCTGAGGTGTTGGATCAAATGACTGAACTTCGGGTATTGTTATATCTTCAGAGTAAACATGCCTTTCCTTATTTCAGCCCCAGTAATCTATTCAAACTGTGTTACCAGCTTTCCATATGGGATAAATGTTGGGAAAAGAAGACAATAAAGGAGCATTTCCCAAACTGTGACCATTAGGATCATTAGGAACCATTGGGAATTCCATAAGAAAAATGATAAAGCTAGTGAATTTTTTCTCTAAAATATTAAAAGTGAAAATATCTCTATCTCATAAAATTTAACGTTTAAGTGTAGTGCCTTAGAAGGAGGCAGTAAGTACTGCCTCCTCCTCTTCATATTGCTGAATTTTCTACCTTTACAACATTTCTTGTACGCATCCCTGTTTTTCTCTACTCACACACTGTGGCCCTGGTCTTCACCTTATGCCTTGAATATTACAATAAGCTTCTGCTTGATTTTCTTGTCTCAAATCTCTCCCCACTGCAATCCATCCTCCACTCAGTAATAGCTGGATTGATTATGCCTGTGTCATCACTCCCACCCCGAATTAAGAGTTAAAGTGGCTCCCTGTTATCTCCAGGATAGAATATGAAAGTATCTGTTTGGCTTTTAAAGCCCTTCGTACCTTTCTAGTCTTCTCACATCTTAGTCTCCCCATAAACTCTAGTGACATTGCCCTTCTTATTGCTCTCTGAATATGATTCCCTATCTCCACTAAATGTCTTCTGTACACAGGATGCTCACCCTCACAATTCCTGAATTCCCTGACTTTCTTCAGAACTCGTTGTGAATCCCGCCTTTTGCTGAAAGCCTTTCCTATTCTGCCTGACTGCTTATGCCTTCCTTTTGAGTCTATTGCCAGTTCACAACTGGGTCTATCTTGAATTTATAGCTTTTTGCGTGTTTTCTCTCCCATGAACCTATGAGTTTCTTTAGGACAAGGATGGTGTTTTTAAGAATAATTAAGCATGCTTTAAGGTTTACAAAGTGCTTTACAAATATCATCTCATCTTAGCCTCATAATGACCCTGTAAGGTAGGTGCTAATATTGTTCTGCTTTACAGATGAGAAAACGGAGGCAAACTGAGGTAAGATGACAGCTAGCAAGTGTTTGAGACTGGGTTTGAGTGCAAGTCTTACTGACTCCAGTGCTCTCTACATTGTGCCACTTACGCACTTAGCATGTTTATTGCCTTCCTTTGTATCCCTAGTGCTTAGTTCAGTTCTTGGCATATAGTAAATACTTAACAATAGTTGTTGACAGACTCACTGTGACTAACCAGGTAAATTTTAGTGGATTTTTGTACGCAGTGATTTTTTTTAAGTCCCTTAACCATCTTGGTAGCCCTCTTCTGAATGCTCTCCAGTTAATCAATGTCTTTTACAAATTGTGGTCCAAATGTAACAAATACATTCCATATTTGGTCCAATCAGAGCAGAGTACATCCAAACTACTGCTTTCCTATTCCTCAACACAGTGCCTTTCTTAATGAAACTCAAGATTGCCTTGGCTTTTTTAAGGTACCATCTTCTTCAGTCTTGACTTATAATGAGCTTGCAATTCATTCAATCAGCCAGCTCTTCTGCAGATAAACTTCTATATAGTCATTTCTCTTGCTCATCTTATACTTGTTTAGTTGATTTTTTGAATCCAAGCATTAAGATTTTACATTTTTCCCTATTAATCCCATGTCTATTAAATTTATAAGAAAGAGTCATAGTGTAGCTTAGTAGAGAGTATTTCAGGAAGTCTGCAAGTTAAACTTGGCCTTGGGCTGTGGGACACCTTTATCAATGACTTAAATAGACATCCTTGTCAAAACTGCTGATGGCACAAAGCTTAGAAGGATAGCTGATAGTCTGTATTACAAAGTCAGGATTAAAAAAATTCTTGACAGGATACAACATTGGGCCAAACTCATTTAAATTTAATTTAATATAAATATAAAGTTTTAAAACACAATTTATAAAGTTGGATTCAGAAAATTAACTTTACATATACAAGCTGCAGGAAGTAGATTAACTTTTCCTCCCAATTTAGTGGTCATCTGTGAATTTGATTAGCATTCTATACATACCTTTATCCAGGTCACTGACTAAAAACTTTAAATAGCACAAGATCCAGGACAGATATCTGCGATCTGTACCTAATAATATCCTTCCAAGTCTATATAAAATCATTAATGACTACTTTTTGGGTCAGCTCATTCTACTAATTCCTAATCTACTACAAGTACTGTCCTCTATCCCTGCCTATTTTTGTACAGGCACTCTGAGTGGTTTTTACATTTTGAAATCATTTTATTGTATTTAAAAATAGAAAAACCATTCTTATCTCACAGGCCTTACAAAAACCAGGTGGCAGGTTGGATTTGGCCCTCAGGCCATAGTTTGCTAATTCCTGACACCATTCCATCTTTTTCCATCAAAGGCTTTATCATCTATAGTCACATAGGTTGTATTCAGGAAAGGAAATTTAGTTTAATGAGATGCCATAACGGTAGCCATCCTGTTGGTCCTCTGCGTTTATGCCTACATGGTTTAGTAGAATAAATATTTTAAATACTGTTAACATATATTAGAAGTTAGGAGGCTCAGTTTCAAGTCCTATCCCTAGCACTTATTGTCTGTGTGGGTCTGAGCATATTACTTAAGCTCTCTAAGTTTCAGTTTCCTCATCTATAAAATGAGGATTTGAATTACCTTCTTACTAGTGTAGCATGAGAAATGTGCTTTATAATGTGCTCAATTGCTATAAAGATTCATTATTTCCCATGATGTGGGAAATAATATTTGAATAATACCAATAAATGTTGATGATGGGTAACTTGCTGGAGAATTTTCTTTGGAAACTTACCAGATATACCAGAGATGAACCCAGTCAGTGGTCAAACAGCTGGGGATGAAGCAGAAAGGTCAGGTAATATAGTGAAAAGAGTGAAAACTTCATCATATAATGTTATATAGTGAAAGCTTGTTATAATGCTGGTTTCAGGGGAAAAGAATATAACCCATGTTATTAATTTTCTCTGTTAAAGAAACTTTAGAATTTGATTTAATTAGCAATGAAACTTTATAAAGTGGTTTCATTTTACTGTCTACTTGAAAAGCAAAGAATGTTCCTTCTGCCTTCTACCACCATTTCCTCCTTCATTCTTGACTTCTATGAACAGGTGGTCCTTCTCCTTGCTAAGACTAACTTGCCTACATGCACTCAATCCCATTCCTTCTTATTTTTTTCAGATGATTTTTTTCCTCTATCATTCTCACTCTCCCCTTAATCTTAAACCTCTGTTTACTAGTTGCTTTTTTATTGCTTATAAGCATGCTCATCTCTCTTCTATCCTTAAAAACATCCCCTCTAAATTTTCCTTTATATTTTGTATCTTTCCTCCATTCTGTTATTAAACTTGAGAAAGGTTTCTATACTCAGTGCCTCTCTGTCCTTTCCTCTACTCTGTAGTTTGGCTTCTGAGCTCATTCAGTTGTTACTACTTTCTTTAGTCTTTCTCCTTTTTGATCTCTCTGAAGCCGTTGAAACTCTCAATAACCCCTTCTCTCCCTTTCTTCTCTTTATGTTCCTCCACATGAATCCTCTGCATTCTCCTCTCAGAGGGCTCTGACCCTCTTTCTCAGTCTTCTTTGCTAGATTTTTACCCAGGTCATGCCAGGTACCCATGGATTTTCCTTAAATCTCTATTCCGAGCCTTCTTGTCTTCTCCCCCTATACTACTTGGTGATCTCATCAGCATCCATAGATTCAATTATCGTTTCTATGCAGATGATTCTCTGATTTATCTATCTAGTCCTAATCTCTATACTGACCTTCAATTTCACACCTTGACCTGGATATCCCATTGATATCATAAACCCAACATGTCCAAAACTGGGCTCATTATCTTCCCCACCTTCCCACCAAAGTTTCCTTTCTCCCTAATTTTCCCATTACCATTGAAGGCACTATCTTTCTCCCATTCAACCAGGTTCCCAACCTAGGTGTCATCCTCAACTCCTCCCTCTCTCTCACTCCCCATATCTAATCTTTTGCCAATGCCTGTTGAGTTTATCTAAATAAGATCTCTTGTATGTGCCCCCTCTCCTCTAATACTGCCCTGGCGAAGGCCTTTATCACCTCGTGCTTGGACTATTCCAATAGCCTGCCTTATCTTGTCTCTCTCCACTTCAGTCCATTTTCTATGTACTGCCCACTCAACTGAAGTACAGATCTGACTATTTCAATCCCTCCCTGACTCTCTTCAATAGACCCCATATTATATCCAGAATCAAACATAGAATCCTTTATTTGACTTTTAATTGTCCTTTTAAACTTGTAAACTCAAGCCTGACAAAACTCATCCAGTCTGTGTCTGAAGATCTCTAGAGATAGGGAATTTACTACCTTTCAAGGCTGACTCATTTTACCTTGTGATAACTGTAATTGTCAGAGAGTTTTCTCCTCATTCACAACCTAGATCATTCCTACCTTTCTGGTCTTCTTATATTTCACTTCCTTCCACATACTTTTTTATCTAGTGACACTGGCCTCCTTGCTCTTCTCCACAAAGATACTCCATCCCCTCAGATCCATAAATCCTCATGCACTGAGCTATTTTCCATGTCTGGAATTCTCTATCTTTTCATTGCTTGCCTTTCTTGACTTTTTTCAAGATTGTTAACATCCCACCTTCTACGAGAAGCCTTTCCTAGTCTTCCTTCTTTTCATCCTAGAGCCTCCCCCCACCCCCGAGATTATCTCTAGTTTATCCTGGGTGTATCTTGTTTGTACATAGCTGTTTATACATTGTTTTCCTCCCTTCACTAGACTCTGAGCTCCTTGAGAGCAGAGATATTTTCCCCCTTTTTGCTTCTATATCTTCAGCACTCAGCATGGTACCTGGCACATAATAACATGCTTGCTGACTTCTTGTTCTCACTAGGTTCTCAGTGATCTTCAACTTTGCTTCAGACATTTACCAGCTGTGTGACCCTGGGCAAGGCACTTAACCCTGTTTGCCTCAGTTTCCTCATCTGTAAAATGAGCTGGAGAAGAAAATGGAAAACCACTCTAATATCTTTGCCAAGAAAATCCCAAAGGGGGTCACAAAGAACTTATCTGTTTCTTCATATGGCTTCTGCGTCTTTATAAAACCCAGACATGGAAAGTATATCAGAATCTCAGAATTGTGTTTTTAAACTTGTAAACTTAAGCCTGCCAAATCTCATCCAATCTGTGTTTGAAGATCTCTAGAGATAGGGAATTTACTACCTTTCAAGGCTGACTCATTTTACCTTGTGATAACTGTAATTGTCAGAGAGTTTTCTCCTAATATCTAGTTTAGCTCTGACTCAGACATAGAAGTCATGGAGAAACAGATAAGTTCTTTGTGGTTCAGTTGTGACCCCATTTGGAATTTCTTGGTCATTGTTGCTAGTTTTGCTCTCTTGAGTCATGAAAAACAAATCTAATCTTCTTTCATTTGATAATCCTTCAAAAATTTGATGACAGATCATAAGCCATTTCCCCTACCTCCCCATGCCCAATCTTTTCTCCTCCAGGGCATGTTCCCAGTTCTGTCAATCAATTTAGTTTCATAACCCTGGTTATCCTTCTCTGGACAGTCTTCAGTTTGTCAATATTTTTCAAATTCAGCGTGTAAGACAGAGCCTAACATTCCAAATATGGCCCGAGTGGGAAAGAATATAGTACCACCCTTATTCTAAATAATATTTCTCTCTAAATCCAGATTTAATCCAGGCACCCCTTTCTGTTATCATATCACACTGGTTATCTTCGTGACTTCATTGGCTTCCTGGTTTATATTGAGCTTGCTGTCCATGAAGCACCCAGGTTTTTTTTAGACTAATGATGGTGATGATGAGGATAGCAACCTATCTAGCAGCACTTTCAGGTTTACAATGCACTTCACATAAACTATAACCTTTGATCCACATAACCACCCAAAGAGGCAGGTTCTGTTATTATCCATTGATAGATGATGAAACAGAGACCTGCAGAGATCAAGTGATTGTCCAGAGTCATGTAACTGTTATGTGTCTGAGGTAAGATTCTATCTTCAGTCTCCCTAATTCCAAAAGCAATGCTCTGTAAGCGATGTACTATCCACTGTCCAGTCATGCCATGCCTCTCTGGACCTAAAATCATATAGCTTCTCCTCGTCTTATTTTCTCATGTATATAATGGAAATAATAAGAACTTTACTATTCAGGGTTATTATAAGGAGCACATGAGATTAGGCAGTACTCTGTATAGTCATGAAGCACTCACATTCTCTGGTTTCTGATTAATCAATCAACATACATTTGTGTAGCATCTACCACACCCCTCGGATTGTGCTATGGAAAACACAAAATAAATATGGGAACTGTAGTTCCTATCATATGGCTCATATAGTTTCTGTGGAACTATTAATATTCTGTATGGTTGTTACTTTAATTTTGTCTTTTAATATTTCTTCTCAAGCCACATTCCTAAATGCCTTTCTTCAGTGATGATTGCTGCATTTCTGGTTAATGAACAGCAATGGTTATGATGAGCTATCTCCCACTATATGCTGCCTTAGCTACGCAGGACAATGGGGTCAATCCACTGATCAATCGATAATTACCTATTGGGCCCAGGTCCTAGGAAGATGCTGTATGTACTATCAGCATAATAAAAGAAAACATTTCTTTGGCACCTACTGAATGTCTACCCCATCCTGTCTCATTCCTCATAGGTACTGTTCCAAACCCTTTTCTCTCACCTTTAATCTTACATCTGCATGCTCGCCCCTTGCACTTGGAGCAGATGATTTAGCTTTTGATTCACTGAAATGGAGACTATTTCCCATGAGGTTATCCAGCTTTCCTTCTCCATTCCTCTACATTTCTCCACAGCATTACCCATTTTCTCTTTCTTCCCCCTCATCAGAGAAGCATCATTGCTCCTCATTAAGTTTAATCCTTCCTCTAGTATCCTTCTTTTCCTTCCCTTGTCTTCTCCAGGAGCCTGTTCTAGCAGTCATCCCCTCTCTCCAAGATGCAGTTTTCATTTTCTCTCTTTTCTCTACTTCAAGGCTAATATTCCATTTGCACGGCCCTGGTCTCTGCTCAAAAATCTTCAGCCATTCACTACGCCCCCTCACCCCCAGCAAAAGTTCAGGCTCTTTTGCTGGTCCTCTACAATCTGATGCCCTCCTTAGAAACTCTAAGCTTTCCAGAACAAGTCTCATTATATCCTCTCTCCATGTTTCAGTCTCTGTCTTTCCCCACTCCCTCCCTCTCTTCTCTCTCTCTCTCTCTCTCTCTCTCTCTCTCTCTGTCTCTGTCTCTGTCTCTCTGTCTCTCTCTGCCTCTGTCTTTGTCTCTCTCTCTTTCTCTTTCTCTCACATTCTCCTCTCTATCTTTCCCTCCCTTCTTTCCTCTCCCTCCATTTCCATCTTTCTTCTTCTCATCTTTTGTCTCCTTCCCTCTCATTCCCTTTCTCTTTCTCTCTTTTCTTCTGTCTCACTTTTTCCCTCCCCAGTCTCTTCCCATCCATCTCATTCTCCCCCTCTCATTCTCTCCCCCCTCTATTAATCATCCTTGAAAATCCAACTCAAATGCCACTTCTTCCTCATTTTGTTTTGTACCTCTTTACTGGGCTAATATTAATACTATATATATCACTTTGTGTTTTCCTTAACTGTAAACTCTGAAGGCAGAGATCATACCGCATCTAAACTTTTTGGTTTCTTCTCACCAAAGCCTAGCACAGTATTCTGTACACATGGCAACTTATTAAATGTTTATGAAATATAAATTGTGCTAGGTTCAAGACAGAATGGAGGTCTAATGATGTAAAAGTGTAATGGGATTGAGATTAAAGAAAGATTTGGATTAAAATCCCAACTCTGACACTTTATTGACTTGGGTAGGATCTTAGATATGAGGATAGAAAGGACCTTAGAGCTCATCTAGTTAAAATTCTTCATTTTACAGGAGAAATTGGGGCCCAAAGAGGTTCATCGGCTTCCTCAAGGTCACTCAGGAATTAAGTAACAGTGCTAGAATTTAAACAGCACTCCTAGCACTAGTGTGAAAATGTGTTTAATAAGAATGTTATGTGTAGAACCCATATAAGATTGCATATCATCTTGGGAAGGGAGTGGTAGGAAGTGGGAGAAGAATGATTAATTTTTACTTTTGTGGATGGGGAGTCTGGTTTTGGAAGTAACATTGTAAGCAATGCTGATTTGGAATCTTTAGGGTAATCAGGATGCATATCTTTGTTTCTGAATGGCTTATCTCTGACAATCGTTGTTGTTAAGTTGTTTCAGTAGTGTCTGACTCTTTGTGACCCCATTTGGGGTTTTCTTGGTCAAGATACTGGAGTGGTTTGCCATTTCCTTCTCCAGTTTATTTTACAGATGAGGAAATTGAGACAAAATAGGATTAAATGACTTGCCCAAAGTCACACAGCTAGTGTATGAGGATGGATTTGAACCCAGGTCTTCCCAACTCAGGATTCTTTCTCTTTCCACTGTGCCACCAAGGTTCCCCCACTAATGCCTCTCCCAGTAGCAATCGTTACAGTAATAGAGACAGTAATAGAAATCTGCCCTCTCCCCCATCTTCTTGTCCTCTGCTCCTGACTCAACTTTTCTCCCTCCCTCCTTGGGAGATAGGTTTGGAGGTTCATATACTTACTGCTCAGAATTCACACAGTTCTCTTCACATGTCACCCAAGGAAGCTACAAAAAGTGAAAGTAACAGATGATTGGAGCCTGCTCTGCTATATAGTCTGCTGCTACCTGTCATTTCCTCTCCCTTCTGCTGGGACCTGTTTCCTCCACTGATAAGAACAGAGACACAAATTCAATCCATTAGCTTCACTGTGTTCTAAGGTCAGAGGTTTTTACCCCAAACCTGCTCATTCATCTTGCCAAGGTACTCCCTATTCACAAGGACCAGGCAAAGAAATGTGAATCAACTGGTATAAAACATCTCCTACTTTTGCTCATGGCAGTGGTGGGAAGGCGAATCTAAGGCTCCTGGTGAACGAGCTGCATTGTTTCTGTAGATTGTAACACTGGTGGCTGAGGGTCTGACTTGAAAACCTAGGGATGTTTCAATGAGTCTCAAAAAATCTCTCTGGCTAAAATGTGCCTCTACTCCGGGGAATCCATAGGAAAAGTCAATTTCTTCCCTCTCCTAGAAGTTGCTCTGATCACCTGCAAGCACTCAGACTAACAAGAGCATAGAGCAATAAAGGGCACAAGGCAATAGAAAATCCCAAGAACCCCTTTCAGTGAGGTCCTTTTCCTTAAGATCTTGAATAATGTTGTCCAGAGTGATAACCCAACAAAGGAGAAATATGGACTTGCTTCCCTGCTGGTCCAGCTTCCCTTGGTGTCTACAAAAACATTTCTTCAACTCAGGTCACCACTGGGGCACCAATTTTCTTCTGCCCTCGCTCAGAGTTGCTTTCTGCCAATGGCTCCAAGTTACTCTTGAACATTTTCTCTTCACTTGCTTCCTTCCTTGCTTTCTCTCTAGGACTCCTCACCTTAATCCCTTATCTCCAAAAGGTAAACTTTTAACTTGTCTTGTCCCTACCACTTCTTGATCACCATCTCTCCAATTCTTACCCCCGTTCCAAAACTTCTGTGTTATCTTTCCTCCAGGACTGTTGCTTACACAAATATGTATCCTTGGTGCTTAATACAATGCCTGGCATAAAAAAAGCCATTAGAGGCTTGCTCTATCTATCTATCTATCTATCATCTATCTGTATATGTCTGTCTATCTGACATCTATCTATCATTTCTTTATCTATTTTTGTTATTTGTATGACTGCACTAGTACCAAACAATTCTTCCTGGGCCACATTCTTCTGTCTTCAAATCTATACCCCTTTGCCTCTGAATGGTTTGCTCCCTCCAGATATCTCTTCACCCTGTGCATATACGCTTCAGCCAGGAATATCTGCTCACAGTTCTCATGACCAGGACTTCCCAGTGTTGATTGAATTGAATTCTTATACAGAGTCAATAAAAGTTGAATGTCCTTAATAGGTACAAAAATATTTTAGTACCTAAGAGAAAAATCAAAGATGAATAGAATACTAACTCCATTTTATAAATAGAAAACAAAAAGAATGGCACCCAATCCTCTAAGAATTCTATTTCTAATCTTATTATCTATCTTCCTCTCAAGCAATCTCATTACAACTCAAAGTTTTCCTTTAAAATTGAACTGAATCCTTAGGGAGAAATGAACTATTGAGTTTTTTCTCATTCTTTGACGTCTAATAAGCTAGTCCAGTTCTAGGCTAACCTGCAATACATAACCAGATGGAAGACATTTTAGCAATCCAAAGCATCCCTAAGGGATCAAATCCATTCTTTACAAATTTTTTAATACCTTAATTTTTCACCAATTACATATAAAAACAATTTTTAACATTTTAAAAAAATTTTGAGTTCCAGATTCTCTTCCCTTCTTCCCATTCCCCCTTGTTGAGAAGGCAAGCAATCGATCAAATCCACTGTCCAGTTTTTTATCTTGTGGATCTTGGACTGTCTACTTAATGTAGGGTCCAGGGTCCTACTAGAGAGTAAAAGAGTGACAATCTCCTTGTATACCTAATCTTGATATATTACATAGTGTATATAGGTCTGTGCAGTAGGGGAAGGCTGACAAATGTATCCTTAATGCATCCTGGGGAAAAGAAAAGTTTGTACCTTCATGTAACCATTCTAAAGCTGTCCTGTATCCCACCTGAACCTAAGATGGCTGTAACTTCTGTTCCTTACTCCACTTCTCATTATGCACAGACATACATGTATGTTACAGCTTTATAAAATCGTCACCATGATCATACTGTCCTCTTCTAAACGGGACCTGTCTCCATGCACCTTCTTTCCCCCATTGAACCTCTCTTCGCCACAGACCCATGTGTATATGTGTATGGAGGTGATCTCCCTCCTCACACTTCAACTCACCTGAGAGAGATGCACCAGAGTAAAGAAAGTCACAAATGGGAAATGGTTGCCCATGGCGTTGAACTTCTGTTTCTTCTGGCTCATGTAGTATCTACTGGCTGTCTTCTTTCAAAATCCTGGGCCATCTCATACTCCTTGACCTAAAGACTATGTAGAAAGAGACACTCCACTTAAATAAACCACAGTGTGCCTAGTTTCCTCTTTCAAACCTTATTTTTTAAAAACTATTTTTACTCTCATGTCTTCTCTCTCTTTTCTTTGATCAGGTTATCGCTCCTTCTTTCTTTCTCACATCTGCTTCTTGTCTCCTTTCTTTATGTCTAGTTCTGTTTTCTTCTAACCTTTTTTCTATGAGAGAATATTCAGGTCAGACCCATCTGTCCTCTCCACCAGTTATCTTTCCTAGGTATTAGTTTTCTTGACTTGGGAAAAAGGGGAATGCAAAGGGTAGATTGCTAACAAGCGATCAAATCCCAATTCTAGACTTCCTTTTGCCAAGGAAGTGGTAATATTCCTTCTTTTCCCACCACCCTCGAGAGAGACTGCTGGAAATTAAAGTGACAGGGCTGACCTCTACCTTACTCTCCCATGTGACTATTCTCCTCCCATTCCCGTCTCTAATAGCATTGCTTCCCCTTGCTGCAGGTACAGCCAGAAACTTGTCTGGTTATGGACCATTTACCCTCAACCTCAAAAATATCTGAAGAGATTGTCCAATGGCCTGGAAAGCCATCTCAAGCTAGGGTAGGGCCAGGTGAAGACTGAGATCAGGAATCCCTGTTGCAGCTGCTCCATTTGCACACACCTTTACTGGGGGCCTCCAGACCCCTCAGAACAGATCAGTTAATCAACTGGTCTGTGAATGACTGTGTTTGAGATTCTACTAGTAGTACTGAATGCAGTATTAGATCCTGTAGGAGGGACTCATTCAGTCAACCAACATTTATTGAGCACTTATTTCTATTAAGTTCTTATCAACTGACTCCTCGGTGTCTCCACACTCTATCCCTTTGACTTTCCAAACATTCTTTCCAGGTTACCACTTTCTTATCTCCCTGTATAATAAAGTAGGCACTTTGTTTTTTACAGATGTATCCGCAGCACTAAGGCTCAATGATTGGCGTAAAGGAAATAATGACTTTTATTCATTCATTTATACTCGATTAAGAGTCATGTACTTGGTGACAAGGAAAATGGAAAATAAAGTAAGAAAGGCATCCTCATAGACTTTCTAGCCTAGTACATACAAAATAAATTAACATATAGTTCTTGCCCTCCAAGAGAATATACTCAAATAAGAGAGAAGATAAATGGAAAGGAAACAGGATATATGAAAAGAAATGCCTATTTAAGTACAACAACATTTACAACTATTTATTTTTGGAGTTATATGTATCTTACGTATGTTATAGATTATTATATATTTTGTTGTTGTTCAGTCATTTTCAGTCACATCTGACTCTTTGTGACCCATTTGGGGTTTTCTTGCCAAAGATTCTGGAGTATTTTGCCATTTTCTTCTCTAGTTCATTTTACAGATGAGGAAACTGAGGTAAACAGGGTTAAGTGACTTGCCCAGGGTCACCCAGCTAGCAAGTGTCTGAGACTAGATTTGAACTCAAGAAGATGAGTCTTCCTGATTCCAGGCCTGACACTCTACCCACTCTTCCACCTAGCTGTTTGTTTATACATATACAAATAAATATGTTTACATATATGTATATGTATGTATATGTGTATATACAAACATACATGGACATGTACACAGAGACACACATATAGTACACACATATATGTTGTCTAAAAATATAGGTGCAGCTCACATATGGCAATGGATAGATATGATCTGAAGTCTGGCTCCCTTATGGGAAAAACAGGAGGAGGACTATACCTATACCACAATAAGATGTTGGAAGCAAAGAAACAGACAAGGTCTGGGACGACTGAGTCTAGTTAATCTCAGTCTCAAAGAAGGGCATAAGGTTAGAATGATGTCTATCCACTAGTCCTCTAATATCTCTGGACTAAAAGTCTGATGGATTCAGAACAAGTCACTGCTCTTAAAGGGAGGCATTCCTCAGCTTATGCTTTCTAGTTTAGCCTATCACTATGAAATGCTAATCACCCAAAAGAAACAAAGTAGTAATAACAAGGAACTTTTACTCAAAGAAAAGAGCAAACAGAAATTGAAGTTCCACAGATTAGAATATACTAAGGAGTACTAAGCTTTTCAGCTGTGAGTGAAATAAGATCTAAGTTCAAACCAGGAGAGAGAGACTGATCTCACCGAGAGGAGGTCCTCTTTCAGCAGACTCTAGATTTGCAGGCTCAAAGAGGTCAAGAGACATGATGGATTTGGTTCTCATATATGTCTGTGGCTCAGAGGACTCCAATTTGCCATTTATTTTTTCTCTCTTGCTCTCTCACCTTTCTCCTCTTCCTTTTTTCCCTTCCCCTTTCCCTCTCTTCCCTTTTCCTTCTCTCTCACTTCCTCCCTTTTTCTTCCCTTTCTCTCCTTTTCCTCTTCTTTTCTTCCCCTTTTGGCCTCTCTCCCCCTCTTCCTCTCCTCTCCACCCCTTTCTCTTTATATCTCTAACCATATTTTATAACTGATGAATTGAGATCTTAGGAACTCTGCCTAGAAGCACTCTGTTCAGTCCTAGTCTGTCCATATGGTGACTAAACATTGACTGTAGATACTCCATGGGAGATAAGAGAGATAGTCCTTCTTTAAAACAGAATAATTTTAAACAATTCAAAGTCAGGAGATTTTATTATCCGGAAATCTGCTGGCACTCTCTCCCCACTTAGAGCAGTTCATAAATTTACATCTTGCTAAAATGACAATTTCATCCTTTGATAACAGAGGCAACAACTAAGGAATCACCAAGATGAAGGCTGGAGGTGGTGAAGATCCTGGGGAGTCAGTCATAGACTTAACCCATTTAGCAGAGATGCTGTATCTTGGGAAAAGGTGGCTCAAATGCTGATATACCTTCTTCACCAAGTCCAGCTGTAGATGTGGCCTTGGAGGAGTCAGACCAGTGGCCCATGGAATTTTTCAGTCTGCTGTTTCCTTTCTCCATAGATTCTTACCTTGGAGTCTAGAAAACAAGGAGATGGTCTCATGCCTGGTTTCTATGACATTCACAGGAAGATGTGATGAGTAGATAGAGCTTAGTGCAATGTTAGATACTTTTTTTTACAGATTGGAAATATATGTAAACTAATTTACTCCAATCAGCAAATAATTAAAGTTTTAGCAGTTTGTTTTTTTCTAGCTCAAGACAAATTAGGAATGCCAATTCCTTGTTCAAGTTTAGCCACATTTGCTCCTCCAAACTTTATTGCTTATTTTTTCTCTATTAGTCTTTGTAATTGTTTGTTGACCCACGTCATAAACATGAATGGTCTTTCCCTTTTTTTGTGAAGTGTTAGACTGAATAAACCATATAATTGTTATGGATTCCCACTACCCTTCTATTGCTTTTGTCTCTGTAAGTATCCTTGCTATGTGGTTTAGGTTTTGAAGGCTTTGGAATCTGTATAATTCTAAAAGCTGTGCTTTCTAGCAATCTACATCCACATTCTACCAGTGTTGTAGTGCTTTAATCATGTTTCCAACCCAGATATCCCATTTACTTGCCCAGGGGGAAAATGGATCTTGTCCTGAGAAAAATCCTTATCTAAGCCTTTGACTCCATTGTAATGGAACTAATGTGAAGTGGTGGAGGTCGGTCAACATCTGTAACTAATTATTCCTGGCACTTCTAAAAGCTTTATGATCTAGGCAATTGTTTGAAAAATTTGTCTCTAGATAACCCCTCATTTATTAACAGAGTTTTATGCAGTATTTTGCTATGTTCTGTGAGAGGCCTGATAATTAATTTCTAAATACCTTTTTGTTCAATAGTACGGTAGCATTCCATCACAATCATACTACAACTTGTTCAGCCATTTCCCAGTTGATGGACATCCCTGAAATTTCCAGTTCTTTGTCTCCACAAAGAGAGCTGCTATAAACATTTAAAACATAGGAGTTCTTTTCCTTTCCCCCTAATTATTTTGGAAACAGACCTAGCATTGATATTGCTGGGTCAAAGGATATAGAAGTTTAATACCTTTTGGGGCATCATTCCAGATTGGTCTCCAAAATGGTTAGATCAATTCACAATTCCACCAACAATGAATTACTGTCCCAATTTTTCCACATCCCCTTCAGTATTTGTCACTTCCCTCTTTTATAATTTTAGCCAGTCTTGTAGGTATAAAATGATATCTCAACCAATGACGATTTAGTATATATATATATATATATATATATAATATTATATACTATATATAATTTTTATATGAGTATAAATTGTTTTAATTTCTTCATCAGAAAACTGCTCATTTACATCCTTTGAACATGGAAGAATTTGCATGAAATAGTGTAGAGTGAAATGAACAGAACCCAAAAGAATTTCACATATAGTAACAGCAATATTGTTTTACTCAAATTAACTATAAAGGACATATGAAGAAAGATGCTACCTGCATCCAGAGACAGAACTGATAAATAGAAGTATGTCTAAAATAATTTTACACATATATCCCTATTTGGGTCTAATGGTAGCCATCTCTAGGGCAGGGGCAGGAAGGAGAAAAGAAATTTACATGATGATTTTGTTATATATTTGAAAGGAATAGCAAGTTGTGTATAATAGATTTGTAGTTTCATGTGCAATCATCTTTTCATTGTATTATGTTATGGGAATGCTTGTTTTATTCCATAAATTAAAAATAAAATAAAACACTTTCTGAAACTCCTGTCTTATCTGGAATTTTATAGGATCACTATCCTTGTTCGATACATATACTTATCAATAGACTCTCTGGGTACATGATATGAACATTTTGGTCACTTTCTTCACATATTTCCAAATTGCTTTTCAGAATGGTTGGGCCAATTCATAGCTTTTTGAGTGTGGTGATTTCCAAAACTCCTCAAACACTATTCTTATCTATGGTCATCTTTGCCAATTTGCTAAATGTGAGGGAAAAGCTTAGATTTATATTTCTCTTATCATGAGAACATTCTCTTATCATCTCTTATCATCTTAACATTCTACCTTATGGTTGTTAGTTGTTTGAAATTCTTCTTTTTGAGAACTATGTAATCATATTCTTTGACCAATTATTTATAGAGAAACTACTGTCAGTTATCTACATAGTTTGACTATCAGACCTTTATCAGACATATGTGATACAAAGATTACTTTTCCCAATTAACCACTTATCTTCTTATCTTTGGAGCATTAATTTTGTTTATGCAGAAACTTTTCAATTTCATACAAGCAAATTTATCTATTTTATCTTTTTAAAAATGCATTTATTGTTTAATGATGATATTTAAAGAGACCAATTTAAATGTTTAAAAGACATTTGCAAGATAGTATAAGAACAAATAATTGATGGATAAAGCTCAGAATTAGCTAAAACTGATGAGGACAAAAACAGAGTGTTTTTTTAAACTATACTGGGAAAAGAAAAGGCATCTTGAAGAAATGATAGGACAGTTATTCAGTGTCCTATCTGAGCCTGTGACTCAATCTAGAACTGTGGAAGAGAGTAGGGTCCTGAGACAAGGATGAGTGTCCTCAATAAAGAGATCTCAGCTTCTTGTTCTGATCTGTCCAGGACTGTGGAAGGGGGAATGTATGGCCCTGTCTCAGAATCTTTGTCCAGGAATGAGGTAAGAACACATAAGAGCCCACAGACTACCATGATCCCAATTCAGTTATTTCACTTAAGGCTGCAAGAAGGAAAAGGATAGAGATTAGGATCTCAGGTTTAGTCATTCTAAGATCATGATCGCTTCCTGAGTTTCAGAGACAGAAATCTCAAAAATAGCACATTCCAAAATGTGGTAGTCAAACTACAAAGCTTTTATGTCAAAGCAAACAAACAAAAAATAGAGCTGGCATCAAGGAAGAAAAGATTAAGTGCCAAGACATAATAGTCAGGATCTCGCAAAATTATAAAGGAAATACAGTAGAACCTCAGTTTACGAATTTAATTCATTCCGAGATTCTGTTTGTTATGCGATTTGTTCGTATTGCAAAGTGAATTTTCCCACAGGAAATAATGTAAAGTTGAATGATTGATACCACATCCCCATATGTGCATATAAAATGGTTATTTATAATTTTAAATAATTTTTTGTCCCTAATGCATCTGAAATAAAATAGCAATGATTAGTACTCAACATAAACAAAAAAATAAAATAATGTGCACTTTACCTTTGAGAAGAGTCATGGCTAGAGAGAGGGAGATGAGAGGAAGGAGGAGGAGGAAGGTTATTGCTTGGAAGGAGAATCTTCTTCTTTGAGAATACTGGGGATTTTGCCTGCACTTATTTTTCACTTTTTAGAATCACTTTCAGGTTTCGACTCACTGATTTTTTTTTTCGTTTGCTTCTGATTAGGAATCTATCTAATAACACTTGTTTTTGGCCTGTTTTGGGGGAGGTGGAACTTTTAAGAGATAGCTGCTTAGATTTGGAATTGTGCTTTTAAAAAGTGATAAAAGCAAACAAAACGAAACATTGCTCTAGTTGAGTATCATCCCTTCGCTAGCCATTCAAGTTCAAACATGATGTTTGTACTGTGAATTTTTGTTCATCCTACAAGACAAATTTTGTGAAAAATTTTTCCTTGTCCAGTGAAGCATACATGAACCAGGTCACTCGTAAACTGAGGTTCTACTGTACAAGAAAGGAAAGGAAAGCTTTGAAAACAATATATCAAAAGGCAAAAGAAAAATACCTATAACCAAGAAAAATTTGTCTTGCAAAGCTAAGCATAATTCTCTATATAGGAAAATATGAATAGATTGTAAGTTGAATTGATGACTTCAAAATATTCCTGCTGAGAAAACAAGAGCTTGTTCGAATCTTTGAAATGCAAGAAAAAAAGAAAACTAGAAAATTAAACAAGTTTGAATAATTTGAAAGGGTTAAGTGAGGATCACATTCTTATATTCTAATAGGGGTAGAAGAGATTGTTGTCCCATCAAAATCCCATTTTCGAAGGATCAAAGAAGAAACAAAGGGAGATGAATTTAGAAACTGAGCATTTTATCAAGAGAGAAAGAACAAAGGGGGGAAGTGAAATAAAGTAGAGACCTAATGATGATAAGGAAGGAGAAAATTACTATTTCTCATAGTAGGATTGTGACAGGATTATACAAGCTCCTATGGGGATGAGTGAGTAAGGTGGGTATTTCATAAAACTTACTCTTTACCTGAGAAAGGTAAAGGGAGGTTGGAGGAAAAGACTGTAGTGTCAATAAACTAGAAAATTAATAAGTGAAACTTCTTAAATGTAAATATTGTTCAGTTATGTCTGATTCTTTGTGACACCATATGGTGTTTTCTTGACAAATTCTAAAGTGGTTTGACATTTTCTCCTCTTTCTCCTTAACAGAGACAAATTTTTTTCGTCACATATTACGCTAAAAAAAAGATGATTGCACATGAAACTGCAAATCTATTATAAACAACTTGCTATTCTTTTTAAATATATAATAAAGTTATCACGTAAATTCCTTTTCTTCCTTCCTCCCAACCCTCTGCCCCACCCTAGAGATGACTACCATTAGACATAAATGTGTGTGTGTACACACACAGTTTATATACACACACACACACACATACATATATGTAAAATCATTCTATACAAACTTCTATTTATCAGTTATTTTTCTGGATACAGGGTTAAGTGCTCAGGGTCACACAGCTAGTAAGTGTTTGAGGTCAGATTTGAACTCAGGAAGATGAGTCTTCCTGACTTTAGGTCTGGCATTTTGTTCACTGGGTCACCTAGTTGTCTAAATCCAAAAATACAGATTCAGATAATCAAAGATGAGAAAAACAAAATTGAGAAAAGTATGTACATATGTAGGCATGTGTACATACGCGGCATAGACTACAAACCTCTGGTCTCTCATTTCTTATATTTGAGCATTAGTTTTCAATTTGTTTTCACCATTTCCCCTTTTTCCACCTTTGCACTGTTCACTCAGTAGGAGAGCTAATTTCTAAGTTTTTAATCTAGCTCTTCACAGACTTCTCATCTTCTACAACAGAAGCTAATATATAAACTACATTTATTTTCATGGTTGTTTGGTTTTTTTAACTTTGCCTTTGGATACATGAGAAAATTGAGTATTAAAGGTAAGGTAGAAGGCAATTATTTTCTTTATAGTCTATTCTAACATTTTTTCCCATGTGTTAGAGAGACAAATGAAGCTGCACTAATCACCAGATCCCAGATTATAAACTCCTTGAGGAAAGGGAATATTTTTCTCCTTTTCCTTATTTGTGTCATAGTGCCAGGCACATAGTAGACACTTAATAAATATTTATTGTTGACTAATTCTCTTCTCCACCTCCCACCGCTTCTATCTACCTATCTAAGTGCTGTTACAATTTTGTTGAGTATTCTTTCTCTGATAGGTTTAAGTTAAACCTCATTTCGTTAATTGTTGAATGATCTACGATTACTTTATTTTGTCACATTATAGAACCTAAATTAAAAAGGTTCAGTCTGCTTCTAACAGTCTGGATATATAGATTTGGGAGTCAACTGCATAGAGAAATCAACTCAAATGAGTTGATAGATGACTAAGGAACAAACTATATAGAGAATAAGTGCAACGCTAACATCTTAGGAGGTACCCGTAGATACATAATGGTTGCAGGATGATGAACCAACAAAGGAAACCGAGATGTCAAATAGGTAGAAGGAGAACCAGGATGTTAGTATCACAAAAACCCATAGAAGAGAGAGTATCCAGGCATGCATAGTGATGAAGAGTTTCAAATGTCACAGAGAAGTCAGTAAGGATGAGTACTGAAAAAACACTTGAGGGCAGTAGGCTGAGGAGTTAGTAGGCATGACTTGATTAGATTTGTGTATTATCGGGGTTGTAAATCTGATGTTAGTGTATAGAGATGGGGTAGATTAGAGCAGTAGTTTCCAAGGTAGAGACCAGGGCTTAATTACAAGTTATGTTTGATCATTAGAATAGCAAATCTATGGAGCCTATTGACAATACAACCATTCACCCATTATTCCCCACTACTTTTATACCCCCTCTTTTCTGAACCTCCCCTTTTCTGTTTTGGGTATTTGCCCTAAGGGCAGTTACATAACCTGGCCATGACCCAGGCACTCTGAGTAGAAGCAGTACAAGTACCATTGAGAAAAGCCCCTTCTCCCAGATGACCTTGTGGATGCAACATGTGTTCCTTAGAGGGCAAATTCCATGCTCCAATCCAGTGATCCTGAGTAAGAGACATCCCCTTCACTTTTCATTTAGGGTGGGAGCAGGTGAATGGTCATGGATGGGTTATAATTAGCATCACAGAATTTTACATTATCTTTTCTCCCCTAACATCCCTTCCAGTCTTCTCCATTTTTTTGTGGGGGAATCACCATCTTTCCAATCACCCAGGCCCACAGCCTCCACGTCTTCTCACTGTGATTTACCTCATATTTCCAAGAAGTTAACAAGTCTTTTCATTCCTAACTACACAACTTCTCACATCAGTCCTCGCTACTCAAACTGCCATAACTACAGTTTAATTTCTCATCATCTCTTGTCTGGATTATTGACATAACCTTCAGACTGGTTTCCTTGCTTCAGTTCTCTCCCATCTCTCATCCATTCTTCACAGTTCCCAAAGCGATTTTTCTAAATCTCAGGCCTATGTCACTTCTCTAATGTCACTATGTCACTATGTCACTTCCCTAAACTCTAACAGTTCCCAATTGACTCTAGGCCAAAATATAAACTTGATTGGCTATTTAAAAGCCTTTACATCCTAAATACAATCCACCTTTCAGTCCTTCTTATCTATCATTACTCCTATTTTTGCTCTATATTAAACTAGACTTTTTGTTGTTCATCAAACTCAAAGAAAAACACAATGAAACAAATCAAAGGTGAGTAGAAAATTAAGCAGAACTGGAAAAAGAAAGGGCAGCTGGGTGTCTCAGTGGATAGAATTCTAGGCCTGGAGTCTGGAAGACTCATCTTCCTGAGTTCAGATGTGACCTGAAACACTTAGTAGCTGTGTAATGCTGGGCAAGTCATTTAACCCTGTTACCTCAGTTTCCTCATCCATCAAATGAGCTGGAGAAGGAAATGGAAAACCACTCCAGTACCTTTGCCAAAAAAACCCCGGATGGGATCATGAAAAGTGAGTCACAAGGGAAAAAAGAAGGAACAACAATATATAAAGAGGAATGAATTTTAATTGGAAACGTTTTGCTGATTTGAAATCAGAGACACTTTACTTTTTGCTTTATTTTGATCTTGTCCATCGTGAGTATATGACTTCTACTGAAAAGCAGTTTGAGACACTCATAAAATAATTGGAAATGGGGGTATGGAAATCAATATAAAAAAAGAAAGCGTGGCCCTCTAGGTCCTCCAGGTCAAAGGTTCCCCACCCTGACTTAGAATCTTAATAGTTGTCTGGGGGCACTGAGACATTAAATAACTTGCCCAGTGCCCTAAAGCCAGTATATGTCAGAGGGAGGACTTCACCTGAGATCTTTTTGACTCCAAGGCCAGCTCTGCATCCCCTAAACTATGCCTGTCTCTCCTTTGCCTCTTACACTGCTTAAATCCTTCTCATCTTTCACCTTTTTTGGGAGGGGAAAGGCAGAGGAGGTAATTGTGGTTTAGTGACTTGTCCAGGATCACACAGCTCAAAAGTATCTAAGACCAGATTTGAACTCAGTTCCTTCTCTGCTCTAGGCGTGGTGCTTTTCTACTGTACTACCTACCTACTCCTCATCTTTCACTTTCAAAATGCTTACCCAGTGCCACCCTCTTCATGAGAACTCTAAGGAAGTCACATTGAGGGCCTTGAGAGGGTGAGAGAAGGAAATAAAACTGCACAAATTTGCTACCTTTAGACTATTTCTTCTCTACCTCTACAACCTAAAGTCAAAGTATGTCACCTGAGCTAGCTTTGCCAGATTAACCAGCAATTTTGTTGTTGTTTAGTCCTTTCAGATTCTTTGTGACCCGATTGAGAATTTTGTCCACAAAGATACTAGTCTGATTTGCCCTTTCCTTCTCCAGTTCATTTTACATTTAAGGAACAGGATGACTCCCCTGGGGTCACAATTAGTACGTGCCTGAGGCTAAATTTGAATTTATGAAGATGAGTCTTCCTAATTCCCAGCTCAGTCCTCCATCCACTATATTGCCTATTGCCCTTAATAAGCATTTATATAGCTCATACCAGGCATTGTGTTGTGCTTTTTTTTTTTTTTTACAGTTACTATCTTATCTGGTCCTCACCTAAAGTCTCATTTTACAGTTGAGAAGATTAAGTGACTTAACTAGGGCCACATAGCTAGTAAGTGTCTGAGGCTGAATTTGAACTCAGGGCTTCCTGACTCTAGACACAGCACTCTATCCACTATATCACCAATTTCCCCAACATGCTCATACATATCCATCAAACAGAAGCATTTTAGAACTGGGAAGAGTTCCATGATACATGTAACAAGTGAATTCACATAGGAAAACAAAGGCTTCATTGTGACCAGTCTGACCACAACTTTTCTTATCTATGTCCCCTGACAAAAGCCAATAGCAGGTCAGTGGGTCCTTTCCTATTTTTAAAGATTTCTAAAGAAAGTAGTTTTTGTGATCCCTTAAGGCACCTAGTTGATAATTTAATCCTCTAACCTGAGAAAGATTTCTTTAGATATAACCTAAATACCTAGTTCTTCTTTAGACTCCTAGCAAAACAAAAAAAAGAGTTGCATCACTACAGTAAGATCACCCCAATTGCTGAAGCAACACTTTGGTTATTCCTCCAAAACATATATTTGTTTCTTGAGTTCCACCTAACAAATTTATTTCTCTGCAGTTCTTGGAACTATTTCCCAAGACCAAGGTCATGGTCCCCATTTCACCAAGACCTTGGGGGAGCCTGGGTGTTGGGGAGAGACAGCAATGATTCACATGACCTAAGCTACTGAGAGAATTATCAAAGTATCCCAAAATAAATACTACTTTAAACTCCACCCATTACACTCACTGGACAACAGTTCAGTGACTGTATGTGTATATGTGTGTGTACTCACGTGTGTGTTTATGCATGATCACTGCATTCGTTCCACTCTGTGTCCTTAATGTCTGGTATGGAAGTTAATGATTCATCAGACTAATAGGGTTGCAACAAGATTGCAAAGGTCTATAATGAGACCCCTGAGTTACTTTTTTGCCCTTCCTCACCATTCCCTGATTAGGAAAACTTCTCTCAAAGTTGTTTGAAAGCTTAATCACTTACTTTTAAACAGTTTTGGAGATCTGGAGTCACTGATTTACAACATTCCAGGAATGGAGAAGGGGGAGGGGAAGTATTAGGATCAGTAGTGGTTTTAACAAGGAAGAATGGCCAACAGAACATTAATGGAGACCTATTCTGTTCTGCTCTGTTAGCGAGCCAAAGGGCAGAGAGGTGATGGCAATCATGTGCCAAGGGAAATGACACAGAAATGGAAGAACCTAGGCTAATTACTAAACCTACTGATTGGAGGCTTGAAGGGATGAGGGAGATAAAAGAATGAAGACTGGGGGAATGAGAATGTTTATCAGAGAAAATTATGAAGAGGTGAGGATGTAGGGAATTGTCTAAGTCTTTGTGTAGAGGTAGGGGGTTAGAGTTCTGTGAGATGGAAAGGAGGATTATTAGTAAAGTCATTTGAAAAGTTTCAAGTGTTATATAAATGTTAGGGGCCAGGATACCTCATGGGTATGTAACGATGTTAATTTCAAAGTGTCTCAATGTCAATGACATCATCTTACCTTTGCCTTTGAGATAGATCAGATAGGCAGTAGTATTTCCATTTTGCAGATAAGAAAACTAAACAGTAATAACAAGTTTCCATTTATATTTCACTTTATGGTTAGACAAGTGGTTGTTTTTTCCATTCACAACGACCTTGTAAATTAAAATTATCTCCCCCATTTTAAAGATAATAATACCTGAAATCAAGTATTGCCATCTCTGTTTTATGGATGAAGAAACTGAAGCCCAATGGGATTAAATGAGATCCGCAAGGTCACATTCATAGCAGGTGGTAAAACCGAGTTCTCCAATGATTCTCCGGCTCCAAATCTTATTGTCTCTCTTTGGTAAGTAAGTAATGGGTCCAAGATAAAGGTCACATGGCTCAGAACTGAAGGGACCACAGAGAACATCTAGCCCTAGTATCTGGACAAAAATCCCTTCCACAAAATCCCACAATGAGAAGTGGGCAATCCAGCCTTTACTGGAAAATTTTTAGTAAGAGGCAACCTCCCAAGAGAGCCCATTCCACATTTGGTTAGCTCTAATTATTAGGAAATTTTCCTTTACATGGAGCTAAAAAATCTGTATTCCTGCAACAGATATCCTTTTCCCCAAGTTTCTGTCCTTTTAGAACTAAACAGCACGGGTCTAATTCCACATTCATATAAGAGCGCTTCAAATACTTCAAGATAGCGATAATGCCCCCACTAATTCACCTCTTCTCTAGTCTAATTAATGCCAGTTCTTTCTATTGAAATTTAGATGGTGAGACTCTTGTTCAGTCTGGTTGTCCTTCCTTTGGACACTCCATGGTTTATTAATGTCCTTTCTAAAATGTGGAACAGAGCTGAATACTGATAATCCAGATTCAGTTTGATATAGATAAAAACTAGGGTAAGGATTTCTCTCCTTCCGTATACTAATCTTCTCCTAATACAATCTAAAATCATATTAATAATGATAGTTTGCACATATATTTATATAAAATTCAGTCAATATATTTTATTAAATTTTATAAAAATTATATACAATGTATTTACATAAATTTTCTATAAAACATTTTATTTAAAATTAAATGCAATATATTTTTATAAAATTATGTACAATAAATTATATATGTATATATTTTATATAATTTATAAATATTATCTCATTTTATCCTCACAGCAACCCTGCAAGGTAAATGCTAATATGATCCCCATTTCACAGCTGCAGAAACCGAGACTGAGATCGTGACTTGCCCAGGGTCACACAGCTAGGTATCTGAGATGTTGTATTTGAACTTTCTGACTCCAGGCCCAGAATTTATCTCAGATTCATTGTAACCTATAAATGAGGCAGGAAGGAACTAGCTTCACCCATCAGATCTCCAGCTCCGTTGGGGAATCAGAAAGGTAATCCTTTAATTTTGATTCCTATCTTGCTTTGGTTGCAAAATAACCAAAAAAAGGATGTCACCATATTTTTTCTGGCTTTTCCAATGACTGGGAGTTGCACTTACCTTTAGGTATACCTCTGATTAATCATGACTACAGAATCAGAAAGGGACTTCAGAGGCCACTTAGTTGCCCCAAACTAGAGCAAAGATGCTCTCTGTGACATGGCCCAAGTGTTATCAGAGATACCCAAGGCATATCTAGCGAGGTGAAGTCAAACCCACTCTCTCCTAAGGCAGTCCATCCCATTTTTGGGATGGTTCCAATAGTGAGTACAGTTTCCTTTACGTTAAGCTGAAATCTGTCCCTTCGCAACCTTTATTCTTTGGTCCTAAATTCTTCCTTCTGAGACTAAACAGAATAAATCTAATTCTTCTTTCATATTGATACCCTTTGAAAAGCTTAGTGACAGCTCTTGTCTACTTGGAAAGAAATTCCAGGTCATCCAAATGATCCTTCTTCCCTTCCTTAATACTGTGGTTTTTCACCATCTTAGTTGTTCTCACCACAACACTGCAGTTTGTCAACGCTCTTTCTAAAATATGGGGCCCCAAACCAAACAAAATGCTCCAGGTAGGTCTGACAAGAAAAAATCCAATGAAAATCCTGCCTTCTTATTCCCTAAAACAATCCAAGACTGTATTCAGGTGTTAACTTGCCACATAGATATTAATAATAGCCAGTCTCTATCTAGTGCTTTTAAAGTTTGCAAAGCACTATATATATGTTATCTTATTTGAGCCTCATAACACCTCTGAAACGTCAGTGCTACTATGATCCCCATTTTATAGATGAGAATGCTAACGTGGAGAGAAACCAAGTCACAGTCACACAGCTCATAAGTTCTTGAGACAAATCTTCCTGTTTCCAAGTACAGAACTCTATCCACTGTGCCACCTAGGGACTTCATATTGAGAAACTGACTCATATGGAACTTGTAGTTCACTAAAATCCCTACAAGTTTATTAGTTCTGAAGTCTCCTTGGGATCAGAGATGTATTCTTTTCTTTTTATACTAAACAGTTTCGTTGTTTTTCATTCATTTCAGTTGTGCCCAATTCTTCATGACCTCATTTAGGGTTTTCTTGGCAGAGATACTAAAGCAGTTTGCCATTTCCTTCTCTGGTTCATTTGACAGATGAGGAAACAGAGGCAAACAGGGTTAAGTGACTTGCCCAAGGTCACATAGCTAGTAAGCGTCTTAGGTCAGATTGGCCCTCTCAGGAAATTGAGTCTTCCTGACTCCAGGCCTGACACTTTGTCTACTTTGCCACCTAGCTACATCTCTACTAAACAAAATTCCAGGAAAAAACTAAGACAAGACTAAATGAAATAAAGTTTTGAGAACTCACATACTAATGTCAAATAATGCATCTACTACAGCCTACCCTGATGCTGAATCTGTTTAAGAGTGTCTCCATATCCTTCTTCTCTACTGCCTTTGAATTCTCCTCACCCCCACTGGATTATGTCTTTACCATAAGACTGAAATTGTGCTCTTCAAGGTCATTGATCATCATTTTTTTTTGCAGTATCCCTTTCATTTGTCCCTTTCTTACTACTCATACAGCCATTAAGGGACTGTAAGACAATAATTTCATCCTTTTCTTGAAATATGTAAACATGGTTTCACTTGCTTGGTCTTTTCATGCTTTATGTTCTTTTACTCTCTTTTCTTTTTGAACTTGTATGTCCAATGCAGCACTTACCCCTCTCAAATAGAAATAATTAAAATTATTTGCTTCTGATATGAGGAAAGTTTTCCAGGCAGGAGAGGACAGTCAATGAAAAGGCATAATGTCAGAAGCAGAGAGTTGTATGCAAGGAATATAAGAAGACAGTGTCACTGGTTGCAAAGTATGTTAGGGTAAGTAAGGTGTAAGAAAAATGGAAAGGTAGATAGGAAAGATTATGAAGGCCTTTAAAAGCTAAACAGAAGGGTAAATGGGAATAAACATTTATATTGCTCCTATTATGTATCAGGCACTAAGTGCTTTCTACAAGCATTACCTCATTTGGTCCTCACAACACTCATCCCCATTTTACAGTTGAGGAAACTGAGACAAGCAGAGGTTAAGTGGCTACTCAGCTAATAAGCTAATAAGTTTCTGAGGCTGGATTTGAACTTAGGTCATCTAGCTCAGGGCTTTATCCATTGTGTCATCAGATGCTTCAGAGCACTATATATTTAATATTGGAGATAACAAAGAGCCACTGGAATTCATTGATTAGAGAAGTGACATGTTACAAAGGTCACTTTGGCACCTGAGTAGAGAATGGATGGAAGTGACTTGAGACAGAGAGACCAGACAGTTAGCTATTACAAGACTCTAGGTGTGATGTAATGAGGGCCTGCATCAGGGTATGACTGTCTGAATGGAGAGATGCTGTGAAGGTGGAAGCATCCAGACTTGACAACATACTAGATATATATAGGGAATTCAACTGGGAAATTACAGATGACACAGGGTGACTGGTTGGTACCTCTGAGAGTATCAGGTGGGGGCTTTTGGGGAAAGATAATGAATTCTGTTTCAGATATGTTGGGTTTGAGAAATGTACTAGGCTTTGGAAGTCAGGAGAGATTAGGGCTAGATAAATAGATCTTAGCATTATCTGAAGAAAGATGATAATTAAACTCATGGTAATTGATGAGCTCACCAGGGAAGACAGTGTAGAGAGGGAAGAGAAGAGGGCCCAGGACAGGACCTTGGAGGAAACTCCTAGGTATCGGCCTTGACTTGGAGCAAAATCTAACAAAGGGAAATAGAGAAACAAATAGGCTGGAGGAGAACAGCTTCATGAAAACCTAAAAAGGAGAGATTATACAGAAAAGGGTGATTGACAGTGTTTAAGCTTGCAGTGTACACAAGAAGTATGAGGACAAAGAAAAGGCTATTAAGAGATCCTTGCTAACTTTGGAGAACTGTTTTACTGGAATGCTAATTGTAGAAAGTTTAGAAGATAAGCAAAAGGAGAAGCAGCGGAGATATCACCAATATGACTTTCTCAAGGAGTTTAGCTTGAAAGAGAAAAAGATATAGGAAAATAAATAATGGAATGTTCATATAAAATGAGGGTTTTTCAAGGATAGAATAGACATGACTATGTCTTGTAGGAAGAAGGCAAGGAGTCAGGAGATAAGGAGAGATAAAGACATTGAAAATTAGTGAGAAAGGTGATATACTGGGGAAGGTGGGATGGAATGAGAACAAGACTGAGTGTTTGTTTTGACAAGGAGGTCACCTCTTCATATGAAACAAGGGTGAAGGAGGAAATAACAGGGGGATGTTGTAATAATATTAGATGAGGAAGAGTGGAGAACAGGGAGCTCTTGGAAAATGGTTTCAATTTTTTTTTTTAAATAAATTTATTTAACTTTTTACATTCATTTTCACAAGATTTTGGGTTCCAAAATTTTCTCCCCCTTTGTCCCCTTCCCCCTCCCCGATACACTGGACATTCTAATTACCCATATCACCAATCTGCCCTC
>CM053770.1:158394620-158427754 GCA_028658325.1 Potorous gilbertii
CTTATCTGCTGGTTCTCAGGTGGGGGCAGGGCTGCCTCTCAGGCTCAGTTCCCTCAGGGGGTTTATACAGAGATCCTTTGTAATGGAGCTGGGATGGAGCTCCAGCCCGCTTTGGGAGTCTCTGGCTGAGCTGCCTCTGCCTCTGGCAGAGCTGCCTCAGCCTCAGCCACAGCGGCCGCTTCCCAGGGGGTCCGAGTCCAGGAGATCCCCCGCTCCCCTCTCAGCCCGTCTCTCTCACTGACCTGTGAGTCTGTGGGTGGAGGGACCTTCGCAGCTGCCGGAGACTCAGGTCCCCGACGCCCGCTGGGCTCTGCTGGCTCCTCTCAGTGCCGCGTGGCCGGGGCGGGGGAGGGTCGCGCTCGGCAGGACAGGGCTCTGCTCCCATCCCGGGTACCTTTGTGGTCGGTTTTTCAGGGCTCTCTGCAACGGAAATCTCCTTCACTGTGTTGCTGCGTGGCTTCCACTGTTCCAGAATTTGTCAGGAGTTCTTTTTACAGGAAATCTGTGGGCTGTGGGTTCGGACCTAGCATAAGTGAGTCTTTCTACTCTGCCATCTTGGCTCCGCCCCCTCAATTTTTTCAATGAAGTATACGACAAGGTCTTCAGCTGAGAGGGTGAGGGGAAATGTGCCATAGGAGGACTGAAGAGAAATGAAAAGGTTGGGAATCACTTTGTTGAGTGGGATGTTGAATCAATTAGGAAGGTATAAAGGATTACCTCACTGTAGGGAGGGCCTATTTGAGAGTAGATAACACAAATTTGTAGTGGACCCAATCAGCCCAGTTTTGCAATTTTCTCCAGCTCTGTTCAGCAGCATGTGAATAGGAGCGAAGAATAGATAGTGAGGGCTATCCCAGGTTGTGACTTGGCAGAGCATGAGATGATAAGAAGGCAAAGGAACTCCAGGGTAAAGGACAATGTAGAGTTGAATTTACCAAGGCATAGGGACAGAAAAAGAAAGATTGTCATTGAAGCCGTATTGGCCTGGGAAAGAACTAAGAGTGAAGGGATTAGACATCATTGTGACATCAAAGAACAGGGTCAAGGGCTTTAGGCAAAGGGAAAGATGAATGACAAAATATTATGTTCAGAGTTCATGAACATGGAGATTACTTCTAAGTGATGGCAAGATCAACTATTGTTGTGGCCATTTCTGTGTGTAGCTAAAGTGAATTCATAGGAATTCAGTAGATTGAGGAATTGGGGAGGTTAGGGCGTTCAAGGTATACTGAAATCCTCTAGTCTGAGAGTAGGAGTTTGGGTGCCAGACAATCATCTCATCAAAGCAAGAGGGAGATTGTTGTGCTGGATAGATAATAGTTGGCAGAACATTGATTGAGTGATGACTTTGGATTGAATGAACTTCTAAGGAAGATAGCTTACTGAATGATAATGGCAGAGTGAGAATTTAAAAATGACAATGAGAAACAGGGTGTATTTCAATTCCCCTGCCATTACTTCTGAGTCAATATGAGTGAAAATATAGTCAGTGCTAGAAAAGATATGGAATACAGGGTCATCAGGAGAGAATCAGGTCTTAATTTTTGTTGTTTGGCCTTTGTTTGTGAAGAAGACCAAAGGCATCTGAAGGGTGATGTTTTGACTTCTGCATGAGTTTGATTTTAGTGAGGCAGTTGCACAAAGTTGTCAGTCTCACTCTCCCAAAATAATCGAAGTCTAGTAGTGTACTGGTAATGCTACCAGCAGGTGCTGTGGAGATGTAAGACCAATAACACCAGCACATAGGAGGACTGCTAGCACAGATTCTTGATCTGCCTTTCTAAAGGAAAAATAGTAACAATTTTACTTTAATTGAGCAATGTAGAAAGATAAAGATATATAAGAGAAGTGAGAATGCAAGAAAGAATCCAATAGACAAGGTTCCAACTGTCTAAACAAAGTAAAGGTACATACATCACCAGACCAGGGAGCACCATCATCTGGGTCTACATTTACATTTATAACTGGGGAACCCCTTAACAATGACTCCCCAGAGTCTGGTCTGAAAATCACAAAGGCACATTCTTCCCATGAGTGAGCCTGAAAGTAAAATACCAACCTCCCAGTATATATAGTTTTCAACTAATAGGTTCAGAGCCAGAAGACATCACAACCCATGTGACTTAGTGCCTAATTGGCTCAGCACCTGCCAGGGCTCTATGTGACTCAGAACAAATCATAGCTGTGAACTGAGCCAAAGTTCGAAGCAGCAAGATATCTGTGAGTGAAATACCTGTGTACCTTTAGACCTAGGAACACAACTCTTGTTCAAAGGGAAAAGGGAACATATATGGTCACATAGACCTATTAATGGACAGGGAAGATCTTATATTCCATTAACCCTATAAGGAGCAAGAAAAAAATCAGGATGACTGGTGATGACCCAGGATGCAGTGGATGACTCTGGTGTCTTTGATATCTGACCAAGCTCTAAGTGCTCCACAGTGCCTGCTTCAGTTATCTTCATACCTGTGGGAATGAATTGTTTTTATCTACTTGTTCTAGCAGGGGTAGACATCCCCCTAATTCATCTATGGGTTTGGGACCTGTCAGTTATCGTCAACCTGGCTTAGCCTATCTGCTGATATCATTTTGCAAGGGTGTGGATGCTGCATATTCTATAGCTTTTTGGAGCCACAGGTGAAAGTTGGGTGAAAGGTGGGCCCATTAAGCTCCAGAATCAGAGGTACTAATCCTTCTTGTCTACCCCACATACCCTATCATGTCTCAGTAAATGCTAGGAGATGGCAAGAGTGAGAAGAGAAAAGGCATAAAGTTTAAGATGAAAGCAAGGATGTTAATTATGGAGAAGGCATTCCAGAGGCCACAGTGGAAGGGGTAGGTAGTTCTGGAGTGGAACATTTTGAGGGGTATAGTTGAGGAGGATGGAAGAAATGGAGTGAGCCATGGAAGATGTAGAATTGGATTATTTTTTATATCCAGGAGCTTAGATTCACTGTGATGGGGATAATATGACAAGGCTATAATATGCTAACCATTGAGGAGAGTATTAGAGGCTGGAGATGGGTTCACTGTGAGAGGCATGGAATTAGACTGTTCAAGGCCTTCTGTCTGCCTTATGGCAGGTGGTGGTATAGACTCATATGAGGCTCAAGATAATGAACTCACAGAAAGCTGGAGCAGAGATCAAAGATGGGCCTGTGGTGGGGATGGGGGTCTGGATAGTTCATTAGAGCTGATGATTCTATTCCTCTCCACAAATTCTTTGATCTGGTCCTGCTGGCATCCTTGCTACTCATCACACACAAAATTTCATCTTTTGACTTCATATCTTTCCCTTCTTTAATGAATTCTCTAATTGTGGAATGCTCTCCTCTTGACTAGCCTGGCTTCCTTTAGGCTGGAGGTCATATGTGGTGGTTCTTCCTCCTGCATCAGTTTCTCTCTATTGATCTTCTCCAGTTTATCCTGAAAACACAATGTTTGTACATAGTTGTTTTCATGTTGTCTCTACCACACTGTGAACTCTCTAAGAGCAGGGACTGTGTTTGATTTTTTTTGTATCTCCAGTGCTTAGAATAGTGTTGGCACAGTAGTAAGCACTTAATGAATGTTGATTGACTGACTGTGACTTCTCTCTGAGACTATGTATCTTGTATGGATAATTTTTGGCATGTTTTCTTCCCCATTGTAATGTGAACTGCTTGAAGGTAGTGATGGTGTTTTTGCCTTTCTCTGTAGCACCTGGGAAGAAGGATGGCCCTAATAAATTGCTTATGGACAGACTGACTATCAAGATCTCTTGAGACTTACTTGGCCTTTTGCTTCAAAGATTTCCTGTGGACACCAACAATGTAGGTCCTTCCTCTCCACCTCACAGCTGTGGTGTCTGAGAGGGCCAATCTGTTACAGCAAAAACAATTAAATTTCACAGTGCCTTCAATAGCAAGGGAAAAGACTGGAAAACAAAAACGATCTAAGATGGTCAGCCCCCTCACTGAGAGCTTGGTAAGGGATGGTCCAAACCGGGGAAAGAAATGATTTCCCCTCAGCTTGACTTTTTGGCATTCACTCTGACTGCTACAAGTACACAGGAGAAGGGCTGGGCCTCTCCATTCAGGAACAGGGGTCGGTGACTTCCTCAGCAACTGAAGCCAGCAGCACAGAGCATTAGGAATGTTTTTTCCTTCTCATGCAGCATTGATCTGCGTTATAACATCCTAGGCAGCTAGGGAATAAACACTGTGGCTGTTTCTTATCTCTAAGGATTCAGATGCAGGCAAAATACAATAGCACACTGGATATGCTGGATGATGATGGGGAGACCACCCTAAGCCTGCGTTCCCAAGCCCTAACCATCTCTCAGAGATCAGAGAGCAAGAACACAGGTACTGTCAGCTCTTGTAGTCAATACGTTCCTTGACTGAAGGGGCCAAAGGCATTGATACGATGTTGTTTATCACCTGGGGAGCCTTGGTAGGTACAGCTTGGGAAGAGGAAGGAGAAGAGCTTTTGTGAGTAGTTATATTGCTTTGAGTTCACTTGAGTATGTTGAGTAGGTGTTTACCTCTACATATGTATCATATTTGAACTGATGGCATTTTGATACACATATATATTCACACACATATGTATACATGTTGTTATAGGAACATATGATCAAAGATATAGAGCTAGAAGGTATTGTTGGGTTAGTTATGTATTTCAATGAGTGTTTGTTTTTTCTTTTATGCTATACCATGATGTGAGTATGTGTGTGTGTGTGTGTGTGTGTGTGTGTGTGTGTGTGTGTGTGTTTGTGTGTGTGAAAGAGAGAGAGAGAAAGAAAGGGACGGAGAGAGATGAGGATGATCAGATGTCCCAGTGGTCTGAATTGGTAGAAAGTTTTTTTTGTTTTTCTTACATGAAAACCAACATTTAATGCCTTGCAATGTGACTAACTTGCAAATTACAATATTATGAAAGCTACCTCCTACCTGGCTTTTTTTTTTTTAACTTGGCTTAATGGTTTCAAAGTGGAAATACTGTCATTGGCTTTGAAGATAAAAGTAGGGTATTATAAATCTGGCTCTGTCCACCCAATTTGTAAGCACACCAGATCTAGTAAACCTCTTAACGCTATTAGGATAGGAGGATTTATTTATGACTATATTTACTTTAAAGTGTTAGATTAATCCTTTTCATCTTATGATTGTCTCTTCGTATTTTTCTGAAATTGAAGATTTTATTTTATTCTCAGTTTTACAAAAGAAAAACTGAGGCAGGGGAAATTTTATTCTCTATCAGTTCATGGTTAGCCTGTGTCATGAACTTGTTATTCTTTAATTTCTAGTTCATTTCAAATGTTTTGTGCCTAGAGCTAATTTTGTAATTTATATTGTATCCATTACATTACATTACGTCAAAAATCTCATTTTTCTTCCCTCTCTCAAGTGTCATGCAACTCCCAGCCTCATCTTTTTTCATTTAAAGTGTCCTTTCCATTCCCTTTCTAGCCCTGAAACTTATCCATTTCTGTCTTATAATACTTCGGGAGCACTGGTCCTTTTCAGGCCCTAGCTGAAAATTCTCCTTTCTATTTCTCCACCAAGTTATTCACATTTTAATGTTATTCCTGGTGTCACATTTGTACAAAATCCCTATACAAGCCCAATTACAATTTCTTTCCCTGCTAGTACCATTTTCTGGAAATGCTCTCTGGGGATTTCCAGTCCTCTAGACATCATGGTGGGGGCCTGTTTGATGACAGTCTCTGCAGCCATAGGATGTGAGCAATAGAGAGGGAATTTTTCCCTCTGCAAATCTTATGCAGAATTAGACCTGTATGGGAATACTACTACTACTACTACTACTACTACTACTACTACTACTACTACTACTACTACTACTACTACTACTACCACTACTACCACTAAAATAAGAGAGTAAAATTGATCAATCAGTCCAATTCTTATGACCATGTAAAGCATGATTAGTGGATGCAATATCTATGTGGACTTTGGTGAATGCATGGACTGTAACTGGTTCTAGTGTCCTAGCTCTATGGTGAAAAGGAACTATTTAAATCGACTATGAAACCAGAACTGGGGTGCATTCAGAAGAAACTAACTATCCACAGTGACTTCTCTTCATGTCTGGCCTATGTTTTGGAGGCCCACCTACTTACTGGAACGGTAGGAAAGAGGAAAAGAATTCACTTTTGGCCAGTTAATACCTTTTGAATGCAACCTACTTCAGCTCTCCAACCAGCCAAAAAGTCTCATCTTCATCAGAAGGTTAGCAGACCAGAACCATTTACATAAAGTCTGTACCTGCTCCAAAGTCCATGCTGGGACTACATCAGCTGGGCATGTCATGTCCTTATAAGGACTGGGTTTCTTATCTAATCCCATTGCTATATTACAGTAAAAGCAAAAATAGTAACAAGAAGGCAGTTCAGCTCTGTGGATAGAGAACTGGCTTTGTAATGGAGTTCAAGTCCTGCCTCTGATACATACTGGCTATGTGACCTTGGGTAAGCCACTAACTTTTTGTGCTCTTGGCAGATTTTTGAGATTATAACTTGCAAAGAAGGTAGCAACCTGTTTTAGTAGAGTGAATTTCTTCAGGTGTCAAGTCCAGCTTCTATTCTTAGAACAACGATTGGCATGTATAGTGTGCTTTAATGTTGAGAAAGATTATCTTATTTCAGCCTTACAATCACCCTGCAAGGTAAGAACTACAGATATCTCATTTTACACCCGAGGAAACTGAGGCCCAGAAGTTAAGCAATTTGTCCATAGTTGCATAGTGTCAGAGGAATATGAACGTGGGTCTTCCTGCTTTCAAATCAAGGAATGAAAAGGACTGGAAGCTCCTTTTAGTGAAGGGAAGAATTGGCATTGTCAGGGAACATAGTGTTCGAATTTCTGCTGCTGGGATGGCAGGGGCAGAGAGGTAGGAAACCAGCTCCAGCTTCCCCTCCCATTGAAGGGAAAAATTAATGATACAGGGAGTGGAGACTAGAGAACAAATCTTGAAGACAAACATCTGGACATAAAAACCTCACCCTCTGTGCCTATTACTAATAATTATGTTTCCAAACTCAGGCAATATTAGTACTATTTAGGGAAAATGGTAAAATTATTTTTTTTAGAAAAGAAGACAGATCTAAAAAGATTCTAGAAAGAATTTTTTAATAAATTAAAAATAAACAATTAATTAACTTAAAAAAAGAATCAGCTGCAAAATAAGGTTCAGGGGTTTCTCTGGGTAATGGAGTAATTTATTTATAATAGAATCATTATCCCCAGGCAGCTTGAATGTATTATCTAGGATTAGTTTTAAATAAATAATGCTAGTAGCAATAGGAAAAAGGTGGTACTTTTTCTTTTTACCATTTAATAAATGTGGCTAGCATGTTCAGGTTTCCAAAATACTTTACATGTGTTCTGTCATTTAGTCCTTGAAAAATCCCTGTGAAGGAGGTGTTATAATTATCTCCATTTTACAGATTAGGAAACCGAGGAAGGCTGGGATAAGGCCAGGAAAGGTATTTAAGTAGACCAAGACCATATGGGCAACTTAGACATTTGAATTCCTCAGTAGGGTCATAGAGCCCAGTAAATGTCTAAAACAGGATTTGAATTCACATCTTCCTTACTCCAAGTCCAGCACTCTCTCCACCTAGCTGCCTCTTCTTGCTTTATATCCAACCAAAAACCTCATCTGTTGTTATAGTTTCAGCTTTGACTCAGTGTTGAAAACTCCCAAAGCTACATATTTTTCACATGTAGTTCTAATCTGCTACTCTCTGTAGCCTGTGTTGTCAAGATGCCAAGAAGCACACAATCCTTCCCAGAAATCTCAGTTCTAAAATATTTGTAGCATCTCCATCACAATGCAGCACTACATATATTTCCCAGTTTGAAAATTTGATGTTTCCCTATTAACTCAAGACTAACTTGTCCAAAACTCAGCTTCTTAACTTTTACCCCCAAATCAATTCCCAACCCAAATTCTTTATTTCTACCAATGACTAAATTTTTTCTTGTCTCCCCAAGTCATATTTTTCTTTTCTCAAAATAGCTCTATCTGTTCCTCTCCATTTCCATTGTCTTTATCGAAGTTCAGGCTTTATGACCTCATATCTCAACCATGACTATAGCTTTTAAGCTAAGATCTTCCTGACTCTGGTCTATTCCAATCTATTTTCTATACTCTTGCCAGATGAATCTTCCTAAAACTACTTTCACCAAATTCAGACATTTACAACATTTTTGCTATATAAAATTCATACTCCTTGACCTATAGATTTGTAAGAAATACCTAACTTATTACTAGACCTGGATTTGAATATCAACTTTTTTTTGCCTGTATGATGTTGACCCACATGTGAGGCCTTTTAATTATATGACTTGAGCACTACCTTACTTAGGTTCATTCCATCAATGGAATTCAGATAACTAATTTAAATGTCTAAGTTGCCCAGATGGTGGTAGTCTTCTTAAATACCATTCCTTGTCATATTAGTGACTCTCTGGTGCTATCTTGAAGAACACCATTTCCTAAGAGATTGTAGTATTTTCCTTGACCACAAGAATTCTTGGCCTATAAACACTTAGGCAGATACTCACCACTACCACCAAATCCATGTAACCACAACAGTTTTTATTAATCCCTGTAATGTTAATTAGAGAGTTAAAAGAGAGGCTTTAATAGGCCTGCCTATTAAAGGAAGTTTGATTAGGGGAGGCCCACACCTTTTGTTAATTTCTAGTGAGGCACTGGTTCTTAAGGGTTTTGATGCCCCCTTTCACTGAAAAGTGTATATATACTTGGAGATGAGGTTTTGTTTTGGGCTTACTCATTGAAAGTGTTTGTTTGACCAAACAAGTCTCTGAGAAGCTGCTAAGGAGCCCCCTAACTTTTTGAAAACCCAGATGTTGGTGCTTCTCTCTAGGTGGTGCAGTGGGTAGAGCACCAGTGCGGGAGTCAGGAGGACCTGAGTTCAAATCTCACCTCAGACACTTGACACTCACTGGCTGTGTGACCTTGGGCAAGTCACTTAACCCCAGTTGCCTCATCCTGGTTCATCTCCAGTCATCCTGATGAATATCTGGTCACTGGATTCAGTTGTCTCTGGGGGAGAAGTGAGGCTAGTGATCTGCACATCCCTCCCTCCCTCAAAACAAAGTCAAGTGCAAGTCATGTCATCATTTCTGTGATGGCATGGTCTTCTTTGGCAACGAAGGATGAACATACACGACTATGTATGTATGGTCAGACAGCTGGATCTGTCTATTAATTGTATTGCTTAGGATTTCTCTGAAGTTCAGGGTGCTGACTTTTCCCTCTGAACTAAGTGAATGATATATGTGCTTGATTAAGTGATTGTTGACCCTTCAAAAGTTGCCTTTCCTTTTAGAAAAGCAGATGTAAGAACCTGTACAGCAGGTTCTCCTATTTATGTCGGGGTCCTGCTGATACAACCCCTCCTTGGTGGGTTTCAATTTCATCTAGGAGGCAAAATGGAATATTGCTCAAAATATTAAAATATGAAATCTACTCTCTATATTTAGCTCTGGTCATCAACTCAGTTAAATATGATACTCTCCAAAGTAGCTTACCAATAAAATTCACTTAAGGATGATGTAGTGACAGCATAGATTTTTATAACATGTACATAAATGTAAAAGAAATATAAACTAATTCTGTTGCCCCTTCCCCTCTCTCAGATCTTCTCTACAGATGAGAAATTCTCTCAATGGTGCACCCCTGTCCTAAATAAAGTAGGCAGGGATGGAGTATTCCTTTCCTTTTATCTAAAATTACATGAGTTTACTAAGAGCAGTAATTTTCAACCCTTTGGTCTGAGGATACCTTTATATTCAACTATTATTGAGGACCCCGAAGATTTCTTTTGTTTATGTGAGTCATATATATTGATATATAGTAATTTAAATGTTAAAATTAAATTTTAAAATATTTAATTCATTTAAAACCCATCACATATTAACAGAAGTAACATTTTTATGAAAAATAACTATTTTCCACCTGGAAAGACATATGAACTGATGCTGAGTGAAATAAACAGAACCAGGAGAACTTTATACACAGTAACAGCCACGGTGTGGGAGGACGGTTTCTGATAGACTTAGCCCTTCACAGCAGAGAAGCAGACTATTTTCTCTTGTGTTATGTTATGTTTTGATTTGGTTTTTCTCATGGTTTCTTCTATTCATTTTAATTCTTCTATGCAACATGACTAATGTGAAAATGTGTTTAATAAGAATGTCTGCGTAAAGCCCATATAAGATTGCATGTTGTCTCAGGGAGGTAAGGAGGAGGGAGGGGGATAAAATTTAAAACTTATGGAAGTGAGTGTTGAAAACTGAAAACAAATAAATTAACTAAGTTTAAAAAAATAAAATACTTTAAAAAGAAAAATATTTTCCAAAACAAAAAGAAATAATGAGAAAAGTAGCATGTTTCATACATTTTTACTAATTTCTTTAAAGTCTAACTTAATAGAAGCTGCTTCTTCATTCAGTCTGGTATGATATGTCATTTTGGTTGAAGTATATGAAGAAAATCTGACCTTATGCAGATGTGTAGTTGGCAAAGGAAGGAATGTTTTAATAGACAGGAGTGTGCTAGAGTCATTCAAATTGAAAAACAAACTGTTAAATTTCCAGTATGAATAAAGAAATACTTCCTAGAAATTGGCAAATACTATAAACCAAGGCTTGACTTACTGCTTTGCAAATATCTCTAGACTTTTAAAAATGATAGAAAAAGTCTTAGTAATACAGATTGAACTCAAAAGTATATCATCAGTATCTGCTCTTTAATGGAGAACTGGTTGCTAAATATTTACCTGCCCATCATTCTAATAGGCAAATGACATTATTATGAAAATAATTTTGACATCATAAATCCCTTGAATGGATCTCAGAGATTCTCAGGGGTCCATGGACCCTACTTTGACAACTCTTGATTTAGGGAAATATGATGGGGGAGAGAGCACCTGAGTTTGAGCAACTAGTTTTTTACTGGTTGTAGATAAAGCTAATCCATGACTCAGGCTTAAAAATATTAACTAACTGGATGCACTAGCTTCCCTGTCCATCTTCTCCTCCACTTGCACCATATGCTCTCCTTCCACATCTGGACAGTACTGTAAGACAGTAGTGTATGTACCTATCAGTGTGCCTCCTGGTGAACCCAGTCACTTTTACTTCTTCTCTGAAGTATGAATAGCAACAAGAAAAGACAGGAAGTAAGACAAGGGTGTTACAAAGTTCAACTAGGATATTTTGAATCTATTGGATGATTTCTGCCCCTGTTGCAAATTGGAAGGCTCATTAAGACTAGACAAGGAGGGCAGGTGAAGGGAAAATCAAGTTCTTTCATGCTAGAAGCATCAGAACTTTGAACTCAGAGGAAATAATAACAAAATGAAACAATTACAAAACAAAACAAAAACAAAAATGTGATCTTAAACTAGTCATTTAATCTCTCTGGGCTTCAGTTTCCTCATCTCTAAAAAGAGAGCGTGGGGCATAATGAAAACTATCATGATAATAAATAGCTGACATTTTTCTATCTCTTTAAAGTTTGCAAAGCATTTTACGTATATTCTCTCACTGGAGACTCATAAACATTCCCATGAAATAGGTACCTCAAGTGCCATTATCACCATTTTTTAGATGAGGAAATTGAAGCCCAGGAAACTTAAATATTATATTAGTCACACAGCTGGTGTCAAAGGTGGAATTTGATTGGTTTTCCTGACTCCAGTTCCAATTCTCTATTTTCTATATCATGATTTCTCTCTTAAACCTCTTAGATGAGTTTTGCGGCTCTAAAATCGTGTGATCTATGGAAGTTGGTAGTATATTGGGACTTTTCCATAACTTTGTCTTTGGCATCCAAAACCAGAGCTATGCTGGTAAATAGTGAACAACTGACTCTCCAGAAAAAAATGCGCACAAGACACACTTTGAAGTTTAATTTGCATTATTAATATTTTCTTCATCATTTTCTCAGACCATCAACAAAATAATAAACCAATCTCTGCTTTGTTAGCTTTTGTCCCCTGAGGTATAAATGTTACAAGTTGGTCCCAACATCTCACTAATTAAAATCACGCCAATATGAGATAACTTTGGTACTTTAGAAAGTAATTTTGTTATTATTTTTCAGTCTAAATCCCTTTGGATGGAATCCCTAATTGGCATATCTTATAAAATAAGCATTGTTGAGTGAATGAATGAGTGGCAAAAATGACTCTAAGGTGAAACATTGACATGTAAAAGTTCCAGTTTCTTCCAGATCACAGAAGTTGTTAGGAACAAGCATAGAGGTCATCTAGTCCCAACCCTTACCCACACAGGAATTCCCTTTACAACATCCCAATGAGTGGTCATCTAACCTTGCCTTGAAGATCTCTAGTGAAGGAGAACACATCACTGCCTAAATCAATCCATTCCATTTTTTAATGGTTCTAAAACTGGCCCTCTCCAACTCTCATCCATTGATCCTAGGTCTGCCCTCCAGAGCCAACCAGATCTGGTCTAACCTCTCTTCCATAGAATAATCTTTGCCTTTGGCCCTTTCCTTTCCCTTTTTTTCCTATCATGTAAGTCATGTAGAAATTCTTGTGTACGTAATAACAGAATTTTTGGATAGAATGTTATTCTTTATTTGGAAGCATATAGAATAAATAATGATGTGGAACCAAACTTTGATCAGTCTGTTGTGACCAGCTCATGGGGTGTGTTCACTATACTCCACATATGCAGATTGAAGAAAAAATAAATATAATCCGAGAAACTTTCCAAAAGAAAAACATTTATTTTGGAAGAAAACAAAAGTATATTCAACAGGCAGTATAGGGGTCTGAAAGAATACATAAATGAGAGCCAACACACACACACACACACACACACACACACACACACATGCATGAGAAGACTAGTAGACACAGCCCTTCAAGGGGCTGTTTCTACCTTTCTGGTGTTATTGGCAGTACAGAAAGTTTAATTCTTACTTCCCTTTGAAGATGGGTATGCACTCTACTGTAGAGAGATCACAAGAAGAAACTTGAAAATTTAGCTGCCATCAATCTGCCCGGTGATTTGGGGTGAGGTACTTCTCTGTATTTTCTCCATCTCTAAAGAGTCAGACATCCTTTCTACATTACAAAGGGGCAATGAAGACCCTTAAATAATTCAAAAGAGCTTTGATTTTATTGTCGGTATATTTGTCCCATTGATCATATCAAAACCCTTCTATGCCTTAAAAACCAGGTGCATGAGGCATCTATGGCAACCTGGTGTAAAATTTCTCACTATCTTAGCTAAGCTAAGACCAGACCTATGGTCTGCAGGGTCTAGAACAAGCATTTCCACTTAGCAGAGGACCTGTAGGAAATTATACGTTACTTGAATGGTCTTCTCAAGGACCTCTACATCATGGTAACTATCAGATTGAGTGGGACTTTGGTGGAGAACTGCAAGGAAGATCACGAGTGTATCTGTCCATTGCCTTGCAGGCCCTGGTAATGGGTAAAGAAGTCTAATGAGGATTAATTACTCAATTGTCAGAAATCTATCAACTACATATCTTCTGTGTCTAAAAGTTGAACCTTTGAAAGTTTGCAAAATTTTAACTCTCAAGCCTTTTACTACATTTTCCATTTGAACTTCTTTTTGAGGGGTAAATTTATGCAAATTAAAATCCAAGCCTCCATTTGTGCAATATTCTTTACTAAAAATCTTACAAGAATCACAAGTCCATTAGCAAAAGCATCAAATGGAGTCATAAATAGAGAGGAAGAGTCAAGTAGGGTAATCAATCTCTGTCAATTCCCCCACCCCACTTTCCATGTGCAAATAAGTTAAACTTTCTGTGTTTTCTGAGGTAGTAGATAGGGGAGGGAAAAACCCTTCAGGGGAAAACTTAGAAAGGGTTAAAGAAACTAGTTCTCAACATAAAGGTAAATGGGATGAGGGAACTATTCATCATTCCCTAATGTCCTCTTGGTGATGGTCACTGAAGTTTATTGCAAATCCTTAATTGGCTTTAATTTTAGTTTTGGGCTGCCAGCTTTTTCCACGCATAGTGGAGTTCATGGGTCCTTATCTTCTTGGAACTTGGATGAACCAAGTGCAGTGGTCATGCCAAATACCTAGTGTACAATGGACCGTGTCCTTTAATGTCAAAGCACCCCATTATTGTGCTTCTCTTACAAGAACGCCTCAAATTCCCCTTTCCATGTGACTCTCTTTTTTCTTCCATCTTCTTATTCAAGTTTTCAGCTCTTGATGGAATCCTTGCATTCAAACATCAGTGCATAGGATTCTGACATCCTGGATCTTTCTTTAATAAATAATGTAGCCCCCTGTTAGAAAATAAGCACAATTCTAGGATACAAATGCTATTTATTATTTAAAGCCTGGGGAAATTATCTTAGAGCGTGTAGGCAGATAGGGCAGGTATGCTCATGGCTCTGATTCTCACTGCCATATGGAAGTGACCTTGAGAATCCTATGACAGGACAGCACAATCTTTGGCAAGTCCGAGACAAAGTGGAAATATTTAATTTCAGACTGATGACAGACCTTTTCAAAGTAATGAGATACAGGAAAGGACTATTTATATACATATATTATTATTCTCTGGGATGTTTATATCAGTCTTTGACCTGTCCATACCTCTTTGCCAAACATGCTTCGATAAGTAGTAAGGGAGTGTCCGTCTAAAAAATAAAATCCAGTTAAAGCCAAGCCAAACAGAGGCACCTCCCAAGCAGTTTCAGCACATGAAAAGCCGCTTTGTTCTGGGATGGAGCCCCTTGAGAGAGACCTCATTAAAAGGGAGGGCACTTGGAACAATTTTGAAGAACATTAAACTCAGCCTAAGGAGAAAATACAGAGGGAGTAAAAGCATTGGTGGGGATGAAGTGGGGTGTGTGTGTGTGTGTGTGTGTGTGTGTGTGTGTGTGTGTAAGTAAGTCAGAGAAATTTTGACCCTATACTTCTTTCCGAAGACAAAAGGTTCAGGCTGAACTAGGCACTAAGCCTACTTTGGAAAGTTTCTGAAGTCTGAAAATTTTCAACTCCAACAAGAATGAGTAAGTTATGGATAAAAAGAGAAAGTAAATATCTGTGTAGAGTGCACTCCAAAATGTAATCAGAAAAAGATGATTCCTTTCAAATAATTCTGGAAAATTTGACCTATCCATGAGACATGCTGAATTTCTTTTTACTATCCCAAAGGGAACCCTAGGAAGGGGAATCTTACCATCATTATGTCCCTTATCAAGGGACATAAATTAAAGATCCCAAGGACCAGGACTCCATTGCAAATTACAAAATCAATATAATTCTCTGGGCAAATTAGTATAAAGCTTCACGGTATCCATGTTAACTGAATTATACAAATCATTTTGCTCAGTTCTTAAGCTGGGTCTGGTTGTCTGGTTGGATCAGTTGTCAAATGGTTGGTCTCCCTACCTAACTCTAAATTATCCTCTACTTTGGTGTCAAAGTGATATTTCCTAAAATCCAAGTATTATAATATGAGCCTCCTTCCTATTTAAAGCCCTTTACAACCTGTACAAATTCTACTTTTCCAGTCTTCTCAGCTTTCATTCTCTTCTCTATGTGCTACAATCCAGGTATACTAGCTTATAATCTGGTTACAGTAACTACTTATTCCTCATACCCTGTATTCCATCTCCTGTCTAGGCATTTGCACTATCTATTTCCCATGACTGGAGGGCTCTCCCTCCTCACCTCTGGTCCCATGGCTTCCTCAGGTCAAAGTCTAACATTTTTGCAAGATACATTTCCCAGTCACCTATCTCCCTTCCCCTTACTCTTATCCCCATGATTAGTACCTTCTCTCTGAGATTAACTCTCATTTCTGCCTGTGTTCATCCTTGGTTTTTTTTTTAATTGGAATTTCACCTTTATTTTTTGTTGTTGTTCATCCTTTGTTGCCGAAGAAGACCATGACATGAGAGAAATGATGACATGACTTGCACTTGACTTTTGAGTGAGGGAGAGCTGTGCAAGGTCACCAGCTTCACTTTCTCCTCCTGAGCCATCTGGATCCAGTGACCAGATATTCATCAGGATGACTGGAGATGGCCCAGGATGTAGTGGGAGACCTTGGCCTATTCAGGTACTCACTTACAGTGAGGTAATGTCCAACGAGTCAATAGGCCTCTTTAAGAAGTAATCAGGGAATGGCCCCTTTAATGAGCAAAAGAAAAAGAAATGTAAATCAAGCTGGGAGGAAAAGAGCAAGTTACTATTTTACATTGTATATAAAATATCTTGTCTAGACCTAGTGATTGAGGTATCTCTCTGTGCCTATGACACATGGTATATGAGATATATACCATCTTATCTCTTTGATGAGAAGGTAAACTCCCTGAGGACAAGGAGTGTCTATTTCACCCTTTCTTTGTATCCCTAGACTTTAGCATGAAAGTTGTCCAGGCCATAAGAAATGCTCCTCAACTGACACTACCTGAAAAAAACTTTTATAAGAAAACTTCAGGAGCTATTGCTGATTGATTCCTATTTCATTTCAATAATTCCAGTATTGTTTGTGTGTCCTCTTAACATTTGCAAAGATAGCTCTATGTAATTCCATTATTGGAACTCAAGGAGATTGCACTAATGACTGAGTTAATCAGTGCTAAAAGTAATGGACCTTTTTATTTCATTCAAATTTAAAAAATGTTTTACTAATATCCTTTTCTAGTTGTTGCATTTAGGGGGGATGCCATGTGCCTTAAGTGCAGACATCCAAAGGAATATGGCACAGGAAGCTGGGGCAGCAAGGGAAGAGCACGAAAGCAGCATCCCTGGGGGAAAGCAGCTGGCACATCTGAAACTATGACTGTTGAACAGCCTCTCCTACTGAACCCAAGAATGAGACCTCTAAAATGGGAGGGAATAAAAGATCAGATTTACTCAAGGATTTTCTCAGAGCCCTGGGTTTGATGGTTTTCAGGCCATGGAAGGAGGAGACAGTGAATTAGCATTTATTAAGTGCCTACTATGTACCAAATGCAAGCACATGTTCTTTTTAGAGGTCACTGACTTTGTCATTCTAGGCTATTTCTAAGACTTCTGAGTCTACAGTTGTGTTCATGAGAGCATTTCAAGGATCCAGATAACACAAGTATTTTGGGGGGGAAGGATGGTGTCCTTCATTGTTTTCTTTGCCTTTGTCATCACAGCTAATAGACTGGGAAGCTAAACTTTTCTGGTTTGGAAGCTAATAGGCATAGAAGACTCCGGACATGGAAAGTTCCAGAAAAGAGGCAAGTAAGGAGGGAGGGAACACTAGGGAGGAGGAGGAAGTATGACTAGGGCATATGAGAAAGGTTATGCCTGAAAAACTAGAGTTTCTGCTCCCGCCCCCCAATTAATGTAGCTAGTTTATGTTGTCTTCATCCCGTTCAATTCCATATTCTCAAAGGACAGACATAATGACTTCCATTTATACTGTGTCTCACTTTCTCCAGCTTACCAAAACCAGGCAAGCACAATGGCTTACTGGACTTGGAGTCAGAGGATTTGGCTTCAGCTCTTCTACTTTCCATGTGGTATCTTGGAAAAAATCACTCACTACTTTAGGATTCTGTTTCTTCATCTTAGTATTAAGGATCAGATTCACCCTTGAAGTCCAATTAGTTACCAAGTTTTATCAATTCCACTACAACTGTCATCCTTCATATTCATCCCTTTATCCTTACTCACATCAGAATCACCCTAGTCTAGATCCTCATTACTCCTTTTCTGGACTACTATAATGGTCCCAAAGTTTATCTGGAAGTATGTAATCTCCTTCTCCTCTCCAATACAGTAAGTTAGCAAATTTATATTTCCAAAGTGCAGATCTGACCATTACACTCCTCAGGAAGCTTTAGTAGCTCCCCATTGCCTTTGCATTAAAATATCAACTTCTCTGTTTTTTTTCACAATTTGACATGAGTTCATTTTCCACGCTGATTACACATTATTCTATTTTATACACTCTATTCTCCCAGTCAAACCACTCTACTTACTATTCCTTGTACACAACATGCTATTTTCTGTCTTCATCACTTTACAACAGGATTCCCTTCATACCTGGAATATTCTCTTCTGACCCCAACCTCCCCTTCTAAAGTTTCTGCTCAAGTTCTATTTCTTTCAAGAGATCTTTTCTTATTCCCACCACTTGTACATTTCTGGTTCTCCCCCATCTTTGTACTTTTGCTATCCTATATTAACTTACCTGTGACTGTAGTATTCTTCAAGTAGAATATAAGTTCCTTGAAGTCAGGAGCTAACTCATTTTTTATTTGTATCTCTTGTGTCTAGTTTAGTGCCTGGAATGTAGTAGATGCTTAATAAATACTTTATTGACTGATTAACTAGATGATCTTTAAGGATATGTAGCTCTTGTTCTTGAGCCTATGATCACAGGGCTGTGATTAAGTATATAATGTGTATGCATATATATAAATTAAGCATATATTATATATGCTTATTTATACTTAATTTAAAGTATGTAACATACAAATATAAAGCTTAACAAATGACCTTGAGGGATTTAGGAGAGGGTCTGGCTTTTTGCAGAAATGAAATGAGTGTCTTTCATCCTCACTGACTACTGAAGCTATGCAATTCAATGACAGAGGCTGTGTCAGTATCACTGATTGTCCTTGAGTGCCAAGACTATTTCCAGTTGTCTTTTTATGTTCTCCAACTCTATCATTGCTTGGAACATAATAGGCGCTTAATAAATGCCTATTGTTTGATTGAGTTTGGTTATTGCTCAGTTGGTTCCAGGAAAAAAGAAAGCTGTTGGTTCTTCTTGTTTTCCTAGGATACCCAACTACTTCTCCTTCTTGGCGTCCAGTTGCTCTAATTCTGTCGACTTTGTGCTTGGTGTTGCTGATCGGACTGGGGATATTAGGACTTGAATGTAAGTATATACTCAAATTCAGGCCCTGAGATGGGAATGATAAAGATTTAGGGACTCGAGAGACTCAGCTGTTAAATTTTTACTCTGAATTTCATTGTTTTGTTGATTGTATAGACTATCTCAAATTGGACATTAAGTAGATATCTTAAAGCTGGTATGTCCAAAACTCATTGTCTTTCCCCCTAAACTCTTCCCCTCCTCTGACTTTCCCTATTAGTATAGAGGGTAACACCATCCTCCAAATCCCTCAGGTTCACAATCTAAACAGTCATCTTGGATTGCTCATTATCTCTCACCCTCAATATCCAATCTGTTGGCTTGTCAATTTCACCTTTGCAACATCTCTTAAATTTGCCCCCTTCTCTCACCACCATTCTATAGCAAGCCCTCATCACATCATACCTGGACCGTTGCAATAGATTGCTGGTGACTCTGCCTACCTCAGGTCTCTCCCTACCCTAATCCATCCTTCACTGAACCCCTAAGGTGATTTTCAAACTCCAGTGGTCCATATTGCCTCTAGGATCAAATATAAAATGTTCTATTTGTCATTCAAAACCCATAATAATCCAGCTCCCTGTTACTTTTCAATCTTTTTATACCTTAGTCCCTAACACATACTCTTCTATCCAGTGACTTTGGCCTCACCACAAACAGGATATACTCCATCTCTCTGCTCTGGACATTTTCTCTGGCTGTCCCCCCTTCAACACTTTCTCTCCTTCACTCTCATTATTGACTTCCTTGGCTTCTTTTAAATCCCAATTAAAATTCCATCTTTTACTGGAAGACTTCCCCAAGCCCTCTTAATTCTAGAGCCTTCCCTTTGTTGTTATTTCCTTTCCCCATCTTGTATCTAGCATACTTTGTATGTATTTGCCTTCCTGGTGTCTTCCTCATCAGATTCTATGTTCCTTGTGGGCAGGGACTGTCTTTTCCCTCTTTCTGTATTCTGAGCTTAGCAGAGTACTTGGCACACAACAGGTGCTTAATAAATGTTTATTGATTTTTTTTTTTAAAGAGTGATGGAGAAAAATGTTATGTGTAAAAACACAGATTAAACTTTTAAGTGTGTCATGCATACAGAAAATCTGATATTAAATACTTACCAGCACACTCCTGCCCCAGATTCTTTACACAATTGAAAGAAGTATCCACACTGATGAGGTTACACTAAGAGATCAGTAGATATACTAAAGCAGTACTTATCGTAGTGTGACTTTGGGACCCTGGGAGGTTCCTAAGATGCTTTGGGGAGTTCTGCAAGGTCAAAACTATTTTCATAGTCATACTGTTTTAAATTCTAATATGGTAAGCAACAATAAAAACACAGGGGGCAATCTATGTTACCCATATAAACATTTAATGAGAGCCTGGGTTGTGCTGGTGAGCAGACAGTGCATACAGAAAGTGGAGCAAAGAAGCCTATATATAAATGATACATAGTGATAGGGGTATTTCCAATACACTTTCTGACCATGTCAGGGAATCAGTTTTTCAGATCAAGCAATTCTCAGTCACCCAGAGGGATATTCTCACTCAAAAGGAAGAAAAGCTGGCAAATTTTTCTAGACAGCTACATTCTCTCCAGGCCCAGAACAGGAAACTCACAGATACTCTGCAGCACCTGGCTAAAAAGCTCTGTCGGGAGCTCTATAACAAAACTGGAGGTAAGTCCCCTATGAAGTCTGCTTGATAGGGCACTACAGCAAAAGAAAGTGGTGGGCCCCACATTTGTGGAGAGGCTTAGTTCTCATTTCTCTCCTTACCATTTTTCAGGGGATACTTTTATTCCTTCAAAAAGTTGGGGCAGAAAGACTCTTCAGAGAGAGGGGCATGTGAACTAGAATCGTATCTATCTGCTTTCTTAAATAGTGTTCGTCTAAGGGATATGATTGGGTTCCATCTAACTTATGGATTGCTTTATCATTTGGGGGAGTAAGGAGGACCCCAAGCCCTATACACCAAGGTTTGACCCCTTTCCTTTTTGTAGCTTACAGAATGATGAGTTTCTGAATATCAGGAAGTCTAGGTAACTAGGCAGAGATGAAGTGATATGGGAAATTAATAAGAGGATGTTATCTTGAACTTCTTAGAAGGTAAGTTCCTTGGGGGAAGATCCTGTTTCACCTTTACCTTTGTACCCCAGTGATTATTCACATCATAAATACTTGATAAAGGCTTCTTGATGGATCTGATTGAGACACTATTTAACTTTAACAGCCCAGTGACAATCACTTGGAGGAGGAACTTACTAACTCAGACTTCTTTCCTCCAGAAAAGAAAAAAAGTGCTTTATCATTGTTTTTTTCCTTTCTTACGTCACTATTACTTCCTAGTCAGTCTTTATCCTCTCTCCTCCCTAGAAAACTCCATTGTAAAAAGAAAGGTGGGGGGAGGAGTGTATCTAAACAAATCAGACCAATACAATGTCTGGATTCTTTCCCAGAACACCCATGCAGTCCTTGCCCAAAGAAATGGAAGTGGCACAAGGATAATTGCTACTATTTTTCTAAGGAAAGCAATACTTGGCAGGGCTGTGAACATTTCTGCACTACTGAGAACTCTACCCTTCTGAAGATAGAGACACAAGATGTTCTGGTAAGATGTGCTTGTTTGGGGCTTTTTCTCCCTAATATTCTTGAGACAGGAAGAGAAGCAAAGTCTCACATTTCAGACCCCATCCCTTTTGGCCGCTTTCACTGGGTGCATCTAAGAGGGAGATTTTCTAGCCCAGCACCTCAACACAACACAAACAGGATGGTTCCCATGAGGACTGGAGAAACCTAGTAAGATCTTTATTTCAACCCAGGATCAGGTAGCTGGAAGAGTGTCTGAGTTTCAAATGTCTAGTTGTTTTTTTTAAGGAATAAAGGGAATCATAGAATAGGATAAAATAGGCAAAAACAAGTTTGCTGGCTGTTTCATAAACAACCACAGCCATCCTCCTCTCAAATACACAAATTATTGACAAAAATATAGGTTATCACTGTGAACATTGTCATCTTCAAAATTCCTATGTTGTGCTCTTATTAATACTAAGAACTATACTACTATACTATATGTAATGTATACTAAGATATATACTATATACTCAGATGTATACCATATACTGTATACTAAGGTGTATACTGTATACTAAGGTGACCTCAGAGTCCACTTATAGACATTATTTTTTTAGTACTCCAGTATGGCAGTTCTCAAACATTTTAGTTTTAGATTCCTTTACACTCATAAAATTTATTGAGGACCCCCAAAGACCATTTGTTTATGTATGTTATTCCTATCATTACTTACTATATTAGAACTTAAAACAGTATGACTATGAAAATAGTTTTGACCTTGCAGAACTCCCCAAAGCATCTTAGGAACCTCCACGGGTCCCAAGGTCACACTATGATAACTACTGCTTTAGTGTATCTATTGATTTCTCAGTGTAACCTCATCAGTGTGGATACTTCCTTCAGCTGTATAAAGAGTAAGCCATCCACATCTTCGAATTTTGTATGACATGTCTATGTTCTGTTATAGAAGGATCCACCCAACATGATTTCCTTTAATCTTGCTATTACATGGATGATAATCTCTTGCTTTTGTTAAATGACTGGTTCTTCTTTCGCAGTCACAAATCTCTTCGATTATATATTTTTGGGCCTATTCTTCTGCACAATTCTTGAGCTTACATTCACCATTTATCTCTCCATTGCCTTTGGGTGCTTCCAATTTTGATTCTTCTGAGATGATAATTTTTTTTTAATTACTAATGACTATTGGTGCTACAAAGTTGAGGTTTTTTTGTTTTGGTTTCATAAACATGGGGTCATAAAAGAACAATGCAATTTCCCAAAAGCAACCCAGTCCTCTGTTTTCCTCCTCTTCAATTCTCAATTCAGTTCATTGCCCTTCTGCAGTATCTGTTTAAGATACATGTACCTACAGATAAAATCCGTAAGCTGTCTATTTAAGGTATATGTACTGATGGCTACAATCTATGGGCTGTCCATTCAACTGCATATAATAGTCTGGACTATATACATTCTTCATCCACTTAGTTTTTCCTAAGTGAACAGTTAGGTTAAACTCTTTTGAGTGACTATGAATTTCATTTAGGGGGCTCTGCAGTGTTTTGAGGTTTGATACAAGCCCAATGTTATCCACAAAAAGGAGCATTTGGAGGATCTCATCACCCATAGGTAATTTCTCATCTACTTGGTCTCTGTACTAGTCTACATGACAGTGGACAAACACCTTGGGTGAGCATACATCCCTGTATTTTTTTTGTCTCATTTGATATTAATAATCAAAAGATCATTGAGCAAAGTTACCTCTACTGTTTCATTTCCTAGGGAGTCTTATATAATTTTCACATACATCAGAGAAATCTTATTGACAGATAGCCTTTAAAGTGACATTTTGCAATGTTGAACCAAAAGTTTTATAAACAAAAGAAACCTAATAATCACAAAAGGATCTTAGAGTTTCTGTACTTCTCAATCAATTCTGTGATTTTAAAAAATCAATTCCTATAAAATATTATGAAAGTCTGTCTATTCCATTTTCATTAAGGATGCTTGGGCAGAATATTCTCATAAAGATTTTATAGTTAGGGAAATAGATACAAGGATTGGCAACTATTGTTTTTTCACAGTTGCATTTTTCAAGTAGAAATATCTGGTAGAAAAAAAAATTGTCTGCCTTCATTGCTTTGACTTTCATACTTCCTACTCACTTCTCAGTGCCTTACAACCTAACTTTAGAGCTCACCACTTGATTGATCATTGGGCAGCATCTTATGCTACTGATTACCCTTTCTCTACACTTGACTATTCTTGATTCTGGATTTTTGTGATATTGTTCTCTCCTGGTTCTCCTTCTAGCTGTCTGTTCAATCCTCAGTGGCCTTTGCAGGATCATCATCTATGTCCTGTACTTTCTATATTGTATTAATATGTCAAGGGTACTAACCTGGGCTCTCTTCTTTTCATTCTCTACAATCTGTCTCTTGGTCATCTCATTAACTCCCAGGAGTTTAAATATCATCCGTTTTTAGGCAACTCCTATCTATAAGTCAAGCCCTTATACCTGTCTGGGACTCCAGTTCTACGTGTCTAATTGTCTTATAGATATCTCCATCTGACAGCCCTATGGACATCTCAAACTCAACATGCCTTTAACTTAGCTATCTTAATTTAGCTAACTTAGTCCATCATCAAAAATCAACAGCCTTTCTATATAATACTAATAAAACACAAGAAACAAGTCCATCCTGCCTCCTACTTTCCCGTTTCCTATTGACAATACCACTGTCACCCAGGTTCAAGACTATGAGTCATCTCCAACTCCATACTCTTCTTCAGCTGTATGTAGTCACTTGTAAGACTTGCTGATTCTCCTTCATTCTACATTTTACACAATTGCATCCTCTTCTTTTCATTCAAGCAGTCATCATCCTGCTTCAGGCCCTTGTGATCATTCATCTGGCCTACTGAAATACTTTACCTCACTCTACATCCAACATCCTCTCTCTCTCATCCATTCTCCACAAAACTGTTATGTTGATTTGATTGGTATGACCATGATGCTTCCATGCTCAAGAAACTTCATTGATTCTCTATTGCCTATAGAATAAAATATAAACTAATTTCTTAGGCATGTCAAGGCCTTCTCAGTCTAACCCCAGCGCATGTTTGAAGGCTCATGCTGTTAATCTCCCTCACACACTCTAGGTCCCAGTCCAATTATTTTGCTTGGTATCACCCATACACAGTATTTTTTTCTCCCTCATTTTGGTGCTTTTGCAATTTCTCCCTCTTCCTCCCACACAGTTTAGGATAACTCTCCCTCTTTACCTTTTGGCATCTCTAGAGTTAGTATTTCAAGTCTTATCTTAAATGTCCCCTTTGGTGGAAGATCTTTTCTGACTCCCCAGATTGTTAGTGTTCCTACATCAGATTACTTTATATTTATTTTGCATATTTTTATATTTATTCATCTACATACATGTTGTTTTCAATTAGTGTAATAAAAGCTCCTTGAAGGTAGAGATTGCTTCCTTTAGGTGCTTGCATGTCATATGTCAATCAGTGCTTGTGGAATTGAGTTAAAAGATTATTTTCCCTGTTTGTGGTTGATATGATGATTTACTTGGGAATTATAGGGAATCAGTAAAGATACTAATTGAGATATTTAATAGCTTCAGCAGAATTGCAAGCTGCAAAATATATCATCAAAAATCAATAGCCTTTCTATACAATACTAATAAAACACAAGAAACAGTAATAGAAAGGGCAATTTCATTCCTAATAACCATAACATGCAAAAAAATCTGTGAATTAACCTACCACAGAATACAAAAGACTTCTATACATTCTATTACAAAGTGTTCTTTAAAGAAATAAAGGATAACTTAAATAGCTAGAGGAATCTCATCAGTGGTCCATGCCAATATAAATAAAAATTAGAATGTACTAAAAATAATTTACACTTTTAATGTCATACCAATCAAATTACCAAGGAGGTACTTTACTGAACTTGATAAAACAATTTTAAAAAATCACTTGGAAAAGTGAAAGATTTATAATATCAAAGGAAATGATCAAAAGAAATAGGGACAAGAGGGAAATATCATTTGCAGACCTCAAACCATATAATAAAGCAGTAGTCATGAAAACCACTTGGTATTGGTTAAGAAATGGAGAGATAAATCAGCAGAAAAGGTTATACAAAGGAGAATCTGAAAAAATTGAATTCAATAACCCAACATTTGATAAAATGGAAAGCATAAATTTCCTAGTTAAAAACAAACAAACACATCTCTTTATTTGATTAAAAAACTGCTGGAAAAACTGGAAAGCAGTCTGGCAGAAATTAAATTTAGACCAACACCTTACACTATATTTCACAATACATTCCAAAATAGCAAATGATCTTAATATTAAAGATTATACTGTAAAAAATAGAACAGATCATATATTTCCCAAAGCTATGGGTAAGACATGTATTCTTAATCAAATGAGAGATAGAAACAACTATAAAAGATAGACTAGACAATTTTGATTACTTGAAACTGAACGGGCAAAATTCGTACATCTAGCATAAGAAGGAAAGGGCTGAACGGAGAAATATTTTTGACTTATATTTTTATTTATTTTATTAAATGTTTTCCAATTACATTAAATGTTTTTTTAAACATTCATTTTAGGATGAATGAGCTCCTAGTTCTTTCCTGTCTCCCACCCCTCCCACCTATTCGTAAGGCAAGCAATGTGATGTAAATTATACATGTGAAGACATGCAAAATATATTTCTATGTTAGCCCTTTTGCAAATGCACACAAGCGCAAAAATGCAAGAACAACAGAGAAAGAGAAAAGAAAAAAGAGCTTTAATTAAAAGCTTTAATCTTCCCTAGGAATTCATTAGTTCCCTCTCCGAAGGTGGATGGCATTTTTCTTCATGGGTCCTTTGGAATTGTCTTAGACTACTGTCTTGATAAGAGTAGCTAAGTCTTTCATAGATGATCATTGTTACAATATCTCTGTTATTGTGTACCCTGTTCTTCTGGTTCTGCTCCTGCTCACTTCACTTTGCACCATTTCATGTATATCTTCCCAGATTTTTCTGAAACCATCCTGATTGTCATTTTTTAGAAATAGAATTCCATCACAATCGTATACCACAATCTGTTCAACTATTTTCCAGTTAATGAGCATACCTTCAATTTCCAATTCTTTGCCACTGCAAAAAGAGTTGCTATAAATATTTTTGCAGAAATAAGTCCTTTCCCCTTTTCTTTCATCTCTTTGGAATATAGACCTAGTAGTGATATTGCTGGGTCAAAGAGTATGAACATTTTTATAGCCCTTTGAGCATAGTTCCAAGTTGTTCTCCATAATGACTGGACTAGTTCACAACTCTAACAACAATGCATTAATGTCCTTATTTTTCCACATTCCCTCCACTTTTTTATCATTTTCATTTTCTTTCATGTTGGCCAATATAATAGGTATGAGGTGGTACCTCAGAGTTGTTTTAATTTTCATTTATCTAATCAATAGTGATTTAGAGCACTTTTTAATGTAACTATTGATAACTTTGATTTCTTTTTCTGAAAACTGCTAGTGCCTATCTTTTGACCACTTATAATTGGGGAGTGGCTCTTATTTTCATAAATTTGGCTTAGTTTCGTATATATTTGAGAAATGAGACCTTTATTAAAGAAACTTGTTTTAAATTATATCCCCAAAGTTTCCTTCTAATTTTATCTGTATCAATTTTATTTGTGTAAAACCTTTTTAATTTCATGTAATCAAAATTATCTATTTTACTTCTTGGAATGATCTCTTTCTCTTGTTTGGTCATAAACTCTTTCCTTATGTATAGATTTGACAGGTAAATTGTTCTGTACTCCCTTAATTTACTTATGATATCACCCCTGTATCCAAATTTTTTACTTATTTTGACCTTATTTTGGTATATAGTATGAGATATTTGTCTATGCCTAGTTTCTGACAAATATTTTCCAGTTTTCCTAACAATTTGTGTCAGATGGTAAGTTTTTGCCCCCAAAGCTTGGATCTTTGGGTTTATCACACACTGGATTATTATGACTATTTTCCACTGTGTTGCTCTTGTTTAATCATTTCAGTCATGTCCAACTCTTCATGACTCCATTTGAGGTTTTCTTGGCAAAGATACTAAAGTCATTTGCTATTTCCTTCTCCAACTCATTTTATCTATGGAGACCTGAGGCAAACAGTTTTAGATAACTTGCCCAGGGTCACACAACTAGTAAGTGTCTGAGGACACATTTGGACTCAGGAAGGTGAGTCTTCTTGACTCCAAGCCTGGCACTCTATTCACCATACTACTTAGTTGCACTTTTCTATTGTGTATTGTGTAGCTAATCTATGCCACTGATCTACCACTCATTTCTTAGCCAATAACATTGTTTTGAAGATTACTGCTTTGTAATATAGTTTGAAATCTGGTATGGGGAAAATCTTTGTATTCAATTTCTACTGTAAAGGTTTGTTATCCATGATATATAAATGACACACACACACATACATCTACATGTGTGTATGTGTGTATGTGTGTGTGTGTGTGTGTGTGTGTGTGTGTGTGTGTGTACTAATAGCCATTCCCCAATAGATAGTTCAAGGATATGAAGAAACAGTTATTAAAAGAACTGCAATGTATTGACAACATGAATGATCCAAATCACAAATAATAAGAGAAATTAAATTTAAACAACCTTCTGGTTTTACCCAACACCCTGAGAATTGGCAGAATGACCCCCAAAATAGCAACAGTCAATGTTGGAAGTACTGTGAAAGGATAAGCCCACTAATCCATTGCCGGTGGAACTTTGAAATGGTACAGTCATTTTGGAACGTAATTTGGCATTAGGCAAGTAAAATGACTAAAGTAGGAACCAGAGACTCCCTTACTGGAATTATAACCCAAGGAAATGATCAATAAGAAAAAAGTTCTTATATATTCCAAAATATTTATGATAATGCTTTTTATGATAGCTAAGAATCAGAAACAACTTTGATGCCTATAAATTGGGAAACCAACTAAACAAATTGTGGTACATAGATGGAGTAGAATATTACTGTGCTATAAGAAATAATGTGTATGATGAATACAGAGAAGCATGGAAAGATCTATATGAACCAATGCATAGTGAAGTAAGGAGAGCCAAGAAAAAAAATATACCCAGTAACCACAATAATGTAGATGAAAAGCATAACTATACACTAGAAAACTGAAGGTAAAAGCAACAAAATTATAAAGATCAAGCAATACTCAAATGAAGAAATATAAGAAGACATCTCCAACTACTTCTTTGTGGAAGTGGAAGGCCCACAGGTGTTACACAATGTGCATTTTTTTTTCTTTTTCAATGTATTGATCTGTTGTACTGATTTTCCTTCCTTTCTAAAGAGATAACTTTTTGGGAGGGGGAAAGAGAAGGACATCAGAAATAACTATGGTGATATAAGAAATATCAATAAAAACTTATTTTAAAAAACTAAAAAAGAAATAACCTTTTGCTTCTCCCTCCTTCAAATAATTTGATGTCCTCTCAAAAAATGTGAGAATAGTTCTCATGAAAGCCTCACAATAGTGTTGGTGACAACATGGTTTTATATATATATATATATAATCTTGGTGTGATACACTTGTTCTTCTTGTCTTTGTTTTCTTTCATTTCTTTTCCACTCTCTTATGTAGAAAATCAAGGACTCTTACAGCTCTTTGCTTTTGCACTGACCATCTCACAAGACTGGAATTCATGCCCTCCTTAACTCCTTTTCATAGAGAACTACTCTTCCTTTAAGATGCTGCTAAAGCATCATGTTCTACATGAAGCCTTTTCTGGTCCTTCACTAATTCCCTTTTTTCCCAAGCTACCTTATATTTAGCCACTTTATATACATACATGTGTGTGTGTGTGCACACATATATATCTATTTTATATACATATATAAATATATATTGGTGTACTACATATCTATATTTATTAAGTTTATATTTATGCTGCATGTGTTTACAATTAAAATGTAATCTCCTTGGAAGTAGGAATTTTTGTTTTCCTTTTTTTGTACTTGTATCCATAGCATAGTGTTTGGCATATAATATATGCCAAATATAATATATAATAAAAGTAATTATTGATTGGTTATAGTCCAAATTGGTGGCTCAAGTGACACATTATTACAGAATTTTTCATTAATACATTGTTTTCTTTGTTTAATTGTTATGTGCTAACAGCACAAAGAGAAGGTAAAGAAAAACCCACATTCTTTATCTCCTTTACAGGAATTTGTGATGCCTCAGAGCTACTCTCAGTTTTTCTACTCCTATTGGACAGGGCTGTCTCGCAATAGCAGTGGCAATCCCTGGCTGTGGATGGATGGATCTCTTCATTCCTCTGAATTGTAAGAAACCAGACTCTCAGTAACATGGAGAGGGGTGGAGAGATGAGGGAAAGTCATTGTGAAATGGAAATCTCACTTTAGGGATGATGACTATGAAGCAAAGAATGTGAAGATTTGAAATCCTTTTATAACATCTTTGCACATTTAAGATGAATGATTTTTACTGCATATGACTGAGACATATAATTCTTTGTGGTTGAGCGAATGTTGGGTAACGATGGGCTGGGGGTGGGGATCTGAAGTCTTTGTGAGAAGTGATCATAAGAGGCAAACTCAACCTTTTGAATGGCAAAAAGAGATTTCTCCTGGAGCTTCAATTCAGTAGGGAAGTGGGCTCCAAAATATCCCTTAATCTCTAGGGCTTTCAAACTAGATACTGCTAAAAGCAGACTGCCCTTAGTGATTGTTCTATTTCTTTTTTGAGCCAAGATCTTACCTTACTCCCAGCTGAAGAACTCTTACATTTTTCAGTATTGTTGATCTATTCTAACCTATGTAATTTTCCTGATTTCTATTTACTGTTTAATAAATAGGTATGTTATTTGAAATGTCACTTTGTGCAATCAGGAAAAATGATCCTGGATTGCCCTCCAGAATACCACTATTTAAGTAATTGTATAAATGTTTCTAGCCCAGTTCCTCTCTGGAAGACAAGTGAAGGAAGGACAAAAAGCCCAACCACAGTACTCCTCATGCTTTCCACAAAAGCAGAAATGACAGTCTCCCCAGGAGATAGTTGGACCAGATATCAGTTCTTATAGCTATCCATGCCATGCACATGTCTAGCCATCTTTCTGTTACATTAGTCAACCACATATTTCCTACATGGGAGAGTTTGTCTGCAGGAATATTTTCATACTAGTGTTTGCTAGCGATTTCTTTTGCAAGAAATTTTCTTTTGCTTTTGATTAAAATTAAAAGTGAAGTTATTTTAATGGTGATTCTAAAATTGGGTTGTCTCTCTGAAGTCTACTGCTTCCATAGTGATGATCAACTCCACTTTCCTTGACAGCTCTCAAATGAAACCTAGGTCCTCTTTCTCCCCTGCTCCAGCAGATACTGGTTACACAATTGGCCAACATGAATGAACCTCAGTAAATCTCTGTATCAAAGTAAGCAGTAAGTGGACATTATCCAAGGTAGAGTATACTAAAGACATACGAGAATAAGGGATCTTTGCAACTGTGAAAGAATCCAACTCACCAAAAAGCAGTAAGGTGGCTTAATGGATAGACCTGGAATCAAGAAGACCTGAGTTAAAATCTGGTTTCAGATGTTTACTAGCTGTGTGACCCTGAGAAAATCATGAGAAAAAATCATGTGACTCTGAGAAAGTCGTTTAACCCTGTTTGCATCATTTGTCAAATGAATTGGAGAAGGAAATGGCAAGCAATTTCAGTATCTTGCCAAGAAAACTCCAAAAGGGGTCTGACTCGACTGAAACAACTGAACAACATCAAAGAGAAAAAAAATGAACTCAACCAAGTGACATCTGCTCTTAGTAATCTTTAAATTTGCAAAGGTTAGAAGCCAAGGGACATGTTGGGTCCCATCTTCATACATGTCTGAGGCTCCAGGGGATCTCTTTTATGCCTTTCTGCTTTTATACCTGCTCCCTCTATCTATGTATATCCCTTTTATCTTTCATAATAGATATACAATTCTCAAGATTAACAAGCGTCATCATCCCTTATAGGGAGGTAAACAGTTTGCCCATATTGAGTAACAAGTTCTTTTCCCTTGTTTACCTTTTTATGCCTTTCATGAGACCTGCATTTGGAGATCAAGTTTTCTTCTGGGTTCTGGCCTTTTTATTAGGAAAATCTGGAAATCCCTTATTTCATTGAATATCCATCTCCTTGCCTGAAATGTTACGCTGAACTTTGCTGTGTAATTGATCCTTGGTTGAAGTCCCAGCTCCTTTGCCTTATGGAATAGCATATTCCAATTCCTTTTATCTTTTAAGGTAGAAACTGCAAGGTCCTGTGTATCTCCTTGATATTTAAATGGTTTCTTAATGGCTGCCTGTAGTATTTTCTCCTTCACTTGTTACTTCCGGAATTTGGCAACAATATTCATTGATGTTTTGGGAGGTGAATGGTGGATTCTTTTGATGACTGTTTTGCTCTCTGGTTCTAGCAATTCTGGGCACTTTTTCTTGATGATTTCTTGGAAGATATTGTCTAGGTTCTTTTTTCATCATGGTTTTCTGGGAGGTCAATAATTTTTAAATTTTCTCTCCTGAAACTATTTTCCAAGTCAGTTGTTTTCCCAATGAGATATTTTACATTTTCTTCTATCTTTTCATTCTTTAGATTTTATTTGACTGATTCTTGATGTCTCATAGAGTCATAAACTTCTACTTGCCCAATTCTAACTTTTATCAAATTGTTTTCTTCAGTTAACTTTTGCATCTCCTTTTCCCATCTGTCCAATTATTCTTTTAAAGGAGTTATCATCTCTAGTTAGATTTTGTACTTTCTTTTCCATTTGTCCAATCTTCCCAGTTTGGTTTTGTGTTTCATTTTCCTTTTGTTCAATTTTCCTTCTTAAAGAGTTGTTCTTGCAAGATGGTGGAGTAGAAAGACACACATATGCTAGTTCCCGAACCCACAGCCTATAAAATACCTGTAAGGAAGAAGTCCCGACAAGTTCTAGAGAAGAGGAAGCCACGGAACAACAGAGTGGAGGAGAGTTCTGTTCTAGAGAGATCAGAAAAACCAACACCAGGGGTCCGTCACACACTGGACCCAGAGTGCAGCCCAGCCCTGCCCTGGCCACGTGGCCAGAGAGGAGTGAATCCAGGCGGGTTTCTGGGACGGAATTTGCAGCAGCCATGTGGTTCCCTCCACCTATGGGTGCAAAGGTCAGTGAGAGGGCCTGTTTGGCTGGCCGAGAGGGGAGTGGGGTGTCTCCATAACTCGGGCCCCCTCGGGAGGCAGCAGCTAACAGGGGCTCCCAGAGCAAGCAGGACCTTGGATCCATTGTTGAAGGTCTCTACGTAAACCCCCTTAGGGAACTGAGCCTTTTGAAAATCAAGTTAGACAGGTGGAGGAAAAACTGGGAAGAGAAATGAGAGAGATGCAAGAAAAGCATGAAAAATGGGTCAATAATTTGATAAAGGAGACCCAAAAAAAATGCTGAAGAAAATAACACCTTGAAAAATAGGCTAACTCAATTGGCAAAAGAGGTTCGAAAAGCCAATGAGGAGAAGAATGCTTTCAAAAGCAGAATTAGCCAAGTGGAA
>CM053770.1:158428254-158468875 GCA_028658325.1 Potorous gilbertii
ACTTTGAAGCATTCATGTTGAAAAGACCAGAACTGTATAGAAAATTTGACTTTCAAACAGAAGAATCAAGAGAAGCTTGAAATGGTAAACAGGAAAGAGAAATCATAAAAGACTTTCTAAAGCTGAACTGTTTACATTCCTACCTGAAAAGAAAATATTTATAACTCTTGAGACTTTTCTCAGTATTTGAGCAGGTGGAGGGATTGTGCATACACACACACACACACACACACACACACACACACTCATATAGACAGAGCGTACAGGCTATGTTGAATCAGAAGGGATGATATCCACAATAAAAAGATATAAAATGAAAACTAAGGGATGAGGGAGGAAAATACTGGGAGGAGAAAGGGAGAAATGGAATGGGGCAGGCTATACCTCATAAAAGAGATAAAGAAAAATCTTGTTCAACAGAGGAGAAAAGGGAGAAGGGGAGAGGGGAAAAGTGAAACTACTCTATCCAGATATGGCTTAAGGAGGAAATAACATGCTCACTTAATTTGGTATGAAAATCTATCTCATACTACAGGAAAGTAGGGGAGGAGGTGACAAGTGGGGTGAGGAGAATGATAGAAGAAAGGACAAATGGGAGAAGGGAGTAACTAAAAATAAGCACTTTTGGGAAGGGACAAGTTCAAATGAGGGAATAAAAAAACAAGAGGGGATAGAGTAGGATAGAGTGCAAAATAGTATTACACAACATGATTATTATGGAAATCTTTTGCAAAATGATACATATAGACTGTATTGAGTTGCTTGCCTTCTCAGTGGAAATGGATAGGGAGGGAGGGAGGGAAAAAAGGTGGAATTCGAAGTATTAGAAACGAATGTTGAGAATTATTATTGCATATAACTGGGAAATAACAAACACAGGTAATGGGGTATAGAAATTAATCTTGCCCTACAATAAAAGAAAGAAAGGGAAGGGTGGCATGTGATAGTAGAGAGGGCTCATTGAGGGAAGGGGTAATCAGAATACAAGGTATTAGAGGGTGGGGGGGAGGGGAAAGACAGGGAAAAAAATTGGACATGTTACAAAATGATGCAAAAGCAATTAGTATTAAAAACAATTGACTGAATTAACTACTGAGATTTAATCAGAGAAATCTTTAATTTGGGGAAATGAATTTTAGTCTAAGTCTCCTAGAGACAGGTAACTGGGTAAAATTTGGCATTGATGGAAAAGTTAAGGTTTTAATGGTAAATTTGATTTTATGAGTTTATGATTGTTTAAGCAGGAACTAGAATAGAAAGGCACATAAGCCACTTAAGACTTGCCTCAAAAGATGTTCCTTAGCTAATGTGAAATTATAGTAATAACCTGGTTATTGGAACTTGCTATTTTAAGATGCTATGAGATTGTTAACTGACTGTTCTTCTAACTCCAGGAATGGATAGCAACAAAGGCAGTCTGATGCCTGTGAGATGCTGGTATGAACTACAAAAGGTGATCTCATGGGAAGGGTGGGAGAGTGGCTGTTCAGCCTGGGATGAGGTAGGATTCTCCTGACTCAATTTCCCCACTGACACCTGGCAGACTTTAAACCTCACTGAATGCAAGCTGACAGTCTGCTCCTGCCTGGAACTGACATGAAGCTGAGGAGATGTTGTTTCCCTGCAATGTCCCTACTCTTAGGGGCAATTTTCTATGGTCAAAAGGTTTGTGAGCTTAATACCAGACCTATTAAATTATAGATTGTTGGTAGGGGAACATCTGAGGTCAAGTCTAAAATTAAGCTATTAGGCTTAGGACTTTAGACCAACGATAATAAGTTAGGGTCCTTTCATTCTTAGTAATGTGTAGAGACAATTAGGTCAAGGGTTTATGAAGTTAGCATACATAGTTATTATTTGTGTCTCAGTTGGTTGACATTTTAAAAAAATCCATTTGTGATTTATATGGTAAATGCTTTAAAAGAAATATCACCTGACCAAAAGTTGGAATTGTGTTATGTGATATGAACTGTGTTAAAAATGAAAAAGAAAGAAAGAAAAATAATTTTAAAAAATCTTACAACAAATATACATTGTCAGACCAAACAAATTTATGTAATGGTCATATCTAAAAGTATGTGTCTCATTCTGCACCTTGACTCTAGTTACTAGTTCTATGAGCCTGAGAAAATCACCTAACATCTCTCAGTCTCAGTCTTTTCATCTATAAAATTGGGATGATGATAGTTCCCGATTACTATATTTGTTGTGAAAATAAAAGAAGATTTTGTAAACGCGCACACAATGCTTTGCAAACTTTCAAGCTTATTTATCATCATAATAATCATTAGTTTATTTCATCATTGTCTTCCTCATCATCACCATCATCATTAGATCCCTCATTTCTGTTTCCAAAGTCGCCATCCAAGCTAATTCTCATGCTGCCTCTTTCTGGACCATTGCAATGATCTCACTAAATAACACCCCTAAAAATCTCTCCTCCATCCTTATTATATACCTTATGGTCAAATTAAAGTTCTAATTTACAGCGTTGATCCTGTTATCCCTCTAATTGGAGTCTTTTGATCTCTATTACCTACCAATAAAGTTAAAATGCTTTAGCCTGGCATTGCAATGTCTTCCACAGTCTAATTCAAGCCTGTATTTCATCCTTTATCTTTCACCGTACCCTCGGCTTCTTGTAAACTAGACTGTTCACTGTTTCCCTCTCCCCTGCCAATAGCTCATTTTTTTATCCCTTTATTGGCAACAGTCTCTTTGATAGCTGTGGCTATCAAAAGTCAGGCCACTGTCCTCTTGCCCCAGTATGCAGTTGTGTGGCCTATGTTATTGAAGAAGACCAATGATATCACGAGAGTGATATCTTGGCTTGTCTGTGAATTGAATTTCAATGAGTCAGTGCTGTGCAAAGTCATCAGCCTCACTCTCTCCTCCAGAGTCATTTAGTTTAGGAAGGCCAAGGTCATCTACTCCATCCCAACCTGCAGAACCCAAGAACAGAGGTCTGGGGCCCCAGTGGGGAGGGAGTGACCTGGCAGTAGGACTTGAAGGGGCCAAAAGGGAGGCGAAGTTAGGCTTATCTTGTATGTCTATCCTTCCACTGGTTCCCCTCTTCTGTTTCCAGGAGACACCTATGTGGATGGGAGGAACAATGAGGGACACAGGTCTTGGAAACATGATGAGTTCTGAGTGATGCAGGTAACCATGGAATGGTGACCCTTCCTGAACCCCACACCCACATTGTTAATACTCTTTAGATTATTTTTTTATTATTTTACCTGCACTTTGTACTAACCTATATGCGTAGTATACCTTTCTTCTAAGCTCATTGAGGGTAAGGACTATTTTATTTTTGTCATAGTGCCGCTCCCTCATCTACCACTGCCTCTTGTACACAGCAGGCATTTAATAACTATTTGTCAAATTGAATTGTAGATTACAATACAATTGTATAATACAATACAATTGTAGAAATGCAATAAGATACCTTAACACCCTTCTATTTGAGCTTCATTAGCTCAAATCCTAGGCATCCTTCAAAGTCTAACTCATTCATACTGCTCTCCTCCACACAACCTTTAAACTCAGTTGAATTCATAGGAAAATTTCATGAGGGAACAATCTCTACTTTCTACAAATTCTCAGGATACTTTGTACCTGTGTTTGTGTTTAGAGAGCATAAGGAAATGAAATGATGTATATAATCAATTGAGATAATAGATGTAAAACGCTTTGCAAATCTTATACATTCCAGTTTATTTTATTATTTCTACTAGTGATTGCTTCTCTCTTTCCTGGTGATAAGATGTGATTTTCTCTGTACTGCTTGCCTGTACATACTTATTACATACTAGTTTGTATTGTATTACTTTGTAGGAGTATCTTATGTCCTCTGCTAGATTCTGTGGTCTTTGAAAGAGGAAAAAAACCTATGTTCTATTTATTTTTGAATTCCCCCTTAATGTCTTGGATGTAAGTAGTTAATAAATATATATGTATTGTCACAATCCAAACTCAAATTGATATGGAGAATTTGTCTTAGCACTCCTGAGCACTCTTAGCTTCAGTTTTCCCATCTATAAAATGGGCTAATAATAGCATCTGATGCCTAGATTTGTTTTACACACACGCACACACACATACACACACTGCTTTGCAAACTTTAAGTTTATTTATTTTTAATTACTATAGTTACCATCATTATAGTCATCACCACTGTCATCATTGTTACATCCTTCATTTCTGTTTCCAAAGTCACCATCCAAATCGATTCCCATGCTGCCTCTTAACGCTAATGAGAGAATAAGGGAGCAAGGGAGACTGAAAGACTGCCACTAGTAACTGTGGGAGGGGAGAGGGCATTGGAAAGTGAAAGAACTTGTTAATGCTCATACAGGTGGTAAAGCATGAAAAGTCAAGATTCACAACCACATCTTTTGACTTCAAATCCAGAACTTGCACTGAGTGAAAATTCTTTTATATTTCCATTAGGTATATACAGATGTATAATGTGTTCTTCAGTTTTTGTTTTCATGCCGTTCAGATTAAAGTTGTACTGCCTTGAATATAGATTAGATTAGATGATATGGCTTTTGAGATGTCTTCCAATTCTGGAATTTTATCATCCCATGAAAGTTAACTCGGAAGTTCAAACTATACTTCAAGTGGTCAGGTCTTTAGAAAAATTCACTTTTCTTTTTTCACTGACATCTCAGAAATTATGTGTAAGTAAATGAGGATGTAAGCCCTACATGTTTGCTTCCTTTGCACAATAGCCCAAGAACGATGTCATTTATAGGAATTGAGGCTCTTTACTTAGAAACAGGAAGTTACCATTTTTCAAGAGTAAATTATTTTTGATCAGGAAGTTCAGCATCTTATGGGTAAGGTTACATTTTTCACTTAAGGACCATATCTAGGAGGAAGTATCTATTAGCTGGTATTAGTTATAATTATTTATTAATTTTATTTCTAAATGATGATGATTGGGGTGATCCATCAAGACACTAAACAAATTGCCAAAAAAAATTTAAATTAAGGAGAAAACAATTTCTAAGAGATAAGCAAATGGGACCTAATAAACAAAGAAAATTCATGGAGGAAGTTGTTTCTATAAAAGTGATTATGCCTATATAACCACAAGTAAAATGAACAAGAACTGGAAAATCCAATCAATCCAGATACTATAAGATTTTTTACTCATGAGTATGTCATCATCACCATCACCATCATGATCATCATAGTTTAAATTGAAGTCTTTACATTTTCCATGTATTATGTCATTTGATCCCAACAGGTGTGACATGATCAGACAACAGCTTCAGTTGTATATTCATTTCTGGCCATTACATTTTAGAAGGACTTGATAAGCTGGAAGACATTCAAAAGAGGGTTGACCAAGATTTTGAACAACTTTAAGCCTATGTCATTTTAAGAAATGAGCATATTTAGTCTGTTAAAAAAAAGTATATGTGGTAGGAGAAACTAAAGGGGATGAGAAGGGGTATTATAGCTGTCTTCAAGTATTCAAAGAGCTGTTGTGTGATTGGTTAGGTTTATTTCATTTAGTCCCAGAAAATAAAACAAAGAGCAGTGGATAAAAGTTGCAAAGAGACAGATTTAGACAATATGGGGTGTGGGGGGAGGAGAGAATATTAGAATAATATTTGTATTAGAATAATACAAAAATGGAGCTACTTCATACTCCCTAGATGTTTTCAGGCAAATAAATCTTTTATTTGTTGCATTGAAGTATAGATTCTTTGGAGACTAGGAGCTGGAATTCTGCAAACTTTTGATTCCTTGAATAACCTTGTGAAGTAGTTGGTATATTATTATACAGCCATCCTTCAAAACCCCAAACAAAGTTTTATGGATAATGTCCACCTCAGTCCCAGAGCAGCTAGGTGATGGAGCAGTGGGTAAAGCGCTGGGCCTATAGTCAGGGAGACTCATCTGCCTGAGTTCAAATAGCCTCAGAGACTTACTAACTGTGTGACCCTGGGCAAGTCACTTAACTATTTGCCTCAGTTTCTCTTCTGTAAAATGGCCAACCACTCCAGTATCTTTGTCAAGAAAACCCCAAATGGGGTCACACAGAGAGTCGGACACAACGAAACAGTACCGACAATAACAACCTTGGCCCAAATGGAATAGTTTTTTTATTTTTGTTTAGTACCTAAATCCACAGATTTCCACATCCTGAGTGGAGATAAGAAAGCTGAATACTCTGATCTGATGATAATTGCTACCCTATAAATTTCTGAGAATCATGTTATATGTTGGAGATAGGATTTTTCTGTTTATAAAGGGAAAGCTGGTGAGTTTTGTTTATTCCACCAGACCACCGGGGCCAACACTCCGTCTTGGATGTAGCAACCCTTATAAACTATTTGGGAGCTACTATCCTACCCACTCACTGCACACTCTGATCTGAGACAACAAGTTTGTGAATGGCAAGTTGGTGGAGACTGAAACCAAGAAACAACACAGAAAAATTCTCCTTCATCTCTAGTCCTCTGGAGACCTCTTCTGGCTGTTTAGAGTATCTTCAGTTAAAGCATATGAGGATTCCTAAATACTGTTTAGAAAGTGTTATTTCTTAGTGGCTAGGTCATAGCAAAATCAATCATTTAGTAAGTCTCATACCACCAATTGCCTGTTGGGCATCTCAACCTGGATATTCTACAGACATCTCAAACTCAATATGTCTAAAACTAAACTCATTTTTCCTATCCAAACTTAACCTTCTTCCAAATTTCTTTGGAGAGTACCACATGCTTCTCAGGCATCTAGAATTTCAACTTCCAAATCATCCTTGACTTCTCACACACACTCCCTCCACATACCCAATCTATTGATATATATTATAGCTTCTACTTTCATGAGATGTCTTAAATATATCTCATTTCTACTCATACAGCTGCTATCCTGAAGCGGGCCTTCGTCACCTCATATCTGGACTGTTGCAATAAGCTTCCTTGCCTTGAGTCTCTCCCCATTGCAATTTTTCTTTCACTAAGTTGCTAAAGGGATTTTACTAAAGGTCAGCTCTGACCCGTCTCCCCTCACTTCACTCCCTTTGATATTCAATGACTTCCAATGATTCTCTATTGCCTCCCAGATCAAATGTAAAACTCTCTGCTTAGCTCTTCAAGCCATTTATAACTTGACTCTTTCCTACTGAAATCAATCTTTACACATGCCAAAGTCTCTTAAGATAGAAGCACCCACGTGGGAGTTGTAAGGGACCTGCTTCTGAAAAAATACATTCTGTGTTCCCTTGCTACATGAGTGAGAGCATTTACCTTCTTTCCATTGGCTGTGTAGCCAGAACTGACTGCATCTTTAAATCTACCTAAGTGATGGACAATCATTCTTTCTTCCTAATAGCATCCAGAGTGTGAAGGTCTCCTTTATCCAAAGCATAAACTCCATGCACTAAGCTGGGTATGGGAAGAAAGTCCAACTTCCCTACTTTAGGCCCTGTGACTTCAAGAAACAGGGTTGGATTTTTGTCTATTTTATTCGTTCTTTTTAGTTCTGGGTACAGGTGATAAGGTCCCCAGATCTGGGAGCTCAAGCCACATAGACCTTGGAGCCAGGATCCCAGGACAGATGTTGCTGTCTACCATGGAAGCCCTCAGAAACCAGAATGCTGAGACAACAGCTAGGCAAGGATGTGTGTGATTCTTTAGATTTGGGCCTTGGTAGGACTATGCTATAAAGGAATTGAGTTAAACTGTAACCTAATCCCTTTTCCCTCCCTAGAAACTGAAATGGTTTAAAAAAGAGAAGATTATGTCTTCAGGTGTCAGAGGGGAAATGTTTGTATATTTGTTCTTGTTATAACTTTGAAATAGATATTGCTTTGTTAAGGCTAATCTTATTGTTAAGTGACTAAATGGATCCAGGGGGCTAGGAGATCCTTAAAATTGGTCTGTGAGACCCTGAGCCAATGCCCAAAACAAGATGCCCCTCAATCCTGTTCAAAGTAGTGGAAAACCCTGGGGGAGGACTGAAATGTAATATACCTGGCATTCAGGTAACTTGGGGTGGGGGCAGGGTAGTCACTGTTATAGCCCACTTTCAGTCTCCTTGTTCTTTACTCCCTGCCAATCTCGACAATCCAGAGGCATAGACCATTTTCTTTTCCTCAAGACACAATATTCCATCTCTCCACTTCATGCCCTCTCACTGGTTACCCCATTCTTGATATACTCTTTCTTCCCATATCTGCCTTTTGGTTTCCTTTAAGAGACAAATCAATTCTTACTCTGTGCAGGAAGCCTTCCCTAGTCCCCCTGACTGCCAGTGCCTTTTCTCTGTGAGATTGCCTTCCATTTGCACTGTGTATATCATATATATATATATATATATATATATATATATATATATATATATATACTTTTCATTTCTCTCATTAGAACGTGATGACTTTGATGGGCAGGTTCTTTTGTCCTTCCTTTAACACAATTACTGGCATAAGTTAAGTGCTTAATAACTGCTTATTGATTGATTGAAATAATAGAGGCAGGACACTCTAGTTATAGTTCTATTTTCAATTATCTCAGATACAAAAATAACATTACTTCAGGTTCTAAACTGAATAATCAGTAAATCTTCTTCATGCTGCCTAGGCATTTTGTCATCAGTCAGTAGTTGAAACTGAAAAAAATTGAAAACATTTTCCCCTTAGGACTTTTCCAGTCTTCCAGTTTTTATACACTCATAATAATTAAAATTAATTTGTCCTAAACAGATCTGTAATTTCTTTTTTTACATGTACAATAATATTAAACATATCATACACAAAAACATGTTGTGAAAGAAGAATCAGAACAAAAGGGAAAAACCACGAGAGAGAGAGAGAGAGAGAGAGAAAATAACCTGCTTCAATTTTCATTGAGGAGAAAGTGAGGCTGGTGCCTTTGCACATCCCTACCTCACTCAGATCAAAGTCAAGGGCAAGTCATGTCATCATCTTTATGTCATGGTCCTCTTCGAGAACAAAGGACAAACACACTTTGGGTAAGTCTTAGTTACTCTGAGACTTAGTTTTCTCAATTGTAAAATGAGAGAATTTAAGTAGATGACTTCTGAAGTCCCTTCAAGCTTTAAAACTATGTTCCTATGTGGTTTTCTTCCCCCTTTTTGCTACATATTATGATATTTATGTATATTATCTATAATCCAAGAGTGGACAAGGAAAGATGCTATGGAATAGTACATAGAAAGCCAACTTAATAATCAGAAACACTAACATTCAAGGCCTGCCTCTGATATGTACTATCTGTGTGACTCTGGGTACATCCCCTGAAACTTGGAGTGTCCCCAGGCAATTCTTCAAGACATTAGTTGCACAAAAGGTGCTGATCTGCATAGACAGAGGATATGTCTTCATCAGGGGTTTGCTAATACAAGATGCTCTCAGAAAAACCTGGAAAGACCTATATGAGCTGATGCAAAGTGAAACATACTGTGTGCCAAGTAACAGCAAATATTGTAAGATTATAATATTGAAACTGTGAATGACTTAGCTCTTCCAAGACATCTCTGAAGGACTTAGAATGAAATGCTATGCATTCCCAGAGAAAAAAACTGATGGTGTCTGATTACGGATAGAAACATATTCCTTTATTTTATTTTTATTGGGAGTTTTTTGGTCTGTTTTCTTTTACATGACTAATATGGAAATACGTTTTGCATGACTATACATGTATAATCTATATCAAATTGCTTGCTTTCTCAGTGAAGGCAGTGGGGAGAGAAGGAGGAAATTTGGAATTCAAAATTTTAAAAATGAATGTTAAAATTATTTTAATATGTAATGAAAGAGAAAATAAAATACTAAATAAAAAATGTTTTTAAAGAAGTTTTCTAATACAATTTTTTAAAAATGAATTTGAAGTAGTTTTGGGATGAGATAGAATAATAGTAGAGTGGTGCCAGGGTTGAGGGGCAGAAAAGAAGATGTCTAGTGAAAGTATTAAAGGATAATAAATAGTGAGCTAGGGGTAATCAATCTTCTATTCAAACCTATGACTGAGCAAGCAGGAGATATGACTTGGGTTCAATTCTCCCTCTGCTTCTACCTATGAGATCTTGGGCAAATCACTTAAACTCCCTTGACCTTAGTTTCTTAAATGGACTCTGAGATCCCTTACCATTCAAAATCTATGTATATAATACTGTATTTGAGATCTTTTCCCCTGTGTTAGGATCTGTGTGTAATGGAAGTTTATCCTCCCTCCCTTTTAAGATCTAAGTTAACATTCCTTTGTAGAATCCTAAAGAAAAGAGCTATCAACAATTCCCATCAATGAATCTTAGTTCCTTACTTGAGAGACCATCCCAAGATCAACCTCTAAGCACTAGTCAGGCAGTTTGGAGGCAGAATTCTCTGAAAAAAAACTCATACCCATTAGAAACTATCCTATATGCCTGTATGATTTGAATTGCTTTTTACTTTCCTTTGCATTCTCCCCTAAAACTAATTGAGAAACTCTCCCTGTATGTCTCTATTTTGTTTACAAATGTGTACCTAGGTTCAATGACCCTATAGCACATGAGATCACAGATAAGGTCTTCTGTATCCCCATCGTTAGTCAGCCTCAAGTAGATTATGAAATACTTCAAATTCATATTCTCATTTCCCTCAACCAGTTATAATGCCTGGAGATTCTTAAGCATAGTTCTTGAAGTATAGATAACACATTGTTACTCACAAATTAACACCTTAGAGTGCCCTAAAGGAGGGAGCATTCCTAAACAGGTCAAAGATGAAACTTTTTCTGTACGAAAGGAGAAAACTAGGAACCCATTTTTGAGAGTTGTCATATCACCACTTAAATCTGGATTTGGAGGAATACAGCAATCCTTTCCCAGACACATGAGAACAACTATGTATAAGTAAGTCATGTACAGGATAAAGTGGAGATAATTAACAGAGGGAAGACCTTAGCATTAAGGGGCCATTGCAAAAGACTTCTTGTAAAAGGTGAGGGTTTTTTGTAGCTGAGACTTGAAGGATGCCAAGAATAAAGACAATTTCAGGTATGGGCGGGGGGGTGACAGTCAGTGAAAATGCCCCAAATCAGGAGGAGTATTCTGTTGGAGGAACAGCAAGGAGGTCGCCATCCAGAGTTCATGGAGTACTTGAAAGGGACTAGGGTATAAGAAGACTAGAAAATTTAGCAGGGGATAGGCTATGAAGGGCTTTAAAAGAGAATTTTCTATTTGATCCTGGAGGTGATAGAGAACCACTAGAGTTTACTGAATGGTGTGTGTGTGTGTGTGTGTGTGTGTGTGTGTGTGTGTGTGTGAGAGAGAGAGAGAGAGAGAGAGAGAGAGAGAGAGAGAGAGAGAGAGACAGAGAGAGAGAGAGAGAGAGAGAGAGAGACAGAGAGAGAGGTAGATGATCAGACTTGTGAAAGTCACGTTGACAGCTAATTGGAGGATAGATTGGAGAGGTGAAGACTTAAAACAAGAAGACCAACCAGCAGGTTGTTGCAATAGTCCCAGCATGAGAGGATAAAGACCTTTGTTGGGATGGCAGGAGAGAAGGGGGTATTCATTAGGGATGTTATGAAGGAAGGAACCACAGGACTTGAGAACTGATTGGGCTGAGAAAATGTGAGTAGTATAGAACAATGCCTATACTATGAACCTAGTGAATGGAGGGATAGTGATACCCTCAACAGTAATAGAAAAGTTAGAAAGGGGGTATGATTTTTTGGGGAAAGATGATGAGTTCAGTTTTGGATATGTTGAGTTTTAGAGGTCTATGGGATATCTGGTTCAATAAGTCCAATAGGCAGTTGAAGAATTGAGAATGAAGATCAGAAGAAAGGTTAGGGCTAGATAAATAAGTCTGAGAATCATCTGCATAGATATAATTGGATTCATAAAAGTTAATGGGGTCCCCAAATGAAATAGTACAGAAGAAAAGAGGACCTAGAGAGAGCTTTAGATACACTCACAGTTAGCAAGTATGACCTGGATGAAAAGATAGCAAAGATTGAGGAGTAGTCAAGTAGGTTGGAGAGAGAGAGAACTGGTGAAAACAAAGAACAGGGCTTCGGAAGAAGGAGAGATTGTGGTCAGATACAGGAATTTCAGAGCACATGAACATGGAAGTGAAACACTTGTGGATTGGGAGCAAGATCAAGGGTATGATCATCTAGCTCTGTGTGTGGCTGAGGTGGAGTGGAGGAATAGGTCATGGGAAATGAATACTTTGAGGAACTGAGAGGAAAGGGGAGAATCAATTAAGGGAGTATCAATATGTATGTTGAGATTCCCTAGTATAAGGGCAGGAGCTGGGGAGGAGAGAAAGACTATAAAGGAAGGAAGGAAGGAAGAAGGAAGAAAGAAAGGAAGGAAAGAAGAGTGACCAGAGGTTATTATTTTTCACTGTGCCCACCTGTATTTCAGTATTGGTGAGACGATGGTGGCTGTCATTTTCCCATCCTTCTCCTAACTGCATCCCTGTAAGGTCATTGTCATCATGACTCCACAAGGACCCCAGAAAAGAAACTACAATACAAGCAACTTTTTGAGCACCTCCACAAAAGGGAGAAAAAACACTTCCAACAATTAAGAGCTGTGAGCTACCCCTTTGTCCTATGCATTCTCTAAGTCTGAACCATCTTTCCCCTGGATTCTACATGTATTTATGAGAAAGAGTGTTTTACAGAATTTAGAGGTAGGGGGAGTTCTGTATCAACTGCTCATACTGTTGCACCTTAGTAAATACCTCCTTTCTAAATTACTTAAAGTTGACTGGCTAAAATGATCCTCAACTCTTAATCTTAGGAAAAAGAACACTGGTTAGGGATCGAATCGATGACACTGAGAATCACCCCTTGAACCTTGAAAGGGAGTTGTAGCCAGCATAGCTCTCAATCAGAGTGGGAACTGGGATGATCATCCGAGCTTATATGGGCTATAGTAGGAATGGGTAGGAGAAACTCCTTGTCTCATTTTAAAACACTTTGAACCCATAGCACCCTTATTCTATAATTGCTGAATTGAGTTTCCTTAATGGATCACTGCTCCAACCCCTGATTATTTCTGTCCCAGGTAAAAACATTCTTAGTTATTATTCTGTTCCTGGAAGCTTTTTAAATCATTATCTCTTCTAACGTAAGCCATTAGAGAAGGTTTTTTTCTGTATTAAATAAGCCAGAAATTAACTAGTAGCTTTAGGTAGCTGTGTGCTTTTGTAGCCTTGGACACAAAACTCTTCAATCTTTAGATGGAGTCACAAACTCTGACAACTGGGTACAAGAAGACTTTAGTCTTAGTCTCAAATTTGCTCTTTATTACATGGTAGGCTGTTGTCAAATATATACATTTCTCTGAACCATAGTATGCCAATCTATAAAATGTGGCTAACAATGCCAAACTTTTTTATATCACAGAGTTGTGGTGAAGAACATATAAGATAATGGATGAAATTACTATTTGTAAAGTATAAAACATTATATAAGTGAAAATTATTACAAATCATCTTTCATGAGCATTTCCTGACCCTACTACCACTTGACCGTAAGCCTCTTTAGGGTAAGTACCATGTTTTATGCCTCTTTGTATCTCCTGTGAATTGGACAGTTCATTGCCCAGAGCAGGTGTTCAATATATTTGATGTTTACTATGATCATGCATATTTACTGTTGCATTAACACTCAGGATTATCTTGAATTGTTCATGCTTAATTTTTTTTATTTGCACAAGTTTAAAAGCAGAATCATCAATTATATCTTAGTATCACATCTATGCTTTTTAAAATTTTAATTACTTGCCTATATCTGTATGACTCCTGGATGTCTACTTCAATCCCTAATTCATAATTCCTCCAGTATCACATTTCTTTTTTCATCACATCTTTACTTCGCTATCCCATTGCCACTTTTGAGTCAACTTTATGATGACTTGTCTGCCTATACACCATTATTTGGTTCCATGAAAACACAACATTGAATGAAACATTGTTCAGCTGAAAGATGCTTCCACAGTATTAAGTGAGGTTGGTCATAAAGTCTTGATGACAGTGGTAGGCAATGCCTGAATTGTAGTTAACCCTAGAGGTTAAATTCTTCCTTTCAGTTTCTGCCCTTGCAATATGTACACATGGGTGATGATAATTACATATTTCAAGTGAATATTCTATCTACTCTTCATTTAGCTTGTATATACTTTATTATTTACATACTATCTCCCTCATTAGAATGTGAGCTTCTTGAAAGGTTATTTTTTTTTTAGTTTCTTTGTATCCCCAGTGCATGATACAGGGCATAAAGCAAGAACTTTTTAAGTATTTTTGATTGCCTAAGAAATATCATAAATTCTGTCTCCTAAAATAAATTTTTAATTAAAATAATTAAATTTAAGTTAATAAGTTTAATTAACATCAGAATTTTCTAGCTCTAGGACCTTATGAGTCTAAATATGATATTTATAAAGCAAAATATGATTTCTGATACATCCATACATATATTTTTGTTAAATAATTTGTTCCTCAGACATTTGTTGCTTCAAGATATTTAGAAAAAATTTCAGTCACATACTCAGCCTCAGCTTGCTTTTTTTTTTTAGCTTATTTGGTTGATTTCTTGCTTTGTCCTCTCTCAAATGGAAGACATCTATTTGGGATGGCTTTTTGAGATGTCCATAGGATGATAAGGTACTTGCCTGCATCTCTGATTTTTTTTTTCCCCAGATAGGAAGATACTACTATGCTTCAGCTATTCCCATCAGAGCAAGTGCATTCTGCTACTTATGGGAAACTTGATTGGTGTTGACAGGCCATAAATCACAGCTCATAGATTCCTTTTTATGCCTTCTAGAATGGAAGATTCTTAACCTTTTTTTATTTGTGTCATGGAACCCTTTGGAAGTCTGGTGAAGCCTGTGGCTCACTTCTCAGGATCATGTTTTCAGATGAATAAAATAAAATGCACAGTGCTACAAAAGAAATCAGTTATATTAAAATATAGGTAGTGAGATATATTCTAAATTCACAGGTCCCAGGTTCTTGAAGAATGGAATAGTCTGCCTATAAAAGTCATTTGGCTCTTAGATATAGGTTTAACATATATAAATACATATTTAACAATGCTAACTAGTTTCTAGATTTCTTTAGGTGGTGGTTTAAGGTACAGGGAGAAGGTTTGTTTTTTTTTTAACATTTCAGGACTTACTAGAATATGAACATTTTGTCCCAATTGTAATGGTGGTGGAACACATGACTACCCTCCTTTATACAGCAATGAAGAGAATTTTTTAAAAAACAAACAATTCAAGAATGGTACAAAATAAAGTGTTCATTATTTTTTTTTAAACTAAAGACTATGGAAACAAAAGCAGCAAAATGAAACACAATTATTTTAGGAAGTTAAGACGCTGTCAGGGCAATAAGGTTGAGAAGATTCATGCTTCAGATTAGAGTTAAACTAGACCACATTTGAAGGCTTCTTCTACTTTAAAGACTATTTAAACTTTGACCAGAGGAAGTCAGTCTTTTCACCTTCTCATTAGCCTAATTAAGGCTCTTCACTAGATTTTTCCACATAGTATTAACTAGTCACATCTGGACCATCCTTTAGGTTTCGGGTGTAGTGAAAATGGTATAGATATATCTGTTTCAAATGCCTCCCCCTATCCTGGTTATAGATGTCACCTCACTATGTTTATGAATGGCTTCTCTTTCATGGGACTGGCTTATAGGACTTAACTTTTAGCCTCAGGAAAGAGGATGAATTACTTCATAATCTGTCCATGATACTAGGTTTGGCCTTCTTGGACAGGCTGCGTACTCCCATAGCCATTCATAATCCCCTACTCTCCCATCCCAACCCCAGGACCATTCTCTTATCTCTCCACCATAAGACAAGCCACAAGATAGAGTAAGAGGCATCTTTCCACTCCCTTGCCCCTTTCCATCACTACACATGGTACTGTATAAAAAAAAACATGAAACAAAGGAAACCCCAAATTTCTCACATATATATTTACATCATAAAGTTTTTGAGATGAAGGGAAGTGTCCATTGTATGTCACCGTATGCACCAAGAAAAACCTAAATTTTCTTTAAATGCCATATTCCTTTGGTACAAATGCCACTCTTTCTTTAGCCACATCTGTCTTCTTTACTGCATATGTAGTTTCTAGAAGACATACAGCTGTCACTAGAAATGCCTCCTTGGGATAAACGAGCACAACCCGCTCCTTCAATCAGTAGCCTGGAACAGAATGGAGAGTTGAGTCCTTCAATGACTTGGCTCCAGCAGCAAGAATGAGGATGGAGTTCATCCTCAGACTCTCTCACAGCATGAAGTAAAGTGATTGGATATTCAACTGGTTATTGTGGGATAGGAATAAAATCATGTGTCAAGCACTATGGTTAGGTAAGATGAGACTGACAGATTTCTCTGTTCCCCTCACCTCTCACCCACACCTAGCCTTTGGACTCTGTTCAATGATTGTGCTTCAAAATCCCACCCAAATGGTCACCTTAACCTAAAAGTCCTTAAATTCCCATGGAATTTAATGTCTATGACATGATAAAGCACAAAGAGTCCTTGCTTTGTCACTTGTCATCGAGCTGGGTGTAGCAGATTACTTAATCTCTCTCTGGCTTCAGTGAGGACAAAAAAAGGGAATGTGTATAAAATACTTTGTGATTGTAAAATGTTAAATCAAACATTACATGTCAAGTATGTTCAGGAAAGGGATCTAGGGTCCCACACTGGAGGGACTACAAATCAATTACTTTGGGGACAAATTATATAACCATTGTGATCTTAGATAGAAAAACTCAGAGAGTACCTCATACAATATTAAAGCCCAGGAAATCAGAAGTGGATCAGAACTTTCTCCATATGACATCAAAAACCAGGGTATGCATAATGGATCACTGCAAGTAGCAGCTCCATGAATACCCACTTCTGAATACCTATTTCCTAATATTACAAGACCACCACTATTTTCTACTTTCCTGAACTGAAGTGTTCTATCCAGCAAGGATAGCTGTAAAGTCAGTCTTTGCAAAGGAAACTCTGCTTTGCCAGTTTTTATTGTTTTCAGTGCTATAATAGAATGAATTGAGAAAAATTCAACAAGGAAGAAGTAAATACAATAATGAACCTGTCAGTGTTGTGTTTATGTAACACTTTTCAAACATTATCAACTGACTTTCAAACTGTAAATGCCTTAAAATAGTACTCTGAGTATTCTCTGAAATTAAGAAAGGCTTCCTGTTTTAAAATACCATGCAAAATGGAAACCTGACAAACTAAACTTTCTTTGGAAAAAAATTGATAAGGGATGGGGCAAAGGTTTAGTTTTGGGAAATGATTCATTTGATTTAAGATTAGTGAGCTCGTCTGGAAATGTTTTGTTCTTTTTTAACTTAAACTTTGAGATCAAGAATAGATCAGTAAAGTGAGAGAAGAAATGAAAACCAAACAATCTGACTGAAAAAAACATTAAGTTTTTGCTAAGGGAATTCTGCTTTTCCCCTTTTTCTAATTCTCTCTATAAAATTGATTTTTTTTTCAAATAGGGCCAGGAGAAGATACTCCAATAACCAAAATTAAAAACATTTGATGAGGAAAAGGTAATGTAGTTATTAGTCTTAAGCACTTTGCAACACTGTTATAGACCCATAATTTAGTTATCATGAGAACACCTTGCACTGATGTAAATTGTAACTCACCTCTAAACTTGATAGTCTTAGAGAACACGTCCTTCTAGATTGTCAGCCACTGAGTTGGTGATAAAGAAATAGGGAATTTCTCTTATCAATTAAGAAAAAATGAAAAGACATCTCAGGACTCACCAACTGGAGGGTGAAGTTCCATCTGCCCATGTCCAGAATGAGGTTCCCTTGTCATTAATTAGTCCAACCCAGTAGGTAGGAGATCCAATACGTTTCATCAGGAATTCCTTTCACAAAGCATAGCTGGCTGTGACATCTAATTCTCCAACCCCCATCCCTCCCACCTAAGTTCATTTCTCCTTCTGTACCCTGTCCTCTCTCTGAACCATAGATTGCTGCCAAGTTAGATCACTAACTTCCAAGTTTGCCTAGAATTCCTGTGCCAAGATTTGTTATGCTGCGTTATTATGTTGTATATTAGTGATAGGTACAGGGTCTCCTTATTTAGTTTTTTTGTCAGGACAATTTACTTGGGGGAAGGAAGGAGTTGATATAAAGAGGCCTACCCAACTCCCAAGGTTGTGCAGAGACCTGTTCCCCCATTTGTAAAATACAGTTATTGGCTTATACAATCTCCTTGGTCCTTCAAATACTAATGGTCTGATTCTGTGTCTCATCACCATAATGGGAAGACTGGAGATGAGAGAATAAGATGAATGTTCAACTATAGCTCTAAAAAAGATTCCTTACCATTTCCTCTGCAGTTGCAAATATAGCCAGATTAGCACCAAGAGACCTACATGTTTTCTGACTGGCATCCCAGGACTTTTGATCTGTTGATAGGTAGTAGCATTTACGAAAAGCTCTGACCCAGTCTTCTGGACACCGTGAGGAGCGATCCATGCAGAGCTTGTCTTCAGACACTACATCTGTACTTTTTCCAACTAGAATTGAGACAGTGATACAATAAGGCTAATGTGGGTTTAGGATGCCCCTCAGACATCTTCACCCAACTTTAGTGATGGTCTGCATTCCCAGTTCCCTTTCATTTCACATAAACATTAAAACAGAATCTGAGAGACATTAATTCATGCTGAAATAAATTAGCACTAAAGGAAGTACATAGGAAAGGGATTAGTACTGTGATTTCATTAGGAGAGAGAATTCCTAAATAAGAAAGCTCTCACTTCCAATGAAGATTGGCACCTCACTGCAACCTTAAAACCTTTGATAGCTGTCTAGAACACTTGCTAGCTAGTGTATGTCAGAGGAACTGAAATCCAGCTCTTCCCGACTTTGAGACTAGCTCTCTATCCAACTGTATGACATTGTCTCCCACACTAATGCATATTGTTTACTTTTTCTTTCTGGTGGGGAGGGAAGGTGAGGATATTTTAACCTGTAATTTGATTTTCCCAGTGAAAAGTAACCCCCTACCAAAGCAGTTAAATGACTTACCCAGAGCTAAATAGCCAATTTGTGTCAAAGCTGGGATGTGAACCTACGTGTTCATGACTTCAAGGCCTGCTCTCTATCTACTATACCTTTATCCACTATACCAGTGGTTCTCAAAAGTGTGGTACAGGGACCATCGAGGGTTTCCAAGACCCTTTTAAGGAAGTCCCTAAGATCAAACTATTTTCATAATAATAGTAAAACATTTTAATTTTAGATAAAGTAAACATTGAGGGCTATAACCTGAGTAAACCAAAGCTCTTTGAGTGGTGCTCAATAATTTTTGATGGTGTAAAGAGATACTGAGATCAAAAATGTTTGAGAACTCTGGTACTACACCATTCTGTCTTTCCATATAGTTTAATGAATATTGAAAACACAGCACTGAACACTCATTGGTGCACCATTTCTCACAGGTGATAGAAGCATCCTAAAGAACAGGAAATATGGGAAAGTTAATAATCCTTTAGATGGTAAGTTTTGCATAGTCCATCACATTTACTATCTCTCTTTCCTTCTAGTGGTGGTCATAGGTTGAATTTGCAAGGTCGCTCAGTTAGAGGTCCTTCTTCTGTTTGAAGTTCTTTGGGAAGAGCCCTTCCTGACCCTGGGGCTTAAAGTGTCCAAAGCGTGAGAAGGGGAGAGCTACGATCTCACAGCCTGGGACTCAGTGCAGAATAAAAGAGGGATGGCTCACTTACCGTGTTTACTAATGCTGACTGCTATCACTAAGATTAAAATGAAGCTGCCGCCACCCACAGTTGAATAAAGCAGTCTCTTGGGTATCCAACCTAGGGAGAAAGTATGCTAATATGCTCCCTGAAATTCCTCCAGAGAACACACTTAATGCAACAGTTTCAGGTCGAATATAGAAAGATGTTTTATTTTCTTGGACCTGCTTTCTATAGCGGCACTTTTCTCTTTCCTCCACCCCTCACCGCCAAGATTGGGAAGGAAAAATTCTTCTGTTCCCTAAGTTATATAGGTTCCTCCTCCTTTGCCCCGACCTGAGGCAGCAAGATGACGGCGAAGGGGTCAGGATGTCGACAGGAAAAGGACAGGCCCAGGGATCCAAGGTCAGGAGCCCTCCTTACCTGGCCTGTCCAAGGTCTGCGGCACTTCCTCCTCCTCCTCCTCCTTCAAACTCTCCTTGTCCTCCCCTTCGTCCTCGCCTTCCTCCTCCTCCAGGTCCTTCTTTTGATTATACCTCGCCTTTTGACCCTCCCTGGCGTTTGTGCCCTTCGCTTTTCCTTTCTCCATTTCCCTCCCTCACCTGTACGGTCTGGGCCCTGCGGGGCTGGGGATGGGGGCAAGCTAGGGTTCAGGCAAAGGTTGCGATTGTCTGAGAGAGAGCCCAGGTACCGCAGGAGGATGCCCGAGAGGAGCGGGAAGAGAAATGAAGACCCGAGAAGCTGTGAGGTCCGGCAGTCCCCGGGAGTGGAAGACTATATTAGCATCTCCTGCTGATGCACGTCGGACCTATCCAATTCCCGCAGCCCGGGCCCACACGGCTGTCTCTAAGTGCCTCGTTCTCCCGGCCTTTTAAATGTCCGTGACAGCAACGGAAGGCGAGAACTACCCAGTACCTCGCGTGACCAAGACTCCAGGCACTGGCCTCGCTGTGTGAGGAGAGCGCACGCAGGTGGCAGAGCTTCCTGCTTCCCCGGCTCCCAAAGCGGGTCCTCCGGCTTCTCTCCCTTCACTCTTCCCGTCTCATTCTCTCCTCATAAGCACGCTCCCAGCCCGGTTTCCCCCACCCCAGGCCACCCTCCTAGCCACCATTGCCTCTGGGGATGTCAATTGTGGTCGAAAAGGTGACATCTCAGGCTGTCTTTTCACTTGGCCAGACAGGACTCCCGAGTACGTAGGAAGAACTACGTAAGTCACTCAAGGTGGGCAAAACCTCAGGCTCCACTGGGGAAACAACCTGCACTTTCATACCCACTACTTTCCTGCAGCACCTTGTTCAGTCCCAAGCTCCCGGTCTGGCGTCAGGGCTATTCTGCTCTTCTGTTTTGTTGGAGGGAAAGGCTGTGTGCCTCTGTTCTGCTCAATCAGATGCCCACCCTGATACCAAGGGCCCCAGATGTACCAAGACCTACATACAGAAGAGTAAAACAGCAGAACCATCAGCCAGCAAGAAAGCTAAATAAAGACAGAGCTCTTCTCTTCTCAACAGCCTTCCAAACCCTTGAGACTCACTGAGCATATAAGACCCAGGGGAGAGGAATATACAAAAATAAATAAATAAAAGTCTACTGTTTGCATATTATACTGGGCTGTGAAAGAGAGAAATATTTATATGTCAAGGATCCTGCCCTCCAGGAAATGACAGTCTCATATAAGAATGAGACACAACACAGAGAGCTATAATACACAGTAGTACATGATAAGAAAAGTTACAAAACCAGTTGTTTAAGGGGATGATTGTTAACTTAGGTGAACAAGAAAGCTTCCTGGAGGAGGTAGCATTTGTACTGGGCTTCAACATATGAAGGTAAGTAATAGAATGTAAACTCCTTAAGAAAAAGAACTCTTTACATTTCAGTCTTTGTATCCCCAGCCCAGCTTATATCAGGTGCTTAATAAAATTTTAGGTGGATGAATAAATGAATGAAGTGGGAAAGCTATGCATGCCTATGGAATAGTGTGGACAAAGACATGGAGAACTGAGAATACAGTCGTGTATAGGGGGCAAAGGATAACCAAGGTTGACCAGATTAGTAATGTGAGAGAAGTAGTTTGGGGTCATATATCTTCTTGAATTCTAGGAAGAGGATTTTGAGCTTTACTCAGCATAGTAAAAAGCCATTTCAGATTTTCTAGTAGACATTACTTGTATGTATTAAAGGTTATTTTTAGCAGTGCTATGAAAATAGACTGTAGGCTGAGAGGATGGAGGCACAGAGACTTAGATCCTAATAGTTTGGAAGTTATTTCACCAGGGCAGGCTAGTACTCACTATGTGCCAAGAAGAATAGGGACACAATATTAAAATGGAAGTAATCCCTGGCCCTGAGGAGCTTCTATCCTAATGGGAGAGCCTTTATATTAAAGTATATAAATAAATAAAGTATATAAATAAATAAATATACTTAATAAAGTATATTAAAGTATATAAATAACTTGAATACAAGTTATTTACGGGAGGAAGGAAACTAGGAGACAGGGGATCAAGAGGGGCCTCATATAGAAGGTAGCACTGACAGTGAGTCTTGAAGGAAATCCAGGATTCCAAAAGACTGAAAGAAGGGAATGCATTTCAAAGAAAGAGCCTGTGCCATGGTATGCAATAGAGTACCAGACAGGCCAGTACAGAGTATCCAGTAAGAACAGGTGACCAGTATAGTCAAAAGATGAAGATAAGTCAAAAAGAATGGGGATTGTAAAATCACTGAATTTGTCAATTAGGGTATCACTGGTGAATTTGTGGGAGAGAGTTTTAGAAGAGTGGTGGTGGCAAAAATCTAGTTAGGATTGACCAGAGTGGGTAAGGAGGAAACATCACATACTGACAACTCTTTTTAATTGGTGGACCCATCAAAGCATGCAAACAGATGAACAAGGATCATAGAAATAGAAGATATGTTAATAGTCAACTATTCTAACCTGTTCATTTTACAGATGAGGAAACTAAAGAGAAGAAAGGATGAATAATTTACCCAAGATCATGCCAGTAAGTAAGCAGCAGAGAGGATTCAATGCTAGGTTCCCACACTCCAAATATAATGCCCCTTACAAAATTGCACCATGCTGCCTCTGGAAAGATATTACAAACAAAAGACCAAAATAAATCTTTCCCCAAAGTGCTAAGCAACAAATAAAGTGATTGTCTATAACTGTATGCAATAATAAGAACTGATGTCTAGGGCAGTTAGGTTGTACTGAACCTAGAGTCAGGAATACCTGACAGTTTTCTCAGGTGTAAAATAAAGATATAAGATAAATAAATCAAGATTTATTTATAAATAAAATTATCAATAAAGATCTAAACTATAGGGGGAAAGGGAACAAACATTTATTTATCACCTATTATGTGCTATGTTAAGCACTTTACAGATATAATCTTTTTGATCACTTCAAAAACTTTTTGAGGTAGGTGCTGTTACTGTCCTCATTTTATAGTTGAAGAAACTAAGGCAAGCAGAGGTTAATTGATTTGTCTAAGATGACACAGCTAGTAGGTATAAGAAACCAAATTTTAACTCAGATCTTATTGACTTCTTGACTCTAGGTCCAGCAGTCCTAGCAACAGCATCAGCTGGCCACTTATAGGTCAATGACCTTAAATTTGATTCCTGGAAAAAATTCTTAAAATTATTAAAGAGGTAGTTAATTAACATGTAGAAAGGAGAGGAGTGACTATCTAAGGCTTCCATGGCTTCATTAAGACAGATCTCAGGATCAGAGTATTTTAGAATCACAAACCTGTAAAGGCCTCAAAGGTCAGATGAAACTAAGACCAAGAGGGAATAAATGACTTGTCCAAAGGTCATAGACATAGCCGATGACAAAGCTGGAATTTGTCTCCCCACTTTCTCCTAGTTTTTATAGTGGATAGAACACTGATAAGTGTCAAGAAATTGAATACTATTCTGACATCTGACTGAATATTATTAGTCCTCCTGGCAAAAGCCTCAAGGCACACCATCTTCTGGGAACTCACTTGGCTTCTGGACCCCCACACCTTCAGGCTTGCTCCTCCTCACCCTGGTTTTCATCCTCATAGTGACCTCCAATCTCCCTATCCTTCTGACTCTGCTACATTCACTTCCCTTCCCACTTTCCACACCTTGGTAAATCAGTCCGATTTGGCCTAATGCTCTACTCTTGAGTCCCATTTTCCCTTGTGCATGAATCACCCTTTGCTAAACTTCAGCTCTAGATCTTCCACTTCTGTTTCTATGCTTAGAGACAAGCAGGTGAGTCCTCTCAACTGTGCCCTCTCTTGTAGCAAGTCAATTCTATGACTCTTCCCTTACTCATTCTATATCCCACTCAACACAAAAGCTCTTCCAAAATTTTTCTTTTCTCCTCAAACCTCCTATGGCATCTCTCTCCTCAACCATCTCTGCTGAAGATTTGGACTTCACTGCTAAAAACTGAGGTGAGACCTTTTCTGAGACCTTTTTCTCCAATCCTCTTCATCTCATATCATCATTTCTCATCATCTCCTTCCTCACTTCAATATCTGATGATGAGATGACCCTTCTGCTTCCTAAGACTGACTACATATACTCCTGATCCCACTCCTTTCCATCTTCTCTTGCAAATTGGCCCCACTGTCATCTCGACTTCCTAATAATCTTCAAGCTCTCCCTCTACCAGTTGCTTCTCTGCTGCCTACAAATAAGCATAAGTCTCCCCATCCTTGAAAAAAAACACCTCCTTGGACCTTACCATCTCCAACAATCATCATCTAAACTTGAAAAATATGTCTATAATCTCTCACTCTTTTTTAAACCCTCTACAATGTGGTTTCTGACTTCATTATTCAACAGAAAATGACCTCACAAAAGTTATATATAGTCTCTTGATTGGCAAGTACAATTTTTTTTTCTCAATACTCATCCTTTTTGACTTCACTGAAGTTTTGGAAACTGTTGAACACTTCTTTCTCTTGGATACATTCTCCTCTTCAGATTTTCATTACTCGGGTATCTCTTGTTTTTTCTCCTCCTTGCCTCGGTCCTCCTCAGTCTCCTTTGCTGGAACTTCACCTGTGTCATATCCATTAAATGAAACTGTTCCCAAAGTTGTGTTCTGAGCCTGCTTCTATCTACACTTGAGTTTCTAGACTCTCAAGATATCATCATTATGTAGATGATTCCCAGATTAATTTATCCAGTCTCTGTATCTCTCCTGAACTTCAGTCACTCAGTACCAATTGCCTATTGGACATTTTGAACTGAATGTTATGGGTTTCTCAGACTCAACATATCTAAACAAAAAATCATTTTCTTTCCCTGATATACTCATACCTCTTTTAAATTTCCCTAATATTGCCACTACCATGCATCTAAGTTCTCGGGTTTACAACTTCAGTGTCAACCATAACTCCTGAACCTTTCTTATTCCGTATATCTAATCTGTTGTCAAGTCATCATTTTTACTTTCACAATATCTCTCTTGTGGTTTCCTTATTTCTACTTACACCACCATCACCACCCTAGTTCAAGTCCTCATCACCTCTCACCTGAATTATTGCAATAGTTTTCTTATGGACCTCAAGCATCTCTCCAATCCCTTCAACACAGATATGTCAATACCAAATGATTTCCTAAAGCATAGATATCTCCTACCTTGTCACTCCCTCCACTCAATAAATTCTGGTATCTCTCTATTAATATCTAAGATCAAATATAATGATGATGATAAAATAATAAATAGCATATTCTCTGGGTTACGATTCGCAAAGCATCTTTACATGGGTTAGCTCATTTTATCCATCTACCATGTAAGTGCTTTTATTATTTCCTTGTTACAGATGGGTAAACTGAATCTGAGAAAGATTAAGTGACTTGCCCAAGGTATATGCTAAGGACATATCTGAAACAGTATTGGAACTAAGTTGTTTTTTTTTTCTGACCAAAGTTCAAAGTTCTATCCCTTTCATCAAGTATAAACTTTGGTTTTTCATTTGTAGGTCTTCACAACTTGGCCCCTTTCTACTGTTCCAGTCTTCTTACACATTATTCCCTTCCATGAATTCTGTAGTCTAGCCACATTTATCTGCTCGTTATTCCTCACAATCTCCCATCTCTGTACCTTTGCTTTCACCGTTCCTCTTTCCTGGAATGTTCTGTCTTCACCTCCACCTCTTAGAATCAAACTCCATTGAAGCGCTACTTTCGATAGGAAGGTTTCTTGGATCCCTCTCTCAGCCCTGGGCCTTCCCCATCAAGGCTTCTTTTCATCTACTGACTATTTAACTTATGTGAACCAATTTACAAGCTAGTTGTATCTCATTTGGAATTTGAGCTCCTTGAGGGTAGGGACTGTTATTCTTCTGTGTTTGGGTTGTTGTTTTTTTAATTCTCAATACTTAGTACAATATGAGACACACTAAATATTTAATCAATGTTTCTTCATTGATTGATTAACTTAAGTTCTCTTAGTTTTGTCATTCATAACATGGGGATAATAGTGGCTTCACATGGTCAATGAAAAGATCAAATGTAAAGCAGTTTGCAAACTTTTAAGTTACTATATAAATGTTTTATTACCAATACCTTACCATTATTGGGTCTTTATCTTGAATCACAAAGCACTTTTCTCATAATTACCCTGTATGGATGAAGAAATTGAGGCACAAAAAGATGAATGGTTGTGCTAGATTATCATGAAGGTCTCTTCTAATTTATCGTAATTTTCCCCAGGATCACACAACTAGCTAAGTGTAGGAGTCTGAGCTTCAGCCCAAATCTTTCAATTCCAAGACCCAGTGTTCTTTCTACTAGACTACAATGTTTTTGATTTATCTTCTTTTTTCCTAGGGTATCTGAAAATCACTATTGTACTTCAGATTTGCCATCATGACTCCTTCATGTTCTTCCTCTCTTCTTTCCCTGACTTTTCACGGCTACAATAATTTTTCCACCTACCTCCAACCCATACCTGAGACCCGCAGAACATAAATATCTAGCTAACATTGTAATAGTCCCTTCAAAAGCTCACAATACATTCTTAAATTTCCAAAGCAACACATAAGTTTGTATATCATATATTTATATATAAAAATATATATACACACATATATATACACACACATATATGCACACACACACATATATATATATGCCCAATTTCTGCTATATTGCTTTCCAGTTTTCCCAACAATATTTTTTAGCAAATAATAAATACTTGTTCCAAAATCTTAAGTCTTTACACTTGTCAAATACAAAGTTATGATGTTTATGGGCTGCTGTAAATTGTATGTTTACTCTATTCCATTGATATACCTTTCTATTTCTCAGCCAGTTACAAATAGTTTTGATAATTACTGCCTTGTAATACATTTTAAGATCTGTTACTGCTAAACCTCTTTCCTTTACACTTTTTTCATTATCTTCTTTGATATTCCTGACTTTTTGTTTTTCTGAATAAATTTTGTTATTTTTTTAAACTCAATAAAATAATTTTTGGTAATTTATTGAATTGAATATATTGAATATATAAACTAGTTTAGATGATCTTAATTATATCAAATTAAAAGGGGTTTATACAAATAAAACAATTACAACCAAGATCAAAAAGGAAGCAGAAAATTGGGGTGAGAGGGAAATTTTATAGGCAGTTTAATCAGATAAAGGTCTCATTTCTAAAATATGTAAAGAACTTTGTCAAATCTGTAAGAATGAGTCATTGCTCAATAGAGTAATGGTCAAAGGATATAAACAGGCAGTTTTCCAATAAGAAATTAAAACAATTTGTGATCATATAAAGATGTTCTAAATCACTATCAATCAGAGAAATTCAGATTTTAAAAACTGAGATATTTTATACCTATCAAATTGGCTATTGATAGAAGGGGGAAGTGACAAATGTTGGGGTATGGAAAAATTGGGACACATTCATTGTTGTTGGAATTGTGAAATGATCCAACCATTTTGGAAAGCAATTTGGAATTATGCCCAAAGAATTATTAAACTGCTTATACCCTTTGACAGCAACACCTCTACTTGGTCTATTTCCAAAGATGATTAGGGAAAAAGGAAAAGAACCCATATATTCTAAAATGTTTATAGTAGTTCTAGAAATAGCAGGAATGCCCATCAATTGGGGGATGGTTGAACAAGCTGTGGTATGCAATTATGATGGAATAATACTGTGCTATAAGAAATGATGAGCACAATGACTTTAGAAAAAACATAAAAAAACTTGCCAAATGAGTGGAATCAAAAGAACACTGCATACAGTAACAGCAATAGTGTTTTAAGAATGTCTTTGAACAAATCATGTATTTTTCTATAATAAATACACAAATTAACTACAAAGGATATATAAAGAAAGATACTATCTAAATCCAGAAAAAGAACTGATAAGTATGTATTGAACAGTGGTCATCTAAGGCAGGGCTGGGTGAAAGGGAAGAAAGAAAAAGAAATTTATATGATAATTTTATTGTATGTTTGAAAGGACTAGCAAGTTTTACATAGTAGATCTGTAGTTTCATGTACAATCATCTCTTATTATACTATGTTATGGAAATGCTTGTTTTATTCCATAAATATAAATATACATATATACATATATGTATATGTGTGTATATATATAATATATGTATATATAGTGTGTGTGTATTCAAAGTAACACATTTCTTTCCTAGCATTATCAGAGAATGTAAGCTAACCTCATTTCCTTTTGTGACTGAGTAATTAGAGTGATAAATCAGGAGAATACTACAGAGATAATCTACCTATATTTTATAAAGCACTTATGCCAATGTAAAGGATGCTGGATTTGGAACTGGGTGCATGATTGACTATAAAGGGTACTCATCAGTGGTTCAACTTGAACTTGGAATGTGGTCCCCAGTAGAATAACCCCAAATTTCTTCTTGATCCTGTCTCATTTGGGGTTGTCTCTTTTTTGATGTAGATAAAGGTATAAATTAAATGCTTATTAAAATTGATGATGTTCCCCAATTGATAAATAGTCAAAGAATATGAACAGGGAGTTTTCAGAGGAAGAAATTAAAGCTATCTATAGTCATATGAAAAAATGCTCTAAATCACTATTGATTAAAGAGATGCAAATTAAAACAACTCTGAGGTACCACATCACACCTATCAGAGTGGCTAATATGACAAAACAGGAAGATGATAAATTTTGGAAAAGATATGGGAGAGTTGGAACACATTCATTTTTGGTGGAGCTATGAGCTGATCCAACCATTCTGGAGAGTAATTGGGAACTATGCCCAAAGGGCTACAAAAATATGCATACCTTTTGACCCAGCAATATCACTTCTAGGACTGTGTCTCAAAGAGATCATAAAAATGGGAAAAGGTCCCACATGTACAAAAATATTTATAGGAGCTCTCTTTGTGGTGGTCAAGAACTGGAAATCTAGGGGATGCCTATCAAATGGGGCATGGTTGAACAAGTTGTGGTATATGAATGTAATGGAATACTATTGTGCTATAATAAATGATGGAACAGGAAGACTTCAGAAAGGTCTGAAAGTACTTATATGAATTGATGCTGAGTGAAAGGAGCAGAACCAGAAGAACTTTGTTACACAGCCACAACCACAGCATGTGAGGGATTTTTCTGGTAGACATAGCCCTTCACAGCAATGCAAAGACCTAAAAAATTCCCAATGAACTCTTGAGGCAAAATGCCTTCCACATCCAGAGAAAGAACTATGGAATTGGAATGCAGAATGAAGCAGAATATTTTCTCTTGTGTAATGTTTTGTTTTGCTTTCATAGTTTCTCCCATTCATTTTAATTCTTCTATGCAATATGACTAAGGTGAAAATGTATTCAATAAGAATGTATATGTAGAACCTATATAACATTGCACACTGTCTCGGGGAGGAAAGGAGGGGGGAAATCTAAGATATATGGAAGTTATTGTAGAAAACTGAAAAAAAATTAATTAATTAAAAAAGGAAAAAGATAGGATTGGAAATAAATAAATAAATGAAATTGACAATGCAAGGGGAAGGATGCTACCAAGCAAAGAGGAATAGTTAAAACACTGCATAGCACAGTCAGTGTCCAAATAGATCTTGACAAGCTAGAGCTTGGTGATTAAATTTGAGATTAAATTTAATTCAACAGTTTATAGATGAGCCACCATGCTAGGCCCTTGGGATAGAAAGGCCCAAAAAAAGTGCACAATTGCATCCTGTTGGGGGAAAGATAACATTTTCATAGATGCGTCAATACCAGATAATCTGAGGAGGGAGAAAACACCAACATAGAAGGATATCTGATAAGACTTTCTATAGGATATGGCATCCAAGTTGAGCCTGGAAGAAATTTAAGGGTTCTAAGGTGTGGAAGTGAGAAGAGTGCATTTAGGGCAGGCAACACGCAGCTATATACAAATAATATATGCAAGATGAATTGACGATAATCTCAGTGGCAGGGGACAAGCATTAAAGAGGCTCAAGAAAGGCATTGTTAGAAGACGAGGTTTTATTTAGGACTTGAGGATAACCAGGGAAGCTAGGAGGTCAAAATGAGAAGGGAAAGAATTCCAAACATTGGGTAAAGTAAGTGAAAATGCCCAGGGGCAGGAGATGGAGTGTCTTATATGAGAATAAGCTAGGGCTCCAATGTCCCTGGATCCCAGAGTATAGGGAGAGGAGCAAGGTGTAAGAAGACTGGAAAAGTAGGAAAGGGCCAGGTCATGAAGGTCTGTAAAAGCCAAACAGAAGATTTTATATGTGTGTGTATGCACATATATGTATAAATATATACACACATATATACATGTGTGTATGTGTATATATACCTACATAATAGGTATATGTGTAAGTATATGTATATATACGTATACATGTGCATGTGCATATTTGTATATATGTGTATATATGTATATGTATGTATATACACCTACATAGGTATATGTATAAATATATGAGTATATATAGGTATGTATATATATATATATATATATATATATACACAATGTGTGTATACCTACATGTAGGTATATGTATAAATATATGTGTGTATGTAGATATGTATGTATGCATGTATATGTGTATTTATACCTATATATAGATATAGGTATAGGTATGTAAGTGTGTGTGTCTGTAGTGTATATATACATGTATGCATGTATATATGTGTGTATATACCTACATATAGGCATATGTATAAATATATGTGTGTATATATGTGCATGTGTATATGCATGTATATATGTGTGGGTGCATACCTATATGTAGGTACATGCATAAATATATATGTGTATGTGTGTATGTATGTATGTATATATGTGTATATACATATATGTGTGTATAGATATACCCATATATAGGTATCTGTATAAATATATATGTATGTCTATCTGTATATCTCTATATCTATTTAGCTATCTACCTCTAGGTAATGGGAAGCCACTGGAGTTTATTGAAAGGGAAGGTAGTGTTATGTGGTCATGATTACATTTTGAGTGGAGGATGGACTGGAATGGTGAGAAAATTGAGGCAGGGGGACCAACTATGAGTTGATTGCAATACTCTGGATATGAGGTAATGAAGCCTTCTACCAGAGAAGGAGTCATATATGAGAGATGCTCTGAAGAAAGGCCTTGACCTGAATGGTGGTTAGAGGTATAATGGCATAGTTATAACTACACTTAAAATAATCAGTTGAAAGCTAAGTGGAAAATGGATTGAAATGGACTCTCTGTAATAGTACAAATGAGAAATGATGAGGATCCAAACTAGGATAGTAGCTATATGCACAGAGAAAGGAATGACAGATGTTGTAAAGATAGAAATTATAAGATTTCACAATGGGTTGGATATATGAACTGAGAGTTGACAGAATAGAAAGTAGAGGATGATACTGAGGTTATGAACATAAATGACTAGGAGGATGGTGGGAAGTTTGGAAATAAGGAGTTTTGAGGCCGTAATGAGTTCTGTTTTGGATTTGGTGAGTTTGAAATGCATACAGAACATCTATTTCAAGATTCCCAAGAGGCAATTGGAGATGTGTGACTTTGACACAGCAAGGAGAATAAGGATGGATATATAGAGCTAGGAATCATTTTTATTTGAATGATACTTGAACCCACAGTGGCTGGTGAGATCTAAATATAGAGGGAGAAGAGAAGGCCCAGGACAGAGCTTTGAGAGATGCCTCGGATGAGTGGGCATGACATGGATAAAGGATCAATAAAGGAAACTGAGAAGGAACATTCAGATAGATAAGAGGAGAACCAGGAAAGAGTAATGTCACAAAAAACCATAAGGTTTGACTTCTTTTACAATACTTGTGAGAGCTCTCCAGATGCAGATTTCTATATTGTTTAAAAATTCCTTGTAGGAACCTTTGGAGCTTTTCACCTATGTCTTTTAATCATTTTATAAATGTATCTATGGTGATTTAATAGATAATGACACAGCCATGGTTTTTCAAAAGCATGTCCAGCATCAGTTGATACCACAAAGCGATATGTTTATTTTCCTACTCCACCTGTTTTATTCTCACATAGAATAAAGCATGATAAGTGTACATTTAGATACATCTCCACTTCAAATGTTCACATCAACTATTTGTGCCCAACCTGTGGTAGATAGAGCCTTCTGAGCTCATAATGGTCTGATCAGCCACAGTCAGGCACATTATACCTTGACCCCAACAAGCATTGTCATTCTGGTCCTCTTCTAGAATGAAGGACAACAACCACTATTCTCACTTGCATCTTCCCAGAAATTTACAAAATCTGACCATTTGTAGGAGCTTTGTCTTTACTAAGATACCAACTCTGTCATTTTTAATAGCAAGGGGAGACTAAGATCTCTCTCTCCTTTTTTATTTTTACATTTTTATTTAAAGTTTGGGGTTCCAAATTCTATCCCTCCCTTCTGAACCTTTTCCCTCCCTGAGACAGTAAGCAATCAGATGTAGATTATACATGTACAATTATGTAAAATATTTCCATATTAGTCTTGAAGACTAGAAGAAGACTTGGAAAAAAGGAAAAATGAAAGAAAGTGAAAATAGCATGCTTCATTCTGTATTCAAACAGTATCAGGGATTTCTCTGGAAACAGATAGCATGCTTCATCATCAGTCCTTTGGGATTATCTTGGATCGTTATATTGCTGATATTCACAGTTCTTTATTGAACAATTGCTTTTACTGCATACAACATTATCCTGGTTCTGCTCACTTCACTATGCATCAGTTATTTAAGTCTTTCTCAGTTTTTCTGAAATCATCCTACTTGTCACTTCTAGCACAATAATATTCCTTTACAATCATATACTACAGCTTGCTTATTCATTATTCAATTGAAGGTCATAGGATCTTCTTTTAATGTAGTTACTAAGTGAGTTGATTGATTTGCCATTGGAAGAGCACATTATACTTGCTGGAAAGTACTAATGACAGTAAGGAATCTTAAAAATTAGTGGGATAAAATTGTGAGACCTCACTTTGAAAACCTAAATTTTTAAAATGAAATAGCAGGTGAAGCTATCCAACTTAACAGTGGATCTTGGGGAAAGGAAAAAGTTTTAAGTAGTGACTGAATAACATGATACAGAGCAAATAAAAGTAGTATCTACTCTTTGTAGGATCCCAAGTTAATCCTAATAAAGAGTGAAAAATAAAACATTATAAATGTCTTAAGACACTTATAAGACCCTGTGAAGCTTAAGTCATTAAGGGGTAAGTTGTGTTCAGAAAATCTAAATTACTAGCCATAATGTGAAAATGCAATAAATTATATGAAGCACTGTATTAGTTCATAGAAGGGATAAGTCATTTCTTACTGGGGGTATCAGGGAAAGAGTCTTGGAAGAAACATATTTTGAGCTGGGTCCTGATTGATGAATGGAACAGGCTGATTTGATGACAAGAGCATTCTAGGAGAAAAGAATTATAGCAGGAGTGAAAATTCCTTGGAATCAAATGTGGCCTTCTCCAAGAGATTCTCTTTTTCTTTTTTTGAATTGACCATTTTTAAAATCCAATATCCTATCCTGTGACTTAAAAAAAAATCTTTCCTTTCTCTCTCCCTTTCTCTTCCCTTCCTCTTTTCCTGCTTCCTTCCTCATTTTCTCTCTCCTTCCTTCTTTCCTTGTTTTTCCTTTCCTTCCGCCTCCAGTCTCTCTCTCTCTCTCTCTCTCTCTCTCTCTCTCTCTCTCTCTCTCTCTCTCTCTCTCTCTTTCATTGGTTTGTAGCCTTTTTTGTACTAATTTATTTCTTTTAGTCAACATGCATTTCCACAAGATTTTGAGTTCCAAATTTTCTCCCCATCTCTCCCCTCCCCCACCCCAAGATGGCTTGCATTCTGATTACCCCTTTACTCAGTCTGCCTTCCCTTCTATCAGCCCACCCCCCCCCTTCTATCCCTCTCCCTCTCAATTTCTTGTAGAGCAAGATAGATTTGCATGCCCCATTGCCTGTACATTTTATTTCCCAGTTGCATGTAAAAACAATTTTTAACATTCATTTTTAAAACTTTGAGTTCCAAATTCACCTCCTTCTTCCTTCCCTATCCACCTCAATTGAGAAGGCAAGCAATTCAATATAGGTTATACATGTATGGCTATGCAAAACACTTCCATAATAGTTATGTTATGGACTAACTATATTTTCCCCCATCCTATCCCACCCATTATTTATCCCTCTCCTTTGACCATGTCCATTTTCAAAAGTGTTTGCTTCTGACTCCCCTCTCCCCCAATCCTCCCTTCTATTATCCCCCCACTTTATCCCCTTCCCCCTACTTTCCTGTAGGGTAAGATACCCAATTGAATGTTTATGTTATTCCCTCCTTAAGCCAAATTCTATGAGAGTAAGGTTCACTCATTCCCTTTCACCTCTCCCTTCTTCCCTTCCATTGTAAAAGCTTTTTCTTGTCTCTTTTATGTGAGATAATTTACCCCATTCTATCCCTTTTTCTATATTCATTCTATACCCTTTTTCCTTCTCCCAAAAATATATTCTCTCACCCTTTAATTTTATTTTTTGGATATCATCCCTTTATATTCAACTCACCCTGTACCCTCTGTCTCTGTCTTTGTGTCTCTGTGCTCTCTCTTTCTCTGTCTCTCTCTTTCTATCTCTCTAAGTTTTCCTTTTGGGATCTTTTTCAAGAGTTGATCAGTGGATTTTTTAAATTTCTATTTTACCCTCTGATCCTAGAATATCATGGCAGTTTTCCTTGATAATTTCTTGAGAGATGATGTCTAGGGTCTTTTTATGATCATGGCTTTCAGGTAGTCCAGTAAGTTTTAAATTATCTCTCCTGGATCTATTTTCCAGGTCAGTGGTTTTTCCAGTGAGATATTTCACGTTGTCTTCTATTTTTTTTCATTCTTTTAGTTCTATTTTATACTTTCTTGATTTCTCATAAAGTCAGTAGCTTCCATTTGTTCCATGTGTTCATCCTTCGTTGCCAAAGAAGACCATGCCATCTGAGAAATAATGACATGACTTGCACTTGACTTTGTTTTGAGTGAAGGAGGGCTGTGCAGGTCACCAGCCTCACTTCTCCTCCAGAGTCATGTGAATTCAGTGACCAGATATTCATCAGGATGACTGGAGATGACCCAGGATGAGGCAATTGGGGTTAAGTGACTTTCCCAAGGTCACACAGCTAGTGAGTGTCAAGTGTCTGAGGTGAGATTTGAACTCAGGTCCTCCTGACTCCTGCACTGCTGCTCTATCTACTGCACCACCTAGCTGCCCCTCCATTTGTTCTATTCTAATTTTGAATGAATCATTTTCTTCAGTGAGCTTTTGGATCTCTTTTTCCATTTGCCTTTCCAATTCTGCCTTTTAAGATATTCTTTGCCTCATTGGTTTTTTGGATTTCTTTTGCCATTTGGGTTATTTTTTAAGATGCTTTTGTCTTCAGTATTTTTTAAGGTCTCCTTTAGCAGCTGACTCATTTTTCATGATTGTCTTGCATCACTCTTATTTATCTTCCCAATTTTTCCTCTACTTCTCTTACTTGATATTCAAAATTCTTTCTGAGATCTTCCATGGCCTGTGACCAATTCGTATTTTTCTTAAAGGCTTTAGATGTAGGAGTTTTGACTTTGTTGCCTTCTTCTGGTTGTATGTTTTGATCTTCTTTGTCACCAAAACAAGATTCTATAGTCTGAAGGATTTTTTAATACTATCTGCTCATTTTCCCAGTCAAATACTTGTCTTTCCAACTCTTTGTCAAGATAGGACTCTGCTTCTAGTGGGGTGGGGCAGTGTACTGTCCCAAATTTCGGGGGTTTTGTGCAGCTTTTTTCAGAGAATCTTCTAGTATCCTGTAAATTTTCAGTTTTTCCAATGTGATACACTCAATGGAGAGAGATGGACACCTTAGACTTTCTGTGAGCAGAAGAAATTTCATTTCATATTACAGGGAAGAAATTTCATTCCACATCATACCAGAAGAAAGTTTGATCTATCCTTTGGAGTCTGTCCCATCCCTGCACATAGCTGCAACATGGTTGGCATTCAACCCTTGACTCACTCACAAGCTCTGGGACAACATGAATGGTGTGGGAAAAGAGGTCAGTGGAGACATTGAGACAGACATGTCCAGGGAGATGGCCACCAGGACGATGGTACAATTGTACCTGACAATACAAGTTCAGAGCTAAGTGAGGGCTAATGAGGGATAACAAAGTACCAGAGGAGTATGTATTCCCCACCAATCACCCCATTCTAATTATAGCTCTATTTCTATGGTTTGTGGCAAGACAAAGAATAGTGGAATTGTCAGAAATAAAAAAGAAAGAAAATACAGACACTTGCAAACTAGTAGAACCCTAAATCTGGTTCAAAGGGTATTGTCAGCTCAAGTCTATATTAATTAATAATGTCAAAAGAAATGGCTGGGCATTAAAAAGTTTTGGAAATATGGCTTTAGACCCTTCCTAGTAGTGGCTCCAACCCTTCATGTCAGGTTATGAAATATTTAACTTTCCCAGGTTTGAAGTTGAATCAGATTAGATCCACTCTCTAGCCTTTCCTACTCAATATCTGTGTTCTAAATTCAAATGAGAGTTTTGCCCTATGATAATCTGTAGAGAAATTCGTGTCATAACCTAGGTCATTCTGCTTCTTCAAAAGGAAAGAAGCAAGTAAGGATGAAAGGATGGAAGGAAGAAAAAAAGAAGAGTGAAAGGAGAAAGATGACAGAAAGAGAGAAAGAGTAATAGAATTGGTTCTTTGGAAAGATACATGTAATGGAATGCCTCTGTCACTCACTAGAGATAAGAAAAAAGGAAGAGTTCATTCCATCTGTTTCCGTACCAAAAGTTCCTTTTGCTCTGTGTCAAGGCCAGTATATCTCTGAGTATCCATGGGAGGACTTCCTGAAAGAGGCATAATATATTCAGCCTGTAGGTGACTCCTCCGTACTGATGAGAAGAAAAAAGTAAGGAAGACTACAGAAAGAGAGACATTGGTCTTGGAACTGTGAAAGTGGTCTGTGCTCTCCGGTGTGGCAATCTATATTAAGCTCTATAATCCAGCAAAGGAAAAGACATGCAGGATGAAGATGGATACATCACATTGAATTTTAAAACAAGAACATCAATTGTGACTTCAGGACTTGGAGGTAGGAATTAAAATATTCTCGGTTGTTGTGAGTCAGCAGATTAAGATTATTCTAATTCCAGTAGTTATTGAGAAAAGTGCCCCCCTTTAAAAAAGTGTCACCCATATACTTTTATGGATATGCCAATATTTTTATATATCTATATTTCTCATATAGGCAGCATGGTGTAGAGAGCTGGTCTTGAAGCCAAGAATTGAGTCAATTCTCATTTCTTACATGTCCAAGTTGTATGATAATTAAAAAGGTAACCTCTTAGTATTCCAGGTATCTTATATAAGTTGTGAAGAAAGTTCCCTTTCCTTTGGTACAAGGAGTTTTCTCATCTGGGAGTTCCCTATATCAGTGAAATCGCAGATCCCATTTCTAGATTTACATAATGTGTGTATGTGTGGCATGTGTGTGTGTATGTGTTTAGTAGAAATAGTGTGATGTAGTGGATAAAGGGGCTGGACTTGGAATGAGGAAGACCTGAGGTCCTGTCTCAGAGATTAGATGTACAAATCACTTAACTTTTCTAAGCCTTTATTTCCTCATCTGTAAAATGGTGATAACCATAGCAATTACCTTACAGGATATTGTGAGAATCAATCAGATTTTATCTATGTCTATATTTATATATGTATGTGTACATATGTATACATACATATGCATGTGTGCATATATAGTGATACACACAAATTTCTATATATGTATATGTTGTTTTGCAAAATTTAATGTATTATGTAACTGTGATCTATTTTTCCCCTGGTCAAATTAGTCTAGAGGTGATGTAGTATCCAGACATTGGGGACAGACTTATTTGGAAGAGAGATAGTTGAAAAGAAAAGTACCTTGTTGAACTTATGTCCTTTGAGAAAGACTCCAAAAGACAGATCAATTTTTAAAATTAATAACATAACTATTTATTTTGACATTATCTTCCACCTTTGCTTGACAGTTTATGGTGAGACAGAGCCTAATAACTTCCCAGGCAGGCTGTTCTTTCTTTCTGTCAGTAACCAGTGAGACCACTGAGAGAGATGATCATAGGATCGAAGAGTTAGAGCTGGCAGGTATCTTTGAGGTCACGTGATCACATATTTGTCTGAGAAGCATAGTATTTAGTGAAGGATGCAAAGTACCTGAGAGCAGGGACTATTTTGTTTCTATTCCCTCATTTTACAGTTGAAATTGAAACTCAAGGAGATTAAGTGATTGTCCAAGATCTCATTGTTAGTAAATTACAGAGTCAAAATCTGAACCCACATTTGGTTCCAAAACCAACTCTTGTTGTTCCTCACAGCATTGGTAGCTGTCTCCCTTATCTATACACTCGGATTATATCGATGCTTCCTTTGTAGTTGCCTAATAAGTTTCACTCTACCCAACCTAAAATCAACTTTGAAGGTTATCTTATTATTAAGGGAAAGTGAAGTCTACTTACTAGTGAGAGTAATGTGTGGGAATGATCAGAAATTCATACTGGAGAGTCATTCCCTTCATGCTCAGCTTAGCTTTAAGGATATCCCTATTGATGAGACTCAGGAAAGGAGAAAATGAAATAAAGCTCTACATAGCTAAAGATATAGGATAGCTCCCCCTTCTCTTAATCCCATAATCAGCAGTTTCAGCCTGTGTCATAGATGCAAGGTTAAGAGGAAAGAAATACAACGGGGGAACAGCATATCCTGGAGAGGGGTGTGGAAATGCAGATGAACAGGAGACAAGAGGCAAGCTTGGTCTCTGAAGCTGCCTCTATCTCTGGTCAGCTTCTGGGAAGGTAAGGAGAAGCCCCTAGCCTGTGTTTCTAGGACATGTGTGCTGTTCTCTGACTCTCCTCTTCTTCTGATTGCCCATAGTTGAACCCAGTATTTCTCCTGTATGGCGTCCAATGGCTCTAATGCTGCTGTTCGTGTGCCTCGGGCTGACAGCTGGTCTGGTGACTCTAGGAATATTGTGTAAGTATCAACTGGCCCTCAAGATTTGGCTGGGGGAAAAATATTCCAACTTACAATTCACCTGTTTATCTATCCTTATAACATCCATTTATGCCCCATCATAGGGACCTTACCTCTGTGAAGAACCTCCCACCACATTTAGGCCTTTTTAGAGAAGCAAGATTCCAAACACCAAGAAAATGAAAACAGAGGGTTTTTCAGCCCCAATTTACATGTAGTAATATGATTCCAGAGAACTAGAGGGGAAGGTGTCACTCCGTGTTCTGGTTTAACTTTTCATTGTTGCTGTTTGGTTGTTGTTGTTGTTGTGTGTTTGTCCTTCCTTGCCCAAGAAGACCATGTCATCAGAGAAATGATGACATGACTTGTCCTTGACTTTGTTTTGAGTGAGGAAGGGTTGTGCAGGTCACCAGCCTCACTTCTCCTCCAGAGTCATCTGAATCCAGTGACCAGATATTCATCAGGATGACTAGAGATGACCCAGGATGCACTGGGAGATCTTGGCCTCTTTAGACCAAGGTCTATTTAGGTACTCACTTAGGGAGAGGTAAAGCTCATTCATTGAATAATCCTGTTTAAGAAGTAGCCAGGGCAGAAGTTCGGTTCTCGACCGTAAGAGGTCTGCTTTCTGCCAGTAAGCTCGCCACCGAGGCCCGCAGCCCCGCTCCCGGAGGCCAGGAAACTACCAACCCAGCCAAGGAAAACATGCCTCACCAATACCCAGCATTGACACCAGAGCAAAAGAAAGAACTGTCTGATATAACTCACCGAATTGTTGCTCCGGGCAAGGGAATCTTGGCAGCAGATGAGTCCACTGGTAGCATTGCAAAGCGGCTGCAGTCCATTGGAACTGAGAACACAGAGGAAAATCGGCGCCTCTATAGGCAGTTGCTTCTGACAGCAGATGATCGAGTGAACCCCTGTATTTGGAGGTGTTATCCTTTTCCATGAGACACTCTACCAGAAAGCTGATGATGGTCGTCTCTTCTCCAAAGTCATAAAGGATAAGGGTGGCATTGTGGGCATCAAGGTGGACAAAGGTGTAGTGCCTCTGGCAGGGACCAACGGTGAGACTACCACCCAAGGTCTGGATGGGCTGAGTGAACGCTGTGCCCAGTATAAGAAGGATGGAGCTGACTGCCAAGTGGCGTTGTGTACTGAAGATTGGGGATCATACACCTTCCTCACTTGCCATCATGGAGAATGCCAATGTGCTGGCCCGATATGCTAGCATTTGCCAGCAGAATGGCATTGTCCCCATCGTGGAGCCAGAGATCCTCCCTGATGGAGAACATGATCTGAAGCGTTGTCAGTATGTCACTGAGAAGGTCCTGGCT
>CM053770.1:158469375-158540720 GCA_028658325.1 Potorous gilbertii
ACCTGATGGTAAGCATATCTCTTCGTCCTCAGAAAGGAATGGCGCAATCCTCTGGTCACCAAGAAAATAACCTTCTATGGTCTTAGTTTTTTTCCCTTTTCTCGGCATTTTCCCAGCCAGTTACTTGACTTATGAGAGTGCTCTCCCAATATCCCTCATTTTCAAAGAACACATGCTCTAACTGGAGAAGACAACACATAAAGGATTGTAGTTCAACTATATCACAAATGGAAAAACACAGAACTAATGGTGTAGGGGTGGGACAGAGAGCAAAATCTTAGTAGGTCAGATGATAGTGACAAGGTCTGCAGGACACAGAGGTGGGTAAGACAGTAAAACCTGGAGGATCTTAAGAGGTAGTAGCAAGACAGATAATAATTCCTGGGGATCCTCTCTCACTTTTTTTCCCCACAGGTTTACTCCTTACTCCAGATTTTCTGTCCTATTCCACAGAAACTTCTCTAACGTGGAAGCTGTCTCCACTCCTGAACTTCACACATTGGAAAGATCCTCTACCCCTTTAGTTTCTTCTTCTGATTGGTTGATTTCTCCCAGAACTTCCATTTTAAGTTTCCTGTTATTTGTTTTCTTCCCCCATTAGAATGTAAACTTTTCTAGGATTACAATCAAGAACCAGATACCCAGCAAAACTGAGTATAATCCTTGAGGGGGCTGGTGGTAAGGGGGAATGGACATTCAATGAAATAGAAGATTTTCAAGAATTTTTGGTGAAAAGACTAGAACTGAACAGGAAATTTTACTTTAAAATATAAAACTCAAGAGAAGCATGAAAAAGTAAACAGGAAAGGGAAATCATAAGGGACTTAATAAGTTTAAATATTGGAAAGGTGATACTTATAACTCATAAGAACTTTCTCATTGTTTGGATAGTTAGAAGGAGTATGTATAGACAGAGAGCACAGGTGTGAACTGAATATGATGGGATGATATCTAGAAAAAATAAAATTAAGGGATGAGAAAGAGGAATGCACTGGAAGAGAGAGAAAGAGACTGATAGAATGGGGTAAATTGTCTCACATGAAAGAGGCAAGAAAGAACTTTTACAATGCAAGGGAAGATGGGACAGGTGGTAGGGAGTACTTGAGAATACAGGGAACACTCTCATCAGAATTGGCCCAAAGAGAGAATAACATATTCACTGATTTGGGTATAGAAATCTATCCTACCCTACAGGAAAGTGGTCAGGGAAGGGGATAAGAGAAGGAAGGTGCTAATGGAAGGAAAGGCAGATTGGGGGAGGGAATGATCAGAACCAAAACACGTTTGAGGAGGAACAGGGTGAAAAGGAAGAGAATAGAATAAATGGGGGAAATAGGATGGAGGGAAATACAGTTAGCAATCACAACTGCGAAAAAATTTTTGAAGCAAGTTTCTCTGATAAATGCCTCACTCTCAAATACATAGAGAAATGAGTCAAATTCATAAAAATAAGAGCCATTCCTCAATAGATAAATGATAAAATATATGAAGTTAGTTTTCAGATAAAATAAAGCTATTTATATAATAGCCTTGTGAAAAAAATGTCCTAAATCTCTATTGATTGGAGAAATACAAATTAAAACAGTTCTGAGGTAATACTTCACACCTATATAGGACAGAAAAGGAAAATAGCAAATGTTGGAGGAGATGTGGGAAAATTTAGACACTGATGCACCGTTGGTGGAATTGTGAATTGATTCAACCATTACTAGAGCAATTTGGATCTATGCTCAAAGACTATAAAATCATGGATATCCTTTGATCTAGCTATGCCACTGCTGGATTTGTATCTCAAAAAAGATTTTAAAAAGGAAAAGAATCTATATGTAAAAAAATATTTATAGCAGCTCTTTTTAGGATGACAAAGAATTGGAAATTGAGGGAATGCCCATCAATTGGGAAAAAGCTGAAAAAGTTGTGGTACACAATGGTGATGGAATACTATTGTATCTAAGAAACTGTGAGCTAGATGCTCTCAGAAAAATCTGGAAAGACTTACATGAACTAATACAAAGTGAAATGGGTAGAACCAGGACAACATTGTTCATGGTAGCAGCAATATTGTGTGATCAACCAAGAATGACTTTAGCTATTCTTAGCAATACATTGATCCAAGACTACTCTAAAGGACTAACAATGAAAAACTGAAGGAGTCTACATACAGATCAAAGTATAATTTTTAACTAACTTTGTTTTTCCTGGTTTTGATTTTGGTCTATATTTTTCTTTACAACATGACTAATATGAAAATGGGTTTTGTATGATTGCTCATGCAAAACATATCAAATTGTTGACTTTCTCAATGCAGGGTAGATCAGGAGAGTGCGTTAGAATCTGGAACTCAACTGTAAAAATAGATGCTTAAAATTGCTTTTATATGTAATTGGGGGAAAAATGTTAAATAAACATTGTAAATCTAAAAAAAAAAGTTCCTTCCAGGTGTGTGGGACTAAGATCACTACTCAGAATCAAAACAAAAACTTAGATACCTTGGAAACAGAAAGAAGTTTATTGCTTTCTCATGAGAAAGGGTACCTCAAGCTTGTGGCACTTATAGCAAAGGTCAGGGAGTACAAGGTGGTTACAGAAAGCAAGGTACATTACTCTAACACGAGTTCTCCCTTTCCCTTATCCCATTGGCTAGGCTTTGGGGGTACAATTTGTTTGTGGAAATCTTTCCCCAGCAACATAGAACACACAAACTTGGTGGGAAGTTTTGCAAGAGTAAGCAGTTTAGATTTGGGGAGAGGGGTAGGGCCTATGCTATTCTTTCTGTTATGTGCCTAAAAACAAGGTCAGGATGAAGTGGGGTTGGACATAGTACAGAATATGTTACAAAGCGTGTTTCTCTACAAGGTCAGCTAGCTGCAGATGTAGTATTTCAAGGGAATGTGTTTCAAAAGTACAAGAAACAATTAACTCTTTGAAGAGGCTTCATTTCTGAGAGATCATCTCTCACACGGACCAGTACTATTTTACTTCTGCTTGTATTTGTGTTCCTGGCACTTAGAACATTGTATTTATCCTGTTACTAAAATAAAGTGCTCTGGCTTGATGGAGTAGGATGGCTATTGATATTCTTGTTTTTGAGAATGAATGAAGACCATGGGCTGAAAAAATGATGAGCTAAAGTCATAGGATTAAAAGTGAACACCAGATTTTTTAAAACATCATTCAATGCCATTTAATAAAATAAAAATAAAGAAAAAAAGAAATGTCACGTCTAGTTCTTGGTACCACATTTTAGAAAAGATGGAACAATTCCAAAATTGGGTAACCTGGAGGAAATCATGCTATCTAAGGATTGTTTGAAGGATCCTGGTATGTTTACCCTGGCAAACAGAAAACTTTAGAGGCAACATGCTTAGAGTTTTGAAGTGTTTAAGGGTTTGCCATGTTAAAGTAGGATTAGATTTATTATTCTTGGTCCCAGAGCACAGAATTAGGACCCATGGATGAAAGTTAAGGGGGGGAAAATTTCAGTTCAATAAAAGAAGCAAATAGTCTGGAAAGCAAGTGAGCTCCCTGTGACTGGTCACCCTTGAGCAAAAGCCCAACAGGATCACTTGTTGAGCACGTTGTTTTAGAAGGAATTAGTGCTTTGGTGTGGGTTTAATTAGATGACTTCTGAAGTCCCTTTCAACTTTTAGACTCTAGAACTCACAAGAGGCGATGAGTTTTGCTTTTGTTCTTCTGAGAATTGTGAAGAGTGGGAGAATGTATGTCAGATTATAAAGAACTGAGAAGCAAGTGGATGGGGTTAGAGCTCACAGTAGCTTCAAACTTTTGCTCATTGTCCAGCCTTAAGGTCCAATGATAGAAGGTATTCTGACTTATTTAACACAGTGTCAGGCTAATAAAGCTTAAATATCTTTGGGATACCTTGTACATCCTGATTTTTCAGGGAATCAGTTACCTTTCTTCTACATAAATTCACGTTCCTTTGGCCAGTATTTAAATCCCCAGAATCATGCTTTTCAAAGTATTTGTTATCTTTTGGATGATTTGTTTCATTAAAGTCACTTGATGGTTTTAAAGTCCATCAATTTTAGGCTAACTGGATACAAAGAAAACACGCTTCTTCAGCAGACATCAAATACTTAGACAACTTCAGAGTAGCTGTAGTATTTTAAATTTAAAGTATTTAAAACCCTGTTAAAAATTAAAAAAAAATTTAAAACCCTTTCATCCCCTATACACAGTATTCTGGTAACATGCTGGTATGTCTAGCAGCTGTAATGGATGCTGTTGGTGATTATAACATTACCTTTGTCATGTTTCTCTTTCATTTCCTCTTCTGGTCTTATTCCCTACTCTGTCCCCCACCCACTGTTTTTCCCTTATATAATGGAACACACTGTCTCTTCATGTGGTATTAGGGAAAACAGTACCCTAACTTTTTTTTAAAGCTTTACACTCATATCTTCAGAAGTGGTTTAAATGCTTCCTGCTTGAAGACTAAGACAAATGTAAACATGGAGTATAAATTTCCGGAGTTTGACTGTTAAGATCAATAGGAAAGTATACCCATCTTTGATGAAACCCCCAGGGATAATACAGAAAAACCACCGCATTCATACTTTGTTTAAGTTCAATAGTGAGACTCAAAATGTGTTCCTATATTATAAAAGAGACTACTTAGAAAGAAATTTAATCATTAAAATATAATTAACTTTTTAAAAGCTTTTAGAAAGGGACATTTCATTAAAAATTATGTATATAACCAACAATATTTTCTCCCACCCCAAATATTTAAGAAGGGATATGCTCTCCCTTATACAACTTTCACTTCTAAGGGAGTTAACTCAACACTTAGTTACCTTCCTATATAGCACTGATCCCATCAAGTTCACTTTTATATGTTGCATGATTTTCAGGTAAAACCTGATCTCAGTTTTCATTGGCCTGGGTCTAGAAGATCACTCTCTGATTAATGATGGATTGGCTTCAACATAATGTTGCTATGCCCGCATGATGACCATTTGAACTCACTACAGTACGAGACTCTACCCAGCATGGAAAAGAACAAAAGAAAAGATTGAGGACAGAGATTGGGACCACATGGCTTCAGACAGGGAAAAGCCCTAAGGTTTTCTCATTTACCACATGGTATCTCACCAGACACCTTCCGCAAAGGATTCCTCAAGATGTCTCCAAAATAACCATGGCTGGTGCTTAGCAGGCTTTTTTTGAAGACATTTAAAACCAATTAGAGAGTCTTCTTTCACCAAGTGGTTTACTAACTAGAACCAGTTACATCCATGCATGCTATGACTCTCTAAGTCACTTGCTTTACATTTCAAAATGATTCTTCTGGAAACAAAGCTCTTGAGTGTTGTTTTTTAAAAATTAAATTATTTTATTTGTTTTCAGTGTTCAACAATCACTTCCATACATTTAGATATTTTCCTCTCCCTTCTCCTCATTTCCTCCTTCCTCCTCATTCCCTCCCTGAGAGGGCATGCAATCTTATGTAGGTTCTACACATGCATTTCTATTAAATACATGGTGCATAGAGGAATAAAAATGAATGTGAGAAACCATAAAACAAAACAAAGCATAATACAAAAGAAAATGGTCTGCTTCTATCTGCAATCCAATTCCATAGTTCTCTTTCTGGATGTGGAAGGCATTTTGCCTCGAGACCATTGGAAATTTTTTAAGTCCTTGCATTGAAATGAAGTAGTAAGTCTACCAGAAAAATTCCTTGCACAATGTGGTTGTTCCTGTATACAAAGTTGTCTTAGTTCTGCTCCTTTAACCCAGCATCAGTTCATATAAGTCTTTCCAGGCCTTTCTTGCTGTTCATCGTTTCTCCTAGCACAACAGGATTCCATTATATTCATGTACAACAACTTATTCAGCCATTTCCTAATTGATGGGCATCCCCTTGATTTCCAGTTTTTGGCCACCACAAAGAGAGCTGCTATAAATATTTTTGTACATATGGGACCCTTTCCCATTTTAATGATCTCTTTAGAATAGAGTACCAGAAGTGATATTACTGGGTCAAAGGGTATGCACATTCTTGTAGTCCTTTGGGCATAGTTCCAAATTGCTCTCCAGAATGTTTGGATCAGCTCACAGCTCCACCAACAATGAATTAGTGTTCCAATTCACCTACATCTTCTCCAACATTTACTATCTTCCTCTTCTATCACATTAGTCAATCTGATAGGTGCAATGTAGTGTCTCAGAGTTGTTTTGATTTACATCTCTCTAATCAATAGTGATTTAGAGCATTATTTCATATGGCTATAGATATCTTTAGTTTCTTCCTCTGAAAACTACCTGTTCATATCCTTTGACCATTTATTAATTGGGGAATGACTTGTATTCTTGGACATTTGACTCAGTTCTCTATATAGTATAGAAAAGAGGCCTTTATCACAGACATTAGCTGTGAAAATTCTTTCCCAGTTTTTTGCTTCCCTCCTAATCTTGGTTGCATTGGGTTCTTCTGTGCAAAAACTTTTCAATTTAATGTAATCAAAATTATCCATTTTGCACTTAATAATGTTCTCTATGTTGTTTGGTCATAAATTTCTCCATTCCCCATAAATCTGAAAAATACATTATTCCTTGCTCCCCTAATTTGTTTATAGTATCAATCTTTATACCTAGATCATGTATCATTCTTGTGTATGGTGTCAGACATGAGTCTATGCCCAGTTTCTGCCACACTGTTATCCAGTTCTCTCAGTAATTTTTGTCAAACAATGAGTTCTTATCCCAGAAGCTGAGGTCCTTGGGTTTATCAAACAGTAGATTGCTACATTCATTGACTACTCTGTCTTGAGTACCTAACTATTCCACTGGTCTACCCCTCTATTTTTTAGCCAGTACCAAGTGGTTTTGATAATTGCTGCTTTATAATACAATTTGAGATCTGGTAGGGCTAGGCTACCTTCCCTACCATTTCTTTTCATTTGTTCCCTTGTTTTTCTGAATCTTTTGTTCTTCCAGATGAATTTTGATATTATTTTTTCCAGCACTAGAAAGTAATTATCTGGTAAGTTTGATTGGTATGGCACTGAATAAGTACATTAATTTAGGTAGAATGGTCATTTTTATTACATTAGTTCAGCCTACCTATGAGCAACTGATGTTTTTCCATTTACTTAGATATGATTTTATTTCTGTGAAAAGTGTTTTGTAATTGTGTTCATATAGTCCGTGGGTTTGTTTTGGCAGGTAGACTGCCAGATATTTTATAGTGTCTACCATAGCTTTAAATAGGATTTCTCTTTCTATCTGTTGCTGTTGGACTTTGTTAGTAATATATAGAAATGCAGATGATTTATCTGGGTTTATTTTGTAACCTGCAAATTTGTTGAAGTTGTTTATTATTTCAAGTAGTTTTTTACTTGATTCTCTGGAATTCTCTAAGGATATCATCACATCATCTGCAAAGAGTAATAACTTACTTTTTTCTTTGTTCTAATTCCTTCAATTTTTTTCTTCTCTTATTGCTACAGTTAGCATTTCTACTAACATATTTGATAATAGTGGTGATAAAGGACATCTTTGTTTCACCCCTGATTTTATTGGAAATGCATTTACCTTATCCCCATTGCATACAATGTTTGTTGATGATTTTAGGCAGATACTGATTCATTCCTGTGCTTTTCAGTGTTTTCAATAGGAAACACTGGTTTTTGTCAAAAGCTTTTTCTGCATCTCTTGAGATAATCATGTGGTTTCTGTCAGTTTTGTTGTTGATATGATCAATAACACTAATAGTTTTCCTAATGTTGAACCAGCCCTGCACTGCTGGTAGAAATACTACCTGAGAATAATGTATTATTCTAGTGATAAGTTGCTGTAGTCTTTTTGCTAACATCTCATTTAAAATTTTTGTATCTATATTCATTAGAGAAATTGGTCTATAATTTTCTTTCTCTGTTTTGGCTCTTCCTGGTTTAGGCATCAGAACCATATTTGTATCATAAAAAAAAGAGCTTCAGCAATTTTCCCAAATAATTTATAAAGTATTTTAATTAACTGTTCTTTAAATGTTTGATAGAATTCACTTGTAAATTCATTTGTCTGGCCCTGGAGATTTTTTCCCAAGGAGTTCATTGATGGCTTGTTCAATTTCTTTTTCTGAGATGAGGTTATTTAAGTATTCAACTTCCTCTTCTGTTAATCTGGGCAACTTATGTTTTTTTAAAATAATCATTCATCTCATTTAGATGGTCGAAGTTGTGGGCATACAGTTGGGGAAAGTAATTTTTAATTATTGTTTTAATTTCCTCCTCATTGGAGGTTAGTTCACTCTTTTCATTTTTGATATTGATAATTTGGTTTTCTTCTTTCTTTTTTTAATCAAATTGACCAAAGGTTTATCAATTTTGCTGTTTTTTTTCATAAAACTAACTTAGTTTTATTTATTAGTTTAATAGTTTTCTTAATTTCAAATATATAATTCAAAGATATAAAACTTACCCTAAGAACTGCTTTTGCAGTTTCCCATAAGATTTAGTAGGTTGTCTCATTATTGTCATTTTCTTGAATGAAGTTGTTGATTGTTTCTATGATTTGTTGTTTAACCCACTCATTCTTTAGGATTAGATTGTTCAGTTTCCAATTAATTTTTGCTTTATATTTCCATGGCCTTTGATTACATATAATTTTTATTGCATTATGATCTGAGAAGGATGCATTGACTATCTCTGCCTTTCTGCACTGGATAGTGAGGGTTTTATGACCTAGTACATGGTGAATTTTTATATATGTGCCATGTACCGCTGAGAAAAAGTTATATTCTTTTCTATCCCCTTTCAATTTTCTCCAGAGATCTATCATACCTACTTTATCCAGAGTTTTATTCACCTTCTTAACTTCTTTCTTGTTTGTTTTGCGGTTAGATTTATTAAGTTCAGAGAGGGGGAGGTTGAAGTCCCCAACTAGTAAAGTTTTGCTATATATTTCTTCCTGTAACTCCCTTAACTTGTCCTCTAAGAATTTGGATGCTATACTACTTGGAGTACATATGTTTAGTAATGAAATTGCTTTGTTGTCTATGATGCCTTTAGCAGGATATAGTTTCCTTCCTTATCTTTTTTGATTAGATCTATTTCTGCTTTTACTTTGTCTGAGACTGAGATTGCTACCCCTGCTTTTTAAACATCAGCTGAAGCACAATATATTCTGCTCCAACTTTCCATCTTTACCCTGTGTGTATGCCCACATTTCAAATATGTTTCTTGTAAACAACTTATCATTGGATTATGGTTTTTAATCCATTCTGCCTTCCGTCTCCATTTTGTGGAAGAGTTCATTCCATTCACATTCACAGTTATGATTACTATCTGTGTCTTTCCCTTCATCCCCTTCCCCTGTTTATATTTTTAATTGTCCCTTTTCCCTTCCCCTCCACAATAGAGTTTTAATTTTTGACCACAGCCTCCCTCAGTATTCCCCCCTTTCTTTCAACCTCCCTCCCTTTTAATTCCCTTTTCTCCTATTTCTTCTTCCCTCCCTTTTAGTCTCCCCTTCCTTTTCTTCCCCCTTCCCCTCCTATTGCCTATGGAGCTAGTTGTATTTCTATACTTAACTGAGTTTATTGTTCCCTCCTTGAACCCAATCAGATGAGAATGACTCAAACAATTCTCATCTCCCTCCCCTCTTTCCCCCTATTGTAATATATTTTTGTGTCCCTTCCTGTGATCCAATTTATCTTTTTTCTGACTCCTCTTATTCACGTCTCCCATTACAATCCCTTCACACTTAGATCACGTTTTTATCATGACATCATTTGCTTTATACCACTCTCTCTACATATATCCCTTTTATATATCATAATAAGTACACAATTCTCAAGATTAACAAGTATCATCTTCCCTTATAGGTTTGGAAACAGTTTGTCCATATTACCTATTTCCCTCCATTTGCCTTTTTATGTCTCTCTTGAGACCTGCATTTGAAGACTGAATTTTCTATTAAGCTCTAGCCTTTTCATCAGAAAGTCTGGAAATCCCTTATTTCATTGAATTTCCATCTCCTTGCCTGAAATATTATGCTTAACTTTACTAGGTAATTGATCTTTGGGTGTAGTCCCAGCTCCTTTGCCTTATGGAATATCGTATTCCAATCCCTCTGATCTTTTAATGTAGAAGTTGCAAGGTCCTATGTGATCCTGACTGTAGGTCCTTGGTATTTGAATGATGTTTCTGGCTGCCTGCAGTATTTTCTCCTTCACTTGATAGTTCTGGAATTTTGCAACGATATTCCTTGGTGATTTTAGTTTGGAATCCCTTGCAGGAGATGAACAATTAACTCTTTCAATGACTACTTTGCCCTTTGGATCTAGGACTTCTGGGAAATTTTCCTTGAGGATTTCTTGGAAGCTATTGTCTAGGCTGTTTTTTTCATCATTACTTTCTGGTAGATCAATAATCCTTAGATTTTCTCTTCTGGATGTATTTTCCAGGTTGGTTATTTTTCCAATTAGATATTTTACATTTTCTTCTATCTTTTCATTGCTTAAATTCTGTTTGACTGATTCTTGATGTCTCATAGAGTCTTTAATTTCTACTTGCCTGATTCTACTATTTATCAAATTGTTTTCTTCAGTTAATTTTTGCATCTCCTTTTTCATCTCTCCAATTGTTCCTTTTAAGGAGTTATTTTTTCCAGTTAGGTTGTTGTGCTTCCTTTTCCATTTGTCCAATATTCCTTTTAAATTCTTCTGTGATTTCTTTTTTCATATTTTAAAAAAAACAGTCAGTTTTTCTTCTATTTCTCTAATTTGGCTTTTAGAATCCTTCCTCAGTTCTTCCAAGATTGCTCTTTGTGCTTCATATCAGTTCATATTTCCATCTGAAGTTTCAGATGGGAGTACAGTTTCAATGCTGACCTCTTTGATGTGGCAGAGGCAGCAGCAGCCAGTGTTCATTGTTCCATTGTTAGAGAGTTCAGCTTAAATCCACTCCCCCTCCTTGGGAATTGAGCAGCCAATATGAACTTCAACCCTGAGTGATGGCCCTGCCCTTGCCTGAAGTCCCTGGGGGAACTGAGAAGCTCATCTGAACCTCAGCCCTTACTGGTAGCCCTGCTCCCCCCCTAAAGCCCTTGGAGGAACTGAGAAGCTGATATGAATCTCAATCATGAGCCTGGCCAGGGAGTAAACTTCTCTCCTTTGATTGTGCCATCTGGGAGGAACTGAGATCTTACAGGTCCCCAGAGTATACCCTATTCTTGACAAAGGACAAAAAATCAGATAACTGGTTATGAAAATGCCCAAAAAAGGGAAAAAATAAGACTATAGAAAGTTACTTTCTTGGCGAACAGGTATTTTCTCTTGTTCTTTCTGATGAGGAAAGAGAATATTTACCATCAGGGGAAGATGTAAAAGTCAAGGCTTCTGCATTCAAAATCTCCAAAATAAATCTGCAATAGTCTCAGACCATTTTGAAAATCAAGTAAGAGAAGTGGAGGGAAATTGGGAAGAGAAATGAGAGCAATGCAAGAAAATCATGAAAAGTGAGTCAACAGCTTGCTAAAGGAAACCCCCAAAAATGCTGAAGAAAATAACACCTTTTAAAATAGCCTAACTCAATTGACAAAAGAGGTTCAAAAAGCCAATGAGAAGAATGCTTTAAAAATCAGAATTAGCTAAATGGAAAAGGAGTTTCAAAAGCTCACTGAAGAAAATAATGACTTTATGAGAAACCAAGAAAGGACAAAACAAAACCAAACGAATGAAAAAAATGGAAGATAATGTGAAATATCTCATTGGAAAAATAAGTGACCTGAAAAATAGGTCCAAGAGAGACAATTTAAAAATTATGGGACCATCTCAAAGTCCTCATAAAAAAATAAGAGTTTAGACATCATCTTTCATGGAATTATCAAGGAAAACTGCCCTGATATTCTAAAACCAGGGGGAAAAATATTGAAAGAATCCACAGATCACCTCCAGAACTAGATGCAAAAAGAGAAACTCCTGGGAATATTGTAGCCAAATTCCAGAGTCCCCAGGTCAAGAAGAAAATATTGCAAACAGCTAGAAAGAATTAATTTGAGCATTATGGAAATCCAATCAGGATAACACAAGATCTAGCAGCTTCTACATTAAGGGATCAAAGGGCTTGGAATATGATATTCCAGAGGTCAAAGGAACTAGGATTAAAACCAAGAATCACTTACCCAGCAAAACTGAGTATAATTCTTCAGGGGAAAAAATGGTCATTCAGTCAAATAGAGGACTTTCAAGCATTCTTGATGAAAAGACCAGAAATGAAAAGAAAATTTGACTTTCAAATACAAGAATCAAGAGAAGCATGAAAAGGTAAACAGCAAAGAGAAATCATAAACTTACTAAAGTTACATTCCTAAATGGAAAGATAATATTTGTAACTCTTGAAACTTTTCTCAGTATTTGGATAGTTGGAGGGGTTATACACACACACACTCAGAGACATATTTTATATATATATATGGAGAGAGGGGGGAGAGAGAAAGAGAGAGAGAGAGAAAGAGAGAGAGAGAAAGAGAGCACAGGGTTAGGGTTAGTTGATTAGGAAGGGATCATATCTAAAAAATTAAAATTAAGGTGTAAGATAGGGATATATTGGGAGGAGAAAGGGAGAGATGGAATGGGTCAAGTTATCTCTCATAAAAGAGGCAAGAAAAAGTTTTTCCAATGGAAAGGAAAAGGGGGGAGGTGAAAGGGAAAAAGTGAAGCTTACTCTCATCACATTTGGCTCAAGGAAGGAATAACAGGCACACTCGATTTGGCATGGAAATCTATCTTACACCACAGGAAAGTAGGTGAGAAAGGGATAAGCAGGGTTTGGGGTAGGATGGAAGGCAGGGCAAATGGGAGGAGAGAGCAATTAGAAGTAAACACTCTTGGGGAGGGACAAGGTCAAAGAGAGAATAAAAGAAACGAGGGGCAGGATAGGATGGAGGGAAATATAGTTAGTCTCACACAACACGACTATTATGGAAGTCTTCAAAACTACACATAAATAGCCTATATTGAATTGTCTGCCTTCTCAGTGGGGATGGGTGGGGAGGGAAGAAGGAAGAGAAGTTGGAACTCAAAGTTTTAGGGAAAAAATGTTGAGAATTGTTTTTGTGTACAATTGGGAAATAAGAAATACAGGTAATGAGGTATAGAAATTTATCATGCCCCACAGGACAAGAGAGAAGATGGGGATAAGGGAAGAGAGGCATGTTAGAAGGGAGGGTACATTGATGGAAGGGGCAATCAGAACATAAGATGTTTTGGGGTGCAGGTAGAGGAGAGATGAGGAGAAAATTCAGAACTCCAACTTTAGTGGAAATGAATGTTGAAAACTTTTTTTAGAAGTCCAAAAAAAAAAGATAAAGTAGATCACTGCATCTGGGGCATAGGGGGCTTTGGCCCATAGTTCTTGTGCATAATACTTGAGACTTTGTGAGTTGTGGCCTATGGTTCTTTCAGTTAGAAGCTCAATTGTTGTAGCTTACTTGGTGCTGAACTGGTTGGTGTTGGAAAGCAGAGACCAGGTGAAGTCTTTTTGTGTTTCCCTGGAATTACCCTGGAGCTTACTGCATTAAGTGTAGGGGAGGGGAGGTCTGGCCACAGGAGGTCTCCTCTAATGAACTAGAGCATAAGAAAGCTCAGCAGTTGGTGATCTCATCTGCACTAGTGTTTTACCAATTCCCCTGAGGTGCTTAGGCATGGCTGGGGTCCTGGTGTTGGCAGTTGCTGGCTTCACCCGCTGGGGTTCAGGATCTTCTCCCAGTTTGCTGAGGTGGGGCTATCTGGGACAGCTCCAGTCCTGCATTGATACCTTTCAGTCACAGCAAGAGGGATCCTCCATAGCAATTTTTCTAGCCTGATGGGCTAAGAGACTATTTAACCCTTCTGCTGCTCCCACTGTTCCAAGATTTTTCCTGGGGAGATGTTTTCTGGGCTCTTCAAGGTCAACAAAAGGAGGGAGATAGCAATTACTGACCACTCTGCCATCTTGACTCCCAGAAAAGTAGAGAAGTTATATCAGACAAGCAAGTTCATAGATCTTGCTCATGTACCAGGCCTCCATTATAATCTCCCTTTGTATGCGAAAGTCTTTTTTTAAAATTTAATATTTTGTTTTTCCCTAATTACTTGTAAAAACAAATTTTATTTTTTACTTAAAAAAATGTGAGTTCCAAATTCTCTCTCTCCCTCTCTCCTCTCTCCGCCTACATTGAGAAGGCAAGCAATTTCATATAGATTATACATGTGCAGTCATGTAAACATGCTTCCATATTAGTTGTGCTGTGAAAGAAAACAGAGACAAAAAAGATTTTAAAAATTATGCTTTGATCTGCATTTATGCTGCATCAGTTCTTTCTCTGAAGATGGATAACATTTTTTGTCATAAATCTTTCAGAATTATCTTGGATTACTGCATTGTTAAGAACAGCTAAGTCATTCACTGTTGATTATTATACAATATTGCTGTCAAAGTGCACAATGTTCTCCTGGTTCTTCTCCTTTCAATTTGTATTAGCTCATGTATGTCTTTCTAGGTATTCCTGAAATCATCCTACTTATTGTTTCATTTCTTAATAGAATAATAGCATTCCATCACAATCATAAGCCATAACTTGTTTAATCATTCCACAGTTGATAGGTATCCTCTCAATTTCTAATTCTTTGCCATGACCAAAGAAGTTGCTTAAAAAAAATTTTACACATATAGGTTCATTCCTTTCAAAAAAAATGTCTTTGGGGTAGAGATCTAGTAGTGATATTGCTGAGTGAAAGGCTATGCACATTTTTATGGCCCTTTGGGTATGGTTCCAAATTACTCTCCAGAGTGATTGAATCAGTTTGCAACTCCACCAAGAGTGCATTATTGTCTCAATTTTCTCACATCTCCTCCCACATTTGTCACTTTCCTTTTCTGTCATGTTAGCCAATTTGATAGGTATGAGGTGGTACCTCAGAGTAGTTTTACTTTGCATTTCTCTAACAAAAGTGATTTAGAGCATTTTTTTCATGACTATACTTAGCATTCATTACTTCATTTGAAAACTGTCTATTCATATCCTTTGATCATTTGTCAATTTGGGAATGACTCTTTCTTTAAAAATAAATTTGATTCAATAGTAGGAGCTAAGATGGTGGAGTAGAAAGAAGGACCTAGTCTAGCTCTCCCCCTATTGCCCATAAAATATCTGTGGAAAATGACTCTAAACAAATTCTAGAGCAGCATAAACTATACAGCAACAGAGTGAAAAAGATTTCCAGCCAAAGACTGGAAGGCCAACATTAAAGGTCTATCGTATAAGTCTCAGAGTAGAACAAAGTAATTCATGAGACTTTCTTGATATTAGGGTGGTAGAGGGAATATACACACACACATATGTAGGTGTGTATGGGTATGTATATATGTTTATATTATATAGTTGTAGGTATGTATATGTACATGTGTGCATGTGTGTATAAATATATCTATATATGTGTGTATGTACACATATGTGTACATACACACAAGGTGAGCTGAATATGAAGGGAGAATACTTAAAAAAATAAAATTTACTGTGGAATGGAATGTACTAGGAGTAAGATAAAGGGAGAGGTAGAATGTAATAAATCATGTTACATAAAAGAGGGAAGAAAAAGCTTTTACAATGGAGGGAAAGTAGGGAAAGATGAAAAGAAATGTGAGCCTTACCCTCATGGGATTTGGTTTAAGGAGGGAATAACACACACTCAATTGGATATGGACATCTATTTTACTTTTCAGGAAGGTAAGGAGGAAGGGGATAGGAGAGGGAAGATAATAGAAGGAACAGCAAACTGGAGAAAGGAAAAATCATTAGCAAACCCTATTGGGGAGGACAGGTCAAGGGGGAGAATGGAATAAATGAAGGCAGGACAGGACAGAGGGAAATGTGGTTAGTCTTCTTCAACATAACTACTATGGAAGTGGTTTGCATTGTTACAGATATATGACCTATATTGAATTGTTTTCTCAATAAGGGTGGGTTGGGAGGGAGGGAAAGAATATGGAACTCAAAGCTTTAAGAATGAATGTTAAAAGTTTTTTTAGCATGCAACTGGAAATTAAGCTATACAGGCAATGGAGTATAGAAATCTATTTAGCCCTACAGGAAAATAGATGGAAAAAGGGTGGGTAATAGAAAGGAAGCCAGATTGGAGGAAAGGGTGAATGGGGGTGCATGTTGCCCTGAGGTTGGGGGTGGGGAGAGATAGGGAAAAAAACTTTGAATTCAAATTCTTATGGAAGTGAATGTTAAGAACTGAAAATAAATGAATTATATATTAAAAAAATAAATTTGATTCATTTCTCTATATATTTGAGAGATGAGTCCTTTATCAGAGAAACTTGCTGTAAATTTTTTTCACAGTTGTAATTACTGTGTATTTCCCTCCATCATATTTTTTCCCTCTCTCCTTTCACCCTGACCATTCTCAAAAGTATTTTGCTTTTGACTACCATCTCCCCCAGCATGCCCTCCCTTCTATCAACCATCCCCTTCTTTTATCTCCTTGCCATCCTACTTTCCTGTAGAGTAAGATATTACTATACCCAACAGAGTGGGTATGTTATTCTCTATTTTGGCCAGTTCTAATGAGAATAAGGCTCATATGCTGCCTCCAACTTTCCCCATCTTCCCTTCCACTGTAAATATAATTTCATGCATCTTTTATATGACAATTTTAACTCTCCTTTTTTCCTTCTTCCAGTGCATTCCTCTTTATCATTCCTTAATTTCATTTTTTAAATATCCCATCAATTCATACCTGTACATCTGTCTATCCATACCCCTTCTAACTACCCTAATAATGAGGAAGTTCTTAAGAGTTACAATTATTTTCTCCTTGACTTGGGAGCTCTGGAATTTGGCTATAATATTCATGGCAGTTTTCATTTTAGGATCTCTATCAGGAGATGGATTTTTTCAATTTCTATTTTGTTCCCTAGTTCTAGAATATCAGGGCAGTTTTTCTTGATAATTTCTTGAATGATGATGTCTAGGTTCTTTTTTTTTTCTTGGATCAGGTAGTCCAATAATTCTTAAATTATCTCTACTTAGTCTATTTTCCAGGTCAGTTGTTTTTTCAATGAGATATTTCACATTTTCTTTAATTTTCATTCTTTTGGTTTTGTTTTATTGTTTTTTGATGTCTCATTGCTTTTCTCATCCTCAATATCTCTATTTCTTCTTTAATCGAAGCATTTTTCTGTATCCTGATTTTGCTTCATATATTAAAAATTACCTTGTTCATGAAGGCTTATGCCACATATTTGTAATTTCTGTTGAGAAAAAAAAGCAAGATGTGGGAGTGAGGGGGAATGGGAGAAGATAGGGGTGATCTGGAAGTATACAAAATTTTAAAAGAGCATAGAGCCAATCTTTACCCAAATATTAGGAATTCTCTTACTGGGGATTCTGAACTATTGTAATTAAATTGAATACTTTCCTGTCTCCATAAAATAGCACTACAAGTGTTGAATCTAAGACCATTTATTGTTCTAAACTAACATCTAAGCTAATGAATTTGATGAGGCATATGGAGTGTTTATGGAGTACCAGCACCTCTGGTGTAAGGACTTGCTGATCATTTTTCAGGGTTACTCATCCATCTTTGGTGCTCACCAAGCACCCAGCTCTCACTCTGACTTCAAGAAGTTGTAGCAGCCACTACACCCTAGTAAAATCATCTCAGTAGATGGAGTAAACTATATTGAGAGAAATCAACGGACTTCAAACCCATTGAGAGTTAGAGGTATGTCTGCTTCAAGCATGTGAATATTTCCCCTAGTGGAATGGGTGAATGAGAACAATTTTTCCAACAGCCATGGAAACAGCTGAAGCAAGTGCTATGGAATGCTTAGAGCTTGGTCAAACATCAAAGAGGCCAAGGTTATCTACTAGATCTCGAATCATCACCAGTTGTCTTGACTTCACCACGGACTTTGATAACTCAGGAAGTTATCCTGTCAACTTTGTGCAACTCTGCCTCACTTAAATCCAATTCATGAACAAGTTAAGCAATCACCCTATGATGTCACTTGTCCTTGTCAAATATGAAGGATGAATAACAACAATATAATTGTGTAGGGCCAATTAACTCTTCTGAGGGGAAGAAGGAAGGAGAAGAGGTAATCAAAGGTAAGATTATATCCCAAACCTCTCCATCTGAAATAGATATGGGAACCTGTAAAGGACCCAATTCCGTCCTTTTTCAAAAGGGAATAGAGAATAGAAAGGAATTGCGTAACAGCTAGATAACTCTAAATTCCACAGTGAAATTCATCATTATTTTAAAAAAGTTTGTTATCTATTTATTTTAAACATTCTTTTCTTTTGAAATTTTTAGTTTTAAATTCTCTCCTTTCCTCTCACCCCCTCCCATGCCCACTGAGAAGGTAATATGATAACAATTATACATGTGAAATCATTCAAAACATATTTCCATATTAGCATATTTACCCCCCAAAAGCAGGAAAAATAAAGAAAGTGAGAAAATTATATTTCAAGTAGCACTCAGTGTTCATCAGTTCTCTTTCCGGAGAAGGAAAGCATTTTTTCATCATGAGTTCTTTAGAATTGTCTTGGATCATTTTATTAATTAGAGTAGCCAAGTGTTTCATAATTGATCATCATTGCAACAGTGTTGTTACTGTCCATAACCACCTCTTGGTTCTTCCCATTTCACTTTTCATTAGTTCATATAGGATTTGCCATGTTTTTCTGAAACCATTTGTGATTTCTTATGGAACGACAGTGTCCATCACAACCATATGCCAGGACTTGTTCAGCCATCCCCCAATTGATGAGCATCCTCTCAATTTCTAACTCTTTGCCATCAAACAAAAAAAAGTTACCATAAATATTTTTGTACATATAGGTCCTTTTCCTTTTTCTTTGCTCTTTTTGGGATACAGACCAAGTAGTGGTATTGCTGGGTTAAAGGGTATGCAGTTTTATAGCCCTTTGGGTGTAGTTCCAAATTGTTCTCCAGAATGGTTGGACAAAAACTCCAACTCCAAACTGTTCATTAGTGTACCTATTTTTCCCTCATCATCTCCAACATTTGTCACTTCTGATAGGTGTGAGGTGGTACCTTAGAGTTGCTTTAATTTGCCTTTCTGCAATTAATGGTCATTTGGAACATTTTTTATGTGATTATAAATAGCTTTGATTTCTTCTGAAAAGTGCTTGTTTATATCTGTTGACTATTAGTTGGGGAATGACTTTTATTTTTATAAATTTAGCTCAGTTTTATACTCAGTATCTATTTGAGAAATGAAGCTTTTATCAGAAAAACTTGCTGCAAAAATTTTTGATATTACTTCATTGTCTGTAATACCTTTTAGCAAAATGTAATGTCCCTCATTATATCTTTTAATGAAATTTATTTTCCCTGATTATCTCTTTTAATGAAATTTATTTTTGCTTTTGCTTTTGTTTGAGATTATGATTGCTACTCCTGTATTTTTAAAAAGTTTAGCTGAAGCACATTAGATTCTGCTCCAGCCCTTTATTTTAACTCTATATGTTTTCCTATTTTAAGAGTATCTCTTGTAAATGATATATTGTTGGATTCTGTTTTCTAATCTATTCTGCTATTTACTCTTGTTTTATGAGTGAGCTTATCCCATTCACATGCAAAATTATGATTAACTGTTTCCCTCTCTAGTGCAATTTTTTTTGTTTCTTCTTCTCCTCCCTCTCCTTTTTCTTGTCCTTCCTCAAAAGTCTATTTTGCTTCTAACCAATGTCTTCCTTAATCTGTGTTTCCTTTATCACCACCTACCCCCTTTTCCTTTTGCTATTTTTTTTATTGGAACACTTCTATACACAAGTGAGTGTGCGTATATATTCTTTCCACTTTAAACCAATTGCAATGAAAGTAATGTTCAGGTATTTCCCACCATTCCCCATTTCACATTTTCTTCTATTTTTCATTCTTTCAGCTTTGTTTTATGGTTTCTTAATGTCTCATGGAATTATCAGGTCTGATTTACCCAATTTTACGTTTTAAGGAATTTATTACTTCATTGAGATTTTGTACTCCCCACCCCCTATCCCCACCCCTCACCCTGACTTATTCTGCTTTTAAAGGAGCTGTTTTCAGTAGATTTTTGTGCCTTTTTTTATTATTAGTCCAATTCTGTCCTTTTAGTATCATTTTCTTCAATTTTTTTGTTCCTCTTTTACCAACCTGTTAACTCTCATTTTATAATTTTCTTGTATCACTCATTTTTTTCCTCCATGATCTTATCATTTTTTTTAGTTCTTTCGGAAACTCTTGTTTGGATCCAATTAGCAATTTTTTTGAGGCATTTTTTGGGTAGCCATTTTCACAGTTTTGTGCTCTTCTGAGTTTATGGTTTGATCTTCTCTGCCATGACAGTAGCTTTTCATGGATAAACTTTTTTTGTTATTTGCTCATTTTCCTAGCCTGTCTCTTGACTTTGAATTACTTTTGAATTTAAAGTTAGGCTCTCATCACCTGGAGGTGGGGAGGCACTATCCCAAACTTCAGGGTTTTTCTGTGCTACTGTTCAGAGCTTGTTACGCTTCTAAGGTGATGTGATCCTGGGAGAGGAATGGTTTCTGCTCTCCTGATCTGCACCTTGGGGGCCCCTGGCTTACTGCAGTCACAAGCACTCCTTTTAGCTTCGGAACTGAGACCAAGGCCTTGTTGCTTTGTGACCAACCACCAGCTCTCCTCTTCTTTGTGACTCAGAACTATGTACAGACAGCAGAATTGCCGTCAGTGCCAGCTATACTCAGTGCCGACAAAGGGGTCCCCTGTAATCTCTTTCTAACCAGTTGTCTGATCTCCTTACTACTTCTGGGCTGAGAACTTCTGAAACTGTTGCTGAGGCCATTATTGTCATTTCCACATGTGGTCTCTCAACAGGCCTCCATCCTGGTGTCACAGACTTCTGTTGCCAATTTTCTCAGCTTTTATTTTTTTGGTTTAGTTTTCTTAGGTTGGAAAAAATGTTGCACCCCAATCTTTTATTGGCTGTCACTCAAAAATTTGATTTAAAGTATTATTTTAAAGTTGTTTGGAGGGGACTGTGGGAGAGTTCAGCTGAGTAGTTGCCCCTACTCCGCCATCTCTGACACTCATCTTTATTATACAGGTATTTAACACCATCCATAATTTGGCTTTATCCTATATTTCCAGTCATTTCATATTGTTCCCTTCAAATTGTACTAACAGTAGCTTGCAGTGTTTGGCCTTCAATTCCACATTCTGCCTCACATGTTTTGAATGTATATGTCCACTTTCCAGGGTCTTTATTTTCTTTCCAAACTCAGCTCGTGTGTCTCACACCTTCCCTCTGGATCCTTTTCCGATTTCCTGAATTCTTTCTGCCCCCAACTCATCATTATTGTTCTCTCCTTCCTCAAGTTACCTTCTATTTACTTTTTTTGTGGGTAAGATATATCTTGCAGGAGAATATAAGACCCCTCTGGGAAGGAATTCTATTTTTTTAATAGAAAGTTAATTAATTAATTCATTCATTCATTTATAGCAGGAAAGTTAATTTATTCATTTATAGTGGGAGAATAACATTTCTAAGTGTGCATCATGTCAGTACTCCTGAGCATCTCCTTCTTGCTACCAATTGACCTTTAACCAGAAAGACAATTTGAAACATTCTCTCTCCATGAACAGAAAGCTAAATTTCTTCAACAAGTACAGCAAAGGTCTCAGGGCTAATGGAAATTGTCACAGGGTAAGAGTAGGTAGAACATGGTGGCTGTGGCTTTTCCCCAGTCTTGATTTCACCAGAGCTGGAATATATTGAAGATTTGCATGATGGTTTTGGGTTGATCTTTCTCCAGTTTTTCCAGTAGGTACACTATTGGTCCTGGGCACATTATGCCCAGCCCCTGCCATTTATGCTCCACATGCTGGGCTAACTTCAGCAGATTCTTTTCACTCACCACCTGCTCACCTGTTTTCATGCTCAGGTCTCTTTAAGCAGGACCTCATTTTAAAAAAAACTAAATCAACCATCACAGTATTTGTACATACAAAGTGCTTAATATATTTTTTTCAAACTGAATTGAATTGAATAGTATAGAGGGGATTTCTTTTATGACTATGAGTTAGATTGGGGTGACCTCTGAAATCCCTTCTAAATATTGTGTGATTTTATGTTGAAATTGAACCACACATTTATGTGTTCCTCTTCACTAGTGATTTTTGTGGAAAGGGTAACAGGGCTAAGGAACCTGTGGCCTCGAGGCCACACGTGGCCCTCTAGCTCAAGTGAAGCCCTTTGGTTGAATCCAAACTTCACAAAAATCCTCTTCATTCTTTCCTTGAAGTTTGGATTTAGCCACAGGGCCTCACTTGAGGACCTAGAGAGCCACATGTGGCCTCAAGGATGCAGGTTCCCCATCCCTAGTAGAACTATTGTTGAGGGATAATGTGAGGGGAAAATCATGCTTTTGGTGGCAGTTGAACTAGTTCACCTCTAAGGTTCTCTGATTCCATGGTTTGCCAATTAATTTTATTTCATCGTCCCTAGTACATACTAGGTACGCAGTAAATGATGATTACTGATAGATGTACTTGAATATAGGACAGCTAGGTGGTGCAATGGATAGAGCGCCAGTCTTAGTCAGGAAGACCCTTGGTAAAAAACCAGTCTCAGACACTTTCTAGCGTTGTGACTCTGGACAAATCACTTAACCCCGTTTGTCCTGGTTTCATCATCTATAAAATGAGCTGGAGAAGGAAATGGCAAACACTCCAAGTTCTCTGTCAAGAGAGCCCCAAAATAGGATCATGAAGAGTTGGACATGAGTGGAAAACGACTGAACAACAAAAACACTTGAATATAAAACCCTATTGATACTTGATAATAAATTTTGTTTTTAGTCCTGTAGCCCTAGCATTTTGGGGAAAAAATATTATTGTATTTAAAAAATGCTAAGATATCAACACATATAACCCAACTCTGTTACAGTAGCTTCCAATTTAATTACAAATAATCAAGAGACCTGAATCTGAAAATTGTAACTGAGAAAGGATTTAACTACAGGTGCAAAAGTTTATTGCCTTTTATCTACTCCCTTCATTTTTTCATTTTCTTTCTCACTTTGTGATTCATTTCCTCTACATTCTAGGAACTGTCTTGTGTTTTGAACTTCTCTCTTTTCACAAGGAGACGTCACTAGACTTAACCTATTGCCACATTATGGAAATAAATTGAGCAAGAGAATGAAAAAGACTATTTCAGAAATAAGAAAGATGATGTCAACAAATGCAAAAAGAGACAGAAAGGAAAAAAATAAAGAAAGAATTAAGATTAAAAGCAGAAAATTCACTGGAAAGAAACATGAGAAAAGTAACAGGTGTGGCAAGAGAGGAAAAGTAATACTTCAAATTCAATATAGGAAATTAGATTAAAAAAGATGGGACTTGCATTTTCTGAGGTGTTGGTTCAGTGAGTAGGATGACTTTGGTGGGAAGGTAATGTCATATTCATTAGAGGGGAAAAGATGATAAAGTAAAAAGAAAGAACAGAAACAGAGAGTATGGAATTTGGTGTAAGAAGAAAGTATTCCAATCTGGGCAATACTGTGGACCAAGGTGCTTTCTGCAAAGAGATGACTCACAGGTTTAAGCCAGAAACATTTTCCCTCACCCACCTACATCTCAGCAACAAAAGTGTTTTAAGTGACAAACGATTTTTTCATGAATGGAAACTGTTGATCACTTTCTCCTCTTTGGTACTCTCTTCTCTCTAGGTTTTCAGATGACACTCTCTCCTGGTTCTCTTCCTACCTGCTCCTTCTCATTCTTCTTTGATGGACCTTCTTCAAGATCATGTTGGACCTGGAGTCAGGAAGACTCATCTTCCTGAGTTCAAATCTGGCTTTCGATTTTGTGTGACCCTGGGCAAGTCACTTAACCCTGTTTGTCTCAGTTCTTCATGTGTAAAATGAGCTGGAGAAGAAGAAATGGCCAACCACTCCAGTATCTCAGTTAAGAAAATCCTAAATGGGGTCAAGAGTCTGACAGGACTGAACAACAACAAAAATGCTAGCTATCCCTCAGGATTTGATTCTGAGCATGCTTCATTTGTCCCTCTTTACTACTCAAATTGATAGTTATCAGTTCCCATGAATTTAATTACCATCTTTATGTTGATGATTATCAAATCTGCCTTTCTTGATCTCCAATCTCACATCTCTAATTGTCTTTTAGATGTATCAAACTCAATATCCAGGAGACATCTTAAACTCAATATGTCCAAAACAGGATCCATTATCTTTACTCCTAAACCCTCACCCCTTCAATTTTCCCTGTTACTATAGAAGGCAATACCATCCTCCCAGTCCCGCAGGCTTGAAACCTAGGAGTCATCCTGGAATCTTCATTATCTCACCCTCCCTCCCCCAATTCTTCATATTCAAGCTGCTGCCAAGGCCTGCCAATTTCACCTCTATAACATCTCTTCAATATATCTCTAACATTACCACCATTCCAGTAAAGGTCCTCATCACCTCATGCCTAGATTATTGAAGTTGCCTGCTGGTAGGTCTTTGTGTCTCTGATCTCTCCTCACTCAAATCTACCCTCCATTCAGCCACTAAATTGATTTTCCTTAAGTGTCCCCCTTTCTCCAAACTCCCATGACTCTCTATTGCCTCCAAAAGCAAATACATTTTGGCATTCGAAACACTTCATGACTTAACCCACTCTTATCTTTCCAGTCTTCTTACATATCATTTGCCCCAGTCCAGACTTCACTTGGTCATTGTTTGGACTCTGATGGCTCAGAGTGTAAATAGCAGTTGCTTCTCTTTTGGCCAGAAATTCTAAGGCTCTTCCCTTCCCAGATTGATTTTTAAAAAACATGTAATTTTCAACATTCCCTTCCACAAGAATTTGAATTCAAAATTTTCTCCTCATCTCTCCCAACTCTGCATCCCAGGACAACATGCACACCCATCCAACCCTTCTTCCAGTCTGTCTTCCCTTCTATTACCCACACTTCTTCCATCCCACTTCCCCTCTATTTTCCTGTAAGGCAAAATAAACTTCTATACTCCATTGCCTGTATAGCTTAATTTCCACTTGCAAGCTAAAACAATTTTTAACATTCATTCTTAAAGTTTTGAGTTCTATATTCTCTCCCTCCCACCTAACCCACTCTCATTGGTAAAACAGACAATTCAATATAGGTCATATATGTGTAACAATGCAAAGCACTTTCATAATAGTTATGTTGTAAAAGGCTAACCACATTTCCCTCTGTCCTATCCTGCCCTCAATATATTCCATTCTTTCCCTTGACCTATCCTCCCCCAGCAATATTTGCTTCTGATTATCCCTTTCCCCAATTTTCTTTCTCTTCTATTATCTTTCCTCTTCTATCCTCTTCCCCCTTGCCTTCCTGCAGGGTAAAATAGATTTCCATGTCCAATCGAGTGTGCGTTATTCTTCTTCAAGCCAAATTCTATAAGAGTAAGTGAACCTTACTTCCTTTCATCTCCCCTCTTTCCCTCCATTGTGAAAGTTCTTCTTTCCCTCTTTTATGTGCAATGATTTGCTACATTCCACTTCTTCCTTTCTCTTACTCCTAGTACATTCCATTCAACAGTAAATTCTATTTTTTTAGGTATTCTGCCTTCATATTCAGTTCACCCTGTGACCTCAGTCTATGTACACACACACATATATATACACACATATATATCCATGTACATATACATACCTACACACATATAATATATACATACATGCATACTCATACACACCTACATACATATACACATACATACACACATCCACATACATACATATATACATATATATGTATACCCACACATATATATACACACATATATACATATACGCACATATAGTCCATCTAACTACTCTAATACTGAAAAAGGTTTCATGAGTTACAAATAACATCTTTCCATGTAGGAACACAAATAGTACAACTTTAATGAGGTCCTTAAGATTTCTCTTTCCTGTTTACCTTTTCATGTTTCTCTTGATTCTTGTATTTGGAAGTCAACTCTGATCTTTTTAACAAGAATGTTTGTAAGTCCTCAATTTCATTGAAATTCCATTTTTCCCCTGAAGCATTATACTCAGTTTTGCTGGGTAGATGATTCTTGGTTTTAATCCTATCTCCTTTGACCTCTGGAATGCCATATTTCAAGCTCTTGGATCCCTTAGTGTAGAAGGTGCTAAATCCTGTGTTATCCTGGTTGTATTTCCACAATACTTGAATTGCTTCTTTCTGGATGCTTGTAATATTTTCTCCTTTATCTGGGAACTCTGGAATTTGGCTACAATATTCCTAGGAGTTTTTCTTCTGGAGTCTTTTTCAGGAGGTGATAGGTGAATTCTTTCCATTTCTATTTTGCCCTCTGGTTCTAGAATATCAAGGCAATTTTCCTTGATAATTTCTTGGAAGATGATGTCTAGCTCTTTTTTTGATCATGATAGACCAATAATTTTTAAATTATCTCTCCTGGATCCATTTTCCAGGTCAGTTGTTTTTCCAATGAGATATTTCACAGTTTTCTATTTTTTTGGTTGTTCTTTTGGTTTTGTTTTATAATTTCTTGGTTTTTCATAAAGTCTTTACCTTCCATCTCCTCCATTCTAATTTTTGAAGAACTATTTTCATCAGAGAATTTTTGAACCTCCCTTTCCATTTGACCCATTTTGCTTATTAAAGCATTCTTCTCCTCATTGGATCTTTGAACCTATTTTGCCATTTGGGTTAGTCTGTTTTTAAAGGTGTTATTTTCTTCAACATTTCTTTGGGTCTCCTTTAGCAAGTTGTTGACTTACTTTTCATGATTTTCTTGAATTGTTCTCATTTCTTTTCCCAATTTTTCCTCCATTTCTCTTACTTGATTTTCAAAATTCTTTTTGAGCTTTTCTATGGCATGAGACCATTGCATATTTGTTTTTGAAGGTTTTGGATGTAAAAGTTTTGACTTTGACATCTTCCTCTGATGGTATGTTTTGTTGTTCCTCATCCAAAAGGAAGGAAGAAAATACTTTTTCACCAAAAAAGTTACCTTATACAGTCTTATTTTTCCTCCTTTGGGGCCATTTTACCAACCAGTTGCTTGACTTTTGAGTCCTTTGTCAAGTGGAGGGTATACTGCCCTAGGCTTCAGAGGTTTTGTGCAGCTGTTCTCTGAGCTATTTCTAGGGACCTGTAAGTTCTCAGTTCCTCCAAGGTGACATAATCAAGGGAGAGGAGTTTACTCCTCTCCTGGCCTGAACTTTGGTCTATAAGCAAACACAAGCACTCTTTTCTTCCCTGGAACTGTGAGTAGGGTTCCCTCTCCACAGCTACCACCAGTTCCACCATGACAGTGCTATTCTTCATCCTAGGACCACCTCTCAGGACTGAGACTCAGATCAGCCACTCGATTCCCCTAGGGTCTTTAGGTCGAGGGCTCCAAAAGTAGATGCTGCTGCCACAGTGGCTACTACTGTTCTGGGGCTGGGGCTGGACTTCACTCCCCTCTCACCCAGGTGAAAGAGCTTTCTTCCTGACTTTTGAAGCTGTCTTTGGCATTTGTGGGTTGAGAAATCTGGGAACCACAGCAATTGTCCATGATTCTACACCATGAAGTCTGCTTCAGGCCTGCATGAGTAGTGTGATCCAGGCTGGGTTGGGCTGTGCTCCACTCCAATCCCAATGCCATAGATCTTTCCTATTGGCCATCCAGGCTGTCCAGGACAAAGCTGACATTGTCCAAGCTGGAAATCTGTTTCACTTTGTCATTTTGTGGCTTCTGCTGCTCTAGAATTTGTTTAGAGTCCTTTTATTACAAGTATTTTATGGGTTAAGGGGGGAAGAGCCAGAATAGGTCAGTCCTTCTGCTCTGCCATCTTGGCTCCACCCCCAGATTGATTTTTTTAACTAGGTAAAAGAGGCCATTCTTTGCCTCATTTCTTGCCTAACCTTAATCACTGAATGGGCATTGCCTCAGTCAAACAGATATGGAAAAACCTTAGCTTAAAAAAGACCAAGGTCCCCCACTGCATCCAGGGCCATCTCCAGTTGCCCTACTCTATAAACTGTCACTAGACCCAGATGGCCCCAGAGGAGAGAGAGATGGTGGTAAGTTCACACAACCCTATCTTAAATCCAATTCACTTGTATGTCATGAAATCAACTTCCTCATGTCATGGTTCTTTTCAAGAAAAAGGACAAAATATATCATTCTTCAACAAGTATTCTTCAATCTAGCGACACTGGATACTTGGTTACTCCAGGAACTAGACACTTTTATCTTTCAGATCCAGATATTTTCTTTGGCTTTCCCCAGGTCTGGAAAACTCTTCCTCTCCTCCCTCTGCTACACTATTGATCTCCCTGGCTACCTTTAAGTCTAGGTAACTGCTAGGTAACTAGGTAACTACTAGTTAATAAGGTAATAACTTAAGTCTTATATTCTTCAGAAAGTCTTCCTTAACCCTTCTTAATTCCAGTCCCTTCTTTCTGTTAAGGATTTCCTATTATCTTATATATAGCTTGCTTTGTATATATTTGTTTACATATTGTCTCTGCCATTAGACTCTAATCTCCTTGAGAATAGGGACTATCTTTTGTCTCCTTTTGTATCCTCTGCACTTAGCATAGTACCTAGAATATAGTAGGTGTGTAATAAATGTTGCTTGATTGATTAAAGAATGGATCAGAAGAACAGGGTTCTAGTCCCAATTTGGACATATAGTAGCTTCATAGCCTTATGAAATTCATTCCTCTGAGCCTCAGAGATGAAGATCTGTGAATTGGGTGTCATTATAACTCTCCTACCTATCTTGAAGGATTATTTGGAAAATCTCCGGGCAAAGTGAGCTAGCTCTGTAATTATTAGGAAAGAAACTAGTGCAAGCAAGGGCAAACCCAGGATTGTGCTCTGAACAGAAACAAAATCAGTTGTGGGGTCATTATATTTTGTGTCTATTCTTGCCATACATTTCTGCTGTTTAGTGGGAAAGGTCCTTGTATTTCTTTTGTTCTCTTTCCTTACGACTCTGCTTTGTAGTGAGTGACATTAGGGAACAGGGAAGCAGATCCAGGTCACCTTTTATACTTTATTTATCTCGTCTGTCATCCCGGGTCATTTTAGTTCATTGTATTTTAGAGTCAATCAGTCAATAAACATTTATTAAGGATCAACAGTATGCCAAACACTGTGCTAAGTGCTAGGCATACAAAAAAGGGTCCAAAGACAGCCCCTGCCCTCAAGGAACTTATAAGCTAGTAGTAGAGACAACATGAAAAACAACTATATGTGAACAGAATATAGACAGGACAAATTGGAAATAATCAAGAGAAGGAAGGTACTGGCATTGAGGGAACTCCAATGACCCAATTCCTCCAATACAATTTTCCATCTTTTAAGAAATTCCAAAGCATAAAGAACTTTTTAAAGAATGGAGGGTTCTTTCTGGACCTTTGGAGCTTAAAAGTGAAATAACACCAAATTCACTCCATTTCATTGTTTATTTGAAATGAAAGGTATTTGTCCTATAATACCCATTTTTCCTCATGAACAATTGTAAAGACCTTTCTCCCTTATTACTGCCCATTCTTCTAATCAGGCAGTTGACTAATATTCATTAAGCATGCCTACTATGCCTACAATACTACTATGTGCCAGACGCTGGGCTAAGTATTGGGGATATGAAGAAAAAAAGTCCAAATGGTTCTTGTGCCTTGGATCCTTCTCCTCATCTGGAGCTGATTGAAGTTAAGGTTGAAGTGGGATGAAGCAAGCAGTTTCTAGTGTTTTAATTGCTTAACTGGGCTTGAAAAGACTTTGACTAGGAAAGTGATATGCTGTAACATCCTATCTTCAAACAGAGCCAGAGAGAAAATCAATTCATACTGCTTACAAATTCCATACCATATCATTATCTAGATGAGTCTTTTTAGAATATCACCACTCCAAAGCACATTTGAGATTTTCTATGTTTTCATTTCCCTTTGTTAAGTCTACTGAGGCAAAAATAATCAGCTTTCTGGGTCTAAGGTATTTCTTTCCTTCTTTCAAGGCAGGAAGAGAGAAACATAATAATTCACACTTTTGAAATGCATCTCTGCAGGTTCAAATTAGGTAGGGAAATTTTCATCTTGGAGGAAAATGTGAAAGTGATTGCTGAGGGTCAGAATGGAAATAGAAGAAGAAATCTGGACTGGAAATTCCCCCTTGCTCTTACCACATAGGTTCTAGGGATCCTGCTCTAGAACCCAACCTCAAAGTACCTTTGTGGATTTAGAAAACACATGTGATTCTATTTAGAGTCACTTGTATACACTTAGGCAGAAGGCTAAAGCAGCATTGGCAGAAGGCTAAAGCAGCATAAAATGGAATTCAGATTTACAAGAAGATTTAAAGCCAAGTGAGCAGGCTTATTTTACCTACAGACAATCAAACTAAGAATAGGAAACTGATGAACAGGTTGACTCCGGAAACTCACTTTGATCAGAAGTTTTGTGGTCTTTTGTATATGTGCCATCCTGTTCCAGCTGCTGTCATGATCAGATATCATATCCTGGCTTCATTACCCTGCTTTGCATCAACTGCTATTACTTCATTTCCTTAACAAGCTGCTCCACCGGATTCTCCATATAAGGATATATACCTTCTCTCATTGACTAAGATGGAACTGTGCAGTGTTCTGGCATACTCAGACTCTAAAAATACCTGTTAATTCTTGTTAAGAACTTTATTTAGGTTTAAAGTTCAATATGTACTGAAGAGGAAAGAATGCATTAGTAGCAATTTCTAGACTAACCAGCAAATTCAGACCTTTCATTCTGTAATAAACATTTATTACTTGTAAATGGTGTGTAGGGTCTTGGAGAAACATTTTTCTTTAGTGATAATCTCTACCCTTAAGGATCTTACAGTCTCTTTGGTGAGAGGAGAGGAGGACAAATCTTGTGGTCAGTAAGAAAAATAACTTTTGGATGGGGGAGAAAGTATATCCTATTACCAACTAATTCAACTATATAAAGTAAAGTAGACATTACTTATTCTATTCATGTTGTAGAATTCGAATGCACAAAGGATTATTATGATGCCTTACACATAGCAGGTGTTCAATAAATGTACTCAGAATCATCTTTGACTTTTTTTACCTTAGCACTCTATGCTTTGTCCACTTCCTTACTCCTCTTAAAGGTACCTGTCCTTTGCCCTATGTCCTTTAGGTGATAGCTAGATGATCTGAAGCCAGGATAAGAAGTATGATTATGATAGTAGGCTAACCTGAAAATTACCTCATGCTAATAGGATTATTGAGTGATGATGAGTTAATTTACTCCCCCTCCTATGTAAACTATTTGTATCTTAACTAAGACCTTCCCTAGATTTAAACTATTAATAGAGAATTCAAAAATTTGTTTTGGAACTCTTCAAAGAGCGTTTCATATATATATATATATATATATATATATATATATATATATATATATATATATATATATATATATAGAGAGAGAGAGAGAGAGAGAGAGAGAGAGAGACAAAGAGAGAAAGACAGAGAGAGAGACAGAGACAGAGAGACAGAGACAGAGAGATCTCTTAATTTTTACAGATCAGTAAAGTGAGGCACAGAGAGAGGAAAAGGAAGGGAATTGTGCAGTCAAAGCTGGAACTCAGAAGCTGAGTTTTATTGTTTCCTCACCTAGCTTTCTCCCCAGCTCTTGGGATCTGAGGAGTTTCGATCTGACTCATTAAAGGCAAGAGATTCTCTGTTTTCAAGCCCCTCATGTTATACCTACAGCTATGAGGAAGAAGAATTCAGATTTAAAGGGAAAACCACACCCTCACTATACAACATGAACAGTGTCTAGGTCACTGGACTGTAAATTAAAGATGAATTGGGGAAGGAGGAAATGAAGAAGGGGGCGGAGATAATATAACGGAATATAAGTAACTGTGTCTGTTCTGAGTATCAACACAGGCAAAGAACCTTAACAAAGGCTACACTTAGGATCTGTCAAGAGATTGTGAACAAGAAAGATGCAAACAAGAGAAGAACTTTCTGGACAAGAAAACAGTCCCTTGCACACGGAGAGAGGAATTCAAGGTAAGCTGGATTTTATCTTTTTAATTAAAATCTTTTAAGTAGAAATTATAGGATTGAACATGAAAAGAATGGAGAGAGATCTGTATACATAATGACATTAACTCAATTGGGAGAATGACAGTTGTCTTCTACGCCTACTGCCATCATCAATATATATTTTAAGCCTGGGTCCAGACCTGCTTCAGTCAGAGGAATATAGGAAGGCTTTGAGAGAAAGTTTACATCTGTAAAAGTGTCTGAGTTGTGAGAAAGTTCTAGAAAGGCAGATATTCTCAAGAATGTTTTTATGGTCTCTATTCAAACTACCTTGGTTTATTGACTGTTTGGTTTCCCTTGCTACATCCCTTCTTCCCCCAGCCCCAATAATTTCTCCTGATGCTTCTGCCTGCCTTGCCCAGATTATCATTTCAAGAGATTTAATGTTTCTTATCTCTTTGGCTACTATTTCTTTTTTCCTTACTATTACCTCCACGTTTGACTAACTCTCTTTGTTTCTTCTGCCTTTTCAAGTATCCTATCCTCTAGTAGGTTCCTCTACCTGCTTCCAAGACAAGAGGTGAGCAGGAACTCTGCCTTGCATAGCCATACAAGTAAATTCAATTTACAAGAAAATTGGCGTGTAAGAATTATCTGAATTGGTATCTCCCTAATTGTTTTGAGTTTCATTTTCTTCATCATCAGCATCTATTTCTACATAATATATCTGTTTTTTCCTTTCATTCTCTCATTGAAAACATTTGAATTCACAGCTTTTCCTTCTTCCTCAATATTTTATTTTGTCTACATCTACTTCTTTTATTTCTAACCTTTCTTTTCTCAGACTGTTCTCTTCCTGAAGTTTTTATTCCTTTAGGATTTTGCTATTTTCATCCATATTCTTGAAGCTCTCATTCTTCTTCCCTCCTTTCTCCTGTCATATCTAAGAGGAACTTAGGAAATTGGAAACAAAGATGCTACCATATCTAAAAACTATTCAGTCATAGAGCCTATTATAGGAAGGGTAGAACTGACAAAATTCTTTTGAACTCCTCATATCAAACTACTGTTTTGTGTAAGGGCATTCTAGCTACTGAAAAATCAGTCTTCAACTGACTGAAGACCACAAGTTAAAACCAAGTTATTCCTGTGAGTCATACCACCATTTCAATGGAGGTTCACCAATTTTTTTTTTAATCCAAACTGGGCAACAAATTATAAAGGAAGAGACGGCTAGGTTCAAAGAAGGGGAAATAGCTGGGGGTCAGCTCAGGAACTCAAAATGTCCTGAACTTATAGTCAGTTGCTTGGTGAACCCACAGTCTCTGTCTCCCTCTCTTTTTAGTTGTCTAGTTGATCTGGACAATTGAACATCATTCTTGGGGGATTTTATAGAAAATATGTGTCTAAGGGGGACTTTCTTGTCTTTTTTTACTTCAGTTCTGGAAAAGACCTTTAGAAAATTTTTGAAAGGTTCTCAGAAATGATGTTGAGGGTAGTAGGAAGTCACCTGTGATAGGAGCTGAATTGTGGGGGGTCAAAGTAGCTCAAAACTGAACCACATAGCTAATGATAAGATCAGTGATGCGCGCCCTGTCACTTTGATCTTTTGCTCATTCACAGTTACTGCAGCTGAACTGATATAGGTTGGAAGGAGGAGGGGGATGAGGGGAAGCATTCAAGTGGCTGAAGATGTCCTATGAAACTTATGAAACTTAGTCTGACATTGTGGTTAAAGATGCAGCAGCGTCAGTGGCTATCAGATTGTGAGAACCGAAACTGACCCAAAAAGAACTCTGAACTTGCTAAGGTAGAGTCTAAGAGCTGTATCCAATCATGCAGCCCTTATAGAAGTGGGAAAGAAATATCAGCCTAGAGAGGCTCGGAGAAGATAGAATTACACAGGACAGAAGCGACAGCAATCCTGTAGAAGAAGAATAAATGCGACCTGCACAACCAAATTAACGGGATTCTTTTGACCTTTAAATAAGATAATGTGTACAAAGGTCCTATGGAAACCAAAAGGCACTGTATAAATGTTAGCTGCAATTTTTCACCTGGGTATGGGAAAAACAAGTGAATAAACCCCAAAGAAGCAATACTTAATGTTCATCCATGTGAAAGCTGAACATTGAGGAAGATACATTTTGAAGCTGTAATAATAAGGGGAAAAAACAATTCTAAATAAAAACCGTCACTGAAAAAACCACGATTTCCAGAATGTTGCCCACTGACTTGTGGTTTTCAGTTACAAAAGTCATCTGCAGAGGTAAAACTTACTTCAACTTAATTCAGCAAGCATTTATTAAGTGTCTGTTTAATAGTTTATAACAGCTTTTTCTTAAATAATATGAATATTAATAATTAAGTGCCTCCTTAAGTAGGGTACTGGGAATACAAAACAAGAGCAAACTATGAAACAAACCACCAAAACAGTCCCTGCCCTGAAAAGACTTACATCCAATAGGAGTCATACTTGCACAAAGATAAGTGAATTCAGGTATTCTCCAATATCCAAATGCATCTGTGATCCTATCCATTCAGAAGCTCCCTCCAAAGACACAGATTACAGTTTATCCTTGCCAGCTCAACCTATGGGATTTTTGCCCATTTCCTCTCATAAATTTGCCACAAGTGCTCCACCCAAAGCATTTGGAAGGCTGCTTCCTCACTTTATCTTGACATCAAATGGATATTAGTGGACTTCTCTAGCTTTATTATAGAAAGAAAGAGCACTAGTATTGAAGAGGGGGACAGGGAGGAGAAGGGGGGGAAAGCCTAGCATTTAAAGTTAATACTACTCAGGTCCAAATCCTGGTTCTGTTACTTAAACTTATGTGATTATAAGCAAGTGAACCTCTCTGGGCCTCATATATATATATATATTTCCTCATATATAAACTCAAGATAATCACTACTTGCCTCATGGAGCTATTGTAAAAAGTAGTCCTGTACAAATGCTAAAGTGCCATATAAATGTTGTTTTAAAACATTATTAGTAAAGGGATTGTTTTTTCATTTTATAGACTTCTTTTCAATGTTTCACTCATTTAAAAAATTTGGGAACAATTTCTTTATTTAGAGTGGGCTGAACGCAATAGAGTTTAGAGTATAATGGCCAATCAGTCAATATTATTAAATTCCTTTAGACTAGTTAAGTCTTTCTGCTATTCATTGTAGTAAATAGCTCAATGATATGGACCTTAGCACATTAAAATAAAACCACTGAAGTCCTCTTTGTAGATTTGGGTTTTAAAGACACCTTCTTTTGTCTCCACCAAAAGAATAAAAAAAATATAGCCAGTCTAATGTTTTCCTAAACCTAGAGTTTATGGACCTACTCAAAGCAGGAATAATAAATTAGGGTCTTCTCTGACTCCCTTTGTTTTTGTCCAAATGCCTTTTTTTAAGAACCTTTTCAATCCCATATACCAAAAGATAGATAAGAAAATTAGCTAGTTAGGCCAAGAGTCAAGAGAGGCATGTTTGTTTATCAGCAGCTTGTAGATAGATCCCCAAACATCCATTGCTTTCATGACTTGACTGATCATTGACTTCCTTTCTTTCAGACCAGACCAGGAATTCCATGATGACCCCTGAGTCAGATGGCTCCCTACGAGTTCCTGTCCCATGTGCTGTTCTCCCTGTCGTCTTTATTGTCATTTTGATCATCACAATAATTGCCTTGTCAGGTAGGTGAGCACTTTTGGGATTCAGTCAGTTATCCAGATGTTTGAGGAATGGGTTGTTTGGGTGAATGAGTTAATGAATGAATGGATGGTTAAAAATTTTTTATTAATGGTACATGAAATTTGTGTTAAGCACTGTACTAAATTTTGGGGATATGAATATAAAAAAAGCTATTCTCTGCATTCAAGGAAATTACACTCTAGCAGAGCGAGACATGGTAACCAGAGAAGGGTATTTTGGGTTGGAACAAATTGTATGCTCAACCTTTTCTTTTTTCCCATTTACTATCTGCCATCTCTGGTCAGAGATATTACATAGAACACCCTATTTGACTCTAGGATGAACATTATTTTGATGGCAAAGGGGAATAACAATCTTTATGCCACTGGATAGAGGGTTCTTTGTCCCTTACTCCTGGGAGGGAACACTGTCATCAATTCTATTTCTCATTTTATCACTTAGCACAGTACACAGACCATATAGCTCCATAGATTGTATATATTGTGATAGTTAAAATATCAAATGACTTTATTTGCAGTGGGTCAATACAACTGTCCTGGAAAGTATGTTAGTGAAAATACATCTCCATTGATGACATCGATGTCCTTGGATCCTCCTGTCTCCTCATGCCCTGATTCCTGGATTGGATACCAAGGCAAATGTTACATCTTTTCCAACACTACAGGGAACTGGTACACCAGTCAAAATACCTGCTCTTCTCACGATTCAACTCTTGCTCAGATTGACTCTAGGGAAGACCTGGTAAGATCTTGTTATACAAAACTAGTATTTAAAAATGTTAGGACTTTTCTTTATCATGCATGTTTGTGGATACTAATGGCTTCCCTATGAAGCAAAATTTTGCATTTTGTTTGCATGTTGTTTTCCCTTTAGACTGTAGGGTCCTTGAAAGCCAGGACTGGTTTTTTGTTTTGTTTTATTTTTGACTTTTTTGCAATCTGTTATAGAACAGTGTTTAGCTCTTAATCAATGTTAATTGACTGATTATGCATTTATAGGGAAATTGAATCACAAGAACACACAAGATTGAGTAAAACACTAGAATATTGGCTTTTAGCTGATCATTCTACAAGTCTTTATTAAGTGCCTACTGTATACCAGGGACTGTGCTAGGCATTAGAGAATACAAAGACAAATATAAAACAATCCCTGCCCTCAAGGAGTTTAGACTTTCTGGGGGAGAGCACATGGACCATTCAACATGGACATTTACAAGCAATATGTAAACTATATAACAGAATACTTACGATTCAATTTAAGGGAAGTGGCCCTAATCCTTGGGAATATCAGGAAAAGCTTCACCCAGGAGAGGAGATGGTGTTTGAAGTAACCTTTGATGAAACATGAGGGATCCTAAGAGGCAAAGGTCAGGAGGTCCTGCTTTCCTGGCCCTGAATCATCATAGGATTTTTTTGAGTTGGAAGGACTTTAGAGATCATCTTGGACAAAGCTATCATTTTAAAAATGGAGAAACTGAGGCTCAGAGTGGAAAAGTAACTTGTTAGTGCCTACATTGCTCCTAATTGGTAGCTAAAATTCAAGTGCAAGTCCTTTTAACACAGATCCAGTGCTCTTTACAGAATTTTCTAAGCATCTCATATTTTCTTTGTCCTATATGCTAAGGGATAAGATCATAGGCTTAAGCTACTGGTCTATTGGTGATTATATTAGTCTCCCCTTCCCTTACATTACAATTTCCTCCACCCGTCACTTTTACTTATGTTTCATTATTTTAGCATAGCTCTTCTATCCTTGTCAAAAAATATATATTACCCTCAAGAAGGGTAACACTTTAAGCTATATATTAACCATTTGCTTCTTAGTATGAAGAAAAAATTTGAAAGCATTTCTTCATAGATAAAGATGAAGCAAGAAAGGATTAAGGTATAGTTTATAAGGAGCATCACAAAACCTTGGAAGGAATTGGGAAAGAAGTCAGGATGGGAAGACAAGACACACCAAAGACTTCTTTGCTGTCTTCAAAATTTGACCAAAGCCTTAGTGTTCCTAATTTCTAAGTACTGATGGTATCCTGGGCATATGAAGGGTCAGTCAAACGCACCAAGATTCAGCATGCGGTGGCCAGTCAGTAAATATTAAATTCTGTTAGACTAGTTGACCCTTTGTGGTCCTTATTACAGTTCAATGCTATCAAATAAAAATTAACTCCCCTTTGTCATTATCATGATTGAAAGATGTGAATAAACTGTGTTCACAATACACATTGAAAAGATCACTCCAGCGTTTGGGACAGAGGATTAATCAATTTCTCAATTATGCACTTACTTGGAGAATGAAGTATATGACAATGGCTTCCCATGTGTTTTCTTTAAGATTTTTCTCAAACGATATGCGAGTAATGTTGAGCACTGGATTGGACTGAAAAATGAAACGGACAAGGCATGGCGATGGACAAATGGCAAAGAATTCAGTGGCTGGTGAGTTCTGAGATGGAATTCATTCTCTCACTGCTGGGGCTCAGAAGAATAAGTGAGGACCTCTTTCTTTTTCCTTTTTCAAAGCATTTTTCTGAATGAGATTGTGACTTCTTTAAAAAAATGAAACTATTCCATTCCATGTATATATACATATATATATATATATGTATATATACACAAAAATACTCAGCATCCTCCTATCTCATAGAGTCATCTATGAAATGACAGGATTGAACCATGTATCCTCTGTGGTCTCTACCAGCTCTAGATCTAAATTTTTTTGCGGGGGAGGGGGAGCAGGGAGCATGGAGGCAATCAGGGTTAAATGACTTGCTCAGGGTCCCACAGCTAGTAAGCATCTGAAGTCCTATTTTAACTCAAATCCTTCTCACCCCAAAGTCAGCGCTCTGTGCACTAAGGTGCCACCTGGTCACATCTAAGATCTTATAACAAAGTTTTAGAGCTGAAAGTGACAACTGAAGCCCAGAGAGGGGAAAGGATTTATCCATCTTCTACATTTGTTTCTTTGCATCTGTCTTTCCCATGCCTAGAATGTTCTTCCTTCTCTCTTAGAGCCCCTATCAGTCTCTAAGGATCAATTGAAATATCAGTTCCTACAAAGCACCTTTCTTGATTACTCAAGTTGTTGGAACTTACCTCTATCCCTTCAATGTGGTATATTGGAGTGTCAGGCCTGAATTCAGGAAGACTCATCTTATTGAGTTCAAATCTTGTCTCAGACACTTCCCAGCTGTGTGATCCTGGGCAAGTCACTTAACCTTACTCATCTTACTTAACTTACTCATCTGTAAAATGAACTAAAGAAGAGAAATTGTAAACCACTCTAGTATCTTTGCCAAGAAAACCTCAAATGAGGTAATGAAGGGTCAGACACAACTGAAAAATGACTGAACGAATATTGATAAGGATTTCAAATAGCCTCCCATATGTGTAGGTGTAAGATTGTTGTGTGGTAGAATTAACAACACTTAGCAACTAATTCTATCCGGTGAGTGGGGAAGCAGGAAGAGAGGAGCTGTGACTGACAATACTGCCCTTGGAAAATGTGGTTGAATTAAATTTATTTCTTTAGCAAAGAAAAATTTAACATTTTTAGAGATCCTTTATAAGTTCGTTATATAGTTCATATTAGTTTGGGTGATGAGAAATAAAATCTTCATCTGTTGTACTAGATACACCAATTCAGTACTTCAAATCCATTTCTATACCTTTTCTTCAAAGGTAGGAGAAGGGAACTACTATGTGACTGTGCTTAACACACTTTACACATATTATCTCATCTGATCCTCATAACAATCCTAAGAGATAGATGCTGTTACCATTCCCATTTCACAGTTGAGGAAACTGAGGCAGAGTTTAAGTGATTAGTCAAGGATCACACACCTAAAAATCATCCAAGGTTGGATTTTAGCTCAAGACTTCTTACTTATAACCCAACGATCTCTACAATATACCATTTGGCTGCCTCAGGGGGTTGGATGGGACTTTCCTCATTTTCCTCAGTGGTCTGACTGTTCAGATGGAAACTAGTGTTTGGTTTTGAAATGTCTCTGTTGCCACAAAACTCTTTCTACTAGTGACACTAATTTTGGCCTTCTTTCATCCGTTATAGGTTCAACCTCACAGGATCAGGGAACTGTGCATACCTTAGAAATACTGAAGTTGGCAGCCTCAAATGCCAGAAAGAGCTACACTGGATCTGTAGCAAACCTACCAAACACTGATAGTACATGCTTGTGGATGTGATTGAAACTCAATGAAACCAGTCTCTCAATGGGTTAGCTTACTCCATGTAAGAATTTGTCCTTAAAGACATCCAATCGCTTCTCCATTTGTAAGAGACTCAGGAAATCTCTTAGTCATTTGGAAAACCTTAGAAGGACCAGTTTTGCCAAGTTTCCCTAATACTGGTAGATATACCAGAGCACACTACGATTCTTGAGGAGAAGACTCTAGGACATAGTGAAAGACTGTTCTGCTATAAAAGCCCAGATGCTTAAGCTGAAATATTTCTGGGTGGAGATGACTCATTACCAGATATTACCATCAGATCAAGAACCAGAGGATGATGGCTAGATATCTATCTGAACAAGCACCTGCTGAATGCAATAGAACAAATTAAGGAAGACGAGGACTAAGAAGATGAAAAAATCCAAAACAAGCAACAACTTGTTACAAGATCTAAATGCCACCAAAATGCTAAAGAGGAAACATATACACATTCTAATAAATGTACACAAACACCTTGGAGAATTTCTCCTTCAGAGATTTCTAGCTGCCACCCCAAGGCCCAGAGCCCATGCCTAGAGAAAATTAATAAAGTGGATGGATTCCCAGGCAGCAGTAAAAAATCTCTTACAGAACCAGGATGAATCAAGTTCATATTCAAAGTTCTAGGAAAAGAAGATAAGGAGATTTTGGTTTGGGAGAGTTCTGTGGTTATGGAAAATCTGGATCAAGTCCAGGAAGTAATTTTTGAAGTGGAATCTCATGGATATTTAAAGTGGTCTTGGATATATGAAGGTGTTTACAATGGAGATGGAAGACTAGAGGTTGACTATTTTCAAAGTGATCCCAGTTATGGAAAAGATTAATCTCTAAATAGTTTTCTCTCCCCAAACCAAAGATAAAATGAGGACACTGATGTCATGTGCCCAGTTCTTTGAAAAATGAATGAATTCAACACTTGCTTTCTGTTCATCTGGAACCCATGGTGAAGAAACACTTAAAAGACAACAAGCGCTGGATATTAGATCTTAGAAACTTCTAGAAGAAAATCGACACCAACAACAGAAATGTCATGACCTGGAAAGTATTCTCTAGGCCTTTTCCTTCTTTAGTGCTGAGAGACCAGCATCTTTCAAAGACTGTATATGTTTCTATTAAGTGTAGGGTATCATCTCAACATTTATTCCCTGTGAAAGAAATGGAGTATCTTGGGGAACCATGCAATGAAGAAACATAGATTAATCTTTCTGTGGGCCAGAAAATCTTACAGTCCTATTAATTAAGCATCACTCCTAAGGAGGAAGAGTTAACTTAAAAAATCAAAATAAAACAAAACATTCTAGATGGAACTTGGATGAAGTGTTGGACATTGTCACAAAGACCTGAATTCATGTCCTGTCTCAGATATTACATAGCTATGTGACCTTGGGCAAGTCACTGCACTTCTCAGCCTGAGTTTCCTCATCTGTAAAATGAGGGAGTTAGATTAAAAAACCTCTAAGGTTTCTTTAAATCTATGATCCTATGCACTTTATGTTTCCATAGTGCTTTTGTTAAGTATAATATTCTAAAACAGGACAGAGACTGAATTCAAAATTATTTATTATTTGCTGACCGCTTAGGAACATTGCACAAAATGAAGGAGTTTCTACGTGAACGTAACCTGAATGTAAATATCTGGAGACCTGGTAATTGTCATCCTTTTTCATTTCCCCATTCCCCGCAAAATTGTATCTCATAACAAAGACACTGGTTTCAAATGCAGTTTGCACCTGATTCTACCTACATTTTTTTTACAATTTTTTTTTTTTACTGATAAATATGCTGTTAAGCTTAAGAGGATTTATCTGTGTCTCTCACTGTCTCTCTCTACATGTCTGTCTCTCTGTCTCTTTTTGTCTGTCTCTCAAAGTCTGTCAGTAGACTAAGAGGGGCAATTGACTTGCAAAATCATTTCCATTTCTAATTTCTACATTTTTGCTAAACGTTTATGGGTTTGTTTTCTATACTCAAATATTAAAATAAATCAATGGTCTCATTTATAGAAAACTTCAATTTTGCTGAAAAGCCATACGATCATTTTTCTTTGATAGCTAGACTCTTATTTATAGCATTGTGTAGAGTTAAGGAATAGGAGAGATGTATGGAATGTGTTTAAAATAGATAATGATGAAAATGTGCAATATATGACATGACTATTTCTAAAATGATAGGAAAGAAAAACTGACTGTTTAAAGCTAGGAAAAATAAATTTCTTCAGCTGTTGCTATATATGGCCTGCTCATATCAATGCTTGTATGTGCAATACTGCATGTGAATTTTCCTTTTGGTCTCCAAACAAAGTGTTTGGGCAGTCAGTGTCAGTGTTAAACTATCTTTAGAAAATAAACGAAACTACAAACAACGAATTGATACTGACTCTTCATATTATTGCAAGCTAATGGTTATCTAGATTTCTATCAAATAGAAAAACCTATCAATAACCTTCCCTTATATGTGTAAAGTGCATTATCTTTTCAGAATGCTTTTGTATTTTATCTCATTTTATCCTCATAGCAACCTGTATGTTCATTAATTTAACTAATAAGATGTTCACTCACGGTCTAATAAAGGAGACAAGATATACAGAGCAGATGAAAGGAAATCTCAGAGAGGAAGGCCCCATCATCTTGGGAGGGGGCCATCTTGTTATTAAGTACTGATATAGATAAGGATCACACAGGAGACAAGTCCTGGATGGGTTTTAATAAGCACCAATCTAGGAAGTAGCCATATCCCATTCCTATTGATTGTTCACATTCTGAACCACACCATCATCCATGGAAGGCATAAGTTAGAAAAAGCTTGCTATTTTTTAAGAATTTTTTCATTTTATTTTTCATTTGAAATTTTTAAAAATAAATATAGGGAGCTCCCAGTGAGGAAATTATCAAAACATATTAGTAAATATTCTGGAAACATGGTCTTAGGGGTTTGCCTGAGGAAAAGCTTTATGGTAAAAGACAAGTGACCTGCTTTGGGGTGGAGGTTGAGAGGGTGGGGTCACACAGCCAGAATGGATCAGAAAGGAACTGACTCCATTATTCTACCATTCTTCCCAAAAAATTCCATGTTATTTCATTGATAATAAATACTGATACCCCCCCTCTAATAGCAAAGACATTTCAGCAATATATTCAAAAATTATTCAGTTTAACCAAAATATATTTATATTAGATTCACAAGGATGGCTGTCATTAAGAAGAAAATTAGTGTAATCAATCATGAAAATAACAAAATCAGCCAAAACCACAGCATTATATCAATAGTGCCTGAAAAGACATCATTATATCAAGAGATTTTCATTTCATCAACACAGAAACTCTCTCTGTTAACCCAACTTACAACCTTTCTGTAACTTGGACCTCAAGAACTGCCTGTGACCTGGAGACCTTAAGTAATATACACATAGTCACACAGATAGAAAACCTAAAGAACATCTAACATACCCTTCTCTAGTGGATGCAGAAAAGCCTTTTAAAAGTACAGAACTTAAATCTGTTTTTTATTTTTTTACAAATGGTAAAAATTAATTTAGAATGCCTCAACATAATAAAAACATTTACCAAAACCCAAGAGTTAACATTATTTTTTAAGGCAGCTAAGTGGCACAGTGGATAGAATGCTGGACCTAGAGTCAGGAATACCTGAGTTCAAATTCAGCCTCAGACACTTAGTAGTTATGTGACCCTGGGCAAGTCACTTAACCCTGTTTTACTCAGTTTCCTCATGTGTAAAGTGATCTTGAGAAGGAAATGGCAAACCACTCCAGTATCTCTGCCAAGAGAACTCCAAATGGGGTCAAGAAAGAGTAAGACCTGACTGAAAAATGACTGAACAACAAAATATTAATTTTGATAGAGAAAAATTTCTCCAAAAGTTTAGAGTTGAAACAAAGGTGCTACTTCTTTTTCCTATTTTTAACATAGCAGTCAAAATTCTATCATAACAAGAAACAGAAAGAAATTAGGGGAATTAAGGAAAAGGTGTTGGCAAAGAGAAGACCAAATCATGATACGTATGGTTTTGACACTTGCTTGGAAAAACATTAAGAAGCAATGAAGGAACTAACTGAGATGAATAATAACTTCCTTGAGATAAAAGAACACCAAAATATATAAGTTTCTTACTGGCAGAAATTGTTTTCATGCTTGGTTGCATATACCTACCTTTAAAACAATAACTGTCACAGAGAAGGCTAATTAAAAATTTTTGTCCAATCTAATTGAATTAAATCACAATACTCATCAGTATTTTTGCATATTACTAAAAAAACAGAAAAAAAGAGAAAAACTTCATTTAACACAAAATGTATCAAATATCGGGAGTGTAGTTACTAAGACACGCATAGGACTTGTGTAAATCTAGCTATAAAACAATATTTATGAAAATAAAAGAAAACCCAAGCAATTGAAGAGATATTAAAAGTTAATAGCAGGATCTTGAAAATAGAATAAAAAATGATACTGCCTAATTTAATCTACAGAATTTGTCCCATATCCATAAAACTACCAAGGAGATACTTTATAGAAGTTTTTGTTGTTTCATCTTTTCTGCTATGTCTGATTCTTCATGACCCCATTTGGGGTTTTCTTGGAAAAGATAATGAAGTGGTTTGTCAATTTCTTCTCCATATCATTTTATAGGTGAAAAACTGAGGCAAACATGGTTAAGTGACTTGCCCAGGGTCACACAGTTAGTAAGTGTCTGAGGCCAGATCTGAATTCAGGAAGATGAATCCAGCATTCTATCCACTGCACCATCTACCTGCCCTTACTTTATAGAACTACACACTATAATAATAATTTCAAATAGAATAACAAAATGTCAATAATTTCAGGGAATGTAATAAGTTAAAATAGAAATAAAAAGATCTAGCATTCCTAGACCTCAAATAATATTACAAATTAGCAAATATCAAACTATTTGGTATCTGTTTAAAAAATAGAAAAAATATTCAGTAGAATATTAATCAACAAAATTTTATTAAGCTCGGGGTAGGAGATGGAATTTCATCATAAAGAGTTATAAAAAGGCCATTTTGGCTGGATCTTCATGTGTATAAAGGGAAGTCATGTAATAAGGCTAGAAAAGGAGGTTGCTACCAAGTTGTGGAGTGGTTTAACTGCCAGAGCCTTTTTTTTCTCTTAATTGTGTAAGTTCTACAGAACATGAGGTTTATTGGAGAGTAGTACACATAGGCAGATAGTCACTATATCATTTTGGCATGTGTGAGTGATGAACTGAAGGAAGAAGAGACCAAGTAGGGGGCTATTTTTCAGGTGAGAGACAATGAGGATCTCAACTGGGTTGATGGCTCTGTCATTGAAGAGATGTGAAAAATGTTGGGGATGTAGAAGTGACAAAATCTGGTAACTTATTAAATGTAATGAGTGAAAATTAAGAATTGAGAAAGATAAGAGTATTACAAATAAGAGTGATAAAGCTATCATGCAGTGGTGTTAAACTGAAATAGAAATATATCTCTGTGGACTTTGACTTAGGAAACTACAAAGAAACATTATCTACTGTTTACTATACTGTATTTTAATTTATTCTTTTAAACATTTCCAAATCGTATTTTAATCTGATTCCTGCAACACTTGTGGCCACAAGTTTGAAATCTATATAATGTATACTGTCTCATTCAGTCTCTTTTCTAGAGAATGGGTTAGTGATGAAAAGGGAAGAGAAAATATTTTTGTGTTTCTAAAGAAAGATTTATGACAGCTCTCAAAAGATATAGAATAACAATGATGTTTTTTATGATTTTAAAAAATATTTTTCCCAGTTACATGTAAAACACTTTTAAACATTAATTTCTAAAACTTTGAGTTCCAAATTCTCTCCCTTCCTCCCTCCCCATCTCTCCCTCATTAAGAAGGCAAATACTTTGATATAGGTTATATATGTGCAGTCATGCAAAACATATCCATAATAGCACAGGTTATGAAAGAAAATAGGCAAAAAACATCCTCAAGAAAAATAAAGTAAAAAAATATATACATCAATCTGCATTCAGACACCACTAGTTATTTCTCTGAGGATGGATAGCATCTTTCATCCTAAGTTTTTCAGAATTGTCTTGGATTGCTGCATTGCCAAGAATAGCTAAGTCATTCAAAGATGATCATCCTACAATATTGCTCTTACTTTGTACATAGTACACTTCACTTTACATCATCCCATGTAAGCCTTTTCAGGTTTTTCTAAGAGCATCCTACTCATTATTTCTTATAGTGCAATAGTATTCCATCATAATCACATACCACAACTTCTTTAGCCATTCCCCAATTGATGGACAGTCCCTCAATTTCTAATTCTTTGCATCCAGAATTGAGTTGCTATAAATATTTTTGAACATATAGGCTCTTTTCCTTTCTGTTTTTTGCCTCTTTGGGGATCCAGTCCTAGTAGTTGTATTGCTAAGTGAAAGAGTATGCATGATTTCATAGTCCTTTGGGCATAGTTCCAAATTGCTCTACAAAACAGTTGAATCAGCTCACAATTCCACCAATAGTATATTAGTCTCATTTTTCCCACATCCCCTCCAACATTTGGCATTTCTTTAATGTCCTATTGGCCATTCTAATAGGTATGAGGTTGTACCACAGAATTGTTTGAATTTGCATTTCTCCTATCAATAGAGAGTTAGAGTATTTTTTCATATGGCTATAGATAGCTTTGATCACTTCATCTCAAAATTGATCCTTGATCATTTATCAATCGGGGAATAGCTCTTATTTTTTCTTTTACAAATTTGACTCAGTTCTCCATATGTTTAAGAAATGAGGGGCAGAACCAAAATGGTGGAGTGAGAGCACTTAAGCTCTTAAACAAACTCCTTCACCTACCTCTAAGGAGAGAATCTGACCAAACCTTGGAGGTGCAGAATCCAATAGGAAGCAGACTGTGGCAGATACATAGCTCAGGATAGATTGGAAGGTCAACAGGAAGGATGTGTCCCATGGGGGTGATCCCACAGCACACAGTGAGGTGATCCAGTGCAGTGAAGCGGGAGGGCCATGAGGAGGCCTGACCAGCAGAGCTGAGTGAATAACAGCTGCTAAGCCCTGGATATCAGGTGCAGCAGCTCCTGAGACTTTCAGCCAACAGATTAAACGTCTGTAAGTCACCAAATTGAACTTCTGGGAGCCAAAATGATGGAGTGATTGGTAAATGCTCTCTCCTCCACCCTAGATGATCTCAAAAGAATCATAAAATATTTCCCTAGAAAAATCCTGGATCAGTGGAGACAGCTGAGAGGGCAAACAGTCTCATAATACGTGAGGCTAAGAAAATAGCCAAGGAGGATTTCTCCTACTGTGGCAGAGGTGAACCGGAAGGAGAGGGGACACAGGGTGGTAGGAACTAGCACTAGGACCCAGGTAAGTCTCAATGCTAGGAGAGGAGCCCCAGTAAGGTGGAAACTTGCACTAAGATCCAGGCAGACCTCAGCACTCCAGGGCAAATAGGAAGATAATAGGGAAGCTGGGATCACCAACCCCTGAGCTTCTCTTTGCCTCTGCTCAGCTGAGAAGATCTCCCTTGACCAGACCACCCCTCCCCCATGCTTAACAAGCTAGCCCCAGGGCTCATGAGGGAAATACACAATAAAAAGATAAAGAGACATCTGCCCTTAGCTTTTTCACACTAGTCAGCTCAACATCAAGTTCTGCAGCTTCTAACTGAAAGAACCAGAAGCCACAACACACAATCACCATTATGAGCAAGAAAAAGCAGAACAAGGGTGAAAAAAACCATAGAATCTTTCTATGAGGACAAAGACCAAAACACAAATACCAAAGAAGTCAGTAGTGAGACTGTACTCCCATTTGAAACTTCAGAAGGGACTATGAACTGCTTGCATGAAACAGCTGAAGAAGGAAATAGAAGAGAAACTGGCCAATGATTTTAAAAGTATGAAAAAAGAATTCCATGAAAAGAACATCTCTTTAAAAAGAAAAATTGAACAAATGGAAAAGGAACCACAAAACCTAATTGGGAAAATTGGACAAATGGAAAAGGAAGTTCAAACACTAACTGGAGAAAATAATTCATTGAAAGGAATAATTGGACGGATGGAAAAGGAGATGTAAAAGTTAACTGAAAAAAACAATTTGATAAAAATTAGAAATGGGCAAGTAGAAGCTGATGACTCTTTGAGACGGCAGGAATCAGTCAAACAAAATCTAAAGAATGAAAAGATAGAGGAAAATGTAAAATATCTAGTTGGAAAAACAACTGACTTGGAAAAAGATCCAGGAGAGAAAATTTAAGAATTATTGGCCTGCCAGAGAGTCACGATGAAAAAAAAGAGTCTAGACAATATCTTCCAGGAAATCATCAAGGAAAACTGCCCAGAAGTGCTAGATCCAGAGGACAAAATAGTCATCGAAAGAATCCATCTTTCACCTCCCAAAAAGGATCCCAAACTCAAAACCCCAAGAAATATTGTTGCGAAATTCCAGAACTATCAAGTAAAGGAGAAAATATTACAGGCAGCCAGAAAGAAACCATTCAAATATTGAGGAGCTACAGTCAGGATCACACAGGACCTTGCAGCTTCTACATTAAAAGATCTAAGGAGTTGGAATCTGATATTCTGTAAGGCAAAGGAGCAGGGACTGCAACCAAGGATCAACCACCCAGCAAAGTTCAGCATAACATTTCAGGCAAGGAGATGGTCATTCAGTGAAGTAAGGGTTTTCCAGACCTCTCTGACAAAAACACCAGAACTTAATAGAAAATTTGATCTTCAAATGTAGGTCTCATGAGAGGCATAAAAAGGTAAACAGGGGAAAAACCAACTAGTTACTCAATTTGGGCACACTGTTTACCTCCCTATAAGGGAAGATGATACCTGTTAATCTTGAGAATTGTATATCTATTATGAAATATAAAAGGGACATACATAGAGGAAACGTGTATAAAGTGTATAAAGTAAATAATGTGATGATAGAAATATGATTTAAGCATGTGAAGAGATTGTAACAGGAGGTGTAAAAAGGAGGAAGCAAAAAATGGCAAATTACATCACAGGAAGAAGTACAAAATTATAGTAGAGGGGAAGAAGGGAGGGAGATGAGCATTGTTTGAGAGGTACTCTCATCTGATTTGGTTCAAGGAGGGAATAATAAACTTAAGTATACACTACTAACTAGCTCTATAGACAGTAGTAGGGGAAGGGGGAAGAAAAGGGAGAGGAAGTTAAAAGGGAGGGAAGAAGTAGTAAGGGTAAAGGAGAGTAAAAGGGAGGGGGGGCTAAAATAAGGAAGGGAAGGCTGCAGGAGGTGTTGATGAAAAGTGAAAACTATTGAAGAGGGGAAGGGAGATGGGAGAACTAAAAGCACAAACAGGGGGAAAGAGGATGGAGTGAAATACACAGATTATAATTACAACTGTGAATGTGAATGGAATGAACTCTCCCATAAAATAGAGACAGACAGCAGAATGGAGTAAAAACCATAATCCAACAATATGTTGTTTACAAGAAACACATTTGAAGTGGGGGGATACACACAAGGTAAAAGGTTGGAGCAGAATATATTGTGCTTGACCTGATGTAATAAAAGCAGGGGTAGCTATTTTAATCTCAGACAAAGCAAAAGCAGAAATAGATCTAATCAAAAGAGCTAAGGAAGGAAAGTATATCCTGCTAAAAGGCACCATAGACAATGAAGCAATATTATTACTAAACATGTATGCTCCAAGTGGTATAGCATCCAAATTCTTAGAGTAGAGGTTAGGGGAATTGAAGAAAGAAATAGAAAGCAAAACTATGCTAGTGGGGGACCTCAACCTCCCCCTCTCTGAACTGGATAAATCTAACCTCAACATAAGCAATAAAGAGGTTAAGGTGATAAATAAAACTCTGGATCAGGGAGATATGATAGATTTCTGGAGAAAACTGAATGGAAATAGAAAGGAATATACGTTTTTCTCAGCAGTACATGGTACATATACAAAAATTGACCATGTACTAGGACATTAAAACCCTTCAATCCAGTGAATAAAGGCAGAGATAGTCAATTTATCCTTCTCAGATCATAATGCAATAAAAATTATATGTAATAAAAGGCTGTGGAAACATAAACCAAAAATTAATTGGAAACTAAATGATCTAATCCTAAAGAAGGAGTGGGTTAAACAACACATCATAGAAACAACCAACAACTTCATTCAAGAAAATGACAGTAATGAGACAACCTACCAAATCTTATGGGATACTGCAAAAGCAGTTCTTAGGGGAAGTTTTATATCTTTGAATGCCTACATAAATAAAACAGAGAAAGAAGAGATCAATGACTTAGGCATGAAGCTGAAAAAGCTAGAAAAAGAACGAATTGAAAATCTCCAAGTAAATACCAAATTAGAAATACTGGAAACCAAAGGAGAGATTAATAAAATTGAAATTAAGAAAAGTATTGAATTAATAAATAAAACCAATAGTTAGTTTTATGAAAAAGCTAAGAAAATTGATAAATTTTTGGTCAACTTGATTTAAAAAAAAGAAAGAAGCAAATCAAATTACTAATATCAAAAATGAAAGGGTGAACTCACCTCCAGTGAAGAGGAAATTAAAATAATAATTAGAAATTATTTTGCCCAACTTTATGCCCATAAATTCAACAATCTAAATGAGATGAATGAGTATTTTAAAAAATACAAGTTGCTGAGATTAACAGAAGAGGAAGTTGAATATTTAAACAACCCCATCTCAAAAAAAGAAATTAAACAAGTCCTCAATGAACTCCCTAGGAAAAAAATCTTAAAAGTGAATTCTATCAAACATTTAAAGAACAGAGAATTATAATACTACATACACTATTTTTGAAAATTGGGGAAGAAAGAGTCCTCTCAAATTCTTTTTATGATACAAATATGGTTTTGATACCTAAACCAGAAAGAGACAAAACAGAGAAAAAAATTATAGACCAATTTCTCTAATGAATATGGATGCAAAAATTTTAAATAAGATTTTAGCAAAACGAATACAGCATCTTATCAAGAGAATAATACATTATGATCAGGTAGGATTCATACCAGGAATGCAGGGCTGGTTCAATATTAGGAAAACTATTAGCATTATCAATGATACCAACAACAAAACTAACAGAAATCACATGATTATCTCAATAGATGCAGAAAAAGCTTTCAACAAAATACAACACCTATTCCTATTAAAAATGCTGGAGAACATAGGAATAAAGGGAACTTTCCATAAAATAATGAGCAGTGTCTACATAAAACCTTCAACAAGCATTATATGCAATGGAGATAAGCTAGATGCATTTCCAATAACATCAGGGGTGAAACAAGGATGTGCATTATCACCACTATTATTCAATATGGTACTAGAAATGTTAGCGGTAGCAATTAGACAAGATAAAGAAGTTGAAGGAATAAGAACAGGCAAAGAGAAAACAAAGTTATCACTCCTTGCAGATGATATGTTGATATACTTAAAGAATCCCAGAGATTCAAGTAAAAAACTACTTGAAATAATTAACAACTTTGGCAAAGTTGCAGGTTATAAAATAAACCCACACAGATCTTCTGCATTCCTATATATTAGTAACAAAGGCCAACAGCAGGAGATAGAAAGAAATCCCATTTAAAGCTAGGGTAGACACTATAAAATATTTGGGAGTTTACCTGTCAAAACAAACCCAGACACTATATGAACACAAATATACAAGACACTTTTCACACTAAGTCAGATCTAAATAAGTGGATAAACATCAGTTGCTCATGGGTAGGCCAAGCCAATACAATAAAAATGACAATTCTGCCTAAATTAATTTACTTATTTAGTGCCATACTAATTAAACTATCAGATATTTATTTTCTAGAGCTGGATAAAAGAATATCAAAATTCATCTGGAAGAACAAAAGGTCCAGAATAGCAAAGACACTAATGAAAAGAAATGCTAGGGAAGGTGGCCTAGTGCTATCAGATCTCAAATTGTATTATTAAGCAGCAATTATCAAAACCACTTAGTACTGACTAAGGAACAGAAGGGTGGAAAAGTGCAATAGGCTAGGTATTCAAGACACAGTAGGCAGCGAATATAGCAATCACCTATTTGATAAACCAAAGGACTCCAGCTTCTGGGATAAGAAATCATTGTTCAACAAAAATTTCTGGGAAAACTGGAAAATAATGTGGCAGAAACTAGGCATAGACCAATGCCTGACACTGCACACAAGAATAAAGTGCAAATGGGTACATGATCTAGATATAAAGATTGATACCATGGACAAATTGGAGGAGCAAGGAATAGTATATTTATCAGATTTATGGTGAAAGGAAGAATTTTTGACTATATTAAACTGAAAAGTTTTGCACAACCAAACCCAATGAAATCAAAATTTGGAGGGAAGGAGTATATTGAGAAAGAATTTTTACAGTGTCTAGAATATATATGGAGAACTGAGTCTAATGTACAGCTATACAAGTCATTCCCCAATTGGTAAATTGTCCAAGGATCTGAGTAGGCAATTTTCAGAGGAAGAAATGAAAGATATCTATAATCATATGGAAAAATGCTCTAAATCACTTTTGATTACAGAGATGCAAATCAAAACAACCCTGAGGTACTACATAACACCTATCAGATTGGCAAACATGACAGAACAGGAAGATGATAAATGTTGGAGAGGATGTGGGAGATTTGAAACACTAATTCATTGTTGGTGGAGCTATGAGCTCATAAAACCATTCTGGAGAGTAGTTTGGAACTATGCCCAAAGAGCTACAAAAATAACCTTTGATCCAGCAATAGTGCTTATAGGATTGTACCATCAAGAGATCATAAAAATGGGAAAGGGTCTCACATGTAGAAAAATATTTATAGCAGCACTCTTTGTCCTGACCAAAAACTGGAAATCAAGGAGATGCCCATCTATTGGGGAATGGCTGAATAAATTATGGTACATGAATGTAATGGAGTACTATTGCGCTATAAGAAATGATGAACAAGAAGACCTCAGAGAGTTCTGGAAAGATTTGTATGATCTGATGCTGAGTGAAAGGAGCAGAACCAGGAGAACTTTGTGCACAGCAACGATCACAGTGTGCAAGAACTTTTTCTGGTAGACTTGGACATTCATAGAAATGAACTTAAAGGACTTAAATAAAATTCCCAATAGTCTTCTAAGGCAAAATGCCTTCCATATCCAGAGAAAGAACTATGGAATTCAATTGCAGAATGTAGCAGATCATTTTCTTTTGTGTATTATGTTTTGGTTTGTTACATGATTTTTCCCATTCATTTTAGTTCTTCTACACAGTGTGACTATAGGGAAAATGTATTCAATAGAAATGTTTGTGTAGATCCTATATAGAATTGTATGCCATCTCGGGGAGGGAGGGGGGAGGTGGGAGGTAGTTAGGGGCAAAAAAATCTAAGTTTTATGGTAGTGATTATAGAACACTAAAAATAAATAAAATTAATATATAAAAAAAGAACTGAGGCCTTTATCAGAGAAATTTCCGTCAAAACTTTTTCACAGTTACTATTGCTAACTGTATTTCCCTCTACCCCACCCCACCCAGTTTATCCTACTTTTCTGTCTCTTTTCACCCTGTCCCTTCTCAAAAGTGTTTTACTTCTGACTACTTCTTCCCCCAATTTGCCATCCTTTCTGTCCCTGCTCCCTCTTGTCCTCTTACTTTCCTGTAGGGTAAGGTAGATTTTGATACCCAATTGATTGTATATATCATTCCCTCTTTGAGTCAATTTTGGTGAGAGTAATGTTCACTCATTCCCTCTCATCTTCTTCTTCCTCTCCACTGTAAAAGCTTTTTCTTGCCTCTTTTAGGTGAGATAATTTACTCCATTCTACCTCTCCCTTTCTCTTTCTCCCTCTCTCTCATCTCTTAATTTTATTTTTTTAGATTATCATCCCTTCATATTTAATTCATACCTGTGCCCTCTGCCTACGTATATTCTTTCTAACTACCCTAATAATGAGAAAGCTCTTATGGGTTCCAAATATCTATTTCCCATTAGTAATGTAAATGGTTCAAACTTATTAAGTCCCTTATGATTTTCCTTTCTTATTTACCTTTCTATGCTTCTCTTTAATCTTGTATTTGAAAGTCAAAGTTTCTATTTGGCTTTGGTCTTTTTATCAAGAACACTTCAAAGTTCTCTATCTCATTGAGTTTCCATTTTTCCTCCTAAAGGATTATACTCAGTTTTGCTGGGTAGGTGATTCTCATAGGTTGCAATCCTAGCTCCTTTGCCCTCCACAATATCATATTCCAAGCCCTCTGGTTCTCTAATGTAAAAGCTGTTAAATCTTATGTCATCTTGAGTATAGCTCCATCATACTTGAACTGTTTCTTTCTGGTTGCTTCCAATATTTTCTCCTTGACCTGGGAACTCTGGAATTTGGCTATAATATTCCTGGGAGTTTTCATTTTGGGATGTCTTTTAGGAGGTGATCAGAGGATGCTTTCCATTTCTATTATACCCTCTGGTTCTAGAATATCACGGCAGTTTTCCTTGCTAATTTCTTGAAAGATCATGTCAAGGCTCTTTGTTTTTTTCATGGTTTTCACTATGGTAGTCTAATAATTTTAAAATTATTTCCCTGATCTATTTTCCAGGTCAGTTGTTTTCCCAATGAGGTATTTCACATTGTCTTCTATTTTTCATTCTTTTGGTTTTGTTTTTTTATTTCTTGACGTCTCATAAAGTCATTAGCTTCTTCATTACTTTCCTAATTTTTAAGGAATTATTTTCTTCAGTGAGCTTTTAGAGTTTCTTTTCCATTTGGCCAATTCTGCTTGTTAAAATGTTCTTCTCCTCATTGGCTTTTTGGATTTCTTTTGCCATTTGGGTTAGTCAATTTTTTAAAGTGTTATTTTCTTCAGTATTTCTTTGGGTCTCTTTTAGCAAACTGTTCACTTATCTTGCATCACTCTCATTTCTCTTCCCATTTTTTTCTCTACCTTGCTTATTTCATTTTCAAGACACTTTTTGAGTTCTTCCATGACCTGCAATCAATTCATATTTTTCTTAGAGGTTTTGGATGTAGGAGCTTTGACTTGTTATCTTCTTCTGAGTGTGTGTTTTGATCTTTCTTGTAACCACAGTAACTTTCAATATTCCGAATCTTTTTCTGTTGTTTACTCATTTTCCCAGTCTGTTACTTGACTTTTTACTCTTTGCTAAAGTAGGGCCCTTCAGAGGTTTTGTAAAGTTGTTTTTAGAGACACTGGAGACCTACAAATTTTTGGTTCTTTCAAGGTGATATGATCTAAGGAGAGGTGTTTACTACTGTCTTGGCCTGGGCTTTGGTCTGTGTGAAACCACAAGCATTCTTTTCTCTCCTGGAACTGTGAGGGGGGGGTTCCCTCTCTACTGCTGCCCAAGCTTTGCTATGCTAGTGATCCTTCTTGCCCTGAGAATGCCACCCAGGATTTCAACCCAGATCTGAGTATGGCCAAGGCAACACAGTCCTACCTCAGTGCTAGCAGAAAGAACCATGTACTCTCCTTGTGAACACTTGTTTGACAACTCCCCCTGCCCCATAATGTCTGTGGATTGAGAGCTCTGGAAGCAGCCAGTGCCACCACCACTGTTGATTTAGTGGCTCCCAAGGCCTGCTTCCGGTTTGCTGGAGCTGAGTTTGTGCTGACTGGGCCTACACTGGACTACACTCCTCTCTCCATCTCACCCAGGTACAACAGATGTTTCCTTCTGACTTTGTAAGTTGTCTTTGATATCTGTGGGCTGAGAAGCCTGGAAACTGTCACTGTTGCCACTGATTCAGTCATCCCAAAGACTAGTCCTGGTTTACTGGGACCTTGTATGAGCTGGCACAGCTTGTGTTGGACTATGCTCTTCTCTTGCCCTGATGCAAGAGACTTTTCTTGCCAACCTTCTAAGCTGTCTTGGTCAGGAAATTGTTTCACTCCATATTTTTGTGGGCCCTGCTGCTCTAGAATTTGTTTGGTCATTTTTAAAGGTATTTGGATGGGTTTAGAGGGAAAGCTTAGAGGATTCCCTGCCTTTATTCCTCCATCTGGACTCTACCCAACACTGATGTGTTGATAAATATGTTGATAGCTGAAAATAATAGGAAAGGAACTTTATTTTTGTAAACTATATGTATGTATGTTTATTGTGGTTGTGGTTTGTCCTTCATTCTTGAAGAGGACCATAACATCAGGGATATGGTGACATGACCTGCAATTGAATTTGATTTGAGTGAGGGAGGGACATGCAAAGTCACCAGCCTTACTTTCTCCTCCAGAGCCATCAGGATCCAGTGGCCAGATATAGACCAGTATGACTGGAAATAGTCCAAGATGCAGTGGGAGATCTTGACCTTTTTAAGCTAAGATCTTTTCAGGTTCTTTTGAGTGAGACAATGTCCATTTAGAGAATTTTTGAGAAAAGAGTCAAGGGATAGCCTCTTTATTTAAAAAAAATGTCAAACTGGGAGGGGAAGATCCTCAGCATTGTTACCTGAAGGAGAAACAGTTACTATTTACATTCACTTTGATCCAGGAGGGCCCAAAGAAATAATCATTAAGTGGTACTTGGGCAGGGACCTATTGCCATTCAATCCATGACATCCCAAGTGAATTGGATTTAAGATTTGGTCTTTGATAAAGAAAGCTATCCATTAAACCCCAAGGTACCTAAGTGACTTTTGACCATCAAAATTTACCTTCTTTTGGGCAGAATATCCTCAGGCAAAGGGAGAGGAGAGAAGACCAAGTCTAGATAGATAGATAAATATAGATGCGTGCGTGCATGCGTGCATGCGTGCGTGTGTGTGTGTGTGTGTGTGTGTGTATGTGTGTGTGTGTGTCTGTATGTTTTGGGCAGAAAATGAGCTATTGCATGAATATAGACTGAAATCCCCTTGTCCACAATGTCAAATGATGCCTCACTTGTGTGTGAATGGTTTAATATTTTAAAGAAGCAGAGAGAGAACTTAATTACTTAAAATGTGAGAAATATGAGTACAAAGAAATACCTTTTCAAAATATAGAGGAAACATTGGATCATATTTTGTACTTGAGAGTTTCAGGGGAAAGTGGCACCTAATCTCATTTGCATATAGATATTTTATGACTAAAAAGGGTAAAACTAAGAAGATGAGAAATTGCACAAATGTTTGAAAACTGTGGAATGATTTAAAAGGGACTGTCAATTTCACAGAGAAAATTTTGGGGAGTTTTTTTGTTGTTGTTTTTAAATTGTTTAAGTGAGTTTTTAAGTGTTACTCTCTTCTGCCACCTCTGGTTTAAGAGTGAAAGTATGTTTATATGTATGTTTGTTAACTAGGTTTGCTTGTCTTTCTCACAGAGTCAACCTCATCAGTGTTGCCATGAATTCCATGCTGATTGAACAAGGGAGCATCTTGGTGAATGAATAAGTAGCTAGTTTGGTCTGTTACAATTAGAATTATCCAGTCTGATGAGTTCTCTCTCTTAAATGGAACTGCTATTCATATTAAGAGTTAATAATATTTTTTTAGAGCTTAACATAAAACACAGCTCATAGTAGTTGAGTAACTGATTACTTTCTAGCAAATTTTTGCACTTTTGAATATAGAAGATTTGCCAGTGGAAGACTGGCAGTAAAGAATGGCAGACAATCCCTAAGCAGAAAAGTAGTTTTGTATTAATCTGGGTATTTTGAATTTTTATAAATGCTGATTTATTTCATTTAAGTTGTCAGTTTTATTGGAATATCATTTGGAAAATTAGTTTAAAAAATATCTATTTTTCTTAATTTATTGAAAATTATCTTTTTTTAACTTTTGAAACTGATAATTTGGTTTTCCTCATCTTTTTAATCAAGTTAAGCCAATGGTTTATCTTTGATTTTTCAAAAAGAGCAGCTTCTAGTTTTACTAACTCAATGGTGTGTGTGTGTGTGTGTATTTTGTTTTTGATTTTGTTAATATTGTCTGTTTTCATGATTTTCTATTTTGGTGCTTAATTACTTTTCCTGGTACAATTCACATACTCCCTTTCCTACCTTTTGTCTTAATATATAATTTTCAATGGTTGCTATAGCTAAAGAAATAAATCATTTCCCAGATAGACAGCCTTCCATATTATCATTGGTATTATGAGAGTCTCTCAAAAAAAAAACATAAACAGATTGCTTATAGTCACACTTTATATTTTAATGATTATTTTGCAAATATGAATGAATTCTATTGTGACCAAGGAGGAGCTATGCTTTATAAAGCACATTAATGCATCCAGTAATTAAAGGATTTCCCCTAACTTTGTGGTATACATTATCTAGTAGCTTAAAGTTGCCCAGAATCACATAAATGGAATATACTATGGAGCTATTCAGATGATGAAATATATATCTTTGATGATTCATGCTTTGTGGTTAGTCAACAGGCAAAGTTCTGAAAGGAAATGGCTATAATTTGGAAAGTACGCAGAATAGTACTTTCCAAATTGTATTCTACAGAACTCCAGTTTTCTGTGTAATATGAACAAACATTCTATAAGGGGGAAAAATATTGTCATTGCTAAAGAGATTTTTCCCCCCATAAAATATTACACATGATTTTTTTTAGTTTAAAATGCTTATTATATATAGAATTTGGGAGAGTATGAAAATAGAATTAATTTTTTTCTGCTTTGCTTCTTTATCCTAATGCTATATTCAGAGGTTCCAGCAGTAAATTTTATGTTCAAAAAATGTTCCAAGAACCTATTAATTTGGGAAATGCTGAACTAAAGACATGATAAGGCTTTTCCCCCTTTCTTGGCATATCTGAAGCTAAGAGATATGAAGTATTACCCAATCCAACTTCTGATACCAGTTTCCTTTACTACTGATAAAAAGAGGAAGTAAAAATTCTAAGAAAAATTTAACTTTCTGAGAAATTCTGTCATTTTCTGGGTCCTGAAAATCCCTAATACTGCTTTGTAGAAGAAATGTAAAAGAATACCATTTATACATCTCCTCTTATCTCATCATCATACACTACAATAGGAGACTGCAGAATATTAAAGTAGGTCATTTTTATATTACTCACCCATAAGAGAAGAATTAGAAGCTATGGTTCATGATTTATTCACATGATTCATTCCTTTAAATTGACTTCCAGATTAAAATTTGCCTAGGTCACTCTGGAGAACACAGTCTTAAAAATCTTAAAGCAGGGGGGATATTAGAAACTTTCTTAATGAATAGAAGAGTAAAATAAGTATGTCTCCTTTCCCTTCTATTATTTGACATTGTTCCAGAAATGCTAGCAACACCATTAAGACCAAAGAAAGGAACTGAAGGCAAAAAGATACTCAAAAAACACACAAAAATGCCCTTACTTAATGGCATGATAATATACTTACAAATCTCAGGAATGTACAAAGATGCAAAATCACCCCTAAAATATCAATAAGATTTCTATATCAAAATAACAAAATCCAAAAGAAATAATAGAAGTCAATCAAAATAATTATAAAATGCATAACTATATGGATTGGAGTGGGAAGATACTTGGAGAGGTATTGCATTAATCTATGCAAAAGGTGATGAAGGAATGTACCAGAACGGTGTCAATATCTGTGAAGAGAAAGAGGATTATACAAGAGATGTTGGGAAGGTAGACTTGACTAGACTTAGTAACAATTTTAATAGAAGGGGAAGAGAATGAGAGTGAGAAGTTGATAACAATAATTAATAATTATAACTAGCACTTATATAGGATTTACTATGTAAGCACAATGCTAAGTATTTTACAAATGTCATTACATTTGATTCTCACACAACCCTGAGAGGTAGGTGCAATTATACCCATTTTTCAGTTGAGAAAACTGATGTAAATACAAGTTAAAGGACTTGCCCAAGGTTATAGAGCCCATAAATACCTGAAGTTGGATCTGAATTTATGTCTTCCCATCTCCAAGTTCAGAACCCTATCTACTCTGCCACTTGGCTTCTTTGAATGACAACATGACTGTGACCCTGGCTGCCTGAGGGGATTGGTAATTCCCTTAAGAGTATTAGGAAAATTAGGAAGAACTGGGGAAAAGATAATAACTCCAGTTTTGGACTAAGATATTTATGGTACATGTAGCTTGATATGAGCAATAAACATTTGGAGATCAGAGACTGAAGGTCAGGAGAAATAAGGGTTGGATAAATATTACAAAAATAAATAAAATAAATGAAAATCATTTAAATAGAGATGTATCTAAAGTATTTACCTAAAACCAGCAGCAAGTATTATTTGTAATGAGGATAAGCCTTCCCATTTAGATTAGGTGTGAAATAAGGATGCCCACTGTCACCAATAATATTCAATATTGTATTGGCAATCCTAGCAATAGCATAAGAGAAAGAAAAGCAATTGAAAGAATCAGAATAGGGAATGAGATGATAAAACTATCTCTTTTTGCAGATGATATGATGATATACTTAGAAGATCCCAAAGACTCAACTAAAGCAGGTTATAAAGTAAATTCACATAAATCATCAACATTCCTATATATCACAAACAAAATCCTGCAAGAAGAGATAGTAAGAGATATCCCATTTAAAATAGTTTTAGACAGTATAAAATACCTGGGAGTACCACCTGCCAAAACAAACCCAAACACTATAGAACAGAATTACAAAAATACTTTTGATACAAATGAAATCAGATTTAAATAATTGGAGAAATATTCATTGTTCATGAATAAGAAGGTCAATATATTAAAGATGACAATTTCACCTAGTTTATATATTCAATGCCATCCCAATTAAATTGCCAAAGATAATTTTTACCAAATTAGGAAAAGAAACAATAACAAAATTTATTTGGAAGAAAAAAATTAAGAATATTAAAGGAACTAATGAAAAAATGTAAAGAAAGGAAGTTTAGAATTACCAAATATCAAACCATATTATAATACCTCAGCTATAAAAAATAGAAATAGAAAGGCAGACCAGTGGAACAGAGTCCACATAGAATTTACAGCAGCAAAAATATATAGTAACCTTATATTTGACAAGTGTAGGCTTAAGATTTTGGAATAAGAATTCATTATTTGACAAAAATTGTTGGGAAAACTAAAAAGCAATCTGGCAGAAAATGAGCATAATCCAGTATCTTACACTAAATCCATGGTAAGGTCAAAGTAGATATACGACATAGATAAAAAGAGAGATATTACAAGAAAATTTGAAGAAAATAGAATGCGTTACCTATCAGACTTATAGGTAGGCAAACAATTTATGAATAAACAAGAAATAGAGAGCAGAGGGAAACATAAAATGGATAATTTCAATTATGTTACATTAAAAAGGTTTTGTAAACAAATAAAATAAATATAGCCAAGATCAGAAGGAAAGCAGAAAATTGGGAGGGAAAATTTTATAGATAGATTCTCAGACAATAGTCCAGCCACTTTGGAGAGCAATCTGGAACTATGCCCAAAGAGTTATTATTAAACTGCCTATGCCCTTTGACCCAGAAATACCACTATTAGATCTGTTTTCCAAGATGATTAGGGGAAAAGAAAAAGAACTTATAATCTCTAAAATATTTATAGCAGTTCTCTTTGTGGTGGCAAAGAACTGGAAATTGCAGGAATGCCCATCAATTGGGGAATGACGGAACAAGTTGTGGTATGTGATTATGATGGGATACTACTGTACTACGAGAAATGATGAGCTCAATGCTCTTAGAAAAACATGGATAGATTTCCATGAAATAATGAAAAGTGAAATGAGCAGAGCCAAGAGAACATTGTATATAGCAACTGAAGAGAATGATGAGATTCAGGAACAGGGTTGTCCAGAAAGAATTCAAAAGGCAGATATTCTCCTAGTCAAGAGAGCTTTATTGACACCAAAACAGCGGGCTAGATCTGGAAGGAAGGCTAGCAGTTTGTAGGAAGACATGGGTTTGATTTTATGCACAATTTTTGGGTGCTCAGTCACGAGAGAAATATGCTCCCACTGAGTAGTTAGCTGTAGGAAAAGATATCAGGAAGGGAAAGCAGGTATGCTGAAAAACGGTTCAAGGATGTGATCACAGAACAAGGAACTTAGTTTGCAACATTTTTTCCAGTATGGAACAAATCACATACACAGAGAATGGGTTATGGAAGCCAGATTTTTGCTATGTGACAGAGCTTTCTGTTACTGGGCAGGTTTAGATGAGGCCCTCATAGTTATTGGGCGAAGCCTCAAAGGTTCCCATGTTGTGGGCAAAAGTCAGCCTCATCATTAGCAATAATATTGTTTTAAGGACAATTTTGAGCGACTAGGTCATTTTGACTATTATAAACACCCAAATTAACTACAAAGGTCATATAAAGGAACATGGTATCTGCATCCAGTAAAAGAATTGATTGATAGAAGTATACATAGAATAATTTTACATATATATATATATATATATATATATATATATATATATTTGTGTCTAATGGTGACCATCTCTAGGGTGAGAGAGGAGGAAGGAAGAAAAAAGGAAAAAAAGAAAGTTACATGATAACTTTATTATATATTTAAAAGGAATAACAAGTTGCATCTAATAGATTTGCAGTTTAATGTACAATCATCTTTTTTTTTCTATTCTACCATGTTATGGAAATGTTTGTTTTACTCTTTAAGTAAAAATAAAATTTTTAAAAAGAGAGATTGGGTGTAGATAACATCACCAAGAAAAATAGTATAGAGAAAACAAAAAAAGGGTCCACAATACAGCCTTAAGGAACACTTGCAGTAATCAGGTGTAACCTACATGAAGATCCAGCAAAGAAGATTGAAGAACAGTCTGACAGGTAGGAAGAGAATATAACTGGAAAAAGCAAAAACACATAGAGAAGAGAATACCAAAGGGAAAAGGGTGATTGATGGTATCAAAGTGTACAGAGAGGAAGGAGTAAGAGTAAGTAAGAAGGAGTAAGAAAAAGCCATTAGATTTGACAAGAGCTCATTGGTAATTTTAGAGAGAATAGTTCCAATTGAGTAAAATGATGTAGGAAACCAGACTGCAGAGTCAAGAAGAGAGTGACAGGAAAGGAAGTGAAGGCACTGATTGCAGATGGTTTAGCTTAAGAAGTTTAGTCATAAAACAGAGGAGAGATAGGATTATATCTAGAATGAAGTAAGGGATTTTTAAAGATGGGACAGTCATGAGAGCATTTATAAGAAGTGGAAAAGCAGACAGTAGACAAAGAGAGATCAAAGAATAATACAACCTGGGAGGATAAAGTTATGAGCAAGCCAGGATGGAATACAATCATCTATGAATATAGAGGAGTTTAGCTTGGCAAGAAAGACAATTTGTTGTGTGAGATAAGGGTGAAAGAGATAGCGGGGGATGGTATCTGAATGATGTGAGCACAGGGAACTTTTGGTTTATAGTCTAAATTTTTTCTTCACAAATATGAGGCAAGATCATATACAGGTTGCAAATCTGAGTGGACTGGAAGGATCAGTAATAGGTAAATTGGAAAAGGGGGCAAGGATTGGGGGGAAAGATGAGTTCTGTTTTGGACATAATGATACTGAGATTTCTGTAGTACATCTACTTAAAAATGTGCAACCCTTTTGTCATCAATTCTTTTGACCATATAGCCAATTAGGAAACTTGACCATCAAGCAAAACAAGCCCATCAATCACATATGACCAGAAAATAATTCTCTAAACTCCCTCATGGTGAACTGAAAACAAGCAGACAATAACTACGCATGCTTCAAGGACTGGACCTCTACTGGCTAGTGTGCTAGTCTATCCTCATTATATTGGGAAAACATGACTAATGGCTTCAAAACATTTTAGAGTTTTACCTGTGAGAGTCAGTGGGAGCATAGCTCCCTAGGACATGATATTATAGAGCTTTCCTTTGATCCTAGCTTCCAAGAACAAATTGAAAACTTTAGGGTTCTACATTCCTCATGGGAAAAGTACACTCTGCCATGCTCTTTTGGTTGAAAACTCAAACTTTTTTATTTTAGAGAAAAAAAGGCAGAAATCCCAACACATCCAGTCATTGGCCTCAGAAAAAACCTTGAATAGGGAAGAAAGAAATTCTTCCTCATTTTTCCCCCCAAAGAAATGATTCATTATGAAAGCTTTCATCTCCAGAGTTTGCTCCGGGCTCCAAACTCTTTGGAACACAGAGCAAAGTCACCACTAAACAGCAGGTACCCTCAGGCTTACTTTTATTTTTCTTAACTATATTTTCTGATTACCAAACCCATGATTCCATCAGAGATTTCACTCTAACTTAGAGTAGAAAATCTAAATAGCTTGATCCTTAGATAAACTACCCTAAGACACAACCCACATTTACTACTGTTCCAGAAAATTGCTGTAGGCTTTGAGGTTTGCATAGTGCCAATGCAATATTCACGGCTCCAACAGTGGCCTTGAATATCCTGGCACAATTCTGAATTGCAAAATACAACAGACTCTTCACATGAAAGACAGAACCAAGCATTTATTCAAACACTAGAAAGCCAAATCCATCATAACAACTAAAATCTATACCCAATAACAATTCATAGAGCAAGACGATCCCCAACCCTTCTCCAGCTAGGCTTCCTACAAACCAGTTCCATTTAACAATCACAAGCTGACCCCCTTAAACAAAATCACAAACAAGTTCTCTCACTCACACTAGCCAGGGACCTTCTTGCCTGAATCCTTCCCAGCTCTGACTAGACTCTGACCAATTTCCTCTCAGCTCTGCTCTGGCTCCATCCATTCCTGTTCCAATTCAGCAAGCTCCTCCCACCACAATTTCCATGTGACTCAGACTTCCATGCGACTCCAGCAGGTCACATGGGTGTATTAATGAATGGGAAAGATCTCCCCATTTAAATTACCATTACAGTTGGTGATCCCTCAGTTTTTCAGTTCCAAACTCTTCAGCTCTCCCATGCTAGTGAGAAGGGAGAAACCAATATCTTCTCTCTAGCCCCATTCTTGGACTTTTATATGTATATGTGATAGCAAAGACTTTTAAGACTTTGAACTCATCCTTACAGCCCTACTTGTGTACATGACATCTCTCCTACTTGATGACTATAGGTATATTTAGGGCAGAAAACCCATCGTATTTATCTCTGTATTCTCAAGCACTTCACAAAGATTCTTGCACAGAACAAGTGATTAATAAATGTTTTAAGGATTGAATTATTTTTCTAGAATACTTTGATTTTGAGCTAAGATTCAGTGGTATAGTTTTTTGAAGATATTTCCAGCATAAAATAGAAAGGAAGGGGAAGAAGAAAACTTTTGCCCCCTGAGAAAGGTGATTTGCTATCATGTGGTAAATTAGTGCTCTTACTTGCCTGGTGGTTGAAGTAACTGATCCTCAGTTTCCCATCAGACAATATAATTTCATGGTTTCTCCAGGTCTTAGACTTGGAGCATTTCCATCTCTATTCCTTATCAAACCACCCACTAGTTCCATACTTGTCATCACCAGGTATTGCCTGTTGGAGGACCCAACATTCCAACATGCAACACAGAACAGAACAAGACCAACTGGGAAGCATCTGGACAGATTGAGGTAGGTGTGATGAACCTATTGATGAATGTCCAGAAGCCCATTGCTCCCCTCCTCCCTGACTTCCAACTGATACACACTTAACCTTCAACCAGGAAAACAACAACAAACAAACAAAACACAAAGCTGTTTCTTTCAAGGAATTTCTAACAATGGTCCTTGGATTTCTGATGAGATATGGGGACCTCCTCGCCTTATCCCCATGTATCCTTACAGCTTCAATGACCTTTCTGTTTTCTACTTCATCACATCCATATTCCATTTGACTCCATGGTGTTTACTTTCTATCAAAAATTCATTTCTGTTTAAGGTCATAATGAGCTCCCCAATATGGTTGGAACTACAATTCTAGGAGCCCATCTACCCATACCCAAGGCTTCTTGGCTCAAGTTGCTTGCCTTGCTTGATTCTAACTGTAGCCTCCTGGGGTCCTCCAGTTTCTGATAACAGAAACTTCTGTTTGCCCAATACACTTTTGGAGAACGAGACTATGGTAACCTGAGTTGTCTCTCTTGTTATCAATAGCACTGTGAGTGATAGGTATTCCCTTGGAATGAAGGGAACAAAAATAAAAGCACTGAAGTCACTTTTCTGACTGGTCTTTTGACCACCAGAGTTCTGTCTCTTCTATTATCTTCTTATTCTCTCTGCTGTGAAAAGGGCCATTCCTGGAGGAGACCAAACATGAAGCAACTATGTAGCCAATCTATGTTTAATTGATGCTCCAGAGAGAATACCAGAAATATGTTTGTTCATAGTATTTAGAGCTAAAAGGAGCCTTAGGAAGTCCAATCTGTTCATTTTACAGAGTTGAAATGTTTTGTCCAAGGTCACACAGATGATAAATAGCAGAGGCAGTATTTGAACACAAGTTTTTTGCCCCTAAAACTAGTGCTTTTCTTACTATATTAGGAGTTCTTGATCTTTTGTAGTCCCTGAACCCCTGACTTCCAATTAATATTTCCACACTTTCTATTCAATATGAAAGGAAATGAATTCTAGAGGTTATGTTTATGCACGTAAGAAATAAGATGAAGAGACTGGTCAATTTCTCCTTCATTGTCTTCTCTAGCTTCTCATGTCCTGTCAGGGTAAAGGTTGGGAATCTTTGCACTATGTGATAATCTCATTTTGTATCACCAGATTGGTAAGAACTTTCCTTGACTTTGCTTGAACCATCATAGTCTTCCTCTCAGCCTCAGACACCACATGATGAGTGACCTGGTAAAGATTAATTGATTCCTTACAAAGCTTATCAGCCCCAGTACCCTTCTGGAAATTACTGCTATAGAGAGAAGGAGGTAGGATTACCTCCTGGAGAAAATGGCATTTTGTATGGTTGCCTATAGGATAACCTCTATGTATTTTTTGTATTCTTTAAGTGAGGGATACAGAACAGCAATGGCTGAGTTCTCTGTATACTACCAAGTGATCAGGAACCATGAGGATTTTCTTGGCCTATTTGTTGAAGGCTCTAACATTGATCACACAGAAGAACAATGACTATATGGTTTCTAAAGATGGATGGGAAGAGAGAATAGGAAAGAAGGAGCAGGCCTGTGACATTGCCTTAATTAACCATCCTATTTCATTTTATGAAAAAAGCCATAGGAGTTCTTAATGTGATCAACGATGACAACAAAAACTTAATAACTGTATTTGAATTTCATTGTTCTCCTTTGTAATCTAATGTATTTTATTTTATGCATTTAAAAACATTATTCTGAGCACTTTACATAGCATTTGACAGATAGAAGACATTTAATAAATGCTAGCTGACTGAAAAGAGGTTTCACCTAAAGACTGCCAGCGGAGTTCATGATACAAAAACAATTGAGGACCTCTGTCTCAGAGGACCTAGATCCTTCTCCATTTCTATTTTGGAGAGATAAAGACAAAACAACGTCTAAATCTTGGACATCTCTAATGAGATGGGACTGAAGCATGAATCATACTCTGAAATCTTAGTCTTTTTTCTTCAGTGTCTGCATAAGGTATATTGGTAATCTAAAATTAGAGACCTGCTTCCCAGGCTCAACAATGAAAAGAAAGAGATCTTTAGGCAGAGTTCCATATATTCTTCTTGTGATGCTGTGTGCCATGGGGTCATGGAATAGAGTTCAGTGTCTTCCAAAGAGCAATAGAGAGATATATGGTAGCCATGAGTAGACCATAACGTATTAGCAACCAAGAATTGCCCAGAAATGGTATAGATAACCTTAGAGAGATGTAAATGACCAGCAAAGGAGATGGGCTACTCATTTAATAAGGGTAAGGAATAACCAGTGAGCAGATTTCGCTGTGGTATATATACCATATTGAGAGAACTGGAGGAAAGTTTCCAGAAATCTCAGTAGATGCTACAGAGGAGTTCTGGAGAACATAGAAAAGAATCACACAGGGTGAGAAAGGTTGGATAAACTGTAATCTCTTTCATTGGAAAGAATACTCCAATGATAAGATCCTTAAGTGCCTAAGAATCTTTATCTATCTACTTCCTAATCTCCCTTTCTCTCCTCCCCAATCTCCATCATCTTCTTCTTTCAGTTGGCTTAATCCACCTTCTTTAAATCCCTTCATTTTACTGGAAACAAGATGCAATCCCCTGGTTACCCACCTGTAATATGTGCCTCCTCTCCTTGTCCCTCAGAAGAGAGACTTTTCCGGAGTCAGAGAGTGCCCACTAGAAGAAAGGAGTTAATGATTGCTCAAAAGGAGTCAGTTTGTTGTCAAACAGAGAATTGTTCTGAAAGCTTGGAGTTGGAACCTGGAAATAATGAGGAGAGTGACAAGAAAAGGAAGAAAAGTGTCTGAAAATTTGTGTGAAGAGAGGGGTGGGAAAAGTCAAAGAGAGAAAAGAATGTTTGGGATCTTGGTAGCCAGTTGGTCTATGTATCTACAGAAGGATCCTTGATTTGAAGGTTTGTTCTGAGAGTAAGGGCAAGATCCTTTCCTCCACTCCCCTCCCAACATAGAACAATACTAATTTAGGGAAACATGAAAAGTCAATTATATTCTCTTCTTTGTCCTCATGCCTGATTGTGATAGTTTGCTGATTGGTCTCCTTATCCTTGGGCCATTACCTTTAGTCTTGGCTCTTGTCTTGCCACTGAACTCCAATGACTGGAGAAGACAGTGAGACCAGTGACTTTGCACAACTCACTTAAACCCAATTCACTCACAAGTCAAAACATTACTCTCATGATATTCTCAATACTCTTCAAGAAAAAAGGATAAATAACAACAACATTCTCCCTACTTCAAATCTTTCCACACTCCAATCTATCCTCTACTAAACTGTCAAACTGATTTTCCTAAAATATATCCCCCTCCTGTGGCCCCCAATTACCTCCAGGATCAAATATAAACTCCTCATGGTTCCTTCTAATCCTTGACTTAAGGGATCTCAATATTTATTTTTATCAAGCTACCTACCAGCATAGTCATACCCTCATCAAGATCTCTAATTCAGTGAACTCCTCTCAAACCATCAATTCCTTAGCTCACATCGTCCTATTTAGTTCACTCACACAAACTTTCTAAATAAATATTCTGCTTTCTCTTCTTGGAACTTTATCTTCAGATGCTTCTTCAATGCTATTATCTCCACCATCTTTGTAAAAATGACTTTCCCCTGAATCACCAGGAAGTTTAGATCTAGATATATAGCTCAAGCCTAAAATAATGAAACTGACCAGACGGATTAAATGATTTGCCTACCTAAGATTACAAGATAGTAAGTGGTAGAAATGGAATTCAAATGCACTTTCCAAATTCTAAATCTAGAGCTCATTTTACTGTATCAAGTAATGAGAGGATAACCCTACTATACTATCTCCAAGTCAAAACAGATTAACACATTGTCACCCCTCCTGTGTGTTGCATCTTTCTTTGTTTCATCAGATGTTGGTTCAATTTCCTTTATCTTGGAATATTTATTTAGAAAGTTTGTTAATTTCTTGTTTTGGCATTCATTTTTTCTTCCAGTCTTAGTATCTTCTCTGTTGATTTTTCAACATATATTAGGTTTTTAATAGAATTTTCTTCTGCTTCAAATATTTTGTGGTTTAGACATCTGAATGGTCTGATCACTATCTGCTGCTTTTCATGGGACTGGGAAGGGGACAGCAAATGTTCAGACAGAATTTCTGCTGCTTTGCGATTTCCTAACATAAAGGAGCCCTGGCTTCAGAAAATGTAATCTCTCCCTCCACCCTTTGTGTCTTTCCTTCTACCTGATGTGCCTGGGCAGTCGACATCCACTCTTGTTCCAACAGAACAATGGGAGAAAGAGAGTGGGGTGGAATGTCCTCACAGAGAACAAGGTAGCAGAGAAATCCCTACATCCTAAAGCATGTCTATAGGTTGATTTATATGCCTTGCTGGAGCATAAAGAATGGCAGAGAAGGGGTACTGAGGAAACGTTAAAGTTTAGGAATAGGATCGACAAGAAATCTGACTTTGAGGTTCTCCTGGAATGGAAACTTCTTCCATCAATGCAATTTGGCAACTCATCTCTAATTTGGTCCGAGAGACTTGCTTGAGGGCACTAACAGGTTGAGAGACATTCAAATTAGTATACATGTATGCATATATGCATATGTACACATATATGTATATATATCTATAGTATAAATATCCATGTACACTAATATGTATTAGAAGGAGGATTTGAATTTCCTTGTGAGCTCCCAGACCAATCCTCTATTCATTATGCTACACCTTTCTCATTCTGGATACTCAAGTATTAGTTTAATTTAGTTCATTGAAATTCCATGCTTTTGGAATTAATTCTTTAGCCTCAAAAACAACTTTAAGAGTTATCCTGTTGAGCTGTACTCTTACTGTTTTGGCAAAGAGATATGTCAGGATTTTTCCTTCAAGATTACTTTTACATTTCTTTATCTTTATTTCCATTGTCATTATCCAAGTCGAGGTCTGCATCGCCACATGTCTGAATTACTCTCAACTGATCTAGCTCACCTTCACCCTCCTCTAATCTGCCTAATACACCACCTGACTAACATTCCAGATTCACATCTTTCATCATATCACTTCCCTGTTCAGAAACTGTCAGTGACTCTGAAAGCAAGTCAAAACTCTTCTTAGTTCAAGGAATTTGAAAAATTTCATTTATCTGTTTAAAATCCTAACACATGGACAGACCTTTCTGAGATGCTTTGGGGCATGGTTCTAATGCTGGTCTGTATATTTCGCCTGGATAGTCTGCTAATGTCCCAAACAGAGTTCCCCAGTCAGGTAGTAGAATACATGCTAACAGAGAAGATAGAAGCCCCTTTTGGATGGTGATCAATTCCTGATTCAGAAAAAGTCAACAGAGGATCAAGGCCATCTGAGTTTTCAGAAATTGACCAACATGATAGATCTGCCAAAGTTCAATACTGAGGTAGAATATGAGGTCCAAGCTTGCGTGAAGAGCCTTCTTTGAAAGCAGAGGTTTTTCTTTTTAATTTTTGCATTCTCAGATACTTAATAAGAACTTATTGAAAAGATTTAAGTTGAATTGGACAGCAAGTTTTAGAAACACTAAGTTTGACTGTGTGCTGAGTACACATAATTCTCCATGGCCTTTTAAGATTCTTATGTGCTTGCACAGCAGCTAAATAAGATAAATCAAACCTGTGCTCTTTGTCTCTAGATTGACTTTTCATCTGTCTCTCATTGCAAACTCCTGTCTCTCATATAACATATTTATATTACATATAAATTATATCTATTCTAAATAAATCTATATTATATATAAATATGCAAATTACATATAATATATAAATATAGTATATAAATTTATTCACAATAT
>CM053770.1:158541526-158575758 GCA_028658325.1 Potorous gilbertii
ATTCAATGGGAGCTTATCTGCTGGTGCTCAGGTGGGGGCAGGGCCGCCTCTCAGGCTCAGTTCCCTCAGGCAGTTTATGCAGAGACCTTTTGTAATGGAGCTGCTGCTGAGCTCCTGCCTGCTCTGGGAGCCTCTGCCACAGCAGCTGCCTACCGAGGGGGTTCGAGTCCTGGAGATACCCTGCTCCCCTCTCAGACTGTCTCTCTCACTGACCTGTGAGTCTGTGGGTGGAGGAACCTGCACGGCCGCTGGAGATTCTGGTCCCTGAAGCCTGCTGGGGTCTGCTCACTGCTTTCAGTGCGGTGCAGCCAGGGCAGGGGGAGGGGAGGGCTCCATTCCCGTCTGGGGCACGATGGACCCCTGGGGTCGGCTTTTCAGGGCTCTCTGCAATGGAAATCTCTTTCACTGTGTTTTTGCGCGGCTTCCACTGTTCCAGAATTAGTCAGGAGTTCTTTTTAGAGGAAATCCATGGGCTGTGGGTTCGGAGCTAGCAAATGTGAATCTTTCTACTCCGCCATCTTGGCTCCGCCCCCGCAAGCTGAAATTTACAATGAAACTTACAGTCTCAATGAATTGATTTCCCAAGCACTGGAAGGTAAAAACATTCCTTCAGGATCACAAGGCCAGTTTGTGCTAGACATAGTGGTTGAAGCCATGTCTTCTTCATTCTGAGACTGGTGGTCTAGCTGCCATATTTGTAGGTTGATTGCTGTTGTTCCTATTTCATTTCTGGGGACATAGCTGTAGTTGCTGCAGTAGTTTTAGCTTCTGGAGCTTCTTTTTTGATTTCATTTTAGCTTCTTTTTTGATTCTTTTAAGTCATCATATTTCTTCCGATTTTTGGGGGGTGGGGGTAGGATGCTGATTGGTCAGATTTGTGGCTATTTTTTTCTTCAGGGTTTTTCATTCTAGTGATGCTTTCCTTTTTGTTGTTCTTTTGCTTTATTTGGAACAAATGTTGCTGTTTTTATGTGATGATTGGGAACTGAACTTAAGACACAACGACTCAGTCAGCCATCTTCCTAAATCTGTATCTTAATTCATCATACAGGATGTCTCAAAAGTCTTAGTGCTTTTTTAAGTATTTAAAATGACACTAAGACTTTTGGGACATGCTGCGTATCTTAAACACTGGTAATCAATGTGGTATCAATTGCACACAAACCAACTGTTTGTGTGCAATCAAACCATCAATTTGTTATATCAACGATCAAAAGCACTACAAAACTAGAATGACAAGAATAAGACGATGTAAAGTATAATTAAAGCAACTCCTATTTGACCTATTTACTATTCAAAAAATATCTTGGTGCTGTAAAATGGGAACTATAGAGAGAAAAAAGTATTGGCATCATCACCATTTTTACCACAAATAGTATAGCTGATTTAGCAGTTCTCATACAAAGAAGGTTGACAAAATCTCAGAATTCACATCAGTTAGCAAACATTTGACCCTTTCAGCAAACACTTGACCCTTCATCCCACCCCTGATAAGTAAAGAAACACAATGATGAAGAACAGCAATTTAGAGTATAAACTGAGCAGCAATGGAACTGAATGTTCCAAAGACATCTTAAGCTCAGTAGGTAGCTCAAACTATAAAACTATAAACTATACTCATTATCTTCCCTGTCCCCATATGTTTCCTCCTCCCAAACTTCCCTTTTACTATTGAGGTCACCACTATCCTTCCAAACTCATATATCAGAAAGAAAAGAAAGACCAAGTACATACACACAATATTTGTGTTCTGGAGAAGATATACTTCCGACCTCACTAAGAAATTAACTTTTAAAATACCTAAAAAAGAAAAATCACACACAAGTGGAGAAATTATGGAGATGATTATCAAAGTAAGGCAATTAAAAGGATATATTGTCTCCATAAAGTTTTAGGAGAATGAGCTATAACTGCATCTAGGACATCTGGTGAAAATAGGAGAAGGACATGGGTTTTCAGAAGATATTTTCTACAGCACATCTCATTTTCAGTTATACAAGTGATTGAAAATTACAGAGAATACCTGACCCTAAATTCATTAATAACTTATTATTTGTTGATTATAAATAGGTATTTCACTTTGTGGAGCAAAACAGAGCCCTGAAGAATCTCCTATAACAAATAACTACCATGAGTAGCATGAGATCACAAAAAATTGCTTGATAGGTGCAACTACAGCAATAATTTTGTTGAATGATTATCTGATGATTAATATCAAGTGAAGCACAACATAGTTAACTATCTTGTAAAATTTGGGCAGAAAGATTCCCAATGGTTAAGGCCTCCAGGTGTTCCTGGTTGTGATGATACAATTGTGATTGCTTTAATTAATAAATACCCATTAGGAATATATGTACTAAATAGTCAATGTTGGAGGAATTATGGGACAATGCATTTTTGGTGGAGTGCAGCCATTTTGTAAAGTAGTTTGGGATTAAGTGACTGAAATGTCCAAACCTTTTGTTCTGGAGATTCCATTAGTACGTCCTGACTCTTGTCCTACCACTAGACTTTGATGATTCAGGAAGTGAGGCAGACAACTTTGACAACTTTGTGCAATTCTACCTCACTTAAATTCAATTCACACACAAGTCAAGACATCACCCCATGTTGTCACTGGTCCTCTTCAAAAACAAAGGACAAATAACATCTGACTACAGAGCTCACAGACACTGTGGCTAAACAATGAAATGGGCCCCAAACTATATACAGCAAAAAGAAGAGGAAAGATTATAGTTGGGAGGTTGCATGGGGCTTTCAGTGATCCCAAGCTGTCCCTGACTCACTGTTTTAACACTCATTCTTCTCTTGTTATATGACAGAAAATCATAGAAAAGCACAATCTTTGAAGAATTCATATTGAGAGTGGTCCAAAAGACTGATAGGTTACAACATGTAGGTTGCAAATGACTTGCAATGTATTTCCAAGGATGACATACTCCAAAGTGGTATAAAAGGTATTATCCAGGAAACACGTTTGGAAAATGAGGAGCTGTTATTCCCCTCAAGATAGATATCAGAGGGCTAGCCTGAGTATTGAACTGATATTGAACTGATTGAACTGATTGAGCTGACTATTGAGTAGATAGAAGACTTAGAAGAAAGGGTCTAGGTAGACTATGGTGGATTTGTGGGAGGGCAAGGAGAAGTATCTCTCTGGATGATAAAGCACAGTTGGGTTTTCAATCTGTACATAGATCCACTGAATATTCAGATATATTTTGAGGACCATAAAATATAACAAGGGCTAGGATCTACTGCTTGATCTAGAAGAAACAATAGAATACATGCTGGAAAGAATATAGGAGGTATGGTATAATGGAAAGGTCATTGCATTTGATGTAAGGATACAGGTTGAAATGCTCCCTTATTTATTGAATGGCTTGCCAAGGACAACTCACTTGGAAGACATTCAGTCTTTTCATCTGCTGAATGGAAATAGCTTCTGTGATATGTAACTCTCTTTGTTCATAAGACCATAGATTTAGAGTTAGAAGTTATCCTTTGTAAATCTTGAAGTACCATGTAAATACTAATTTTTTAAAAAATGACAACTCCAATTTTGCTTACCAACAGGGAATGAAACTCAAGGTAAGTAATGAGATATGAAAATAGAACCTAGTTATCCATAATGAATTCAGGGCACCTATGTTAGACAAGTTCTCTCAGCTCCTCACAGGTCCTCTCCCCACACATCTGATCTATTGCCAAATCTTTCCAGTTTTTATCTTTATCCCATTCTCCTCACTCACACAGCCACCACCCTATTTAAGACTTTCCTCAGCTGGTCTATTGCATTTGGGTTTTAATTTGTCTCTCTGCCTCTAGTTTCAGCATAGCCATCTAGTATCTCAGCATAAGTGATCAATATGTTGAAAAAATCTGAAAGTATATGGAAAGTATAACATGTGGGGACCTCCCACGTCTGCAAGGGGTGGATTAGGAGTATCTTCTCTCTTTCTTTGAGTTATGTTTGCTCTTTATGATTGTACAACATTCACTTTTGATTTTTTTTGTAGTTGGTCTTTTCATTTGTATTGTTAGTCATGGTTCATATTGTTTCCTTTGCTCTGCTTAACTGTACTCTACAGTGCAAATCTATCTCCAAACCATTTTCCATAGTACTACAAAAGTGATTTTTCTAAAGTGCAAATTGGATGATGTTACTCAATAGAATGATAGCGACTCCCTATTCACCCAAATAGGATTTCATATTTGCCTCCCCATAGTAATTTTTCTTCTTGTGTTTTATAATGTATATAATTACTAGGGTGGTAGTTTTTTGGTAGGTCTTCAGTCATGTCTGAGTCTTCATGATTCCACGGACCAAGGTTTACCAATATTGTCCATGGTTCAACAGGTGGCTCTTATAGCTTGTCTTGACCACGCTCCTTGGCTTCTCTGCTCTAACTAGTCTTTGAGTCACTTTCCTATCCACACCTCTTTTTCCTCTTGCTCTACTGTGAATGTGAAAGGGAACACTTCAGCCATGGCTGGTTCCAGAGTTTAGCTGAGAAGGGGTTTTTGTAAAAGTATTGGCTTCATCTTTAATCTCTGCTCTTGGTCTCCCAATCTCCCAGCTCTTCCTTTATGGAAATGAGAACAAAGGTTACAAAAGGTGGAGGTAGAACAAACTTTGTCTTTTAAGAAGATATCTACCCAAAGAGAATACCTGTGTTTCAGATCCATGACAGTAAAACATGATTGGACTGGCATCTTTGAGAGGTCCTTGGTCAATGCAGAAGTTCTCATTCAAAGAATTTCTCAACTATTGGAGCAAAACACACAGAAGTTTTTGTTAAAGGGGAGAAAGGAAGAGAGATGATTTCTGCCCAAGGTTTATCTTCTCATATTGGTAACGTATATATGTATCAGCTAAAAATAAAAAAATTTGGTGTCTTGGGTAGCAATTATTTAATTACATGTGGAAATTTCATGGTGATGCTGCTGAGAATTCCCTGTATTCTGGTAAGACAATACTGCCATTAGCCCTAGACCCTAAAATTGGTTCTGTGAAGATGTGAGGGTTTAAATTTTCTTGCATAGCCTGGTGAACTAAGATGGATGTGGGTAGAGAGGGTAAGAAAGGAAGAGGAATTTTTAAAGCCATCTAGAGATCATGTGAGGGGAAAGACACTTGGGATACGAGACAAGAAGGAGATGAAATTTAGGGAAGAATTATGGAAAAGGGGCCTGGGAAATGACATTCCTTGTCAGAACAGAATCCTGGCCAGAAAGAATTTCAGGTATATCAAAGGTAAGTCATGGGTGTTCCTTGGACATGCTACACTACGGAACCACAAGCTTGCTTTCTTTTCATTGTAACAATGAAGATGGTACATACCACTCCATAAGCAACAATGTTGGGAATAGGTTTCAGAGATGGGTAAACATTTTTGAGGTACCAGTCAAAACTTTTGCATTTAAGTTTCTTTCGAAGCTTTTTTCTGGAAGACACATCTCCATAGTCAATTCCATGGTTCTGGAAGAAAAACCAGATTTTCTTTCAGATTTAGATACCTGAGAATATGCAGTTTCTTTGTTTAGTGCCAGGTTGAGTCACTTGAGAAGGCAACTAGGTATGTGCCTCATGCCTTCTAGGTAATCTTGACATTTTGCCATTTTCCTGAAAGAAGCAGATTAGTCTTTAGAGGCAAGTCTTTAAACCTGGAATCTGTACCCACCAATTTAACATAGTAGACATAGGTCAGGTATGGAGGTCATTCTACACAGCCGTAACTCTTCTTTAAAATTCATGGTTTCTGGGCATTACCTCAGTCAAACTGAGACCTATTAAAGGCCTTAGTTTAAAAAGGCCAAGGTTTCCCACTGCATCCAGGGCTATCTCCAGTTGTACTGATCTGCATCTCATCCCTGGATTCAGAGGGCTCCAGAGGAGAAAGTGAGACTTGTGACTTTGCATAGCCCTTCCTTACTTAAATCCAATTCTTTTGAACGTCATACCATCACCTCCCTGATATCGTGGTCCTCTTTGAGAATGAAGGACAAACAACAATCCTCAACTGAGATGACAAAAGACTGCTTCCCAACAGGTCACAGAGAAAGAAAATGGGGAAAATTAAGTAAGACTAAAATCTATGTTGCCCAAACACTTTCAAAAACCCAAGATATTTATCTAGCAACATTACTAAACCAATTCAGCTAAAAAGAGGTAGAGTAGAATGTCTCTGTAGAGAAGGGAGATAGGGGGAGGTGGGTAGTCCAGTAGATAAAGCACTGGACCTGAAGTTATAAAGACCTGAGTTCAAATCCCACCTTAAGACACTTACTAGCTGTGTGACCCTGGGCAAGTCAATTAACCTCTATATGCCTCAGTTTCCCCAACTGCTAAATGGGGATAATAACAGTACCTACCTCCCAGGGATGTTTTGAGGATAAAATTAAATAATATTTGTAAAACGCTTGTACAGTGCCCAGTAGATAACAAATGCTATTTAAATGCTAGCTATTATAGAGATTTCCCGGGTAAAGGGAATCTCTTCATATTGTCCTATTGCATGCTAGAGTAAAAGAAGAGTTTACATGCTCACATTCAAATCACAGTAAATTAGTAATTGCTCAGGTTAGCCAAAGATCCCTTTTCTGCTTAATACCTTGGAAAGACTAGCAAAGCCAGCTCCTTGCAGACACTGTATTATAAATATTCTCCCTCATACCTGAATGTAGCAGTAAGCAGCACCCTGGCACATCCAGGATGGACTGCTAGCACAGGCTCTTAGATCTGCCTTTCTAAAAGGAAAGCAACTTTTGAGGAGTCAACAATCTTCTTTAATCACATATACCAACAGAGAAAATACAAGCAGAGAAATAAAGACCAACAGACAAGGCTTCCAACTGTCTGATCATAAGCAGCACATAGTCAAGATCAATAGACTGTTTGACCATTACATACATACATAATTGCCAGAGAGAGAAGAACTACATCTGGGTATTCAAAGCTGGAGGACTCCTTAATGGCTAATCAGAGTCTCATCTGGCATGTGAACCTTCTTTCTAAGTCTAAGCCCTAAAGCAAAACCTCCCCTCGGAGCACAGATACACTTTTCAGAACCAGAGGATATCATGACCCTTGTGACCCAGTGCCTCATTAGAAAATTAATGAAAGGTGTGGGCCTTCATATAAAATAAGCCTCTCCTAATCAATCTTCCCTTCATGGGCTCCATCTGAGGCTTATTAATGGTGGGAAAGATCTTTAACTCTCATCATTACACCCAGTCACATGTTAACCTATCATCTAGTTCCCATCTAATTTCTAGACCTTTAATTGCACCTCCAGGTTCCATCGTCCACATTGTTCCCACTGTCTCTGCTTCTGTATAGGGATCTGCATTCCTTACTACTCTTCCATGTTACTTTTCTTTACAAAGAAACCTCAACAAGCAGGTTGCCATGTGTAGTATTTGTACCCAAGCACAAGGTAACTCATTTTGGTAACAGCTTCAGAAACAAATCTTACTCCTATGATATATTTTTCAACCTAAGTTTGTCACTGTCAGAAATATGTGACTAGATCACCACCATCCTTGACAAGTAGCTTGTCATGGCTCTTTGTGTCATTCTCAGAACACGGAATCCTCGACTGCTTCCACGAAACTGATCAAGAGTTGGGGGAGGAGAGACATTAATAGTGGAGGAAACTTTCCTAGTAATCCTGTGGCTGGGTTTACATATCCCCCTTTGTCCTTCTATTCCCTCTTCCCTTCTGTTTTTTCCTTGCCTAGCTTGAGGTCCTTGACAGATTACCTCCAGAGGCAAATTCCAAGACAAGTAGACCATGTATTTGTATTCATCCATCCAGACTTCGGCCACACGGAGAGCATTGCGTTTCATGAGTAACTTCAGGTTTGGGGCATAGGGCTTGGTGGCTCGCTCTAGGTGAGCAATCCGGGAACAGGGTAAGATTTCAATCTTCCCCCCACACTGCCACACCTGCATCCAAGAGAAAACCACACATGCGTGCTAATAAATTTCCTCATTACTTTTGGAAAATGTAAATTTAGTTACCCACTTCTACCTTCTCCCCTGACGTCTACAAAGCTACTTTCACTATTCATAAAGTTTCCGAAATCCTAGCTTTTCCATAAAGTTTTCTCTTACTGCTCTGAAGAGGCATTATTGCTTCCCCTCTGTGCTTTGAACCAAAGTACATAGGAAACATCTTGACTGGGTCAAGAGCCTTAGCTAAGATTTTCTCCCACAGTGCTAAGATTGAGGATTGGTCGGGAAAAAAGGGAAAAGTGTTTCCTTGATGCCGTATACTTCTGGAGCACTATCCCTGTTGTGGGAACCTTCACCATTCCTCCAAAACACCATCTTCCCCCACCTCAATATGCAAGGTCCTCTACCTATGATGCATTTCTCCTTCTGGAAGTCATCAACCTTGACCAGTCAGTCAATTAACATTTATTAAGTGCATACTATATACCAGACTTTGCGTAAGTGCTAGATTATTTGTACCGGAACTCAATAGAGGATCCTCTGCTTTGAATCTGCCCCAGAAGTCAGCATTCCTGGGTTTTATCTTTGTTTTGGAGAGAAGGCCAAACCATAGAGAACTGTCATCATTCAGATTCCTTCAACTTTCGTACTTATACCTCCTCAGTGCAGCTAGTTGCTTCTGCTCCTCTGATAGAATGTCTAGAGAGGAATCATAAAACTACTCCCAAAGCCTCCCTTTACTGAGGGTTAAGAATCCCGGACATCTCTTCATATTGCTTTTCGACTCCACCGCCATCTTCATTCCAGATCCTCTCTGGGTTCCCATTTCTTTTTGGCTTCTTTTTGAGTATTCTCTTCCCCCATTACATTGTAAACTTCTTGTGGCAAGGACAGTATTTCTTTTCCTTGTTGGTATCCCCAGTGCTTAGCAATGTTTCTGCCACATAGTAGGTACTTAATAAGTGTTTGTTGCATTGCAGTCCTCTGCAATGAAGACAGAGATGACAGACCATAGAGAAATACCCCTTTGGCAAGAGAGAGAGAAATAACTACAGAAAAAAAGCCCTTCATGTAAATTGAATTGAGACAAAGAGTCGAAGGGGGAGGGAGGGACTTGATATATAAAATCTAAGTTAAATCTTTTCTTTTTGTGGTTGTCATTGATCAGTTATTCAGTTGTATCCAACTCTTCATGACTCCATTTGGGGTTTTCTTGGCAAGGATGTTGCTGTTCAAAGCCATTTTATTTAGTTTTTATTTACTGTATTATCCAAACATATCCCAGACTCATGCTTGTTTAGATAAATATGGAAAAAGTGTTAAACTCAAATGCTTCATTGGATTATGTTTTAACTCAATAAAAGCTTATTCACACCTTCTCACCAGCAAGTCACACCACCAGCACCTCTCAACATAGAGCCTGACTTGTATTCACTCCAGTTTTCTCTGTTTGACTAGTATGACATGGAGTTTAGAGGCTTGCACTAAGATTAAAGCATGCCTGGTTTCAAATGTTGTCTGTGATACTTACTTGAAAGACTGTGAGCAAGTCACTTAATCTCTCTGAACTTCAGCTACTTCATCTGTAAAATGGGATTCATAATATCTCTAGAGTTCACCTTATAGGATAGTTGTAAGACTTAAATAAGATACTGTGTGTAAACCCCTCATCAACCTGAATAAATATCAGCTATCATTATCCTTATTTTTAAGCAAGCTTGTGTTTTCTAGCTGACGGTCCTCTAGACCCTAGATAACTTGAAAGCCAATATTCAGGGAGTACTGTGAGGTCTGTGCTTTTCTTTCAGGGAGAAGAGGTAGAAAAACAAGATAAAAATCTCATCTCCCTCTCTACCATGTGGGATTATAATACGAGATTTCACTAAGCCATGAAAACTTTGCACATTCACACTCAAAAAAAAGTCCTGCCTATTTCCCAGAGTTCCTTCTAGTGGCCTAGCAACATGGGCATTTGAGGCTCATCCTGGACAGAAGTGCAACCCAGCTCTGTGATTTCCATCACTTAAACTGGAAAGGTAATATCAATCTACCCTGAGGGACAGCTCCACATTCTCTCCCCCGTAGATCATCATCCCAGCATCCAGAGACCCAATCTTTCTCAAGAACAACCTGTTTGCAGCAAAGATGCCCATGACAGAAGGACTCCTGTAAAAAGACACAACAGAGAGGTCATGGCCTCCTCTGCTGAGGAGTAGAAAGGGATGGGGTTTGGGAGCAGAAATAGGGAACAGACATAGGACCCTAAAAATGTGGAGGATTGGGAAAGAAGGTTTGGCCTGAAGAGACATTCCAGAGATCTTTAAAAATAGATTTAACTGATTTTAAAAAAATAGAGATGATAGTGCTCCAAATATGAGCTGTTTACATCCACTTTCAAAGGAGGTTAATGTGTTTTTAATTTTAGTTAAATATTTTATCTTGCTTTGCTCTTTTACAACAGATCTTTCATGTAGGAGGATTGATCTGTAATTTTTTGTAATATAAAATAAAATAAATCAATAAAATTAAAACTAGTTTTAAAAAAATCTTTAAAAAACAAAAAGGATATGAGTCCCAGGTACTCTATAATGCCCAGTAAAAAAATAGGCTTATTTAGATTACTTGAGTAGATCATTAAAGCATTTAGCAGGTTAGAAAACCATAGTGATTCAACATGATTAATATAGAAATATATTTTTCATGATTGTATACATATAACATATCAAACTGTTTCCCATCTCAGAAAAGAAGGATGAGATGGAGGGAAGGAGAGAATTTGAAACTCAGAATTTTTAAGAATGAATGTTAAAATTGCTTTTACATATAATTTGAAAAAAATGACAAAATATATTTAAAAAATCTTTTAAAAAACTTTTGCTCAAAACATCCTACAAAATAAGTCAATAAAACTTGTTTTTTTAAAAAAGAATAGAAGCATTTAGGTCCTGCTTCAAATCAGAAAAATAGATTTTTAAAAACTTCTGAAGTCCTCTTGTAAGCTGAAGAACCATTGGTTTTCTGTTCAGACTGGGCTTCATATATGGGGTCTCTAATACTCAGTAAATTCTGATGAGAAAGAGGGGGAAAAACTCTGATCATTTCTGCCTCTCCTTTGCAAGAATTCAAGTTTCTGAGGGCAATTTTTCCTTTTCCAAGTTTTCCAAACTTACTTCACAGGTGCACTTTCATCCTTTAAGAAATACCAGTCCATTGGCATGTAATCAACGAGGCACCAGAGTTCCCAGTCAAAACCAATGGGAAATGTGGGATATTGAATTACTTTGAAGGTATCATAAGAAATTTTATCCAACGTTGGTGATATAATCACAGTGTGGTCTTCCTGGATCCGAGCTAAGATGGGTTCTGCCCTAGAACAGTGGGAGGGGACCAGGGGAGGAAGAGGGAGTGGAAGAGACAAAGAGACAGCAAGAGAGAATATAGAACTATCAGTGAAGTCCAGAGAAAGATGAACCAAACACCTTCCACATTCACTCTCACCTTTTGTGTCTTTTCCCCGCAGTGAGCTAAAGAAAGGACATACTGACCAGTTCACAACTACATGTCTAGGTAGCTCAGGAATTTTTGGGGCAAAGCCAATAGTCTGGATCATAAATAAGGTATGCCTAGAAAGTCTTTTTCAATACTGGGGGTCAGCAATCTCAGGATCAATATTGCTCCAGAGAATCCAGAGGGATACATGATAGTTCTAGGATAATCTCTAAGGGTGCTAAACTATTCCTAGGAAAGAATTTATAGTTTAGTACAGAGAAACAAAGTATGAACTATGAATATTCTCCCTATTTGATAGCCTGGGATATTGAAGCCTGGGGCAAGGGCAAGGGGAGAGTAAACTTACTGGTGCCCAAGGCAGAGGAGAGATCAGGAGCCAGATGTCCTTGTGCTATGGAAAGTATCATGTGGAAGCTATCATCTGGTAAAGATCACTCCTATATTGGATGAAGAAGTTCACCCATTTTTGTGTTCACATTTTCCAACTGATATACCTTGGCCAACTGATTCTCCATGAACTTTGAATCAGGAGACTTAAGTTGAATTCCTATCTCCAATATATTCTAGCTGTGTAAACATAAAAACATTTAATCTTATTGTCTCAGTTTCCTCTTTTTATAAGACTATCCTCGTTAAACCTTACAGGATTGCCATGAGAAAAGTGCTTTGTAAACCATGTGAGTGTCTCTATCTATCTATCTATCTATCTATCTATCTATCTATCTATCTATCTATCTGCCTATCTATCTTCTATCTATCTGTTTGTCTTTCTAGTTATACTCACATATATATACACATACATGTGTGTATATGTGAACAGACATAGATCCTTTCCTCCTGTGGACAGGGTTGCTATAAAATATTTCAGTCTGAAAGAATCTTAGAGAAAATTTCCCTCAACCCTTTTATTTAACAAGTGAGAAAAAATTATTTCCAGAAAAGTTAGGTGACTCCTAAGGCCACAAGAATAGGTAGTAGCGGATTTAGAAATAAAATTAAAGTCTCACTTTAAGCCCAGGACTTTACACATAACACCATGCTATTTGTTTTAGATGATCAAAATCCAAGCAACAAAGGCTCTCTTCTCCTTTGACTTTTTCATCTCTACTCCCCATTTCTTGGACTGTGAAGGGTCTAACAACTCACTGCCTTTTTCCAGGTGGATAGCAACTCAATGGCACCTTACCATCCTGTGGTCACTTCCACATGAGCATCCAAGATGGCAACCACATCTGCTGTGGCAGCTTGATAGCCAGAGATGCGGGCCTGAGTAAGACCTCTCCTCTTGGTATGACGTATTAGTTTCAGTAGCTTGGGATACTTCTTTTTGTAAAGTTGTATCTGTTTGTCCAAATTCCCCTTGAGCTCCTCTGTCAATAAAGCGCAATTTTTGCTGAATTTCTAGGACTAGTATTTGATGTGATACAGAAATTTTCAAGTTATCAAGTAACTTTAGATAGACTTTCAAAATGTAGAAGGTATGTCCCCATGATACTAACCCATTAGACACTTTCTACTGTTACGCCATGTCTATCCTGACAAAGGGACAACTGTGTTATTGTACTCTGGAGTAATTTACTCTTGCATTCAGTTTTTTAGCCTTGAACATGTCTGAATGGGTTCAAGTAATATTATGTTCCTCTTGCCAAAATATTCTCATTCATTCTTGCTTCAAATGGAGGGAAGTGTGTCCAAGTAGCCTATTAGGGATTTAGACTGGGGGACTGGTTATGAGTTGACTTCAGACACTGGAAATGTAGGATTATAGATAAAATCATAGGGTCTTGTTTAGTGTTCCCTGTCAGGCTCAGGTTCAAATCAGGGAATATTACTGATAAATCAACTATTTGACTTTTTTGACCCAGCGCAAATCTCTTAACCTCTGTGTCTCAGTTCCCTCATTTGTAAAATTGGGAAAATAATAGCAGTGTAAAAATACTTTGTAAAATTTAATGTACTCACAAATGCTAGCTATTAATATTAACTGTGACAGGTGAAATCTGAAATAACTAAAGAAAAAGATTCGAGCTTCTTATCATATCACTTTATTAAGCAACGCATGTCAATTTTATCACAAATTGGGACCAGGCTTCCTCAGCTTGGCACTGGACCACAAAGACAAGGGGAGACAGACTTTTATGGATTTGAAGCAAATAATTAACATAATATAAACCAAGACACAAGATTGTTACTGTTCAGTTGCTTCAGTGGTGTTTGACTTCTCTGAGTTTTTCTTGGCAGAGATGCTACAAGTGGTTTGCCATTTCCCTCTCCAATTCATTTGAGGAAACTGAGAGAAACAGAGTTAAGTGACTTACCCAGGGTCATACACTAGAGTCTGATGTCAGATTTGAATTCAGGGAGATGAGTCTTCCTGACTTCAGGCCTGGCACTCAATTTACTGCATCACCTAGCTGTCCATAAGACTAGGTATTCTGATTTTTAGTTAACTGAAAGATGAGGGACTTTCCAAGTTAAGAGGGAGAAAGTGAGCAGGTGAATTCTCTTAGATGGAAAACAGGATGTCACTCAGTTCCCACAATTAGCAAGCAGGTGAAATTTACAAGAAAATGAAACTTGGGTCTCAAAATGGAATCAGTTCACACAATTCAATTTCCCTCTTTGATTCATGAGGGGAGAGGCCAGCCTTCTTCCCCTATGGGTCATTTATTTATAAGTTAAATTTATAAGGTTTTTAATGGGCTTGTGCTCATCCTCCACATTATGTACCAAGAAAAGACCAATGGGAAGCATCCTCTCACACAGCTTAGAACAACAGCTAACATTAGAGTTTAAGAACAATAATGGTAACATTCAAACCTTGCTAAATAGACTCTATAAATGAACTAAGTCAGGCTTCAGAGCAAACCAAGAGCACAATGGACTAAGAACGAAGATTTACATATTGCCAACATAACCAAGAAAACTCAGCATACATAAAGACTGTGAATCTTAAGGTCAAAGAAATACAATTATGACCGTCCATATTAAATGAAATAAAGCCTCCTTGCATCCTAGTAACCCACTCCCAATGTCCATTTAATCATTTCATCTTCAGTCCCAGAACCTCCATGGAAATATCCTCTCTTGAACACTCTGGAAAAGGTCTCATTCTTAGGACAACTCTGAAGGGAGATCTACTTCCTAGTTCCAAATCACTTGTCAAGATTCCTAGAGAGTTCTGCTAAAATCTTCCAGTAAGAAGACAATGCAATTTGGTACAATCTCTTAAATTTGGTCTTCTAAACCTAAAACTTCAGAGGACTTCAGTATTTATAAACCACTTACTGTGACACATATCTTTACCTAAACCCTGTACCTGATAAAAGAATCTTAAACAAACAGAAAGCAATTCATGAGGGCCTAACTTGTAAAATGAACCCTTCTGTCTTTTAAAACAATCAGACAGATACTTTAAAATGGGAAAATAATTTTCTTTACAATTATAAAAGCAATTGTATGCGTAAAATCTTCAATCTAATTTTGAGAACTTATTATTAAAACACAAAGTCTGCTTAGGTACGTTTGGAAGTCCATCATATTCCCATGTATATAGTTCTTAGAGAAAACAATCTAATCACGTTGCTTTCTCAAAATTTTCCATTCCACTTAATTAGAAAATTTTTACCTTACATCTTTGTCTCCTTGGTTTGTCTAATTCCTCACTTAAGAAGATATCATCTCTATATTGCAATTTGACTATAAATACCAATTAAAATTGTAAAAATATTTTCCATGAGTAACTCAGAGATGAAGACAATTGTGGAAATTGTGCCAACCAAACAGATTACATCTTGTGAAATTGACTCCATTTTGTTTCATTTTCTTGTAAATAAACCTCTAATATTTCCTCCATTTAGGAAACAGATTACCTAATCTTGTATCCTGCTTTATAACCAATAATTGTTTGCTTTCAATGCATAAAAGTCTGTCTCCCCTTGTATTTGAAGTCTAGTATCAAGTTGAGGAGGCCTAGATCCTATTATGCAATTGACATGCATTACTTGATAAATCAATATGCCCAGAAGCTCAAATCTTTACTTCCTCAGTTATTTCAAATTTCACCCATCTCATAACATTATTATTATTGTTTTACAAAGGTATATTTACTTTGACAATTTAGTGAGAATGGAAGTTACAAAGCATTTTCTTTTTGTTCTAATACCTGAGGGAATATGTTCTCTTATGCCACCTCATTCCTTAGGAAAAATGAGCTAAAATCACTTAAAATTCACTGTCTACATAACATTTATATCAAGTTCATTTGTGAATTTGGCATAGGTAGTGCATGAATTGCTATAGCTCCCTATTGGCTACCTTTGATCTATGCTTGGTAAAAATAAGTTTGGAGTTTCTTTCCTCATTATCTAGCTTGTGGAAAACCATGGCACAGACTCCACCTCAGTTCCTAACCATCACATTACTCAGCCACCTCTAGGTTCATGGTGCACCATTCTGTCACTTTCATCCTGGAGAGGTGGGAACTGAGGCTTCCCGGAAGAGGGAAAGGAACTCAACAGGAATGCTCCTAATCTGGTCCCTGGAAGAGTAAAGGAGCAATAGTTCTAATCCTTATCCTCATGAGGATATCAGGAAGTAGGAAGTTGCATTTTCAGCACATATAGGGAAGAGATGCAAAATTAGGAAAATAAGAGCCATCCCTCAATTGATGAATTGTGATAATCTTAGGCCCTCCCTAAAGACTTTCTTCATTTTGGGATAGAACTTTAATGAATGAGCTACTTGGAACTTTTTATGTGGTGTTTAGGAAACCCTTAATGACTACGTTACATAGATTTTATTGACATTTTTCAGTGCAAGGATTTAGGGTGGCCCTTGAAAATAAAATACTTGAGCCTCCCCAGAAGCTCACAGACATTTCCAGAACTGGAGTTACAGATAATAGGTGCCAAAGTAACCTAAGTTAAGTTGCTGAAAAGAGAAATGGGGGTAGTGAGCACTGGGACAGTACCTCACTATAAAAGGAAAGACAATGCTTGTTCTTAATGCAAAACTATAATTCCTTTGGGACACCCAGAAGAGTAGATGCTAGTGCAGAACCCTGTTTCACTTTCAAGTCCTAGCAGAAATGATGACTGCTCATGGCAACTAAACTTTATCTACTGGCTGAGAAGAGGTTTTGATCCTCTCTTCTGCTCTGTTTGTTTTACTCTATGTGTAGGTGAGAGAACAGCAATCTCGAGATAAATATTGTTAGTTTTGTTGGCAGTGACCATGGATCCCAACATAGGTGTCAGCAACAATGATCAGGTACCAGGGGAAGCAAAGTGAGCCATAGCCACTAGTGAAGTGGGTACTATGGAAGATGACAGTGGAATAAGTCCTTTGCAGGGTACAGAGATGTGGCAGTGGGTCATGGAAGGCCCTGAGTAGCTCTTTGCTAATTGTGATCTAGAACTTATTGCTGCTGGTGGAGAACCCGGTGATCAATAGACAGCCCCTTCTCAAGAAGGCTTGGAGGATCAAATGATAGAATTACTAGGGAGATTAAACTGGCTGTGCAGTCCTCTTGGAAGAAGGGGAGAGTTCTTCAGTAGCAACTTCTAAAGAAAAGAAATATTTGATATGCCTACCTCCTTTTCATGGGAGTCCTTGAAAGCATTAGAATTGGTGTGACCAACTTTGTCCCCAAAGAAGAAAAAATGAGAAATCATTTCCTGTGTTGCTTTAACAGATACAGAGGGATGCTCTATATAATGTCAGATTTTTTTTTTTAGTGTATTGATTAGTTTTGCTGAACTGTGTTTTTACCCCTCTTTGTTCTTTTTTTTGTCATGTTTTTGTCTTGTGTAGTTATTTCAATTGTGTCTAACTCTTCATGACCCCATTTGGGTTTCTTTTTTTGGCAAAGATACTGGAGCAGTTTTTCAGTTACTTCTCTAGCACATTTTACAGATGAAGAAACTGAGGCAAACAGAGTTAAGTGACTTGCCCAGGGACACACAGCTAGTAAGTGTCTGAAGCTAAATTCAAACTCAGGTCATCCTGACACCAGACTCAGAGTTCTATCCACTGAGCCACCCAGCTTATAGGAACATAGCTGATATAAAATGGGAATGTGATTGATGTAAAAACAAAATATATTGATAAAAATTTATTTTTGACAGCTATTTGAAAATTTTTATCAATGTTTTACTCTTCAACCTTTTCCCTTCTCCAGGTCAAATTAGCCCAGTTCCTCTATACCTTCCTCATTGACCATATTTCCCATCTCTTTCATCACATGTGAGATTCTTCTCTGGGTCCTCTCCATGTTCTCTATTTCCCCTGTGGAGGCTAAAAGTATTTGTAAATCCCATTGTCAGGCTGTTTCAAATTCTATTCCAGAACCAAAACCTATTTCCAGCATTCATTTGGATACCTTAACCAAGCTACTTACCATTTGAGCTAAAGTCATCTACTAGGATAAGCTCTTTAAGCAAGTGAGAAGGGGTCCTATTGATGATACTGATGATGGCTCTATGTATAACAGACATGGCTTCATTCATCAATGTAAGAACGACGCTGAGGGTTGGGAGCTGCTGGGGATATTGCTTCTGAAGACACCTGTGAAAATTACATTATGATTAATTAATCCTTCACATTTATCTAACCCAGCCCCTTGCCTCTAGGCATGACTTATTTGGACTGGGGTGGCTTCCTACCCAAAATCCAAGCCCATCAGAGGGCAGAGAAATCATTTATTTATTCCAATGACAATCATGGAGTTTTTCTATTTACCTAGTTTAAATCCCTTCTGCTACAATAAAATCCTCTTCCATTTGTATTATCTTGGGGGGATATTTTCTTTTAGGTGTCACACATTCCTCAAACTCTATAAGACCATGTCTCTACTGCACTCTACCCTTCCCTCAAACTGCTCACTCCCCCCACAACAAAAGTTGGCTCCCTTTCTCAGCTTCTGCAATCAAAGGCCCTGCCATTCTCCATGTCCTAGATTTGAAATCTTACTGCTATTTCTGTTCCTTGCCATTACTTTATCCCATATAACCAGCCAATAAATCCAGACCATTTTTCCTCCAATCTGTCCTTTCCACATCCTTCCTCTTCAGCTTTAGTCAGGGCCTTCATTACTTCATACCTAGGTAGCTCAAGGGTTTGTGCTTTGGGCCTAGAGTCAGGAAGACTCATCTTCCTGAGCTTAAATCTAGCCTCAGACACTTACTAGCTGTGTAACCTTAACCCTCTTGGCCTCAGTTTCCACATCTCGGAAAGGGCAAACCACTCCAGTATCTTGGTCAAGAAAATCCCAAACAAAGAGCCAGACATGACTAAAGAAGGACTGAATAACAACTTCATACCTGGAGTCCTGAAATGATTGCCTCAGGTCAATTGCCTCTCAATCACTTTCAAGGTCCATTGCTTTCTTATGTTACCTCACTGATCAAAGGTCCTTTCAAGCTACCTACTGCTCTGAAGACCATATCGAAAGTCCATAGACTAGAAAGTGAAGACTGTATGTCCCTATTTTATCCAAATGGTAACTCCTAAAATTCCTTGGAATCAACCTATTCTAGGTGCAACAAGGCCCATCTCATTATTTACTGTGCCTCTCTGCCTGTCCCTGAACATTTGCCCAAACTAATATATCTGTATCAAATGTCCCTTCCCTTTCTTCCCCCACTTGTCACATTTCATCAGATTCAACAAAGATCAGAGAAATTCCTAACCCTGCATGAAGACTCACTCCACTCACACTGATCTCTTTCTTCTCTAGTCTCCTACTGCACTTATGTCTATGCAATAAAACTTGAACATTTTATCATAACACTATCTAACATGCTATCCAATCTTAAAATTTGGAAAGTGCTGTACAGGTACCCTCACCACAAACCTGAGACATAGATGCTAATATTATTTCCATTTAATAGATGAAGAAACTTAGGGAGACAGAGGTTAAGGGACTTGTTCAGCAGCATACACCTAAGGTGGAGTTTGAACCCAGGTCTCATTGACTCTGGGCACTGTGGAAGGCTATTCCTATCATTTGCCATTTTCTATGCTGATCATATTATTTCTGGTTGTATTTTTTTCTTCAGTCTTTTGCAACTCTGAGAAGGTTGGTAATGTTCCTTATGCTTCTTTGATATTCCTAAGGGCCTATAAAAGTTCTGAGTAAAAATGAGCATCAATTGATGCCTGATGAATTGAATTAAGATGAAGAATAGCCTATTGCCATGCTACTTAATGACATTCAACACTAGAGGGGTTCTTCAGCATTTTTCTCTTGAGGCTGTCAGGTAAAAAGATTTGGACTCTTTTTCCTTATTTTTGCTCTGGACTGTTTTCAAAATTGTCTTTTTTTTTAATTCCCTTTCTGTTATCTCCTGTCTACCCTCTTCTCTTTTGGTTTGTGTGACCCTAAGGTTTTTTGTGGATAAGAATTTACTCTTTATATTGGTATCCCTAGTGCCGGCACATGATAGTTAGTTAATAAATTCTTGTTAAATGACTGACTGATGGATGGATTCTTCTCCTACTTGTGTGACTACTCCTTCTCAGTTCTGTTGGTTGGATCATGATCCAAGTTCCAACATTCTTACTGGGGCTATATCTCTTCAGCTCCATCCTGGACCTTCTTCTCTTTTCTCCTTAGAACTCCCTAACAGGGTGGTCTCATCCACTCCTATGATTTCAGTTATCAATTTAACATAGAGAACTCCCAGATTTCTCCTGATGTAGAGTCCAGCATTTCCTTCAAATATTTATTATTCATTTTAATCTGGATGCCGTATAGAACTCTCGATCTCAATACAGCAATCAATGCCTTTCCTCATCACCTCACACACTGGGATTTCTTTTTCCTCTCACTACCACTCATTTTTTTCCTATATTATGTATACATTTTTATTTTAAGGGCTCTTTCCCCCAGTACAATGAAGCCTCCTTAAGACTAGAGGCCATTTTCATTTTATTTTTCTATTCCTCATGCCTAAAACAAAATTTGATGAATTGATGAATATTAGTTGGTTGACTTATACAATCTGCAAATACATTTCATTTTCTCAGTAGCTAAACTATAAGTTTCTTGAGGGTTATTTTAAAATCTTTCAAATGTGAGGGACTAAAATAGTGCCTTAAAAGTAATTTTAATAAAGGTTTGCTAAATTTAATTGAATGATCTATATTCTATTTTTAAAAAATACATGTGAATACATTTGTTGGGCATGGTTAATGTGGGGTTTTTTTTTGCTTACTTTTCACAAGAGTTTTGTTTTCTTTTTCTTTTTTTCCCTTTGAAGGAGCAGTAGGAAGAAGAGAAAATTTTTGTTCATTAAAAAAATTTAAAAAGTGAAATACATTCAAGGAATGTTTTATTAGGAAAAAACAGTTTTTTATTTATATGATTTATTTTTTTTATTATTTATATTTGATTGATGTTTTTTCTCTGTGTGTGGATTGGAGAGAAAAAATATAACCTTCCCTTACAGGAGCTGACCTGGAGTCTGGAAGCCTTGGGTTAAAATATGGCATGTGATACTTGTTAGCTATGTGATCCTGTGTAACAATGATTTAAATGAGACAATCTTTCCCATTCATTAACAGGCCCATATGACCTGATTAAATCACATGGAAGTCTAAGTCACATGTGGTGGGAGGAGCTTTCTGAAAGGGTGGAACAGGAAGGATAGAACAGAACCAGGAGGAAGTTGGTGAGAGCAGTTAGAGCAGAAGAGAGAGGACACAGGCAGGCAGGCACAGCTAGTCTTGTGACTGTTTGCTTTTGGGAAGGCCCCGGGGTTGGGGGATGGGGGAAAAGTTTGAGAATGGTTTTGTCCTCTACAGTGCTAATGTGTATTGACTTCTTGGTTACTATGATGGATTTGGCTTTCTAGTGATGGGATTTGACTTTCTGATGTCTAAATAAATCGTTTTTGTCTGTCTTCTGTATGAAGAGTCTGTTATACTTTGTAATTCAGAACTACACTAGCATATTCATAATTGCCCTTGGTGCTGTGATTATTGCCTTGGTGATACACCCTGGACAAGTCACTTAAGTTTTATCTGCCTCAGTTTCCTCAACTGTAAAATGGGAATGTCTTAGTACCTACCTCCCAGGGATATTTTTAGTATCAAATGAGATAATATTTGTAAAGCACTAAGAAGACTGCCTATCAGATAGTCAGTACTTAATAAATGTTTATTTTCTTCCTTCCCTAAAAAGAGCTTCAAATACTTTCAGGAAGCAGTAGGTAGTCAGGTCATAGATATTGGAAAATGGCAGAAGAGAGGAGATCTTTTTCTTTCGAAAGCCCTACAATCTTTCTTGTAACATCATATTATCCTAAAGGACAGATGCAAAGGCACAGAGGAGAAATAAAGAAGAGTAGAAATATTGTAGAGATTATATGTAACACACACAAAATTACCTATAGCTATCTGATTTCTTAGAGGAGAATGTATTAGTGGTCCTATGTCATCTTCAAAGACTGCCTCTTTAAAATTGGCTAATCTATTATCTGTAGTTCCTCTAAGATTAGGCCTGAATTACTTATGCTAGTTTCATCATCTATCATCACCATGATCATCATCTTCATCAAATTTCCATAGCAATTTTTAGTTTGCAAAGTGCTTTCCTCATGATAACCTTGTGAGACACATAGCCAAGTATTATTAACCATATTTTACAGATGAGACTGCTGAAATGCAAAGAAGTAAATGATGATGGTCATACAACTAGTAAGTGAGAGAGTAAAGCCTCTCCGTACTAGATCCTGGGTATCCAAGCACCATACTAGATCCTGGGTATTCAAATACAAAAACAAGACAGAGCCAACCTTTAAGGAGCTGGCATTCTACCAGGTGATGGAATATGTTCACAGATAAGTGAATACAGGAGATAAACACACACACAGACATATATGTATATAAACATACATACATACACACATATACGCATTAGAGGTGTATGGGTGTGTGTGTGTGTATAAAATTAACAGTCAGGGAGAAGGGGACCAAGAAGGCCTTTTGAAGGAGTTAATGTGTAGGTCAAGTCCTGAGGGCACCTAGGAGTTCCAAGAGTCAGAGGTGAAGAGGGAGAACATTCAAGATAAAATGTAGGGAGTTAAGATGGTGGAGTAAAGGGGGTATTCTTGCTAAACTTTCCCAACATTCCCTTCTAAACAACTTTAAAATAATGCATCAAATAGAATTCTAAAGCAGAATAACCAAAAAAAGATGAATCATATTTCCAGTTCAAGACAACTTAAGAGGACAGAAGGAGAGATCTCTGGCACTGGGGTGGGGGCTGGCCATGAACATAGCAGGGCTGCAACACTAGTTATAGGCTTTGTAGGCAGTGACAACATTAGCAACAGCAGAACTAAGAGCTTTCACTGCCCAGAGATGATAAGGGGATTGAACACCTGAGAAGAAAGAGATTCCAGGGAATCCCTGGAATGAGTGAGTCAGAGAACAAATCACAGAAATAATAATTTCATTCAAGGTAATGACAATGAGATGATACACCAAAATTTGTGGGATGATGCCTAAAAAGAAGTTAAGAAAAAATTCATGTCTCTCAATGCTTATATCAATAAAAGTGAGAAACAGTAGATCATTGAATTGGGCACTGAACAACAAGAAAACTAGAGGGGAAATTTAAATTCCCAATTAAACACCAAAATAGAAATTCTAAAAATCAGAGAAGAGATTAATAAAATTGAAAAGTTAAAAAAATCAAACCACTGAATTAACAAATAAAAGAACACACAACTAAATAGATAAACCATGAATTAATTTGATTTTTTAAAAAAGAAAGAAAAAAATCAATAATAAGTATCAAAAATTAAAAGAGTGAATGCATCACTGATGAAAATGAAATTAAATAAACTATTAGACAATTATATGCCAATAAAACTGACAATCTAAATGGAATAGGTGAAGATTGACAAATATATAAATTCCCCAGAATAACAGAAGAATAAATGGAATATTACATAACTCTATCTTAGAAAAAGAAATTGAACAAGCCATAAATGAACTAAGGGGAAAAAATCCCCAGAACTAGATGGATTTTTAAGTGAATTTTACCAAAAATTTAGAAAACAATTCCAATAATATTTAAATTATTTGAAAAAACAGGCAAAGAAGGGGTCCCACTAAATTTTTTCCATGATCCAAACATGGTTTTGAAACATAAACCAGGGAAAGATGAGAGGAGAGAGAGAGGGAGAGAGAGAGAGAGAGAGAGAGAGAGAGAGAGAGAGAGAGAGAGAGCTCTATAGACCAATTTCCTTATAAAATATTTATGTAAAAAGACTGAATACTAGCAAATAATATTATGAAAATTCTATGACCTGGAGAAATGTATACCAGGAATTGAGGGCTGGTTCAATATTGGGAAAGCTATAAACATAGGTGAATATATCAATAACAAAAACAACAAAGATCATATAATGATAGCAATGCATGCAGAAGATTTTGAAAAAAAAAAACTCAATATCCATTCCTATTAAAAGAAAATACTAGAACACAGAAGACCAAATGGAGCTTTTCTTAAAATGATAGGTAGTGTCTATATAAAACCATCAGCAAACATCTGTAATGGGGATAAGCTAGAAACCTTCCCAATAAGATCAGTAGTGAAACTGCCAATTATCATCACTATTATTCAGTATTGTACTAGGAATTCTAGCTATAGCAATAAGAGAAGAAAAAGAAATCAATAATGATACAATGAGGAAACAAACTATCATTCTTTGTAGACAGTATGATAGTATACTTAGAGAACCCTAAAGAATCAACTAAAATAACAGAGAACTTGAGCAAATCTATAAGACATCACAAATCGCCAACAATTTTATATGTGTGTGTGTGTGTGTGTGACCAACAAAATCCAGCAGGAAGAGATAGAAAAATTCCATTTAAAATAATTGCAGACAAGTCTACTGGCCAAGACAAGGCTAGAGACTACGTGAGTACAATTACAAAACACTTTTCACACAAATAAAGGAGATCTCCGGGACTTTACACAGGTTGCTCGGCATGCTAGAGTGTTATTCTCATCTCCACTTTGAATCTGAAGCTTCTTTCAAAGTTCAGTTCAATTGCTACATCCTATTTGAGGCCTTCTCTGATCTTCAGCTGCCTTCCCTAATTACTTCCCTCACCCTCAAATTATTTTATTATATTTTGTATTTACTTATATGTGTGCATATTTTTGTTCCCTAATGAATATAAGTTCTTTGAGGTCAGAATCTATTTCATTTTTATCTTTCTGTTTCCAGCACTTAATGTAATACTTGGCACATAGTAAGTACTTCATAATTGATTCGTTGTCAAAATTTTGAGTTCCCACACCACATTAATGGGACAAAAGATTTCACTTCTAATACTTAAAAGTGTTGAACCAAATTTAAGGGATGCTGGATAATGCCCCTGACTGTTTGAGGCATATTTCTGGCTTTCACTAGTCTGACCCTATGAAACATTTTATTTGTTCTTCTGACTGGGGAAAATGAAAAGTATGCATAGTGCTTATAAATTCAGTTTGTATCACTTACTATTTACTTGTTTGTGTCTTCCCTTCCCTTCCTCTTTGCCTGGTGCTTCCTTAATTCAGCCATAAAGTCTTTGAGGTCAAAGTGTTTCTCATGTGTCTTACATAGTGCAACTAAGGCCAATATGGAGTAAAGTTTATGAATTGAAGAAAGGAGGGAAATGAAGAAAGTACAGAATGGAGGAAATAAAAAAGAATAAAGGGCAAAAACAGAGATATTTTGATGGTAGATTTGGGAGAGAATAGTGTATAATCTGAGTCCTGAGTGACCTCCAGTAATTTAGTGTTCAGTGCCAGTTGTCTCTTCCACAAAATGAGAGAGCTGGAAGAAGGAATTACTGGATTCCATTTTGGGATAGCTAAGGATCTACACATTTTCTGTCCAGCCTCCCTTTACTACATACTCAACAATAACCTTGTAACCACTCCGCATCAGTTTCGTAACCTGGGAAATGAAGAGAAACTCTACTTTGCCTTCCTTAGTCCACTGTCCAGCCCTACAAAACAATTTTTCACTATTTTTTCCCCTTCTCCTTTCATTCCCTTTAGCATTTCCTCAAAAGTACAACTCTTAATCAAATAAAAAAACTCCACTGGACTTCTTGACATCTTAAACTACTTAACCTCTTTGTTAAAACAATCCCAATTCTATAGTACCTGGGACCTCGAAATTCTTCAATAGAGCGATTGAGAGGCAACCGATCACTTAGGTACACATTGTAGCCAAACTGCATGAAGAGGTCATAGGCCAGAGTCTGTTGGGATTCAGTCAAATCTTCACCCCAATGATGGAAAAGAAGTGAGCCTGGGAAAAGTTTTCTTGGTGACTTGTGCTCTGGTTCCTTCTTAGTTCTGTTTTCCAGTGTTATCGGGGACTGTTTCCCTTCATCTTCTGGTCTTCTTGATGCCTTGGTAACAGCCCATACTTGCTTCATCTCTTTTTGCATGCTGGTGTGCTTCATGGAATCCTCTGTACACAGGTTGTAGAGGGGAATAGGGAAAGAAGGCGGATGGGAAAAAGGGGAAAATATGCACATATTATAAGCAACTCTAATCACACAGACATTTCTATAAATGCAAATTTTTCTGAGGCTCCCACGAGTTCAAGATTAGGTGATCTGGGTGCCAGAAGGTGTGAAATGGTTTATACATGAATCTTTCTCTGGACAAAATATGTGATCCAGGAGCATTACTCTCCTTGGGGCAGGATGACAAGTAGGGGTCTAACGGTGACCTCTCCCTCCCTCCAAATACAAGAAGTTCCTAAAGATACTTTAGAAAGCTTGTGAATTGCAGGGGGGGGGAATTAAATTTTTAAATATAATTGGCTTTCTTTGTAATTATGATTTTTATTTTATATGGTTTAAAAATTAATTTGTACAATCCATAGGTGAAACAGGTATATAGGAAGCTAGATGGTATAGTGGATAGAATGCTAGGTCCAAAATGAGTCCAAGAAGTTGTTGTTCAATTATTTCAATCATGTCCAACTCTTTCTTCCCCTATTTGGGGTTTTTTTGGGCAAAGATACTAGAGTGGCTTTCCATTTCTAGCTCATTTTACGGATAAAGAAACTGGGGCAAAGAGACTTAAGTGATTTGCCAAGGGTCACACAACTAAGAGCAGATTTGAACTCAGGTCTTCCTCACTCCAAGGACAACACTGTATCTACTGTGCCACCTAAAACCCCAAAAGACTTGAGTTCAAATCTGTCCTCAGACACTTACTAGCTGTGTAATCCTTGGCAGATCTTTTAAGCTCTATCTGCCTCATTTTTCTAAGTCATAAAATGGTGATTACAATAACATCTACTTCCCAGACTTGTTATGAGGCTCCAATGAGATAATATTTGTAAAGTGCTCACCTGGTACCTAGTAGGTGCTTAATAAATATTTATTCCCTTCCCCAAAGAACCCCTCCTCTAAGGTCATTAATGTTATCTGTCCTATGTCCCATTCTTTTATTTGTTTATCTATTTTTAGTTCTCAGCACTCATTTCCACAAGATTTTGAGTTCCAAATTTTCTTTCCATCTCTGCCCTCCCCACCCCAAAACACTATGCATTCAGAATACCTTTTCCCTCAATCTGCCCTCAATTCTATCACACCCCTCCCTTCTCTTATTCCCATCTTCTCTCTTTTCTTGTACAGCAAGATAGATTTCTATACCCCATTACCTGTACTTCTTATTTCCCAATTGCATGCAAAAACAATTCTCAACATTTATTCCTAAAACTTTGAGTTCCAATTTCTCTCCCTTCCTTCTTCCCCACGCATCCCACTCAGAAGGTAAGAAATTCAATATAGACTATATACATGTAGTTTTGCAAAACACTTTCACAGCAGTAATGTTTTGAAAGACTAACTATATTTCCCTCCATCCTACCCTGCCCCCCATTTTTTCTATTCTCTCTTCTGACCTTGTCCCTCCCCTAAAATGTTTACTTCTAATTACTCCCTCACCCCATTTGCTCTCCCTTCTATCTTCCCCCTCACTCTACTTAGCCCCTTCTTTCCTACTTTCCTGTAGTATAAAATAGATTTTCATACCAAATTGAGTGTGCATGTTATTCCCTCCTTAAGCCAAATGTAATGAGAGTGAGCTTCACTTTTTCCCCTCTCACCAACCCTCTTTTTGCCTCCACTGAAAAAACATTTTCTTGTCTCTTTTATGAGAGATAATTTTCCCCATTACATTTCTCCCTTTCTCCTTCCAATATATTCCTCTCACCCCTTAATTCTGTTTTCTAAAGCATTCTTCTCCTCATTGATTTTTTTGGACCTCTTTTACCATTTGAGTTAGTATATTTTTAAGGGTATTATTTTCTTCAGTATTTTTTTGGGGTCTCCTTTAGCAAGCTGTTGATTCATTTTTCATGATTTTCTTACATCACTCTCATTTCTTGTTGCAATTTTTTTTCCCACCTCTCTTACCTGATTTTCAAAAACTGTTTTGAGCACTCCCATGACCTGAAACCACTGCATATTTATTTTGGAGGTTTTGGTTGCAGAAGCCTTGACTGTTATGTCTTCCTCTGATAGTATGCATCGTTCTTCCTCATTCAAAAAGATGGAAGAAAATACCTATTCACCAAGAAAGTAACATCCTTCTATAGTCTTATTTTTTCTCCCTTTTTGGGCATTTTCCCAGCAAGTTACTTGACTTTTGAGTCCTTTGTCAAGTGGAGGGTATATACCCTAAACTTTGAGGTTTTGTGCAACTGTTCTCTAAAATATTTGCATGCACCTATAAGTTCTCATTTCCTCCAAGGTGGCATAATCAAGGGAGAGGAGTTTACTCCTCTCCTGGCCTGTACTGTGATCTGGGACAAACCACAAGCTTTTCTGCCCAGTATCTGCAACTAGAATTCCCTCTCCAGAGCCTCCAGCAGCTCCACCACACCAGTATTCCTTCTTACCCCAGGGCCACCACTCAGGACTGAGATTCAGATCAGCTGTTCAATTCCCCCAGGGTCTTTAACCCAAGGGCTCCAAAGATGGAAGTTGCCACAGCAGTGGCTACTGCCACCCTGGGGCTGGGGCCAGATCCCATTCCCTTCTCACCCAGCTGAAAGTGCTTTCTCACTTTGATTCTGTCTTTGGCATTTGTGGGGTGAAAAATCTGAGAACCACAGCTGCTGCTTGTTATTCTGCACCCTGAAGCCTACATGTCTGTGCCATGCTTCATAGCGAAGGCTGGATTGCTCTCTGCTCTAAGCCCAGTGTGATAGAACTTTCCTGTCGACCTTCCAGGCTATCTTGGGCTGGAAATCTCTTTCACTCTGTTGTTTTGTGGCTTCTGCTGCTCTAGAATTTGTTTAAAGTAATTTTTTACAGATATCTTATGGGCTGTGGGAGGAGAGCTTCTACAGGTCTGTCCTTCTACCCCACCATCTTGGCTCCGACCCTCTGTATCCTATTCTTTCAATGTCTATATAGCTAATCAGCTCTGTTACAACATTGAATGGGTGAATTGAGAATCTGATAAGACCTTAGCTTAAAATGGCCAAGGTCCTGCATTGCATTCTGGGCCATCTTCAGTCATCTTGATACATAACAGTCCACTGGACCCAAATGGCTTTGGAGAAGAAAGTGAGGTTGGTGACCTTGCATAGCCCTTTCTCATTCAAGTCAAAGTCAACTGCAAATCATGCCATCATCTTGACATCATGGTCCTCTTTGAGAACGAAGTACAAGCACAACAACAACAACAACAACTTTTTTAAAGCTTACTTTATTTACCTTTCTACTGCCTTGCTGTTGTTGTTTAGTTGGTTTTTGGTTGTGTCTGATATGTTATGACCCTCTTTGAAATTTTCTTGTCAAAGATACTGAGGGCGTTTGCATTTCCTTCTCTAGCTCATTTTACTGATGAGGAAACTGATGCAAGCAAGGTTGAGTGACTTGCCTAAGGTCACATAACTAATGTGGTTTGAGGCCACATTTTGACTCCAGACCTAACACTCCAACTACTGTTCAACCTAACTGCCCTTTCAATTGCTATTTCTTATTTTATCTGGAATGTCAATTCGATTCATTTACATACATTTTCATTAGATACCTACCCAATGCCATGAATGTACTTTGTCAGAGGCTGGAGATACAAAGGTGAAAAATGATGCCTTCCTGGCCCTCAAAGCATTTACATTCTAATAGGAAGATAAGACATGGGTACAGAGAACTATCCTATTAAGAAAGACAGCATGATATAGCAGAGGGTATTTTGGACTCAGAATTTGTAAAGACATGGCTTCAAATACTGCCTCTAACACTAAATAGCAGTAATGCATTGTGTAAGCCATTTAAACTGTAAACCTTGGAAACCTCATCTAGAGAATAGCAATAAAAATTCCCATCCATTAACATTAAAGTGCTATAGAAATGTCAGTCAGTTATTACTGGGAAGTTGTGTATTGTAATGGATAGTGTTGAACTTGCAATCAGAAAGATCCAGTTTCAAATCCTACATTTGGCATGTACTAGTTGTGTGACCATAGAACTGAATGGAAAAACAAAACAAAACCTTTATTATGTATTTACTATGTATAAAGCACTGCATTAAGCCCTGTCAAGTGATTTTCTTTTGCCCTAGAGACGGTTTCTAATCTCGAGGAGCTCACATTCTAATTGGAGACAACACATGGGGATGAGGGGAAAGGTTGTCATATTCATGGTTGGTTTGTGGTTGTCATGTACAAAGAGCCTCTAATCTACAGACTATGTACTGATGGGTCTCACTGATATAATTAATCATCTAGTCCATTAACTTCACAAAATAAATAATTACTACTATTATTTTACAAGTTATAAAATTATTATGTGCATAAAAGAAGTCAAATAGACTGGTATTTGTAGTTCAGAGGGTGAGGAATTGCCTATATTTTGGTCAGTCAAGGAAAGAACCACTTAGTTGGATCTCCAAGGAAGAGAAAAATTTCAGTGAATAGAAATGGGAGTGGATTCTGTACCTGTTTAGCAGTTGGGACATTTGCAAAATCACCTAGCCAGAAGAGCAAAGTGTAAGATCAGGAGATAGTAGGTATAATTCCAAACACAGAACCCTAGTGTCAAGGGAAGCCTGAGGGTCTGAAAAGTCTGGGCAAGGGAAAGCAATGGGTATAAGTCTGATAATTAGTAAGATTATATAGGCAGTAGTGTGAAGATTAGTTTAACATCAAGAGATAACTCTGAAGATGGTATGGTTTAACCAAAAGGAATGGATCTTGGATGGCTATATTTAAAATAAAATAAAAATCTTTTTTTTAAAAAAAGAATACTGCAAATGTTAGTTATCATTATTTACATCATCATCATCATAATTTTTGGGCAGGAGCACCATTGGTAGCTACCAAGAGAGATGTTTTTTAGATGGGGATGAGGAGGACAAGTTTATGTTTGTCTTTCCAGCACTCATGTGGTTTAATGTTTATTTCACCTATAATCAAGGGCACCCAAGCCTATAGAGAGTTACTGAACAGGAAATAACCATCACCCAGGCCATGACCCTGTTCTTCTTTCTGCCATTATTGCCAACATCTCATGCTCATTGAAGGTAAAGAGGACTCATGAAGTCATTATCAACAGGTGGCAATCTAGAAGCCAGGCCAAATGTTGAGATTTAGAAAGAGACAAAACATATGACAGCAGTAGTGCAAAGAGAAGGAGTAAAAAGGGTTCTAGATGGGATGATCTTTCTAGGCCTAACCTTTTGTAGATATTACCATTCCTGTTCCCAGTGCTGCTGTCTTTTCTCTCAGCCTCCACTGTCTCAGACCAGCTTTGCCCAGGTTCTGCTGTTCTCAATCGGTACCCCAATGCTAGCTCCCTCCCCTCTGCTTTGGGGATGATGGAACTTTAATGTCACTGATATGCTACTAGCTCCCCTTTCCTTCATTTAAGAACCTATTGCTCATAGGAGAAATAAGAACACTAAAAACACAAGAATTTTTGTGGTGAAATTTTAAGCTGACTGATTCTAACTGCCTTCTCCTCCTTCCTGCTCTGAGGTCATCTGTTATATTCTCAACCCAAATTCCACTGGAAACTCTTGATCCAAGCCTTAAGTGTTCTCTTATTCATTTTAAGCACATTTTGCTCCATGTGCCATTTCCTGAAAGTTAAGGATTCACCTGTATATTTGTTTGTGGTACATATATGTAGGAAAGGGCTGGTACATGTTTGCTATAGACAAAAGATCAGCTCCCAGCTACAAGGAAGGTAAATATTCCACCTTCCCTGTTTGGGCTTCAGGGCATTTAAAATGCTTCTAATTTAAAAAATGATGACTGAAAATGCATCTTTGAACACATTTTTTAATGTGTTCTCCAATTCTTCATTTCCTTGAATTTGAACCATAACTGTGGACACATTGAAAATACCTTTACATAACCCTTTCACATGTACTGTGCTCCTAAAAGGATCAGGTGATATAAACTTACCAGGATTGTGTGAAGTAATTTTCCAAGGAGATTGATATTCTCTTCCTCCATTGTCTGATGCAGAAGGAAACAAAATATTCTCTCCTTGGGATCTTTCAATAATGACCTTTTGGATAACAATGATAAAAAGCACCAGGATGACCAAGAAGGCAAAGAGTAAAACCATCCCTTTGGAGAAAACCTTTGGGATCTTTCTGCCTTGCACCATCCTTTCAGCTCTTCTGGTCTAAATCTCTAATCCTTTAGAGAGGGATCAGAAAGCACTATGAGTCATGCCAAGGTACACTTCAGCAAAGAATCTAATACCATTTGCTTTGCAATGAAATCTGAAGAAGTCAGGTGTTTCCTGCTTAAGGAAGCTCTCTGAGATAGCCTAGCTTTTCCTAGAGGCAGTGTGAAATTTTTAGAACATTATGGGGCAGATTTCCAAGCACTGTTGGGTCAGTCAGGTATTCTGTGTAGGGCTTTACAAATCAGATTAATAAAAGTAGATAGTTTCATGGCTGACTGGTTGAAATTTTCTTTGCCTTTGGCAAGAAAGTATAAAGTACAACTCTAGTAGGGTATATCAGGTCTAGTTTCTGTGGGTAAAAAGTGGAAAAGTAGGGTAGAAAAGACATCTCCCAGGAATCACTCTATAGATGCCTGTCACCTGGCCCGCATCCTTTCTACCTATAGTTATCAGGGATGAAACAAAGTTTGGCCCACCAAAGGATGCTTATGGAGAAGGAGGTTACTTATACTTCCAGAAAATTTCTTTTACTTGGCAGTGTCTCTCAGTACACTCTTTACCCTTATCATAATTGATTAAATGTGGTATAGTATAAAGCACACGAGGTTGGATTGTAGGGGAAAACTCCTGAGTTTGAGTTTAGAGCTATCATTCCCTACTTCTTTTTCTCTCACATTTTCCTCACACTTCATATGTGGCTTTGGGCAAGTTCTTGAACCTCCTGATGTCATCACATAAATTTCTTTTCTTCACAGCAAAAACTCATAACTGTTCTCCACTGAATATAGCAAAAATATTTAGCCTGGCATTTGAAACTCTCTGTTGCCCCTAAAAGTCATAATGAACCTTCCTGGTTTGCCCAAATTCTTCTTGTCATGTCCCATTCTTGACAGTCAGTGACATCTTCATATAATGCTACTGTTTTATAGCATGAAAAAAACAAATATGGGGGGAGGAGCCAAGATGGTGGAGTAGAAAGACACACATATGCTAGCTCCGAAACCACAGCCTATAAAATATCTGTAAAGAAGAACTCCTAACAAATTCTGGAGCAATTGAAGCCACAGAACAATGGAGTGGAAGAGATTTCTGTTCCAGAAAGACCTGAAAAACCCTCACCAAAGGTCTGTCGCGCACGGGACCAGAGCAGAACCCAGCCCTACCTTGGCCACGTGGCCCTGAGAAGAGCAGATCCGAGAAGGCTTCAGGGATGGAATCTCCAGTAGCCACGAAGGTCCCTCCCCGCACAGGCGCTACAGGTCAGTGAACCAGACTTCTGGGCTGGCCAAGAAGGGAGCGGGGTGTCTCCATAACTCAGGCCCCCTCAGGAGGCAGTGGCAGTGGTGACTAGGGGCTCCTGGAGCAGGCAGGACCTCAGATCCATTACTGAAGGTCTCTGCATAAACCCCCTGAGGGGTTAAGCCTGGGAGGCAGCCCTACCCCCAGCTGAGAACCTGAATTTAATCTTACCCTGAATAACATCCAGGCCCACCACTGAAAGCCCTGAGGCTGGGGAGCAGCATTTGAATCTCAGACCCCCAAGCACTAGCTGGGCAGATCTAGGCAGGGGTGGAGAGGACTCTCAGAAGTCAAGTAACTGGCTGGGAAAATGCCCAGAAAAGGGAAAAAATAAGACCATAGAAGGTTACTTTCTTGGTGATTAGATGTTTCCTCCTTTCCTTCTGATGAGGAAGAACAATGCTTACCATCAGGGAAAGACATAGAAGTCAAGGCCTCTGTATCCGAAGCATCTGAAATAGATATCCAATGGGATCAGGCCATGGAAGAGCTCAAAAAGGATTTTGAAAATCAAGTTAGACAGATGGAGGAAAAACTGGGAAGAGAAATGAGAGAGATGCAAGAAAAGCATGAAAAACAGGTCAACACTTTGATAAAGGAGACCCAAAAAAATGCTGAAGAAAATAACACCTTGAAAAATAGGCTAACTCAATTGGCAAAAGAGGTTCAAAAAGCCAATGAGCACAAGAATGCTTTCAAAAGCAGAATTAGCCAAATGGAAAAGGAGGTGCAAAAGCTCACTGAAGAAAATAGTTCTCTCAAAATTAGAATG